>OX421968.1:12598227-13235954 GCA_949128115.1 Anaspis maculata
GGGCCCCGGCCCCGGATATCAAAGTGCCAGGAGCCTCAGGCCTGTGAAATTTCGTATTCTATTATTTTTTTTCAAAAGAGAGAAAAACAAAACAACAAAATTGTCTTGTCTGCGCGCTGCAAGTACTAGAAATTCATATTATTACTTATTTTGTATATACGAAATATATGCTAAAACCTAAGCATTCAGTCAACATTCCAAATCCAATTCAACATCTAAAGCTGGAACCGAAAACTTCTTATAGGTACTGGTGGTCAGTGGCATATAGCCAAAGGGGCAAAGGTGAGCGAATGACTCCACTCCACCTCCCAAGCGCCCACGGCACTTCATCCCACAATAAACCAATACAGAACCATTTTCTGGCGAAAAGCGCAACATTTTTCTGAAAAGAAGTTTGTTTATCATAAAATATACCGATTATAGTTAGCATTATTATTAATATTCAAAAAAAAAAAATCGCCTGCGGCACTACCTCTAGCCGACTTGCGCTCTCGTCGTTGCCTTTGCCCTTCGCTTTGCCCTCTCCGCCCTCAAGTTCTGACTACGCCACTCTGTGGCACATTTTCTTTGAATATGTTTGATTAACGGTTTTAGCTCGGGTTTTAATCTTACTTTTATATAGTTCTCATTTATTCATTTTTCATTTTTTTTGTTTCTTAGGCTTTTGCTCAATCACGGCGAGGCCAGGCGGGCCAAAAAGTCTGCCGGCCCACCTTCATATTCTCAACTTACACTCTTTAGGGGCCCCATCTCACAATTCCGCCCAGGGCCCCCAATTCTCTTAGTCCGCCACTGCTCAACCAATCACCAACTTGCCAGAATAGTGGAAATCATCGAGAGAGGATTCGAGGAGAAAAAATACATCGTAGTAGCTTTTTTGGACGTTTCTCAGGCCTTCGATCGAGTCTGGATTGACGGTCTGAAGTATAAGCTATTCAAACTAAATCTACCCAAATATCTCCAAGCCATCCTGTTCTCGTTCTTGGACAATCGGACTCGGTTAAAGTGCAAAACGAGCTATCGATATCGAGACAAAGAGAATCGAACTAAATCCTACCAAGTGCGATGCCAAAATTTTCACCCTAAGAAGAATTCGCGATCCACCTTACCTCTACGTATGCGGAAATGTTGTCCGATGGAATCAGGAAGCAGTCAAATACCTTGGCGTTCACCTGGATATCAAGCTGCCTTGGGGCTACCACATCAACAAAAAAATCAATGGAGGATACTTTTTTTTATCTTGAGAAGGGTTGTGGAAAACCCGAGGGAAAACCACTTCTTGGACTTTCTGTTTGTCCAACATGTGAGTGATCCGGAGAGCAGAATCATTACATTTTTCCAAAGGAATGAAAGGCTCCCCCCAGTGGCAAAACCTATTTCACGCATGTGTAAAACTGTGACAATCTATGTGTGACAACCATAAAAAAACGTCGAAAGTACACACCTACCTACCAACTGCAAGTTGTTTCAGGAAATTTTCATCAGTGCAGAAGAAATTTGGCATGTTGATTAGGAATTAATTCTTGCAAGGTTTGATTTTCTGCATAAGAGAGCGAGCGTGAAGTATCAATTCGAAACATTTTGACTATGACGAGTTGATTCAGGCCACCTCTAACTCGATTCTGCTGATATTTGGGCCATTGAGGCCTTTTTTCCAAAATGGCAGTCAAACCTCGGAAATCGGCAGGTGCGGTCGTATAGGGTCACACAAGGTAGGTATCTATTCCTGGACATTTCGACATTCGATTTATAGTCCTGTCCTCCTGCCAGTGAAGATCTCGTGGCATCAAAACCGCAAGAAATTTCGAAGTGCAAGTTGTTTGAATATGTACGGAAAGGGATCGAGATAAGCGGTTTTTGCAGATATATACGTCGATAAGAGTTGTACTTGAAGAGATTTGAGCAGAAGACAATCACAATGTACCTCTTATTAAATCATAGTATACTGTTTATAAAAATTTCTGCAAGTTTTTAGTGTGTCCAAGGCACAAAGATCTCTCCCATGGGTCTTAGTTTGTCCCATGTGACACATTTTTGGCAAAAAATGTAGGTACAGTGTTAGATTTTTTGCACTTATAGCCGTAAAGTCTCTCATTATTAGAACCTGAATCAATCGCAATCGGATTTTTTAGTATATATGGTAGGAAGAATATTATACCTTCGGGAAAAGCATTACAGCTTTAGCGCCTTATGTACCTACATAGTTCTTTCCCAACCTTGGTATATGTAAGTGACAAAACGAGTATAATGCAACATGTAGAAATTGGATCACCTACAGGAGTTAGAATTGAAAAGGGATTCAGGATAGGTGAGAGCTTTGTTCTTCACCAATGTAATAGATAAAGAAAACAGCAAAGAAGAATGTAGGTGAGCGTCTCGCACAATCGCACAAACGCAAACGTGCACATTTTCAAATAAGTTGCATCCCATATCAGCGCACAGTCGGGCTCAGATGCTCTACATCAGTGGGACACTCTCATGCAGAAAATCAAACCTTGCAAGAATTTATTCCTAATCAACATGCAACATTTCTTCTACACTGATGAAAAGTAACCGAATTCTGAGGTCTGAGAGGCAGAGAGAAGTCTAACCTCCAAACACCACTGAGAAACAGCAAATACACGCGATAGAGCGCAGATTCCTCTTAGGGTGGTCCATTTTGATTAAAAAAAAATATTGTGCTTGGACCGGCTTTTCACATAGCGTAACTTTGTTCAATAGAAATTAGCTTCAAATGTGCTGAATTTGAATTTTATTCGTTGAGGTTTACTGGTCGCCCAGAAGTGCGACTTTAGGAAAATTCTGGTCAAAATTTTAGATCTGGCATTTATTGTAGGTTTTAAGTTTCACGATCAGTTCGACTTAACGGCTCGAGAAAAAAGCAATTGTTTTGGCTCAGCTTTATTGACCAGATTGATTTACGTGCGCTACTGGAATGAAGCTCCGTTAGGAATTCGAGTTCTATTCAATGATGATGAACTTCTGTCTGTTCTAAAAAGCTATCCTAATCTGTCAATTTTTTTGCGAGACACTTCTGGTTCTTGTCTGAAGATCTGAAGCCTTAGATTTCTTTGATGACCATGTGCCAGCAGAAACTAAAACAAAAATTATTGAAAAATCCAAGTCGTCCCCAATCTGCCTGAGTTTCCGCGAAGGATCAACATAAATCAAATTACAAATTTTGAGTCTGAGAATTTCGTTACCAAAAGAACATTGTCTTTGTTTAAAATCCTTATCGATAACGTCAAAATCACATCTGAGCATCTAAAGATCCAACACACTGGAACAAAGAAGCAGAATTCGTTGAACTCCGTAGAAACTGATGTCAGTGTTCTGCAAACTTGATGTTATTGACCAAACGTCAATCCCCCCTCAGATAAAAACAATGCAATTTCAGAATCACCTGGCACAAAGTTGTCAGATTGTCAATTTGCTGACTTGAGTTGTACTATCATGAATTATAGGATAATTTCAGGTGTTGCAATCTGAAAGTTATAAACGATACGGTTGAAAAGGCAATGAATTTGATAAAAATATAACGAAACATTGACAAAAAATGAGGATCAGAAGCAATTCGTCCTACGTGTCGTACAGAGACATCGGAAGCAGCTTCTCACGCCATCAAAAGCTACATTAAATAATAATTTTACTTTTGACGAAGTTCAAATTTTTTTCTAATATTTCTAATGAAGTGTAAGTTTGGGCGACCTCTAAAAATATTTTGATTTTGATTTTTTTTGTTTATACTGGCTTGAAATATGATAAGAAACGGGAAAAAAGTTGTGGAGCAGCTTTTTTTTCACAACAATTTTTTTGGACCACCCTATTCCTCATTCACTGTGTTACGGGTTTTTGCTGATGGGGGGGAAGGTGGTCCGCGATAGGAGGTTAGGGACAAAAAGAATCAAAGAAACTGTTATCAGTTCAGCGCAGAGAGCCTCCGAGATACCGCATGTGTGCTCGCGTTGAGAAAAGTTTTAGTTTTGGAAAATAGAATAATATAGTGAAATCGACTGCGGTCGGATATATATCTTTCCTCAACCCCGTGAGGAAAACTCTGTTTTTGGGAAATTTGGAATATCATTGTTGGCCACAGCGTTTCCGGAAGAACTACAGTCTATCCTAGACGATATTTTGTTGCACACGGATGGTAAACCTCGGAGGTATGAAATGCCGTAAACTATCTCATTTGTTGTTGCAAGTGTCAATTTTATTTTTAGGCTCCTTTCCTCGGGTTTAAGTATTGAACTCGCCATGCGAAAATTCGGCATGATTGGTACCGGGCCGAGGGCCTCGGCGCATATTGTTCTGTAGCCTGCTTTCCGTCTTCGTGTACGTACTGTTGACGCCTACCTACCTCAGCACCGCCTGTATCGCCATCGTCTTCAATAAGCAGAAACTATTTTGAAATCAGGGCCGAGGACTTTCCTTACGCACCTTTTAGTGATTTAGGCAGCGTCCGCTCTGAAGGAACAAAATCACTTGGCGCCCGGACACCAAACACCACCACGACCCCGACCCTCGAGCTAGCTGGTGCATCGCTCCATTATCCTGGCCGAGTCATAAGGACTAAAAAGGGGTAATAACTGTTATTTCTGGTAACGTAATATGTAACTTGACTTATCTTTTAGCACAAATACAAATTCTGAAACAACTTGCAGTTGATATGTATGTACTTTCGAAATTTTTTATGGTTTTGACAGTTTTATACATGCATGAAATAGGTTTTGCCAGTGGGGTGGGAAGTCTTTTATTTCTTCGGAAAAATGTTGTGATTCTGCTCTCCGGATTACTCACATGTTGGGCACACAAAGAGTCCAAGAAAAGGTTTTCCACAACCCTTCTAAAAATTGAAAAAAAAATTCCAGTATCAGCATACTATAATTGAGTATTGAGGCCAAAATTTAGGTTGGATGGAGTCGGGTTAGGCTTTAATCGACTTGTCATGGTCGAAATGTCAAGAATTGATACCTTGCAGGCCACTATACGACCAAATGTCAACTTCCAAAGTTTGGCTGCCATTTTGGAAAAAAAGGCCCAAATGGCCAAAATATCAGACGGATCAAGTCAGGGGTGGCTTGAATCAACTGGTCATGGTCAAAATATTAGGAATTGATACTTTGCGCGCAACTGCACGACCAATCGCCAATTTTCGAAATTTGGTCGCCATTTTGGAAAAAGTGGCCTATATAACGGATTCCGTCGGACATTTTATTGGGAACATCGGGCGAAATTTCTTCCTATGGCCCCTAGAAACTATGTGCCAAGTTTCATAACTCTACTCAAAAGTGCAGTATCCAAAAGCGTACCGACCCTACTAACGCTCCCTGTATAGTAGGTACAATTTAAATGAAATGACATATTCGGCGGCTGTGGAAGTGTGAGGGAAGCTTTTGATCTAGTTCCAAGAACGTCAATCCAATTTTGTCAATCTCAAGGTAACATCAAATTATCATTGTGGCCTTTTCGCATGTGCTCAGACGGGGGTTCTTCAACTATTTCACTTTTTATTTTTATGATGTTATGTGAACGATTTTCTTACAGGACTTTATGATTCACTTCAGGCCGCACGTATAAATAACTAATTTGGCAGTGAATGATGGGAAGAGTGGGCATTTATCGCGCATCGCTTGAACATCAAGTAGTGATCTACGGTTGAGGTACAACCTGCCCCTTTCGAATTATCAATATTTGAAAGGCTCTAGCTTCGTCATTGGGCCGAACTTTGCAAAATGATATATGTATAGGTTTTCGTCATATTTTGACGAGATCTACTCACAGTCAAATTTTTTGCTATCATCGCTGAAACATCCTGTATAAGTGCATAAGTATAGACTCCGCATAAAAATAGAGATATCTTTCTTGAGAATGAATCAATCAGTTTGATTTTTTCACGAACAATTTCTTAATTTCTTTCTGCATCTTTCGTTCGCTGGAGTATGCATGTATCTAGAACAGTTTGCAAGATTCCTCGATGTAGAAGTTCACACTGTAGCGTTAAAAACCGACAAATGTGGAATCGCGGGGCAAAACCTTTTCTTAAAAAAAATATATCTTCTATTGCAATAAAGGAATCAAAATGATTTTTTTTTGCCCTGCATCAACAGCTAGGTTATTAGCAGGCTTTTTCGGTCGGGGTTTTTCTGTAACGATAAAAATGATGACGATAACAACGAAGAACTGTAAGATTTACATATTTGGATCAGTGGGGGATTTATCAGTGGGGTTTTGTTTCGATGGCTTTCTCGTTTCATCCCTCTTCCCGGGGCATCACCGCACGATAGTAGATGCCCCAGTACTAAGGGACGCGTGAAAAAGTCCATCTGGCCCAGTGCGGATTTGAACCCGGGACCTTCGCCACTGAAAGCGGGGCCGAGCTCACCGTGCTACCGACTGGGTTACAAAATGATTCTTTCACTAAAAATGTATCTATCAATTTCCGCATATTTCGTTCGCTGCATGTATGCATACGTATCTAGAACGGTTCGCAAGATTCCTCGATGCAGAAGTTCACACCGTAGCGTTGAATACCGACTTTTTAAACATTCTTTTTTTTGTCTTGCAGTCGTGCGGTCTGACCAAATATTTTTATGTTTATTCCCATCCGCAGTCAATCAGCATTGATTTGCAAAAAACCCGATACCGCTACGACTTTTCGTTTAGGAAGAGTTCAACTACAAGACGGACAGACGGACGGACATCAAAGCGCGGCTAATAGCATATTTCCCACGAAAATGCGCTAAAAAGCTTTCTCCCTATTAACTCCCGATTCTTGGAAAATAGATTTTCCAGCGAAAATAGGTCGATCATTTTCATTTCGAAGGAGGCATCTAAGACACGTATCGCCAAATTTTTATCTTCAATCCTTTCGCCCTACCCCGCTTTAAAATTTAAAATAGCAACATCTACCTTGTGAAACATCAGACTGAAGGTAATAAGATTCCCTTTCTGTAAATAATAATTTCAAGTTTTCTAAACCTCTCTCTAACTCTTTTCAAAAATTCTCTTAACTGAGAGGCGAAGGGGTTGAAGATAAAAATTTGGCAATATGTGTCTTAGATGTCTCCTCTGAAATAAAAGTCGAACTGTTTTTGCTGGAAAATCTATTTCTCAAGGATCGGCAGTTGATAGGGGGGAAAACTTCCCTTTATTTGACAAAGACAAATTTTTGAGGTTGGGGTTGGGTGTTTGGGAAGGAGAAGGTTTGGGGTGGTTTAAAAGAATTCAAAGTATGTTTGACAGAAAGAGAATTTCATTCTTTCAATTTGATGTACATATCACAGCATAGGTACTAGGTAAGTGCTGCTTGAAATTATAAAGTAGGGTAGGGTGGGGACGAAGGGGTTGAAGATGAAAATTTGACCTACTCCTAGATTTCCCCCTATAAATAAAAATCGGCCTGTTTCAGCGTTTTCCTGGAAAAAAAATTGGCAGCGAGAAATCTGGGGTGGGTCCTTTTCAAAAAGTCACTTGTATAATATGCTGCGACGTGCGAATTGGTACATCGACTCGTTATTTGTTTTACGCCAAATGAATATTCAGTGATTACGAAGGTCGGATTGGATCACTCCAACTACTTAAGACCTACTTTTAGGGCACAGCCGACTAATAAGTAAAACGGAGTAAATAGTGCCGCATTAATTTATAGCACGTGTCAAGTCTTAAGCGAAATTGTACAATGTCGAATAACACTTTGAGCTACTCGAGTGAAGATGCAGTCGCTAAATGTTGTGTGTAGGTGCTGTGTAGTTTCAGCTTTTTTCTGAAAAAAAAATTGCCAGCGAGAAATCTGGGGGTGGGTCCTTTTCAAAAAATCACCCTGTCTAATGTGCTGCGACGTGCGAATTGGTACATCGACTTGTTATTTATTTTACGCCAAATAAATATTCAGTGATTACAAAGGTCGGACTGGATCTCTCCAACCACTTAAGGCCTACTTTTAGGGCACAGCCGACTAATAAGTAACAGGGAGTAAATAGTGCCGCAATAATTTATAGCACATCTCAAGTCTTTAGTGAAATTGTACAATGTCGAAAACACTTCGAGCTACTCGAGTGAAGATGCAGTCGCTGAATGTTGTGTGTACTGTGTAGTGGTGTAGTAACTATACAACACACATACGCGGTGTGTGCGTGTGTTGCGTGTGCGTGCGCTCGTGCGTGCGTTCGTGCGTGTGTGCGTGCGTGTGCGCACGTGTGTGCTTGTGTGTTGTTTTGAAAACGCCTCCGCGATTGAAGAATTCCTTCTCTTTTCCGAGTGCTAAGTAGGTAACTCTGGACGTGATTCGAGTGTTTGCTTGGTTGTTCGCCCGCCGCCTAATTGCCGGTTATTAGGGATAGATGTCGAAAAATCGGCGGGTGTTGGTCTTCGAATTTGTCGAAACTTCGTTGCTTGTTTCCGATCTCTCAGATCATCAACATGTATAAAAGCTTTATTTTGGTGGGTTTCTTTCGTGCGCTGGCGCTAGCCGTTCTCGCTTGGAACGGCAAACAGCTCTCGGTGGGGCCAGTAACTCTTAGCTCAGTGCGTTTGGAGGTGCGGTTGGTTGTGGCCGCGATTTTGTGATGCCGGATCGCACATGTGATCCAACTCAGTGATAAGCCAAACGACTCAGTAACATTTTAACATGACTAATGTGATATTTAATCGGTACGTACACTGCCAAACTCGCACTTGAGTTTATTATTAATTTATCCCGGCCGTTTAGTTGCATGCAATTCTCTATTTTCTCTTGTTTATTGCTGTGCAAAATAACAAATTCAACAAAATGTAGCTTGACCTTCCGGATCCCGCAGCCGCCGGCATGTGGATATTCTCAAATGCCTACAAATCATTCTCCAGAATCTTGATCCGCGGTTTAAAGATTATCGGATGTGTCAAGTTACTTAGTTTTATAATAATTAGTGATGTTTTACCTGTCCCTAAAGTACATAATATAATAGAATCTCAGGTTACCTGCTGTGGCCGGCCCCCCAATCCCAATGGTGCCGTCCATAGCTTCCACTCTATGCTCAATAAAATGCATTCCAAAATAAATCATTCCAAGAAAGTTCTTGTTTTTTTTCCCCAAAACCATCAAGTACGGAGAAGCGCGAAATTATACCTTCAATCTCTTCATTATTACCGAAATTACAGAAAGATTGGGGAATACCGAGAAAATTGTTTCGACCACTCATCAAACAAATTTGAAACAAACCAAGAGAAGTGTTTAGTTCGAAAGTCGATCATTTCACCGCACCACTACTTACTAGGTACCTACCTACTTGAAAGTGCGACAAGCTTGATGCTCAATAAGTTTTTGTATTATATGCAAAACCGTTTTGTAATTAAATAGAAAGCTCGACTATCGACTTTTTTCAGTACAGGTAGTTGTATGTACAACAAAATTTTTGATATGTAATTGAAGTGGTGTTTGTTTTGTTGCAGGTTTCAACGGATTTTCTTACTTTGGACTTTGAAGCAGCTGGGAAGGTAGTTCGGCTGCTGATGGTGGGCGAATTAGACGTTCAGGCAAATACCGTGGATTCGTGTTAGACGGATAATGTATTTATTAATGTGCTGTGTATGTGTCTGTGTTATTGCTGTGAATTTATCTGAAGCACATTACACCCAACAATGGGCTGTACACATCGAAGGTGGACTCCAGGTAGCTGACGAGGTTGCCAGAGATCACGGCTTCGACAACCAAGGCCAGGTAAAAGAGTTCTTCTATATTTGTTTTAGCATTTCGGTTCGATAACGTTATCCTTGCCGAAAACCGATGTATGCCATTCATGAGACGTACCTAGGTCAAGTTCCTAAATGGTACTCAATGTAAACTTCATTTTTTATGCATTTCGGTTTAAACAGTTCAAATAATCAGCTCTTTCAGTATTTTTATTACACGAGAAGTCGCAATGTCAAGTCGCAAAGTCACGGATTAGAGGGTCAGATGGTGAATGGCAGCAACCACTTTGAATGCGTAACTTTTTTCAAAACGTTCAGCTGAGTTAGAAATATTCACCTAAGTTTCATTGTCGTGTGTGTACAAAGCAAAACGAACATGAATATTCTTATCTGTTACAAGGTGAAGACCCTGCATGATATGCTAAGAAGAAGATATCGAGATCTTACCGCATTTGTGTTTTGCAGTAACATTTTCGAGAAAGATAAGTAGGATTCCCCTTTTTTCCGTTTCGATCACGTCACGTACACGTTTATCAATTAACACCGTTAAATCAGGGCTTATACTTGAAATTAGCGAAGTAACAAAACAGAATAAGTTGACATGTTAGTGTTAAACGTAACTGTGTCATTAAGTCATCAAGAAGGGCATTTGTATTTGTTACACATCGTTCAAACGCGTTCAAATATTTATCCTACGAATTTGCAATATTATTCCACGTTTCTCACGTATTCTTGAGTAGATACCACCAAGTAAGGAACGAATTTTTTTTCCGAAGATCTTGTGGTTGTACCCAGGTTCAGTTCCATCAAAGAACAGAATAATATCATAGGAGAATCAAAATTCAAAGAAACCTGAAACTTGAAATCGAGCTTGAAATATTGCTGCCGTTTTTAAATTGCAAAATTGTAAAACGATCTACTGATGTGGAAAAACAACTCGCGTACAATATTGAAAAACATCTTCGTTATTTATACCTTTTTAGTTTTTAATAATTAATAATGTGATTGTTGACAACATCTATTTCTCTACTAGCTAGCTACTACTGGACTGATCCAAATTTTTTACGCAACGTTTTGCCTTTAGGGGCATTTACAATTTACACTATATGTATGTACCTATGTATGTATCACTTTTGATGAACATTCACAAAAAATCATTTTGGAATAATCCAAAGTCTTTTGATCTTTGTTTACACACTTTGTATGGGATGCGAGTAGAAGGCGATTTACACTTTGTCACTTTGGATGATTCTAAAGGTGCGTTCAGTCAGCTTATTTAACCGCAAGTTTTAATTTTAGCCGTGAGCGCTGCATCGCTTATTGGCTGTTCTGTGGAGGCCGGTTCATAAGAGCCAATGGGCGTCGCGGCGCTTGCGATCAAAATTAAAACTTGCGGCTAAATAAGCTGACTGAACGCACCTTAAGATTAACAAGTGACAAATGTGAATGCGCTCCACCTACCGCTGTAAGTTTGTAGTTTTTAAGTAAAAAATCGCCAAGGTCGTTGGCAAAAGGAACAACTGCACTCCGGGTTTACAGATTCCAGCGTGCCATTTAATAACAACTTTTGACAACTAATTATTATTCGACAACTCCTTGCCTAGTTTGTAGAAACCTCGGTAGGAAAGAAACCTTGGTACTACCGCTTTCATTCATTCCGTTCCTCTTCCGATTTCAAATCAAACACAAAAAAATTATCTGTGGCGACTTTAATGTATGTCTTTTAAAATCGACCCACATAGCGAGTAGTTTTAAAGATATTCTTAGAGAACATAATTTTACGCAGACTATAATGGATCCCACAAGAGTAACGACTACTTCCGTATCGCTTATTGATAACATTTTTGTCAGCTTCGATGAATCACTAAAGGGTGAAGTAATAAATATGGCACTGTCTGACCATTATGGTCAATTCATAGGGCTTGATCTGGAGACTCGGACCCACTCGAGGGAGAAAAAATATATACGTGTTTATTCTGGGGGTAAATTAGAACAATTTACGTATGAGGTATCACGGTTTGTATGGGATGACGTGTATATCGTGGAGACAGACAGCAACAAGGCTTATGAGGCGTTCTTGTCAAAGATAGTAAATCTGTTCCAAATCATTTTTGTACCTAAACTTGTGAAGACTAATGTCAAAAGAAAATCTTGGATAACTCACGGGATAAGAGAATCTTGCAAAAAGAAGAGAAAATTATATATATCGAAGAATCAAGGCGAAGTGTCAGTCGATTACTATAAGAGATACTGCAGCATATTGAAAAAAGTGATCATCTCTGCCAAAAAAATGGCAGATGAGAGTTACTTAAGCACTGCTAAAAACAAGGGCCAAGCTATGTGGAAATTGATTGGTCAATACACTGGTAGAACAAAAAATAAGAAAACCATTATAGAAAATATGGGGATCAACCATACTGGAACGGCGAAATCAATTTTGAACAATGTAAACGATTATTTTGTGAATATTTGTCCTAGAATATGTAACAGTGATGATGTGGGCCATATACCGCAAAACCCAAACTCAATATTTTTACAACCTGTAACTCCAAAAGAAATTTGTACCATAATCACGTCATTGAGAAACACATCAGCAGTAGGAGATGATGAAATTCCTATCAAATTAATTAAGAGCATTGCACCGTATGTGGCTGAACCATTATGCCATATACTCAATATTGTTCTTTCAACAGGAGTTTTTCCTGATGGTTTAAAGTGTGCCAAGATCAAGCCTGTCTACAAGAAAGGTGAAAAGGGCGACATTGGAAATTACAGACCAATTGCCGTTTTGAATAGCTTCAGTAAGGTCTTCGAGAAAGTCATATCAAACAGACTACTGGATTTTTTTGAAAAGAAAAATATCATAAATGAAAATCAAAATGGTTTTAGAAAAGGGAAATCCACAATTAGAGCCGTGTACATTGCTTTGACCGACATAATGCACTCTATGAATGTGAAAAACAACACCGCTGCACTTTGTTTGGACTTATCGAAGGCATTCGATAGTGTGGAGCATGGAATACTTATACAAAAACTTATGAAGTATGGAGTAAGAGGAATTGCACTTGATTTGATAAAAAGTTATCTCTCGAATCGCACTCAATATGTTGCGGAACAGGACGAGAATGGAGTATATATGAGATCACGCATACTTGCAGTGATAAGAGGCGTACCCCAGGGATCGATTCTTGGACCGTTGCTGTACATTGTCTACACTAATGACCTTCCATCAGTCCTGCAAGAAAAAGTACTTCAGTTTGCTGACGATACATCAGTTGTCCTGAGCGATGGGGGAGATAGCAACTCCTTAGAGCAGAAAATCATTTATACTCTGGAAACTCTCGAGGGCTGGTTTAAGAAGAATAATCTTTTGATGAACGTCGCAAAGACTCAGATGATCGAATTTGGATTCCACCAAAGCGATAGAAACCTTCGTGTTAAGTATGGCAGAGGTCACCTTGAGGCCGTGGATTGTGTGAAGTTTCTTGGGATATACATAGATTCCAGGCTGGACTGGACACACCACATTGACAGCCTTGTCGCCAGGGTGGGGAGTTATGCCTATGCGTTGGGTATGATAAGCCGTTTCGTTGGGGTGCAGGCTTCTCTTCAAGCATACTATGCATATGTAGATTCTCGGATCAGCTACGGTGTGGTTTTCTGGGGTGCATCTGGGGAGGCTGTTCGAGTATTTCGCCTACAAAAAAAATGCATCAGAAACATTTTGAAATTGAAAGACAGGGAAAGTTGTAAACAGCATTTCGTACATAGAGGTATACTTACCCTGCCTTGTATTTATATTTACCACTGTATAATGTTTGTAAGAAAGAATATGGACCTTTTCAACACACTTTCGCATGCACATGACACCCGAAACAAAAAAGATCTTGTTATTTGTAAATATAGTTATGCCTACCTACAAAAAAATGTTGAATTCATGGCCACAAAAATTTATAATCACGTACCAGCTGTTATTCGTGACCTGCCTGACAATAGTTTTAGAAATTGTATATATAGAACGCTAGTTGCAAATGCCTATTATGATGTCGACGATTTTTTTTCTGTTAACGATTTTAATATGTAGTGTTTGTGACGTTGCCTATATTTGTTAATTTATTTATTTAATTATCTTTTTACTGACACGTTCAACGCCTCCAAAAAGGCATTTTATGATGTAAGCCTGTCTTCATCTTGAACAAATAAATGATTCTATCTATCTATCTATCTAAATAGAATTTCTTCCATACTTTTCAGATATCTATCTTTAACTGTCTGATATTTTTTCGTGTTCTTGTTCCTGCTCCCACCTAATTGTGTGTATTCTCAGTTCTTACCCTTTACTTCAGTCACAGCATCAAGTCCTAGGCGGAAAGAGTTTTTTCGAAAAATCTTGACTCCAATGGGTAGCTCAGGGCCTTGAGACCAGAATCAAGAAAAATATTGTCGAAACAATGGTAAACAATTACAATAATAACAATTTAGTGCGGCGCGGCGTCGTCGATGAAGGGCTGAATTTCACAAACCGGCTGGATTTAGAAAGCTATGACATGAGGACAAGCACCCGTTCTTATGAAAATACATGGACACATACATGAAATTGAGGTTATATTTTAAGGAGAATTTGAAATTTCTTTCACAAAAAATTCCACATCCACATCGCTAAGACAAGTAAGATTTCAACTTTAATGGGAGCTCATTACTTTGGAATCCGAACTAAGAAAAGGTAGTCGAGTGAAGTCAGATCCAGGTTATCTGGGGACCTCGAAAAAATTCTGGATTGCAGTTCAGTCTGATAACCCGGTTATCGAAAAATTCGTGGAAAAATTGGTACTCTTACCCCGTCTTGCTGGAAATAGCCTCTTTGCCCTCTTTGCAGTTTGTCATTATTTATGATGTAGACTTACTGGAGAATATTGCCCGTGTTCCGCTGACCATTGTCAGTCAAAAAATACTGATCCAATAATCCTTCGTCGTTAGTTCATGGCCCACCTCGACAAATTGAAAACTGATGACATTCGATTTGATTGTTATTAGTACACATCAAATTACGGATATAGGGATATTATACGTTTTAGTTTTCAAAGTCTCCCCCCCCCCTATAGATTTTTACTTCCCCGACCCACCACCCAACAAGGAGGGAAAGTATTGAACTCGCAAAAAAAATTTTTCGAGATTTCGACAGATATATCCGTTTTGAGGTTCCCTATGACGATTAAGACCATTTCTAGAATGATCTCTGTCTGTATGTATGTGTATATATCTGTAACCTTCCACGATAACAGCCTCACGTCTATCCGATCGATTTGAAATTTGATTCACAAACATGGTTTCACCGTCGAATGAGCACTTTAGTTTTTGGCTGTCATCTGTCAAACGGAAGTGTCACTATAAAAAAATTACAGAAGCTATATCTCACGGAACTTGACTTGCGATATGCCGTTTGAAAGCCCATAAAACACTGTATTCAAAACAGTTGAAATTATTGCCCTCATCTGCCAAATAATTGAAAATGTCAAAGTTCAAAACTTCACCATTTAGTTATTCAAAATCTATCCGATGGATTGGGATCAAATTTGGCAGGAAGCAACACAATAAAAGCATCAAATTAAGCCTGCAGTTGCAATTTTCCACCATTTTCCAGTAGAGCGTTATGAATTTTCGAAATTTCTCCTAGCCGTTGACACCCGAGAGGGCCTTTCGCCCGTATTTTGACCAAGACGACTCGCTTTTCATCCAGAATTTCACTCAAAAATTCATTCCTGCTTGGGATCGTCTTTTTCGAAAGTAGATTGGATTGGGCGTCGTGTAGACCCCTTTTCATCGTGATGGTTTTCAATGTTTCAAATTCAAATCATCTCGAAAACCGTGCCTTTAATCAAAAATTTGCAAGAGTAACTTTTCTTCTGAGTTGAACGTAGAATCTTGGTAGTCAAAAAATTAATCTAAAATAACAAATGGCGCAATAGGGTATAAAAAAGGAAATATCTACCTACACCACTGGATGATTTTGACAAAAGATATTACATAATATACCGTATGATCAAAAACTTTTTTCCTCTAGAGTGCTAGACTCGGTGCTAGAGTGAATATATTATATTATTCATCAAAGGTTGGCCATAATGACTGAATAAATTATTAAATGTCAGTGTCATTGTGGGTGCTTTCAATCTAGACGGTACAAATACCGCCAGACGGAACATGTTCCATTAGTTAGGCACACAACTTTAGGTGATCTGCCGAACGGTGCAGTACAGGTACAAACTGGCCCAGACTATACTGGTAAAATGCCAAGAAGGTTATCAAAATGCAAATGTCACTTTGAAATCAATTGCACTACTCCCACCTCGACTCCCACCATAACTAAAAAAAAGCAAAAAAAAAATCACAGCATTCTGGAAAAATGTTTTTGAACACTTATAGTGTACATTTTGAACAGTACAACTTATAGGTACTTTCTGAGGGTAAACTCTCGTTGCAGCAAAAAAATTACCGCGCAAAAGTTACAGCGAAATTTTTAGCTGCGTGTAATCACTTACAGCGTGAAACATTATAGCGTAAATAATTTCAGCGCAGTAATCAAACCGCGAAAGCAATTATTATAGGATTTTTTGCCTAAAAAATTACCGCTAAATATTATAACCGCGAACATTAAGAGCGTCATGTTTGAAAACCAATTCACCTCCTTGCATGCGTCAGTATAGTTCCACTCGTATTTTAAAATTTCGTCACATTAAAACCAAAAAATTTTTTAATAACGTTCTTCACATTATTCGAAAGTCGAAAAGGGAATGCCCCTCGGAATGCCCCCTTGCTTGTACCATACTTAGGTGGGTGTGTGCACATGAACCTCGCCAGGTGCTCGAAGGGCTGTTTAATATGGTCATTCAAATGTCACCTTTTGCACAAAAGTTCTTACTTGTAGTTCGTGGTGTAAATTTTTTGTGATAATTATTGGTAAATTTAACAATTTACCGGTTTCGTTATTTTTGCTATGAAATTTTTTCACAGTAATTGTTTTCAATATTTTCACTGTTCTCATTCCGATTTGTTGATGCAGTAACGCAGTTTTATTCATTCGCTATAAAATGTTTGTGTGGTAATTATTTCAGCGTCAAGTTTTCCGTGGTCCAAATTCTAATCTATTGATAAACTTACTCAACTAACTTTTTTTTTTTATTCGTTTATTCAACGTCGGCCTATTTCCACAACGAGGCGTAACACCGACGCCGGTGAATGGTTTCCTCCACTATATCGGAAATTTTGCCGAACCCCTGTGTGTTCCAACACAGGGTAGGGATTTTTAACGACCACCAACATCGCATGGGGTCGGCACCATCGTTCGTATTTTACGTGCTATGCGACACACGGCGCGTCTTGCATTTAACAAGCATTCCAACTAAACCAAGGAGCTTGTTTTCGAGGCCGAAAATACTCAACTTACTTACTAAACTTATTTTCGCTTTTGAAATTTTTAGCGTAAACTTTTTTTGCTGTAAAACTTTCGCGCGTTAAATTTTCAGCGATATTTTTTCAGCTGTAACAATATTAAATCTTATTCAAAAAAACTACATGTGCAAAACTTGGTCAAAAATTACGATTAAGAAAAAAACTCCAACTTTGAAAGGCAATAACTCGGTAACAACAAAGCTCCAATTTGAAAAACGGCAAGGGCAATTTTCAGTATAAATGAAGCCACTTTATTTCGGGTCCGGGACACCTTTACAAGTTTTTTATACTGAGTTTTTTAATACCTATATACCTAAGTTTATTATTTTTATTTACCTTTGAATCTGATAGTGTAGACAGCAGCCCAATGTGTTGGGAAGGTGTAATTTATTGTTTTAAATAAATTTCTATACCGGGTGATCATTTGAAAACTATCCACCTGCAATAACTCCCGATTCCTAGTGAAAATGTCTTCGAGCAAAAACAGGTCGATTATTATATCGAGGGGGACATCTAAAACATACATTAGCGATTTTCTATCTTTAGCGCCCTCGCCCCCACCTACCCCAACTTTGAAATTTCAAATGACACTACCTATTTTGCGATACATCAAACAGAATTGAATTCTCTTTCTGAAAAAATATTTCTAAAATCTTTAACCCCACCCCTCTTCCCCCCTAAATTCTCTGAGTGTCCAATTAAATATTCTTGACCTCTCAATTCTCTTCAATGCAGTCAACGTCATCCTACACAGCATCGAAAGAGAAAATTTTCTAGGTAGTGCCATTTGAAATTTTATTTTTGGGATGGGTGGGGGCGAGGGGGCTGAAGATGAAAATTTGCCAATATATGTTTTAGATGTCTCCCTTTATATAAAAATCGACCTGTTTTTGCCCGAAGAAATATTGACTAGGAATCGGGTGTTATTGCAGGTGGATAGTTTTCGAATGATCACCCGGTATATATAGGAGCAGGAGCCTTGGATGCTCTGGAGGCTTCGATGACGCGTCCGGGGCTATTTTCTCGAAACACCTACGCCGTTCTGTTTAGAATCATTGTCTCGAATATTCCAGCAAATCTCTGCGCCGAGCTCTGCACTTGTTCTTGAACGTACTGGAACCGCTCGAGAGCCTCGCCACTCGTAAAATATATTGTATATTGTGTTCCAGGTGTTGTATATCCAGGTATGTCCTTACTTCAAACTATTATCGCCCTCGTCCACCGTCCCCAATATTATGTTGTCTTTTTTTGCTGGTTGTTTCGCATGAGCATCATTGTCCTATTTGTTTCTTTTGTTTTCCCTTCTCCAGGAGTCATAATCTCAGTTATTTTGACGTTTAGTTGGTGTGGTTTATTTGTCAATTTGTCATTCATTCTAAATTATTCAGTATCTTCCATCCTCCTAAAGTGTCGTTGAATTCGCGCTTTTAATCAAACTTCCGCCCGAAATCGAAGAACGGGAATATTTAATAAGTGCTTTTCCAATTCCGGCCATTTGCGGCTAGCATTATCTGGGCAATATTTGACAAATATAGAAACAGACACATGAAGTCTGCAATCCAATCCAGGGATGATGAATATGGATAACCTAGAAACATGCATTGGAAAATATTTCTGTTACAAATTATGTTTACCGATTCGTCCGTTACATGCCAAATAGCGAGGCAAATAGTAATTTTTGACAGACTAAATCAGGAAAAAAGGGCAGGATAGGAATAAATATTTGATAAAAAGAAGAGAACTTTTTCCAGGTCAGTTTGGAAAAGCATTTGAGTGTATATGTCAGTCTCTAAGGGTCAGTCGTCAGTCCACCACAATCTTGTTAGACAGAGGACCATTGATAGGTAAGGCCATTGACTTCTCTAAGGTGCTAAATACAGGAACCATCATTCGCGGTTGTAATTAGGTACTGTTACTGTTGCTTTGAGTGTGAACATGAATTGAATTTTTATAATTTTCACGCGGGACAAAAATCAAAAGTTTTATTGAGTGTCTTTGCCTCTGAGTCAGCGAGCCGAGGGTAAAAAAAAATCAAAATCATATTTTGTAAAAAAAGCTGCTTCATTACAGTGAGCATAATCATAATAAACCAGTCCATCTCCCCACCTTGCGGTGTGTTGAATAGGAAGCTTCGCCAAGAAAATGGGTTTACTTCGCATCAGTCATTCCCTCGGTCATTCCATTTTGGCAGATTATTACAGAAAGAATAATTATATAAGACACATATACACATACAGTAAATATCATTATTGTTTCGTCGCTATAGTCAAGACTGAGCTCAAAACAAAAGTTTTGACTTTTTAGACGCAAAAATTGTAAGGTTTCACTCGAGGTTTCACTGTTCAATCTGTCAATAATAGAATAGAAGAATAGAATTTTTGTAGTATACATTTTATAGTCCTCACTATAAAGCACACAATAGAAAACAATATTGGATGAAGATTCCAGCTGTACCCAAAAAATAACAACTTTCACCATCAACATCAATAATATTTAAATAATAATAATAATAATAATAATGATAATAACAATTTGATCGATAATATAGATAAATTACTTTTCAAACAAATCAAACCATTAGCAACATTTCCTGACTGAATCTCAGCGCACAACAAAAATAAATAAAATTGAAAAATCAGAAAATCTTAGTTTCATTTAAACAAGCAATATCGCCTTCCTTGAGAGCGCCAAGGTTGAGTCGAGAGAGATTTAATCAAATCTCAATCTTTCATTGAACATAATTAAAAAATACGAGTAATGCTAATGAAAGTCGCGTGGTAAATGTTTACAAAAAGTTCGAATCTCGATTTGACATACAGGGTGTTTCAGAAATTGAGTACCTAGCTATACAGAGTTATTCAAAAAACATATGCACCCCCATTTTTCTAGAGATTGGTTGACGATAGCGAGTTGCGGCAAGGACTGTTGGGTTCAGCTACTTTTTTTGGTCAAGTTTAATATGTCAACAAAACTATTTCACTAAAACTGTGAGTACGAGGGCACCTCAAAATTTTAGAGAATTTCTTACTACTGCACAATATTAAATGATACGTCATTGAAAAGACCTTAAAAAGTTTCAATGGACAAGTTTTAGGGTGACACAACCGATTTTTTTCCTGTATCATGCATAAATATGGTCGAAATATGCATATTCTTTTATTATTCGTTACGGATCGGAACAATGCCAATTGAGCCTTTTTTCAATTTGCTACATTTCCAGAACCATTGTCCAGAACGAATGAACCAATTGAGCTGGTCATGGTTTTGACGTGCAGAAGAAAAAGAGAACAAAAGAAAGCCTATTTTCAGTTGTGTCCGCCATTTTGAATTTAGACGTTTCGGCAATATCCATATATGTTTTTTTTGTAGCCCATTCAATTGACTGGCTACACAAGAATACAAAACTTGTCAAAATCGGTCAAGAAACAAAAATTCTGCGAAAAGAATGAAACAGTAGTGTTTTTTATGGCCCACTTGGTAGGTAAACAAACCTTCACATCAGGGTCGTAGCCAGCACAGGGCAGGACAGGGAGAAGCTGAAGGCGACCTGATCAATCTCGCCCTTCTTGAACAAATTTTAGGTGAAACATGGCTATTTTCCCACTCGATAAATTGGAAACAGCCTTTCAATTTTTTTTTGGAAAGAAGCCGCCAGATGCTGATAAGTTTCAAGAGCTATAAAGGTTACGATAAGCCTTCAGCAAAACGTATGGACTGTTTGCAACAGTTAGCCTCTTTTGGGTGCAGCACAGCATGTTAGAAGTCATAATTTTCGAGCTTTCGACATTAACAGCCATAAATCGCCTCCAAAGAGTTACCCTCGAGGTTACCGTCGACTTAGTGTACTTGGCTTTCGAAAGGAAACGAATACAAGAAATCAACATGAATGATTCATTCCCCCTTAATTGTATGTCGACTAAATTTTGAGCTTCATCAAAGGCATCCCATTCCTCAATATTCAGCAAACGAAAAAGCACCATTATCTTGCCTCCCCCCTCTTAGAACCACCGTTACTTTTTACATCAAAATTTAATTTTCCACAGGAATTCTTCCATATCTTGTTACGATTTATTTTTCATCCTATAATTCGTCGGCAAAAATTGAGATAGAGCGCTATTTCTTATACCATCTGAACTTTGATAACGCCTTAGGTACCTACGAGCTTATCGCATTCTGCTCGAACAATTGAATAAAATCGACACCAATTAGCTTCACAAATTTTACGTAAATTTTCGGCTGGGTGGAACTCCAGGTGTCAAAAGTGCCGTGTGCCAATTTTCCGAGTGAAGGAAAAGTCACCTCGTGAGTTTCCAATAATTGGATCTGGTGAAAAGTGATCCATATCGACCTTGTGTCGAATTAAAAACCCACCGATAAATTTCTACTTCAAAGGCACCTACCAACTCGTAAGTTTTTCGCTCTTTCTGCTCTTTTGGTTTTCTTCTTTTTCTCTTAGACGACCCCTTTCTTTTGTTTCCAGGCCTTTTTCTGTTTGGTTTTGATTTTGGCTCTTAGTGGTTTTATTTTCTCCTTTGTGAACGATTTCCACCCGTAATCCGAGATTTTACCACAACCACCACAACTGTAATCATTTTGAAATCTGCTGGTGTTCGTCGGAATTTGACGTGGACTCCTATATTTATTTCGGCAACTGCTTGCTTCACCGTTTTGGACCCAGCGACTTGGATCTGCACAGTCCTGTGGGAACCCAGGACTAAAGCTAAGCCCTCTGTATTTTCTCTGCTGCTGATCGTCCAGTGAAATTTCGTGCGAAACACCACCTTATTATCTTACCGCAAATGTTTCCGAATTTGTAAAATAAGCGCCTAAAAGAATTAATGCTTATCGGTCTCCAGTGAATCAAAGTTAATTTGTAGTAGTATCAACTTATTGTCATTATAATTAAATATTTTCTAGCCGTTTTCGTTTAAAGAAAAAGTAAAATTCGATATTCTCCTCTTTTTTTACGGCCTGCCTGAACAGGACCGGAGTCAGTGCGAATTTTGACCCGCGGCAATCAGGCTAGAAGAATCAAAATTAGGAATCGCGCGACGCCGACTTTTTGTGCACAAAAACTAGGGATACGCGACTTTGATTCTTGTTTCAACAAAAAACCTAAACCTCGGTTGCGCCTGCGCTCAAAATTTTAGCCTTAAGTATTTTTCTCTTTTCCTTGTTTGATCGATTTTATTTTACCGCGAACTTTTTAAATGAAAACGCCCACTTGAATTTTTGTTACCGCTGTTAGACAATAATCAATTTCTTGTTCCATTTTTCTTTCTCCTTGATGTCAACAATTTGACATCCTGCGTTACTGACACAATCTTAACTCAGTAATTTGATATTTTTTTAAGTACACAAAACTCTTAAAACAACCTGGTGTTTAATTTCTTTGATTTTATTTTTGTATTCAATCTTTTCTTTTTTTTGCGTGTGAGTGTCGAGTTGACCTACTGTCGAATAGGTCCTTCGACAGCGAAAACACTGGTAGCCAATCCGGACCTTGGCGCCCATAAAAATAAACGCTCTAGATCTCGAACCATACGGTCCACGTCCGAGATCTTGTCGAAGCCACGACTCGACTGAGCAAGTTTGGCACTTTTGTCGAAACACCTGGACCAACTCAAATCTCAAAAGTTTATTTTTTCAACATCAGGATTTTCATGACAATCTGTAGTGTGTTTCTTAATAAATATCGAGGTTCTTCTGTCTACACTACTTTATAAAGTCGTTGTCTTAAAATAGACAACGACTTTATAAAGTAGTGTAGACAGAAGAACCTCGATATTTATCAAAATTTAAGTCTTTGAAATTTTTCAATTACATGTTGAAGGTGTGGTGATGACTTCAAATAATCTACATCGAATACTTGACAAGGAAGGGAGGTGTTGTTAGTAATTAGATGCCTATTTCATATTGTTTCCCTAGACCGAACTGTTGTAATATCAGTAGGTACAAAGTATAGATACTTCTCAAGGACAACAACATGCTACGTGCTATGCTATGCGTGATTAGATTAAATCAATTAAATAGTTGAATAGAAAGAATTACTGCGTGAAACTATAATGATTTTGTTATTTAGTGACTATATCGCTCGCTTAGTGATATTATGCCAACATACCACAACATTCAGTTTCTTGAAGTTCGAGACGAAATAATCACTTGTGAAATGTCGCCGGCGACGAAATGTCTGTCCCGAGGGAACAGGTGTTAATTGCTAAAATGACCAGATTTCAAAATATTTCGAGAGACATGGGGGAGGGAGTAAAAATTTCTTGTTTCAAGTAGTTGATGAACCAACAAAAATATGATCATAGAACAATATCTAATAATAATAATAAATAAAAATAATATACGTTGTTTCAAAATGATAATCATCTAGGCATCCCGAAATTTTTCGGTAATTTTCACAACACATTTCAAGTAGGAAATGTAGCTTTTGGTGATAAGCCAAATCGAATCCAACATCAAAGATTATTAGCAAACTTTCTCAAATTAAAGATCAGTCTGTAAGCTTGATTTGGCTTAGGTATCAAAACCATTATTTTCAACTCAAACTTAATTTTGTTCAAACAAGAAGAATATTATGGATGTATTTTTATGAGGTGATGTCTCTGTAATAATTCATATTTGTACCTGTTATATACTATATTATACAAGAGCGTTTTCTGTCTAATAATTGGGCCCCAGAGCCTATCGAGCGATTTTCTACATGTTTCTGTAATGAAAAATTAATTATTTATTTACTCATTTATTTATTTATTAATTTATTTATTTATTTATTTATTTATTTATTAAATTTTAAATTTCACGGTCTCCCGGCATGCACATTATTTTGAAACAACGTAGCATCAGTGAAACAATGGACTCATACATCTTCCAGATCCAGACTTGCGATAATTCTGATTTTTTCACTGATACTCAGTCAAGGCATGATCGACGGGAGCTCTACAAGTTTTGATGCGACCTTGACATTGGCGGAAATGTTTAATAATACACATAGTCAAAACAGGGCCTGTATGAGTTTTGTTCTGTTACCGACAATATATGTACCCACCCACATAAAGGGAAGGACCGAGGGAAGGACAAATTATGTCGGTATAAAAAGATACATTTTGGTTGATACGGACATACTCGGGGACATAAATATAGAATATCATAGAATATAATATAGGATTCTCGAGGGTACGTAGAAGTCGGCGCGGGTGAGACGGGACAGTTTTTTTCCAAGGGGGACAGTATCCTTGTATCCTTCAAAAAAGGGACTGCTCCCCTCAATGCATGTTTCGGAATAAAACAGACTGCTGATCATTTATAGCTGCAGAGCGAAAGAGAAACAGATAGATTCTTGCGGCATGAGTTTCTGCCAAATCTGTGCAGCGAAAAATGTAACAGAAAAATGAGCTGATCACATCTAGGCTGGCAAGAAAATGAGGGTCTTTTGCTGAAAAATATACAGAGTGTTCTAGGGATGATATCAAAAAAATTACTGCGTGTGGATCTCGTCAAAGTATGACGAAAACCTATATACCATTTTGCAAAGTTCGGCCTGATGACGAAGATACAGCCCTTGAAACTTAACTTTTTCAGATTTCAAAAATTTGTAACTCAGGTTGTAACTAATTGTTGACAATATTAACCTAAATTCAGCAGAGACTGGTTTGTCGAAACTATTTATCGACCTGCCAATTTTTTTAATTTAGAAGCATACGAAGAAAAGTTGTCTTGAGGTGACCCCCCCCCCTCCCCCGCAACTTCTACCCTACTGGTTACTGGTTTGATTCTTTCAAAATTTGGCAGGTTGATAGATAATGCTGATGAACCAGATTATGCTGGATTTGAGCTAATTTTGTCAAAACGTTTCTAAGTTACAAATTTTTTATAAATAGGTAAAAATCAATTCTCTGAAGTGGTGCTGTAAAATCATGAAGCAAGTAAAGTGCTCGCCAATTGAAATGGTCCACCCAAAAAATGTAGTCACATTCAAAGTGACATAACTCTCGAATGAATGAACTATTTTGAATCGTTTTATGTTTTCTGATTAGCTCACGAATTGGATTACAACATGTCATGAGCTGTTTTTGGTACAGGTGTTTCGTATCAATTATACAGGGTGCTCAATCAGGTACTGCAAAAATGGAAAAGTTTGAACTGGTCCCATTTCACAAAAAATGGTTTTTTGATTTTTCCCAAGTGTTTTAGGGAAGATGTTGTTCCTATACCATGAGGTAGTTTTCAAAATTTTGAGTCTCTCTCCTCCAATTACACAGTGATCTCAAAAATGCAACCTTTTGGTCTGGCATTTATATCTGTTTCAATTGTTGCTCGGTTTTGGAAAATAAGGATTCTTGTTGAAGCTCAAGACTCAGATGAGAAGGCTCGAGGATCGGAACTGACTGGAGACAGAAATTTTGAAAAAGCGAAGGAATCAAAAGTGACCCAAATATGAAGCACCTGAGAAATCAGGTTCAGGGGAAAAACTGAATAAAAACAACTTGTTTTCAAACAGACTTTTATTTCCGTACATTTTGAGGTATTTTCCCATTGGAGGTGATGAAAATTGTCGATGCGGGACCCATTTTACAAATTCACTTTCTAGAAGATGATACCGGACCTTCCTCGACTGAAAATGCACGTAACCTAGGTTACCGTCTTATTGTCGAATGTTTCCTCCACATTTCAAGGGATAGGCACCAGTTTTGATCTTCGTAACCCAGGTTTCGTCTATTTTTAGGTAAAAAACGTGCAGTAATCTTCGTTGGGAGCATCCATTTCTGATTTGGATTCATTGCCACAATTTTTGCCCTATACAAATGGGAAACACCTTAAAATGTTCAGAAAGAATGGTTTGTTTGAAGACAAGTTGTTATTTGTTTAATACCTTTCCTAAACCGGAACTCTAGCAAGTTTGTCATTTGAGTCCCTTTTGATTCAATCTCTTTTCCAGAATTTTCATCTAAAGTCAATTCTGATCCTCGATCCTTTTGACCTGAGCCTTTAGCTTCAACAAGAGCCTTCATTTTCCAAAATCGGCCAACAACGAATAAAGTTATTACTGCAAAACTAAAAGGTTACATTTTTGAGATCACCCTGTAATTAAAGCAGATAGGCAAAAAATTTGAAAAACGATTCGAGTTATGGTTATAACAACTCCCCTGGAACACTTGGAGAAAACCAAAAACTATTTTTTGTGAAGTGGGACCTGTTCAAACTTTTCCATTTTTGCACGTACCTGATTGAGGGCCCTGTATAATTAGTACAAAACACTTGTACCAAAAATAGTCCATGACATGTTGTAGTCCAATACGTGAGCTAATTATAAAACATAAAACGATTCAAAATAGTTTATTTATTCAAAAGTTATGACACATTGAATGTGACTGTATTTTTTGGGTGGACCATTTCAATTGGCGAGCACTTTATATTTATTTTTCTTTGAATTACACCACACCACCGATGGCTTTATTTTTTGATCTCTCGAAAGCGTTTGATTCGGTAGATCACGAGGTTGTAATAGATAAGTTGTACGCAATACGCATGGGGTATCCGCGGTGTGGCCAGTGACTGGATACGTTCCTACCTTAGTGATACAGGACTCAGTGCGTTATTTTGGATGGTGTTACTTCGTCGAGTCCATTACCGGTGAATAGGGGCGTACCTCAGGGCTCAAAATTGGGACCTAAACTTCTCATAGTTTTTATCAATGATCTGCCCAACTTTTGTGTAGTTCCGGATAAGAGCCTGATTTATGCGGATGATACAAATTTTCTGCTTCGGGATTCCGAATTGTCAGTGGTAGCGGATCGTGTCTCCCGGTCGGCTGGGGAGCTGGAGGAGTGGTGCAGGGACATTGGCTTATCGTTGAACATCATGAAGACGCTTCTTATGCGGTTCATGACAAAGAACGGTTCCTGCGATCGGTCTGTCCTTGTTAGGCTTGGTGGACGGTCGGTTGAGCAAGCATCTTACGCTTTTTTAAGTTTTTGGGCGTGATGTTTGATCAAAAATTGATATTCCAGCATCACATAAACGAAGTAGCTAGCAAACTTAGCAGAAACGCTTTTTTGATGAGACAGATTCGTGACACGGTCTCCCTCGAGTTTTCCGATTGACCTACTTCGGTCTGGTTCAGTCAGTTTTGTCATACGGTCTGATAGTTTGGGGCTCTTCCTCGCACCTTGACACGGTATTTGTTGTCCAGAAAAGGGTGCTGAGGTGTATGGGAGGCGTTGGTCCACGTACTTCGTGCAGAGATTTATTTTCAAAATTCAAAATTTTAACCTTACCATCTCTATATATTTATCAGATCGTATTGAACGTTAAGAAGCTCAAACCTACATTGCCAAGTAGAGGCGACAAGCAAGTCTATAGGACGAGAGGTGGTTCCTCCCTTGAGCTTCCTTATTCACGACTGGGACTCGGTCAGAACAGTCACATGTATCAAGGAATTAAGTGTTTTAATAAGTTCCTGCAATTGACAAGTGATGTAACTACTGATTGCAATTATGCAGTTTTCAAACGGAGCTTGTATGACTTTTTAGTTGACAAGGCTTTTTACTTATTTGTTGGGGAATTTCTCGAGCTATGATTTTATTGTTCCTTATTTGTTAATTTATTACTTACCTACCCACTTTCTCCCTTATCCAGGGCCGGCCTTACAGCTTTTGGCGCCCAAGGCGAAGTTCTGTAATGCGCTCTTTTATGAATGAAAAAATAGTATCTCAAGCGATTTTTTTTCCAAATGATAACAGTAGTGTTGATAATAATTGAAAATTTCACAAATTGTGAGTAGAATAGCGCCGCAAGCGAAATTTTTTTGATATAATAGAGAGATAGAGGGCGTTCAGGCGCCCTTCAAAGTTTGGCGCCCGAGGCGGTCGCCTTGCTCGCCACACTCTAAAGCCAGCCCTGCCATTATCTTTAGATTTAGTGTATGGACATGTCCTATATTTTCTTTATGAGTGAAATATCAATCTTTATATTTTATTCACACTTACTGTAAAATCACGGACGAAAATAAATATTATTATTATTACCACAATTAATGTTTCTGCTGTCACCAACCGGTTTCGCCTTTCGGCATCGTCAGGGTTTGTGAAATATTTCAAAAGTACATATTCGTTTTCGAATAAACTTGTAAAAGTATTTGAAACAAACACAAAATAAATATACTGACTTTATTACAAATTTTTGAAATCCGAAAAAAGTGAACTTTCAAGGGCTGTATCTTCGTCATTAGGTCGAACTTTGCAAAATGGTATACATATAGGTTTTCGTCGTATTTGGACGAGATCTACTCACAGTTGTATTTTTTGCTATCATCGCTGAAACACCCTCCATATGCAGAGAAAGTTTGAATAGTCGGGGTGCTACGATTTTGAATACCGCAAATGAATTAGACGGGATGCCCTTTGGCATGATAACTACTCATACCAAGGTGATTAATTTTCTCCGAGGATGCGTCAACATTTCCCACTCAGAAAAAAAGATGCCGACGATTTTTGGCAGGACCTGAATTTTTGTAAAACATAGACATGTGAGATATGTTTTCTTACTAATTTTGACCTCCTGAACACGAATATCGAGTTTATTTTTTACATCAGAAATCAAATAGACCTCATATTTCACATCTGAAAACCGCAAAAATAGCAGACTCTCGCTTATTTTCGAATTGAAAATTTTGTATGCCATTTACATCGATTTCCAGCCTTGAGCTCGTTAAATAGATCCCACGGAACAAGTTAACAGTGTAAGTTCTGCAAAATAACTCTACAAACATTGCCAGGGTGCGCCCCAAAACATACAAAATATGGGCTCTGGGAGCACATTTTTCTGCGGCTGATTTAAGGGATGTAAGTGTGAAATAGAAAATGTTTTGCAATACATTCCACTGTTTTATATAGTAAGCTTACATATACTGAGGATTTATCAACATACAATGACAATTTCAAATAAAAAACCAAAAAAATATATTTTCATGATTTGTTGATAACTTTTTTTTCAATAATACTAAAAAACGTAGCTTTGATTTTGATGATGTTTTCCATCAAGGTAAATACATCAAGAGACCTTTTTCACCTGAAGCAACTACCTTAGCTCAAAGTTTCGGTATAGCGACTCATAATTAAATCATTTTTCGTTAGACTTGCGGTTGCCAAACATCAGAAAAGCGTCTTTTGATTTTAAAGTTTTGTCTTGACACTTGTTCTAGAATGCAACATACGGCTGATGGTGAAACTTTGGTTCAAAGTTTTCTACGAGTATTTCTATCTCGCCCATGAACTCATTCAGGTGTCTAGAAATTTTCGGACTGGATATGCACCAACGGCGAAGGGCGGTACCAGTGTACCAGTTCAGTGCTATTACCAATTTAAAATTTGTTGTCTTGTGTGTGTTGGAATTTGCGAAAATGGAACTATAGTATTATCAGTCAAGGCGCAAAAACACCTAGGACGTGAACAGGCATAGAAAACGGACGTGGAAAACATATGGAAAAGTGATCAGGTAGGTACCAAGACCTTTTCAACATTACGACTCTTATTTTGCAACTATAGTACCTATGATACATGGTGTATGTTTCATGCTCTTTGGCTTGTTCACGTCCTAGACGCTTTTGAGCCTCCATTAATAGCTCATTACTTTCATTCTCGCATTATTCTGACACACACAAGACAACAAATTTGAAGTTGGTGCCATAGAAATACGAATAACACTGAAGGTCCTACTGAACCTTTGCCGTTGGTGCATATCCAGTCCAGCAGACACCTGAATGAGTTCACGGGCGAGACAGAAAACTCAAGCCAAAGCTTAACCATCAGCCGTATGTTGCATTCCAGAACAATTTCAAAGAAGGACTTTGAAATTATTAATAGACGCTTTTCTGGTGTTTGGCAATCGCGGATCTGACGAAAATGCTTTATATTGTATGAAACTTTGAGCTAGGGTGGTTATTCCAGGTGAGAAAGGTCTCTTGATGTATTTACCTCGATAAAGAACATCATCAAAATCAGAGCTACGTTTTTTGGTATCAATTGTACCTGCCATGAAAAAAATTACTAACAAATCATGAAAATTTGTTTGTACGATATTTTGTTTCAAATCCCTATGGTATGTTGATGAATGCTTGGTATGTCATATCAAACAGTAAAACATATTGCACAACATTCTTCCTTTCACACTTACATTCCCCATCCAGCCGCAGCAAAGTGTGCTCCCAGCGCCCATTTTTGGTATGATTTGAGGCGCACCCTGGCGATGTTTGAAGAGTTATTTTGCAGAACTTAGACTGTTAACATGTTCTATGGGATCTATACAGCCAGCTCAAGGCTGGAAATCGCCGTTAATGGTACATAAAATTTTCAGTTCAAAAATTAGCGAGAGTCTGCTATTTTTGCGGTTTTCAGATGTAAAATATGAGGTCAAGTTGATTTCCAATGTAAAAATAAACTCCATATTCGTATTCAGGAGGTCAAAATTAGTGAGAAAACATGTGTTACACGCATATGTTCTATAAAAAATCCGCTCCTGTCAAAAATCGTCGCCATCTTTTTTTCTGAGTGGGAAATGTTGACGCATCCTTGGCGAAAATTAATCACCTTGGTATAAGTAGTCATCATACCAAAGGACATCCCGTCTAATTCATTTGCGGTATTTTGCTATTTTATGTCGCGTACCACCCCTACTAGAAAAAAGATCGTGTTTTTCGGTTATTAAAATTCTGAAATCTTGAAGGACGTCATTGTCCCGTGTTTTTTACACGTGAATTTCATGAAAACTATGGAGTAGGAGAATTGGAAAAAATAAGGGTGATCTAAAATCAAGTATGAAAAGGTATAAGTATTAAAAATTTTAGAATTCGAAAAATTCGATTTTTTTTTCTATATATTTTTCGAAAAAAGACCCTCATTCTCTTACCAGCCCGGATTTGAATAACTCATTTTTTTTGTTACATTTTTTGCTGGCAGATTTGTCAGAAACTCACGCCACAAGAATCTATCTGTTTCTCTTTCACTCTGCAGGTAATCTGCAGTCTGTTCCAGCCAATTTTTTATACTAGGAAATGCCGTCCTTAGTCAACAATTATAACACTGGTCAACAAAGTGAAAAAAAAAATTGTGCCTGGGTTTATTTTATGATTTTATTGAATGTCATGAGTCAAAATAATGGAAAAATACCCACATTCTAATTAAAGTTTGCTTTTGTTATATTAGTAGGTACTAATGAGACAGATTTCATATCAAATAAAAACAAAAAATCAGTTTATAGGGAGACGGAGGGAAATTCTGACGTTCATGTGTCATCTACATTAGAGTCTAGAGTGCTCTGGAGTCGAAAAAACGATGGTCAAGTGTTGTCATTTGACGTTTGTAGGAAATTAAAAATGCCGAAAAAAATGAAAAATATTAAAGTTCTCATGATCATAATAGAAAGAGTCAAGGACTTCATTTCTGATATTTTTTATTATTGTGTATTAATTTTGTGTTAAAGTTGATAAAAAGAACAAAAACAAATTTTTTCACAATTTTTTCACAATTTTTTTCACAATTTTTTTTTAACAAGTGAATTTATTAAAATCGACATTTCCATAAATTTTTAAATATGCCAAAAGCAAACTTTTTCATTGGATATTATTTTTTTTCAGGTTGATTTGACTCAAGCTACAGAAATTTGGTGTACTTATCCCAGGCACAAAATTGGTGTTGACCTGTGTAATAGATACCTGAGTTCACGCCTTGTATTGTAATAGGAATTCAGAAAGGCCCCCGGAAAAGCCGGTACCTAGGGTACCTCATTAGTAGAATTTTTGGCCATATCAGTCTCACCTAGTTACCTAGATTGCCTTTGCGTAATTACATGTAAATGAAAAAGAGTAGCGGGAGCGGGAAGTGATCCAAATTACACTAAGCCCATGCCCTTGTTTTCATTGGAACCATCAAAGTGAACTCTGTCGATGATACTCGGTAATGTCGCGTTAAAATAAATAGCGCTAATCCGTTTAACAGGAAGCACGTCAGTTTTTCCATCGTGTAATAATGTTACTATATAATCAAATATGTGCAGAACCGCTCTCCACGTATGCTGAACTTCGGAATAAATAGAGCAGCAAATTCATGTAGTGTACAAAATTCAAAATGAAGTGCAGCATAGTTTCTGCTTGGGAAATATGCTGCCCAAGGGGAACATTCAGTTTCATTTACTGCTATTGGCTCTACTAGCTATGCTATAAGTGAGTATCTTTCGTTATTGTCATTTAGTTATGAACATGCACTTGAAGAATTCGAACAATGAACCGATTCTGTACTTACTGAGGTAGATACGTACAGTTTCAGTTTTTATTTCTTAATCGCTTCGAAAGTCAACATAGCGAAATTCTTGTTATACCTAAACAATATGACGACATAAATTATTATTGTTCAACGACTGAAATTTTCAGAACGATGAATTATTGCAATCACGGCAACCCACATCAACCACATTTCGCAAAATTCTAGCGCCTATAAACCTCCAGTGCTTTTTCGATGCAATTTCATGGATGGTTGTGACTCGAAAAAATCTATTAAAACACGACACCGCATGGATGCACAGTTTTAAGCGCACTTCACCAAACGGGAGGCCGCTCATGTCCTCGCTTTGTCCGTGTGTCTGTCCGTCCGTCACAGCATCTATTCATTGACTCTCGCGAAAAATTTAAACTCCGGTGGCTAGCTTCTGGCCTTGGTACCCGAACCAAGAAAAATCTCGCCAAAAGCTGGATTTGAAAAGTTATGACATGGCGACAAGTACCTGTTATGGAAATACAAAGACACATGATGCGAGTCTATATCCAAAAAAGAATTTGATTTTTACTTTAATATCCATCTCGATACGACCCAAGGGTGAATAGTTACGAATTTTTTAAAATTATCTCAAAAGCTACGGCTCGGCGCGGCGGTTGAAACTCTGCAGTTTGCATCATTGTTTTGACTGTTTAACATTTTGAAATAGCCATTAATGGATACCTGAAGGACACTGGCACGCACCCAATTGCATCCAAATCCAAAATGTGGACGTAGAAATATAATTCAACAGGGAATCGACATGTTATAATGTCAAGTCAATTTTTTCCTTAATATTAACCAGAATCACTTCCTAGTTTTTAATTGGCTCATGTCCAAAACCAAATGCTAAAAAAAAAACACGGAATGACTGATTCAATGTATTGTCTGGAAGAATTTTGACGGACATTCCAGATTGTTGGCTTTATCACGAACTAAAGCCGTATATTATGCCGAAACTGGTTGTCCTTGCACCAGAGCGTTCAAAAGCTTGTTCCTTGTCTAAAGCCGACGAAAATAGTTCCCATCTTTTTTTGAGAACCGTAAACGTTCATAATATTTTAAATAACGACACTGTGGAGTAAATTGTACTATTTTTATCACCAAGCGTGCATACTGTTAGATGGTGTACCGGCTGTTCCATAATTTTTCTGCGTCGGAGGGGGTATACCTATATATAAATTTAGCGGTTTGTACCCGTAGGTACGAGTACGGCGCTCGTTAAGTCGAAAATAATGAGCAGCGTTGACGATTTTTCTCAAATTATCTAAGTCTTAAATCGACAATGGAAATGGCAAATACCTACTTGAAAGAAAAAAACTCTTGCGCCACGAGAATCCGCTTACAGCGGTGTTATAGCGGCTTGGGATATGGAGAGCCGAGCGTGTTCAAGCCCACAACTTAATTATAAAGGGGTGTTTCCATTACACCGCACTTGGTTGCTGGATTATTATTGTTGAAGGCTAATCAAGGATTTCATTCCATTGCGGATAGTTTTGTGTTTGCTTTGAGGCCGGCGACAATAGGTACTAAGTTGGTCTAAAGCAAACAGGAAATGTGCAACAACTATGGCGTGGCGACGAGGCCATGCAATATAGTCTCGTACATAGTATTATTAAAACTGGTGTCACCGAGGGTGTTAGAAAGCTTTTGTCAGAATCAGAAGTCATCAGATCGATGGATAGATAGATAGTATTTTATTTGTTCCAGAAAAAAAAGTACATGTTTTGCCTATAAGGCGTAGAATGCGCCATGTGAAAGAATTACAAATATGAAGATATAGTATGAAATGTTCAAGAAAATATATACAAAAACATAAAATTATCATATGGAACATTCAACAAAATATATACAAAAAAATCACAACAAATCCCAAATCCTGTATAAATTCCACGTTTTTACGGAGAAAGATGAAGTTGTATTTGCCGCAGGACAAATCTTGCCTATTTTGCGTATTGTGACTATGACCAACATAACCGAAAAGGTCCATATTTCGTTTGACAAACAATACACATCACGTAACAAAGCAGCGATGTTTGTTTTTTCTCAGGTGATTTTAATGCCGATAGTATCGCCAGTAGTTTTTTTTCTCCATTCAACGTCGGCCTATTTCCGCAACGAGGCCTAACACCAACGCCGATGAATGCTTTCTTGCACCACACCGGAAATCTTACCGAACACAGGTTGGTCATTTTCAAGTACCACCAACATCGAGACCAACATCGCATGGGGTCCGAGGGGTCGGCACCATCGTTGACATTTTACGTGCTGTGCGACACACGGGTGCGACTTGCATTTAGCAATCATCCCAACTAAATCAAGGAACTTGTTTTCGGGACGAGAATCCAACCGCCGCCGTTCAGGATCTGACCTAGTACGTCCCTTGGCATGGCAGTCAAACGCGCTGACCACCACACCACAAGCTTCTCCTTGTAATTGAGTACGTGGTGCGATTATTGTCGAACGTTTCTCAGGAATATACTGGTCACAATTTGAAGTGCGTCACCCAAAAAATTGTTTGGTTTTTAATCCTCGTCAATCACTTGAAAATTATCAGATTTCGAAATAACTTAGACCAACTTCAAGATAAATCTTTCTGTGTGTGTTCAAAAATTTGCGTATATTGTTATTCAAATGTAATAATTTACTGTTATCAATAAAAGGCGCAAAAACTCCTATGGCGCTGATAAGCCAAGAAGGAGGAAAACATTTTTTTTTTTTTTTTAAAAGATAAATCTTTCTACTTTCACCATATGCAAGTGATTGTTGGCTTGTGACAGTGATATATATGTTTAAGTTACTTTGTGAAAATACTGGGAAAGATACGTAGGCACATGTTCATGTTTGTCGCGAATCGACGTTGCAGCAAGGTTGGTTGTGAACCAAAAAGCTCACGGAGCAAAGAATTGTGTTGCGCGCCGACATCCAGTCGTGCGCTGTCTGATAAAAAGTAGAACTGTCAACGATGTGAAAAAGTCTGTAACCGAAAATTAAAAGAACGTTTTGTAGCAGCAGTTTGTGTGGATTTTCCTAAGAGAACCGGCCTTTTTGGCCATAGGAACGGGTAGTTCCGCGATTTCGAACATTTGGCGACCGCGACAGGACAGTTGGAAATTCCACAACGCGTACCGGTACCGGAGCGAGCTTCGAAAAAGTGCGAACGTTATTTTGAAAACATTCTTGTTGAACTGTGAGACTCGGTGGCTTACGAAGGACTTTTTGACGTGCGCGAATTCATCGAGGATGGAGCGCATCAGGAAGTCGAGGACCGTGCAACGAGGTGCCTTCACAAGGATTGCAAATCAACTGAGCGCATTGATAGCAGTAGCGAGCCCCGCCGTACCAGAAATTCGGGCCGCGTTTGAAATGCTGCAAGGGAAGCAAGACGCTCTTCGAGAACTCGATAGTCAGATTTATGATTCCATGTTAGAAAACGACGCCAGCGAGGAGGATCTGGGCCTGGAAGTACATTCTGCAGATGAGTATTTGTCAGTTTTTACAAATATATCGGTTCGGTGTCGTACCATTGGGGCAGAGCCGGACGGGGACGATGGTTCCGCGAGGACAACGGTTAGCAGCCGAACCAATGGCGGCGGACGAGTTTTGCCAAATCCGCGCAATTTCAAACTGCCAAAAATCGAACTGCGTAGATTCGGGGGCGACATTCGCGACTGGCTGCCGTTTTGGAGCCAATTCAAGAAAATCAATGATGATCCTGATATCGCAGAGGAAGACAAGTTTCAGTACCTAATGCAAGCTACAGTACCGGGCTCGAGAGCGCAAGAGTTAGTAGACAGTTTCCCGCCCACGGCTGAGAACTACGCGAAGGTGATTGAAAGCTTAAAATCGAGATTCGGCAGGGAGGAGCTTCAGGTTGAGGTGTACGTCCGCGAGCTGCTAAAACTTGTCCTTGACAGAGCGTATCTTCAGAATGGCGTGCCATTGGTCAGTTTATACGATCGAATTGAGACTCAGCTGCGAGCCTTGGAATCACTCGGAGTCACGACCGAAAAATGCGCGGCTATGTTGTATCCCTTGGTAGAGTCATGCTTGTCTGAGGAGCTTTTAAGGGTATGGCAACGTTCGTCTCATTTCACTCAGAATCTAAACGCGCAAACGATAAATCGGTTGGAAGAATTGATGACATTTTTAAAAGCGGAAGTTGAGAGTGAAGAACGCGTGCGCATGGCTGCGGAAGGGTTTGGCAAACTGGGCCACGATTCGACGGTGAAGAAAGGCAGACTGAGACCAGCTGATTCAAACACACCCACCGCTTTAGGTTTGATCAACACTCAGCTTCCAAAATGCATCTTTTGCGATGGCGTGCATGAAAGCGAAGACTGTTTCAAGGCGCAGAAAATGGCCAACCAAGAAAAGCATCACGTTCTACGGTCAAGGGGAGCTTGTTTCGTGTGCCTAAGATTGGGGCACTTGAGTCGAAAATGCAAAGCTCAGGTAAGGTGCTATTTTTGTGGGAAGCGTCACTTCATATTGTTGTGCCCAGAACTGCCAAAGTATCAGAGCAGCGTTTCCGATGAAAGGGGCGAAGAGGAAAGCTCGGAAGAGTCGTCAAGAAACACAGAGCAAGCGTTGGCAAACAAGACACATTCGTATGTCTTTCTACAAACCTTGAGAGTGAAGATTCGAAGCGAGTCGCGGGAACGAGAGGTACGGGCCTTGATAGATACGGGTTCGCAGAGATCTTATGTACTGGCATCGACAGCGGTCGGAATGAAGTACTCGGCCAAACGAAACGAGAAGATGACTCATGCTCTTTTTGGCGGTACTCATTCACCGGAGGAGAATCATTCCTGCTACGATCTGCGGCTATCCAGCTTGGACGGAAAATACGCTTGTCACTTCGAAGCTTTTGACCAGACAAACATTTGTGATAGCATTTCTGCAATTTATGACGGTAGCTGGCTGAAAGAGCTAGAAAAGTTGAGAATTCGTCCTACTGATGTCAAAGATTCTGCGAAGATTGAAGTCCTAATCGGTGCTGACGTGGCTGGGAAATTGCTTACTGGAAAACGACACCTACTGAAATGTGGAGTGGTGGCGGTTGAGACTTTGTTGGGATGGACACTCATGGGCAAAGTTCCAGATGTAACGCCCAGAAACAGCTCCACTATGGCTGTTACATCATTGTTTTCCAGAGAAATCAAGGTTTCGGAGTTTTGGAGGCTAGACGGGTTGGGCATTTCGGATCCCGGAAGAAAGAAATCTACCGAAGAAAAGGAGGCTGCTGTTGGTCAGCATTTGATGGAGACTGTCAAAATTGATGAAGATGACCAATACCAAACTCAGTTACCTTGGTTAGATGGATATCCACCGCTGCCGACTAATTTCAAGATTGCAAAGAAAAAGCACAGAGAAGAAAGAGACAACGAGCTGCAGGTTTACCGTCATGAAGCTAGCCAGCTGATGGTTGAAGATCAGTTTGAGCTCAGATGGCGGGAGTTTTCGAGCGTGAGCAAGAACGTTGGAGAAAACCAATGTCCAACCAACGTGCTAGATATGGAGTGGGACAAAACGTCTGACACCTTGGCAATTAGTGCAATTAGTCAGAGACGTTTCTCCAACCACGAGAAAACAGTACACAAGCGACAAATCCTCTCTGCCGGTCAATGCATCTTCAACTCGATCGGATTCACAGCTCCGGCGACGGTGACTTTCAACTCACTGCTCCAGAAGATGTGGCAGGAGAAAACGGACTTGGGAGAGCTTCGAAAAGTTTTCATCAAAAAGTCAGGTAGAGCTGTTGTCATCGGCGAAATAGTGATCATTGGCAGCGACAACAAGAAACGACCCGAGTGGCCATTGGGGCGAGTAGTTGACTTGCGCCCATCTCACTACGTTCGAGTGAAAACTACTCAAGGTTGTCTCTTGCGACCAATTCAGCGGCTCTTCCCCCTGGAATGTGTCCCCATGTCGACCACTACTTCGGATCCTGGAGAGGATGCATCGATGCAGCCGTCTACAAGCGACACACGCCCAAGCGAAGAAGACGATGTCGTTTTTAGTTCGGGAGTGAAAAGCAGAGATTCGGGCCAGCGGGCCAAAGTGACGCGGTGTGGCCGAAGGGTAAAACTACCTCGCAAATTTGCCGACTGAACCTCGGTTCTCAGAATGAAGATTTTGTAACTATTTCGTTTATTTTAATATGTTTTTTGTGGAATTGTTTATCTGATGCTGCATCTGTCTATTCTTTATAAGAACATGAGTATTGCTTCAATACTCAGGTGGGAGTATGTCGCGAATCGACGTTGCAGCAAGGTTGGTTGTGAACCAAAAAGCTCACGGAGCAAAGAATTGTGTTGCGCGCCGACATCCAGTCGTGCGCTGTCTGATAAAAAGTAGAACTGTCAACGATGTGAAAAAGTCTGTAACCGAAAATTAAAAGAACGTTTTGTAGCAGCAGTTTGTGTGGATTTTCCTAAGAGAACCGGCCTTTTTGGCCATAGGAACGGGTAGTTCCGCGATTTCGAACAATGTTCATGTTCGGAAATTTGCGTTCAAAGACGGGGGGGTCATTTATTGGATAAAATCTTTGAAACAAATAATTGTAAGTTTCAATATAAAATTTTGAATGTTTGCTCTTTGCCCACAACATACTTTGAATAAATTCCTTTGGCTAGTTAAATTTTTATTGGAGTTTATAACCGCTCAACTTTGAAAAAAACACCCTTTATTTGAATATTGGAAATGATGCGGCTTTTTCTTCTGAGTCCAGATATATAATTTGATATTTAAATAAGATCATATACCGGGTGCTCATTTCCCTACACTTCTCACCCCAAATTTCTCCCCGGCAATTTTTTCCCAGAAAAACGCCGGAGCAGGTCGATTTTTATTTTGAGGGGGACATCTAGGACACGTTTTGCCGAATTCTCATCGATAAGAACGGACCTGTTCCGGCGCTTTTCTTGAAAACAATTTGTCGGGGAGAAATCTGGAGTGAAAAGTGTAAAAGTGAACATCTGTATATATTATCTTATACATATATCAAAAAACATGTCTGATAGGAGACTCAGAAGAAAAAGCCGTCAAAAAAACTTTGACACTTTCGAATCGCACTACCTAAAACTGGCCCAGACACGTTGGGGCGCTAGATTTCTGTACATTGTACAAGAACAAACTTGCGAAACATCTTGAAGAACGTTGTGAAGCGAAAATCGAGTCAATTAACCAAGAAAATTAACCATCTTCTACTCTTTTGACGTATAGCAGAACAAATCTTCCGATATCTACCCTTAAGCAGCATTTTTGTCGCTAAAATCACAGCGCCTGACGAAATTTAAAAAGTTCCAAACAAAAAAATTACTAGATATTCAAAAATTCATAAGTTGACAATGGATAGTCAGTCTACGTGGATGAAGCAGGAAAATTCAATTTATGCTGATCATGTGTCCCCTTGAATATAAAATCGACCTGTCTCGGGATTTTTTTGGGAAAAAAATTGAAAGAGAAATCGGGGGTGGGGGATTTTTGAATTGACACCTTGTATAGTGCCATGAAATGAATTCATAATTTCGGCATCCTCTGCCCTAGCCAGAAAGCAGCTTCATAACCCGAATTTCGACCAGGGGTCTTAAACATAATCTTGAAATGGGCGTTTTTGAGGTGTTTTGAACCTTCGAACTCAAATATTTTGAAAACGTCTTTCCTATCTTATTAAAGGCCGCTAGATTTTTCCTTGGAATGAATCGTAAAATCCGAAAATCGCATCAATTATTCAAAATTCCCAGTGGCGTCGAAACTATTGGCGTAGAAGAGGTAACTATCTCGAAATCTACGCCATTGTATTGTTTCAACACAATTCTTTCTAAGAAATCAGTAAAGACGTGTTTCATGAGCATCTATGTAAAATTTCAGCAAAATCGGTATACAATGTTTCAAACGTTACCAAGAAAAAACATTATTCCATCAATGGACCTTTTCAATAGAGGCGGTCTCTCTCGCATGATTTACGTCACAGCCCCACATGACCGCAGTGTGGTGCCGCGCACTTTATAACGAACGGAGTTTCCCTTGGAGATATTAGGCGCCGTTATAGCTAGACACCACCAACTACGCGGTACGAACGCGCACGCATCTGTCTCTCTTTTCTGAAAAGGTCCATTCTGAGGGTCTGCAGCTTTGTTTTTATACATTTTAGACATAGCTGTACTTGTTAGGGTGAGTCCACTTCTTTTTCTGCCCTTTATCAATCTGTAAAGTATGTCTACCAAAGCCTGGAGTCTGGACCACTCTGTATAGACCTGGAACTTAGAATAATGTGGTGGACCTTTGAACAGTTGAAGTTGAAGAAGCCGACACAGACAGGTGGCGAATATTTCACCAAACACCAAGAGCCGGAAGACAGGTACCTAACCTACACGATTTCTGTCGGAGAGACCGAACCAGTTTTTCCAATAATCGGGTGCGCAGAAGTAGGACCTACGATTCGTGGAATTTTTCCAAACGCCCAATTTTTTTAAATGACTTCGGAAATTTCTTCAATGCCACATTCAAGCCGAGACGTTGCTTTATGTCTGATGCTGCTGTAAGGAAGATAGATGAAAGAGACCAATGGCTTGTTGAGGAATGCTTTCGATGCCGTATAATGACAGTTTCGTAACAGTAACCTGTAATTACGGCTTTCCGGGAACGAATTCTCCGCGTCTCTAAAACGCCAAGTTCGTACTAAATCTGTGATGATGATCAGCGTGTTTTTTGAAAAGCTCATGTTCCTCTGCTGGCTCGTTATGCCTGGCGGCAGCATCCCCGGTTTTAATTGCCGGAATTCTTCGGCAGTCGCGCGACAGCTAATACATCTTTAATCTCCCCCATAAAATCAGATATCGACAATTCCAACTTCACAGCGGCATAATTTTAATAGACAATGTCGAATTAGCTGACGCATCAACTTGGAGTTGTAGGATCAGATCTAGCGGTTAAGTTGGCGGTAAATTAGTCGCACGGGACGTGATTTATTTTATCATCCAGGATTCGAGGGGCTAAATTTTGTAAAATGTGAGGCAAAGAGCACACGACGCTGTACATGCACTGTACGTTCAAAGAGACCAGAGAAAACGTAATTTGCATAGGGACACCGCGTAACTGAACACCTTCTGATTATGCTCCTAGGAGAGTGTGCGATGGCGAAGATATCATCCTCATTCACCATAACGGCGGAATGTCTGATGTCTAATCCGATCCTTCCGCTATTTTAATGGCGAGTATTCGGTTTCCTTCCGAGACTCAATTTCAATTCCCAGTGCAAGCGATATGCTCGCGGAAGCCGCATTACCTTGCGTTAGTTACAAAAAGTGTTCGAATATGATATAATAATTATGTACAAAATCATAATGACGAATGTAAAGTAGGTAACGTGAGCTGGCGATTCGGCTCAGGTCGCTGTTTAATACCCGTCGGTTTGTTACGAGCGATTATCTCATGTGTATTTTGCGTGAAGACCCAAGTTGTGAATTTACAGTGCACGGTGCACGTGTAAAGTTTCAAAACCTGGATTTTTTTCCCGTGAGTCGTAGGAATTTTCGAAAACACGCTCAAGACAGGTCAAACTGATTATTGTGTCGGCAAAACCGGCGAAAAGCTAAACATGTGCATATTACTGAAATCAGAATTTCATAGTTTATCCAAATCCACTCAAAAAGAAGGGAGGCTGTAAAAAAATGACCGTTTCTCAAAACAGATCTGTTTGACCCATCTGAGCGTTTTTCGAAAACTCTTACGGAAAAAGTAATCCAAGTTTTGAAACTTTACGCGCGCACTGTATGTATGTAGAATAGAATAGGTACCTACCTACTTACAACAACAAACGAAACTTCAGCGCTAAATCTAGCGCAGGAGCTATACGAGTTGAGAAGGCTATACCTATAATATGTAGATGTTTTGATAGAGAACCAAGTGTGATGATTTATGAAAGGGGTTCTAGGGCTCATGAATATCGCACACGGTCCTACACACAGATCTGGTACTATTACGCCACTGGCAATGAACTTGGGTAAAGGTGAATGTCTGTTGTCTATATTGCCGTCGTATTCCTGCTGTTTCCTGCCGAAGCCAGAGGTAAAACCGCAAATATAGCAGCGGGAAACAGGAGTGAGTACCTGTAGGTATCTATCGAGGTAGCTATCGATACAGGGTCATTCAAGAAAGATGTCCACCCCCATTTTTATCAAGATCCGTTGAAGTTATCGAGTTGTGTTATCTAAAAAAAAAAAACACTTCTCCATATAATAGAGAACACCACTGAATAAAGTCGAGTTGAGATACCATTTACTCGCAAACGCAATGGGAAGCGCCTTTTTTTTCATTAGAGCGCGTATCGGATGGAACTGTTGGATGAAGGTCGACCGGTCATGCATTTCAGAGTCACCACCGTCCACCACCCCTCCAACACATATTTCACCTAATGTTCTAATGACCGTAGATCTATGATGCGGCACTGGTTTTGAAATTCCACGGTTGGTGTGGCATGGTGCGTGGTGTGTGGTTGTGCGCGTGTGTAGCATCACCCATGACATGCAAAAACCGGAAATAGTATCGGCCGGCTCTACGAATCGTCACTTCGTTAGTCGTCACATGGCCTCCCTTCTCTGAATATAGGGACCAAACATGGGGAAATTGAACAAGTTGTCGTCTCCCAAACTGCCGACAGCTATTTCACCTGTTTGATCGCCCCGGCCTTGCGTAACCCATTCACGAAGGGCGCCATCCCCCACACCCTGTCTACACCCTTTCGCACCTTGGCACACCTCGGACTGGACACGCCGGCCCTAAGAATTCGACTTTCCGCAGCTCATTGACGTCGTCACATTACAATTTCCCAGAAACCTTGCGGCCCTAAACGCACTCTTTATTTCGTCGATTCCTGAAATTCCTGACTCGCCGAACAAGATTCTATCTGAGTGATTTATTATTATAATTATGTACCGTAATCCGGGGTGAATTCGAACACGTTTCTAAGGTTTTTTGAAGATAACTTTGCGAAATTAACCTTAAAAAATCTGAAAAAATTAATGAAGGTAGCTTAAACCTTTACCTACCGATTACTCAAATTACAAATTTTGTAACTTTTCCGTTTATTTTTTTTTATTTTATTGTTTAGTGTTCGAATTCACCACGCTAGGCGGGGTGAGTTCGAACGCCTATTTATTTGTAGGAATAATCAAAGTAAGGTTTATGTATGGGTGAAATCGAACAGCATTTTTCAAAAAATATAAATTTTGACCCCTAGGATGATAAAAATAAGTGATTTCCAAGGTGACCTATGTATCAAAATGTTACTTGGAAAAGATAGAGTTACAGAAGTTTCTTTTTGATGTTGTTGCAAAATGACAAAGTGACTATAATTTGCTAGATTTGTTTGCTCACTTACCTTACGGTCCAAATGCGTCTAACACCTCTCGACATGTACACCAGACTCTTATTTACTAAACATAGTTTACAACGTTTCGATATAATCAGTGACATCTAGTTAAATGGCGGATAACTGAAAAAACCGCCAAACGTTCGAAATCGCCTGGTGCGTTCGAATTCACCCCGGATTACGGTACTTGTGTTTGTCAATGCAAAATATGTAATATGTAACAAAAAAAATTGTAAAAAACGGTCTTCATGGAAGGAAATCGTTCGGTTTTCGCAGGTTATTGGCCCACGGGATGCTCAGATGCTGTCTTTGGGTATTTGGCATAGGCAGTCTTACTTTTTACTTTTTTACTTCTCATCGAATTCTTCGAAAAATTAGAAGTAGGTAAGGTAATCAACGAAAAAAAAAAAACGGTTGTGTCTCCCCAAAACTTCCCCGACGAGTAGCAGGGAACGGATGGAAATTTTATTATGAAATGATGTCCCTTCGGGTGGGAAGTTGGAAAAAAAGATTGAAGAATTGAGATAAACGTGAACGATCTGAAACTGACACCACAGAAAAATTGAAAATAATTTGCAGGATATTGAAAATTTTGAAAATTGGAATTTTCCGGGAAAACCTCAAATATTTTTCCGAATCATCTTATTATGAAGATCGTCAATTATGGCTTCACTTCAAGCTTCATCATTCAAGTCTGGTTTCGATAACCCTGGCCTGTTCCACATTTTCAACAGGGAAATTCCCGGTAAATCGAAAAAAAAAAGATTGGAAAATGTTCAAGAGCCAGTAACCTCTTGTTGAAAAAAAAAGGTGAAAATCTGTTCACGGGATAAAAAAATTGAAAATTTGCGGTTTTTCCAGAAATGAAAACTCTCGGAAACCGTGGGTGCGATTTCGAAAATTTTCTTTCCAAAAATGAATTCAATCTTTTCTCTAACTTTCATTCCCAGCATGTCTGCACCTAAAATGAATATTTCGTGGGGCTCATCCACAAACCTGTAGTATAGCTGGATATATTTAACATAGGGGGAAATGACGCCAGGCTGGCGCTGCCATGAGACTGATATGTTGACATTGGGTTTTTGTTTTCAATGGTTGGCATCACCTGCCACGGCAACGGTCTGATTCTACGAGTATAGGCGATTTACATTTAAAAAACGCCACCTGGTGTAGAGCTCGGTACTTGATCGTAGAGGACGTTTTTGAGAGGAACACACACTCGGAAGTCTAGTAGCCTAGGTGGGCACTAGTAGATACCTGCAATACCCACATCATGTCATGAAATTTGACAAGTAGGAATGATGTAAAAGGGGGTTCGCTGTTGTGTTCCGTATTTGATCTTGTGGTTGGCTTATTTAGCAGGCTAGTAGTAGATCTAGTTCCCGAGGTGAGAGGCTGGAAGATTGCGCTACCAGCAATGCATTACATGGCAGGTGCGGTGGAAAAATTGCGACTGGTGACTGTTATATTACACCTTCCGCAGGCAGATGCAAGCATGGTATGCTGCTTTGCCAGTAGCGCAGTAGCTCTCGCCCCTGTCATTCCTGCCATTTATTGCCTGATGATTGATCCCCCAATCTCAAATGGGTCACAAAGCGAGCCTAAACCTTGATCATGTCAGTGCGGGGACAGCGTTCCAATTACAATGGTAGCGAACTATAAAATATAGAATGCGGATCTCCATGTGGGGTCTAAGCAGAAATCTTGAGAAAAAGGAGACTGACGACGCAGCCAGCCCAAGCGGTGACCTTTTTTGGCGTGTCAACAGTTGATGTGTGCGGAGGACTCGATCCACAGTCGTTGTTGCTGTTCCTTGGGTGAAAGCTAGGGATGATGCAGAGAAAGGTCTGTCTGCGACGACGGCGCGGCGACAACGCTGGTCATCGATGTAAGGCCCAATAAAGAGCCTGCTGGGTCCCAAGGGTTCACAGGAACAAAAGTTTGCTGGTAGTGCACTGCACAAGACAGCAAAGTGACAGTTTTGACGTGCCTCCAATTGACGCAACAGCCGACGTTGCCGGGCGGCAACTTACACCTCTTCTAACAATTAACTCCCTCAATCGTCCTCTACGAATCAGCCATTTTCCTCAATAAGGTCAATCGCCTATACCTAGGTATATCCCGTTCACTTTTTATTCTCAGTAGAATGACTTTTGGAGCAAAAATAAAGTGACAAGCTGGAGTGCTGGGAGGATACGGCTGACAGCCGCTGATAGTTTCGCTCCAAAACTTTGCAGGTGCCATCAGCCGTAGCCGTAGCCCCCCAGCTTGTCACTTTAGTTTTGATTCAAAAAGACATTCTACTGAAAATTAAAAGTATAAATACAAATTTCGCAGAAATCAAGACTATCCCAGATCAAGATGGCGCGGCACTGACAGCTGTCACCGAGCGAAAATTATTCCAGTGAACTTCAAACGTTCTATGCAATAACGGTAAACTCTTGCAAATCTTCATGGATCGGTAACAAATTTAGCCAAAAATTATATGCTTTACACTAAAATTATATATTTACGAAATCATTTATATAATAATTATATATCTAATATAGTCACAGTCATCAATACATAAAACTGCTCCGTTGAATATTGAAAATTGAAAGCCACTCTCGAGGCTGCTACCAAACGTTTTGGGTACTGGTGTGTAATAAGATGACGACTTCCAGAGGAGGGGTCATAATTTGTTATGGGAATCTGGGGAATTGGTAGTTCAGCTATACTACAGGTTCGTGGGCTTACCGCATGTCAAAGTTGGCATTGCAGTTTTTTCAAATTCACAGAATGTACAAATCTCATTTTGAAAAAATTAGCGTCAGAAAACCGGAACCGTGCCGATTTTCAAAATGGGTCTACACGACGCCCAATCTTATACATGTATACTTTCGATATCAGCTTGACTTTTTCGAAAAAAGTCGATCGCTGAGGAGGAATAAATTTTTGAGTGGAGTCCTGCATCAAAGGCGAGTCGATCTGGTCAAAGTACGGACAAAAGGCCTTCTCGGGTGGTAACGGCTAGGAGGAATTTTGAAAATTCATAGCGCTCGACTGGAGAATGGTGGAAGATTGCAACTGCAGACTTGATTTGATTTTTTTGTTTTGTTTCTTCCTGTCCAATTTGGTTCCAATCCATTAAATAGATTTTGAATAATTATTTCTTGTAGAGATCCATATTTGTCATAACTTATGTCAGATTTATATTTCTACTTTCACACTTACTTTTGAAAATGGCTACGTATTGAATTAAAGCCGAAACTGCAGTTAAGAAGAAGTTTTACTATTGGAGACGACAATACAACCCCCTTTTTTATTTGATAGTTAAGTGGTAAAGTTGTGAACTTTGACATTTTTTATCATTGACAGATGACAGATAGGGCAATACTTCAACTGTTCTGAATACAGTTTTTTTATGGGCTTTCAAACGGTATATCGCAACGCCGCAAGTCAAGTTCCGTGAGATATAGCTTCTCTCATTTTTTGATAGTGACACTTTCGTTTGACATATGACCGCTAAAAACTGATGGGCTCATACGACGGTGAAACCATGTCTACGTCTGTGTACCAAATTTCAAGTCGATCGGACAGGCATTACGGCTGTTATCGTGGAAGGTTACAGACATACAAACTTACAAACATAGGTACATACACACATACAGAGATCATTCTGGAAATGGTCTCAATCGTCATATAGGGAACCTCAAACCGGATATATCCGTCGAAATCTCGAAAAAATTTTTAGCGCGCTCACAATACTTCCCTTCTTTGTTGGGTGTGGGTCGGAGAAGTAAAAATTAAATGTTCTTTCACTCGGGCACAGTTTGTGAGTTTTTACCTGTCCTACCTCGGAATGTTTTGAAAATTGGTAATGACACAGCGTGCAGTCAGATTGATATTATTTTCACAGCTAGCTGCCACTGAAACCTTGACAAAAATAATTTGCAATTTTCTCGAACAGCATTATAAAAAAATATAGGTTCCTGGGAGGACTAACTATTTCCGGCGTCGCGACGCCCAGTGTCGGTGGGATGAAATGGTCGGTATGGTGTCAATTCCAGATCGATGTCTTTGAGTACAAAAAAAAAATCCCCTGTCTGGTGTCTTATAATTTTCGAGAAAAATGATCTGGGGCTAAGCGTCGAGTTTGAATCAACCCTGTACCTAGGCTGGAAAGTTAGGCACAATCGGAATTTAGAAGAGACATGACGATACGGCCAAATTAGCGATTGAAATGTTTGAAAAGTCTGACCCTTATAGGTTATTTGCATAGAGTTTTAATAATAAGCACTTAATTATCATATCAGTAGAAGAAGTAGACTCAGACAGTTTTAAAATGTTATGTTGTAATCATTATTGCCTGAGTAGTGAGTAGGTACCTACGCAGTGTTGTAGTTCGCACAGTTTCTTGAAATTCGATTTTAGTGAACTCCAGAAGACTTATGTGACTGTCACACATTACACACCTGTCACAGAATGACGCGTTTCAATGACCTCCGGTGAGTGTCATTACCCCGATGATGATGCTCCAGTCTTTACTCTTTAGCACAGCGACACTAACTCGCTTTCAGATATTCTCAACAACGTGAACTTCCTAAATCAATAGTCGGTTTCTTAATCGTCCATAACGTTTTTTGGTCCATATTATTTGGGTCAAGATGCAGCTACTCTTGGTGGCAGTACCTAACATTCTTGTACGTTTTAATGATCCTCAGTAATTTTTGGAATAATTATTGTCATCACAGCATCGTATAAGGAAACCATGTAAGCACCTACCTATGGTTTTGCGTTTCGTGTGATTGTGATTGTGGATGAAGGTAAAGGATAAATAAAAATCAAAGGTGTATACGAAAGCCGCAAACTCGTGTACTACACTGATATCGGGTTTTCAGCCACACCTATTCCGATAGCCTTGTTGAAATAATAATAGCAGTTATTTTATACAAGTGTGGCTATTCTTATAGTAGGTAGGTACTTGTTGGAGTTTTGTCCGGCGGTCAGTCCAATTTTTGCAACTTTCAAACAAGAAACTAAAGTTCAAGGTTTAATCTAGTGAGGCCATAAGCCTTCCGAAGATGCAGGCTAGGCAGCGATGTGCAATATCTGTTCGAATGGCAACGCTAACGTCTTAATTTTGGGTTTCATCGTCGGAATCGGTAATTTTCTCTGGCCGGTTATTCATCTCTGAAACGGTCACGTTAGAGGGCGTGCTTTTCGATTGTATAGATATGATTTCCTGGTCGAGTTGTGGCATATATGTGGTTTTACTGCATCACATTTCCTTAAAAAGAAACTGCTCATCTGGCTAAGATATTTTGCAGACGTAGTGTCGAATTGAATATGTGAATATGGGCAAAAAGTTCAGTTTATTCTGTGAGCCAATATTTGGGTAGATGGTGCGTCATTCATTTTGGCATGATATCAGTACGGAATACGGATCTTGCGCTTTTAAATTTAATAGGAAATTCATAGCATTTCGAAATATATGTTTACGGCGGTTTTATATGCGCTTATATTCTCGTTCCCTTCTATTTCATTCTGCGAATTTTACGGGGGCAATAAAATGTTGACCGGTTGATTGTTCCATCATTATCTGATGTTAACGTTATTTAGACAGGGTGTTCTCAAAGTTGAGTCAATTCTTTTAACACGTTGTTGCACTTGTTGCTGACATGTCAAGGGATCAGAAAAAATTGTAAACAATTCTTTGTCATGAATTCCTCGAGCTATGAAGACCTTAAGTTTTGCCCTAAATTCTATATTTGGAGATACATATAATAATTGCAAAATATTGACTCCATACTATACAAAAGGACATTTGTTATCGATTCCAAGCGAAAACGTTCCACATAAAGTCATTATTATTTTTTTAAATCAGTATTTAAAATTAAAAAAAAATATAATTATTTTGAAGTTAGAATTTCTTATTATTCCCTGATTGATCCCCTGGCATGTCAGCAACAACGTGTGTTAGAAGAAATGACACAACTTCGAGAACATCCTGTATTAATTTCATCGCCGAGGCGCATCCAGACGAGAGTTCGTCTGGCTGGGCGGAGAGTGTCACGTGAACAAGACGTCGAGAATCTCTCAAAGGGAATAAGATTTGCGCGCGTTTAACCCTTCAATTGCGCCGGAGGGTTCCTTTATTACCCACGTGGAAGCCGGTTTATTGGCTTGTTTATGACTAGGTGCCGGGTCTCGTTCGAACTTTCAACAAAATATAAATAAATATATATTTTATTTTGGTATTTGATGAAAATGAGGATGAGCCGAGGAGGAACAAGGATATATTGGGCTAAGCGCACACGGTTTACCTCCAAGCAGAAAGCAGTGGATTATGATGCCCGCATTCCTTGCATCAAATCTAGGTACATGCGTTTTTGACTGTATTTGCTTTTCCACTTTTTTTTAGAACAACCACAAAAAACAAAGCATACAACAAAGAACGCGCGAAAAACAAAATCTGGCCCAGTGCAGATTTGAACCCGGGACCTCCACAGTCCACAGTTAGTAGTCCACACCTGAAAGCAGGGGCGAGCTAGCCATGCTACCGACCGGGTTCTTTTCTATTTCCGTAAAACCACAAATAGTGAACTCTTTGAGTTGCTTAGTGGTTGTCTGTTATTGGTTCTCTCAGTGTAGGTCGCCGCTAGATCTTGAGTTTTCACAGTCTTGAAGTTCATTCCAGGGCCTTTGTGCTCTCCACAGTGGCCATTTAGATTTTCATCCTAGATTTGCTTTGCAGGCTCTTTGAAGTGCTTAATGCTCCTATTTTAAGTGTTCAAAAAACCCCAGTGCATTCTTCTAATCGCTTGGCTCTCCCTTCTTAGGTGGCGGGCTTCAGCTTTCAACAATGTCAACAAAATGTCTATTACAAGACAACAAACACGCAAATATAGGATGGCGCAAAAGTAACGGACCGTTCTCAAATAGCTACAACTTTTTTGCCTTTTGGTTTTTTTGAATGAATATTAATGCAAATCAAAGACGGAACATGTACATTATGTATGAAAGATAAAATCTTTTAAATGACCGCCATTTTCAGCTTCACAAATTCGTGCTCTTTTCAGAACATTTTCCATCACTTTGTGTAAAACTTCTGGCCGTAATGTTCTGATTTCGTGACGGATGTTCTCTTGAAGTTGCTGGAGAGTTTCAGGCTTGTTTTTGTATACTTTTCCTTTCAGACATCCCTACAAAAACAAGTCAACGCTGCAATCCAGGCATCAAAGTCCAGGTATTTGGCCGAAAATCAAGAAAAATGAACTGAAAACGGCAATTTTGTGAAGCAAAAAGTAATGGTTGATCTCGAGAAATTACTTTTCACAGTGAATTTCATGCTTCGTCTTCAATTTCCATTAAAAATCAATGAAAAAAAACAGAAGACAAAAAAGTTACAGCTATTTGAAAACGGTCCGTTACTTTTGCGCTTCCCTATATTACGCCTCTTAGGGCCATACAGCGGGCACCTCGCATTTTTGATGAAACAAAGCTCTCCCGGCTACCACAACACCAGACCATCAGACCAAAACTGCACAGATACGTGTTTCGCCTCTGTTGGGGGCTCATCAGTGCGCAGGCATCCAGTCCGACCATCCCGTATATCCGATCTATACAGGGTGGCCCAACGAAAACACAACAGAGGTGTTTTTGAGCATTTCACCTAATTTTTTTGGATAAAGCTCGGACAGGTCGATTTTTATACCGAGGGGGACATCTGAAACATACATTGACGAATTTCTATCTTTAGCTCACCCCCACCCACCCCAATATTGAAATTTCAAATGACACCACCTTTTTGGCCATACATCAAATAAAAGAGAATCAGATTCTCTTTCTGAAAAAAATATTTTTAAAATTTTCAACCCACCCCCTATTTTCCTAAAATCCTTTGAGTGTCCAATTCAATATTCTTGACCTCTCAATTTTCTTCATTGCAGTCAACGTCGTCCTGCACAGCACCGAGAAAGAAAATGTTCTGTGAAAAAAGTGTCACCCAAATTCACACCTCAGCTTCCCCTACCCTACCACAACTTCTAAATCAAAAATGACACTACATCTTACTTTGTGATGCATCAAATTGAAAGTAATTCAATTTTTTTCATGACAAAATTATTCAAAAAATTTTCAAAACCCCTCCTTTCTCTTCAAATACTTCGAATGTTCAATAATTTGGGGGAGGGGTTAGAAAAAATGACCACTTTTTCCACCAAAATTTTTCTTCTTCGATGCTATCTGGGATGACGCTGACTAAACTGAAGGAAATTGAGGGGTAGAGAATATAAAATAAGACAGCCAGAGAATTTTAGGGAGAAGAAGGGTAGGGTTAAAAATTTTAAAAACATGTTTTCATAATTTCATGTATCGCAAGGTGGGTAGTGCCATTTGGAATTTCTAAGTGAGGGTGGGTGGGGGTGAAGGGGCTTGAGATAGAAAATCGCCAATGTATGTTTCAGATCTCCCCCTCGATATAAAAATCGACCCGTCCGAGCTTTTTTCAAAAAAATGGAGTGAAATTCCCGAAACCTCCTCTGTTGTGCTCTCGTTGGGCCACCCTGTATTCCATGCTTATTCCATGCTTTTGGAAAATAGCATCTGCGGAATGCCTTTGATAGATGGCGCCGCTCGGGTTACTCACATATTAGGAGTCCCCCTATGTGTACATTGGACTGCCACAACACCGGATGGCTGATGGTCGGACTGAATGCCTGCCCACTGGATAAGGTAAGGGCAACAACAAGGGCGAAACACGCGTCTATCCAGTCCCGGTCCGATAGTCTGGTCCTGGTGTTATGGTAGTTGGTAGTGGGAGGTCGGGAGAGCTTCCCATCAAAATGTCTACTCTGTGGCCACACAGCTTTCTATCGAAATGTCTATTCTTCGGCCATACAAGACTTGAAAAATACACAATATTTGTAGAATATAAGTGAATGTATCTAAATATTGCATTAGCAAAATCATATAACCAGAATAACGGGATAAGGACGAGGGATCTGTTAGAATGTGTATTTTATAGGTATTGTCCTTGTGTCGATGAAGAATTGACATTTGTTGAAATTGTTGACACCCAAGCAACACACGTTGGTATTATATACGTTTTATAGACGTAAATTTGGTATAAAAATGGTTTTGGGATAAAAAATAAACGTCTATTATGGATTGGTTTTATACGAGACAGTTTTTATACGTTAATTAAACGTAATAAAAATTTAACTTATCTAAGAAATTCGTTTAAAAATCGTTTATGTAAATCGGATATCATCCGTTTGAACTAATCGTACATAAGACGAATATCATAGGTCATTTTTATACATTTGGTTACAATTAAACGTGTATAGCTCGTATTTATCAATCGTCTAATAAGCATAGTCCCTCTACGTCTTGAAGTGGAATATTAATACACCTGAAAATCTATTCTATACGTGTAAAATTCGTCTATTTTCAACCATTTATAGTCGTGGTCCATCAACGTATAAAATTGATACTAAAAAAGACCTGCGATCAATTTTCAACGTTTATATCACGTCATTTAAAAGCGTGTTAGATGCGTGTTGTAAATGCGTATAATTGTTGTATAAAATAAAACCTAAAAGCTCACTGTAAACGTGTAAAATACGTTGATTAAAATTGTATTATAAGCGTCACATATATACGTATTAAAACAGAATAAAGCGATACCCAAAAGCTCAAATGACAATTTTTAAACGTTTATACCACGTCATTCCAAAGCTTGTTAAATGCGTGGTCTATATGCGTATAATAGTCGTATAAAATAAAACCTAAAAGCTCACTATAAACGTGTAAAATATGTTTATTAAAATTGTATTATAAGCGTCACATAATATACGTATTAAAACAGAATAAAACTGTACCCAAAAGCTGAAATGACCATTTTTAAACGTTTATACCACGTCATTCTAAAGCTTGTTAAATGCGTGGTCTATATGCGTATAATAGTCGTATAAAATAAAACCTAAAAGCTCAATATAAACGTGTAAGATATGTTTATTAAAATTGTATTATAAGCGTCACATATATACGTATTAAAACAGAATAAAGCAATACCCAAAAGCTCAAATGACAATTTTTAAACGTTTATACCACGTCATTCCAAAGCTTCTTAAATGCGTGGTCTATATGCGTATAATAGTTGCATAAAATAAAACCTAAAAGCTCACTATAAACGTGTAAAATATGTTCATCAAAATTGTATTATAAGCGTCACATATATACGTATTAAAACAGAATAAAACTGTACCCAAAAGCTGAAATGACCATTTTTAAACGTTTATACCACGTCATTCCAAAGCTTGTTAAATGCGTGGTCTATATGCGTATAATAGTCGTATAAAATAAAACCTAAAAGCTCAATATAAACGTGTAAAATATGTTTATTAAAATTGTATTATAAGCGTCACATATATACGTATTAAAACAGAATAAAGCAATACCCAAAAGCTCAAATGACAATTTTTAAACGTTTATACCACGTCATTCCAAAGCTTGTTAAATGCGTGGTCTATATGCGTATAATAGTCGCATAAAATAAAACCTAAAAGCTCACTATAAACGTGTAAAATATGTTTATTAAAATTGTATTATAAGCGTCACATAATATACGTATTAAAACAGAATAAAACTGTACCCAAAAGCTGAAATGACCATTTTTAAACGTTTATACCACGTCATTCTGAAGCTTTTTAAATGCGTGGTCTATATGCGTATAATAGTCGTATAAAATAAAACCTAAAAGCTCACTATTAACGTGTAAAATATGTTTATTAAAATTGTAATATAAGCGTCACATATATACGTATTAAAACAGAATAAAGCAATACCCAAAAGCTCAAATGACCATTTTTAAACGTTTATACCACGTCATTGCAAAGCTTGTTATTTTATTATTTATTTTATTTCACTTTATTCATACGCATATACAGAATCCATGGCAATCTCGAATATTTTGATAACTTAAGCTTGATAATGTCGATAAGTTTTTTTTATTTTTACCTGCATTAATTTGACTCAAAAGTGAACTTGTTATACATATAGTTGAATTCAGAAAAAATAATTTCATCAGAATTTGGGAAAAAAAATATAGGTTTGCAATTTGAAAAAAAAGTTTACTATCGTTTGACAATGAAGGTGAAGCTGAAAAAAATCAACATCAGAACTCGTTTGTAGTATTTAAAAAACCATTTAATTCACTTTTTGGTTCACGAAAATCGGACAATAAACAAGGGAGCTATAGCTCGCGAAAAAAAAAATTAAACACCCTGTATGTATACCTACCACGAATTTAACAAGCTTTGCAATGACGTGGTATAAACGTTCAAAAATTGTCATTTTTAAGGTTTTGACCTTGAAAACGCACTCAACGAACGCGTAATTTATAACAGGTACAATAAGGTAGAGTTGGGTCTGACAGAAATAAGCTTTGAATTTGCCGCGTTATTGATGGAAGTGGAACCGCCACGGAACCGAGCGGGACCGAAAGTCGTCTGTCACGCTCACTCGCTCCGTTCCCGCGTTTTCACACTGCAACGGCCGCGCCGCTCGCTCGCTCGCTGGTCGCTGCTCCAACCAGTCCAATCCAAGCTCCAGTTCCAGCTTGGCTCGTGCGCGTCAACCTGTTGGTGAAACGTTTCCTCGACTTTCTCTTGGGGTTCTTGACTTCCTTGGTTGTAGTGCTATTATCTGGTAGTGCTTCTCACTCGTCACCGGCGTTGCTTGAAAACAACCGTCGTGGGGATCTCCGAAAACTTGGAAACGCCGGTAAGTCGAAACATAAACGATCTATCTATTTAGTATAAAATGGCGCTATTCATCGTCATGCATGCGTTCAACACGTTCCTTGCCGCATATTGCATATTTTAATGCATATTATTCTGATACCGCACTACCAGACCTCTGAATAATCGCGGCACAGGGTGAAAGAACGTTTTCCTGTAATAGTCCAGGAATTTTAGCTGTTAGAATCGCAAATAGCGAACAAAAATGAAAGCGAGCCGGATTTTTGTATATAAGCTCAGTTAAGCATGTAGTTTAACATAGTAAAAGTCCTCAAGAATCCGGTGTGAGCTTCGGCCTTTGTGGCCTCGAGAAGAACTTGAGGATCAGTTTTTCGCGTATATCTCGTGAACGATGGCACTTAGGAAGAAAGTGTTTAAGAAAAATTGTTGAAAATTTTATTGTCTATAAGAAAGGTCCTTACACATTCCATCGTCAGTCCACTCCTTCTTCGTCAAAACACAAGAAAATTAAAATAATCCAGATGCTCGATGCTGAAGGCTGTATGGACCTTGAGTTTTATGATGGCGGAGTGCCACCTCGTAGAGTTGTTGGTTGGTCCACTATTTCTTGATTGAAACTTGAAGCCATCAATACGAACAATGCCGGCGGCATATACAGGGTGAAATAAAAATAAAAAGTTGAACATTTGTACCTCAAGAACCAAAATAGGTGAAGACATGTAAATCGCCATAAATAATTCTGATTTCATGGTCATGAAGTCATCGTAAACTTGAATCAGATATCTTGAGCCGTTCTTGAAATATCTTCAAAAAACTGAAGTTATTACCGAAAAAAAATAATGTTTTCGTCTACTCATCAGAAAAAAAGTTGACTGTGTTTTTCCTGAAAGTAGTTGGCCTAGAGAGTTTTTTCACTATTATTTGATTTTAAATGTTATTTATCATTGTTTCGATTCGAAACACCAAGTCTCGATTCAATATCTGAAGAATAACTGATATACGGAAAACTAGTTTTTTTTTCGTAACGACTTCAGTCTTCTGAAGATATGTAAGAAACGGCTCAACATATTTGATCCAAATTTACGACGACTTCATGACCATGAAGTAAGAAATCTTTTTGTCGATTTATATGTCTTCACCTATTTTGGTTCTTGAAGTATATTTGTTCAACTTTTTATTTTTAATCCACCCTGTATATGCCGCCGGCATAGTTGGTATTGATGGCAAATAGTTTCAGTCAAAACAGAATAGATCGAACAACACCTCCATCAAGTGGCACCCCGCCATCATAAAACTCAAGGTCCATACAGTCTTCAGCATCGAGCATCTGGATTATTTTAATTTTCTTGTGTTTTGACGAAGAAGGAGTGGACTGACGATGGAATGTGTAAGGACCTTTCTTATGGACAATAAAATTTTCAACAATTTCTCTTAAACACTTTCTTCCTAAGTGCCATTGTTCACGAGATATACGCGAAAAACTGATCCTCAAGTTCTTCTCGAGGCCACAACGGCCGAAGCTCACACCGGATTCTTGAGGACTTTCACTATGTTAAACTACATGCTTATCTGAGCTTATATAAAAAAATCCGGCTCGCTTTCATTTTTGTTCGCTATTTTTTCTAAAATTCCTGGACTATAAGTATTTTTGCATTCCTCTCGAAGTTTGCCTGTTCGGGCTCCGGGTTGCGTAAGCTGAACAAAAATGGCCGCCTAAATCAAGGTAGTATATTATTTATGTTTACATAATTATAACAGAATTATGGTGGTTCTGCCGTCATCCCGGGTAAGTACTAGCGTCTAGGCTGTTGATTTTTAGTCGAATTTTAAGGCCTTATGCGAAAAGGAACGTTAACCGCTACAGCCTCGGACCACCCTCGGATAAAACGGTTATTACGTGTATTATATACGTCTATTCTACGTCAAATATACGTATAATATACGTATAGTTATACGTATAAAAGCGGAATAATTTATTATAAGAAGGCAACAATATTTTCAAGACTATTTTTCACGTTCCAAAGTTCAAAGTAGGTACCTATGGCCAGAATATGGAAAACACAGTTTTCAGGCGATTCCAGTAGGTGAAATATAAGCGCTTGATTAGTAGAAATGATCATAAAAAAAATTATAATGAAGTTTTGTAGCCATTTTCTTGCCAAAACTTCGAAAACAATGATATAATTTTTTTTTTATTTCAGATAAAACGCTTATCATGTGTCGGTGGAGTGGCCGTACGGACTGCCACCATGAACATGTTAAAATATGTTCTTTCGAATGAGGTAGCCAGCGGTTTTAATTGGTCTGGCCATGACAAAAAACCATTTAAAAACACTAAAATTAATAATAGTCCATCCGCTAGGTACTATTCTGTATTTTTTTAGTGGTCGAAAAGGTTTTTTTTGGAAGTCCAATCAGTTAAGGTCCACAGAATCATATTTTTTTGGTGGCAACGCTCAAAAGTGGTGCGGTCACCCTGTGCACCCCCATGGGGGCTAGCCCCCAGTTAATCGAATTTCAGCTCTGTAACTCGGAGGATCGACACAGAATTGCAAAAAATTCAGGATGTCATAAAAACTGTCTCCTAAAAGTCATCCACAATGAAGATACAGCCCTTCAAGTTTCAAAAAAGGCGATTTCCGTGGAGGTACAATTTCCACAATTTTCAACCGATTTTGCTGAAAATTTGGCTAGGCCCCTCTGTAACAAGTATCTAGAAGGGGGAATTTCATTTTTTGGATAAATTGTCCAGTGGCGGAGCAACTGGAAATTTTGACATAATGCCGTTTCTCCTCATTTCTCAAGTCCCTGGTCAACTTTGAACTCTGAAACTTTCACTATGTATCGAATATATTGTTCAGCTACGATGTTCCCAAAAAAATTAGAATCAGAGCTGTTTTCTGGGTGTAATGTTGAATATAGAAGAGGAGGATTTGCTTTAATTTTTTTTAGCTGAATATCCTAGTATTTTTTTTATATAAAAAAATTGTGTTCGAATTTTTTGTTTTTTTTGGGAACATCGTAGCTGATTAATGTATTCGATACATAGTGAAAGTTTCAGAGTCCAAAGTTGACCAGGGACTCGAGAAATGAGGAGGGACGGCATTATGTCAAAATTTCCAGTCGTTCCGCCACTGGACAATTTATCCAGAAAATGAAATTCCCCCTTCTAGATGCTTGTTACAGAGGAACTTAGCCAAATTTTCAGCAAAATCGGTTGAAAATTGTGGAAATTGTACCTCCATGGAAATCGCCTTTTTTGAAACTTGAAGGGCTGTATCTTCACTGTGGATGACTTTTGAGGGACATTTTTCATGACATCCTGAATTTTTTGCAATTCTGTGTCGATCCTCCGAGTTACAGAACTGAAATTCGATTAACTGGGGGCTGGCCCCCATGGGGGTGCATAGGGTGACCGCACCACTTTTGAGCGTTGCCACCAAAAAAATATGATTCTGTGGACCTTAACTGATTGGAATTCCAAAAAAAACCTTTTCGACCTCCAAAAAAATACAGAATAGTACCTAGCGGATGGACTATAAAGCCATATTCGGTAAGTAGGTGTTATCTTCTCAACTTAACTAAATACCTAATTATTGTGTGAACATTTCAGATGCAGTCAAAGTGGCTTTCCGAGGAAGGGAGCCGGCCGATTTAACGGACAAGGACATTGCCAGTGCCATCAAAGATTGGCTGAAGTTGGCCCCGCAAAGATTGAAGTATGAACACAAAAAAGATGGGAACAATTAATTTATTAACTATTATTGATCATTAACTTTCTAGTGAGTAAGTCGAATGTGAAATTTTTTTCAATCATTATAATTTTGAAGTTGGAAATTGTTTTGTCTATCCCCTTAGGGTTAAATTCCACCTTGAGAAAGTTAGAACCGCGCAACTTGCTGACACGGCTATCTTATTTATTGAGACGTTTTGTTTAACACTCTCATTCCATATAAAATTGTATTAATTTGTAAAATTATAGAATTATTTTGTAGATAATTTTCACCACTCAACAACACTACACTAAAACGTCTATAATCCGCCTGCCATTGCGGAGAATACAGTATTTTGTGGATAATGAGGGACCATTATCCATACTGTTCTGGTATAGGACTGGAACTGTTTTTACATTATTGGACTTACAGGGATTAAAAATGACTCAGTATGAACTATAAGCCCAAAGCAAGTTTTTATAAACGTTTCAAAAAATTCTGTTTGGTTTCCCTTAATAAAAAGTATATAAACATTTTAAAAAACTTGCTTTGGATTACACTGAATTATTATTAATCCCTGTAAGTATAGAAACGCCTAATAATGTATTAACAGTTGCAGTAGACCCATATTATCGACAAAATACTGAATTCTCCGCAATGACAGACGTATTATAGACGTATATACATATATAGTCTTGTTGAGTGGTGAAAATTATCCTACAAATCAACAGGTTCTATCCACGTTTAAAAAGCGCAGTGAGTGAACGAATAAAAATTGTTTAATAATGACTACAATAAGACGTCTATGTCGCGGACATTTTCGCGTCTAATAGACGGTGAGCCGATAGACGTTTAAACAACGTAGTGAAGTTTACGCTTGTAAAAGACATATTATAGACGTCTCCAATGTCAAGTTAATGTCGTAAGAAATATCTCACAAATCAACGGGTTCTATTCACGTTTGAAAAGCGCAGTGAGTAAACGAATAAAAATTGTTTAATAATGACTACAATGAGACGTCTATGTCGCGGACATTTTCGCGTCTAATAGACGGTGAGCCGATAGACGTTTAAACAACGTAGTGAAGTTTACGCTTGTAAAAGACATATTATAGACGTCTTTAATGTCAAGTAATTGTCGTAAAAAATATCCCACAAATCAACGGGTTCTATCCACGTTTAAAAAGCGCAGCGAGTAAACGAATAAAAATTGTTTAATAATGATTACAATAAGACGTCTATGTCGCGGACATTTCCGCGTACAATAGACGTCGATTAAAAAACGTTTTAAGCGTATGGTATAGTCCAGTTTTCGACGTTTATAAAACGAAAGTGTGTTTATTGGGCAGCTGCAGTGTCCGCTTTTTAAGATATTCTTTCAAATCGGTACCCTATAATGTACGTAATGAAGTAATAAATAAAATAACCCATTGTGTGATCAAATGAATTTTCAATTTAGGCAGGCTGTGGCCCTAGCAAGGTGCAGTTTCGCACCCCTGATTTGACTAGGCCACAGCCTGCCTGTAGTGAGAAATAATTTGATCACACGATAGTAATAAACTGAGAGCTAGCAAGGCTGCCCTTATTCGATAAAGTTCTGGTACAGTTTCTTTGTACAAATATTTCCGCCGAACGAGGGATTTGAAAAAACTGGGGAATTACATAGTCAACCAAATTTGGCCGGAACGGTGAGTGTCTGCCGTGGAGTTGATGGCGTGGTGGTTGATGCTGTCGCTTTACGAAGCCGCCGTATTTTTGGTACGAGTTCGATCCGGAGCTTCAGCAGATTTTTTGCCATGGAATTGATTATTTTCATAGAGAATTATGTTTTTGTTATAATCCTGGGCACTTATTAATTTTGGGGTTTGTCTCGTTGACCACAGAGAACCTAATAAAATTAGCACAGTTTGTTGTTCTCGAGGTTGTTCAATAATGATAATGAATAATAATGATGAATTCACAAAAGAACAATCTCGAGAACAACAATAAAACTGTGTTGGTAATCTTTTTAGGTTCTATGTAGTGAATGGTTTGAGACAAGACCTAAATAAAGTTAGCCAGTCCCAAAAATTGAGTAGGTGCCCACAATAATTATTATGATGAGCACAAATCTCCATAGGAATGTTCAATTTCATACAAAAAAATTCACACTGAGGCCCAGGATCGAACTCGTGTAAAAACACCACGGCTTCGTAAAGCGATGGCATCAACCACCACGTCATCAACTTCATGAGATGCATTGAGCGGTCCGGAAAAAATGGTCGACTATGTAATTTCCCAGTTTTTTTCAAACCCTCGTTCGGCGGAAAGCAACGGCTTCCAGCCGAGAAGCTAACCTTGTGCAGAGAAACTGTATCAGAAGTCAGAACACTGTAACATGGGAACTGACCTCTATCAAATGAGAGCATTGCTAGCTCTAAGTCTAATATAATCAAACAACTGAGGGAAAAACACTAGCTTGTTGATCAGAGATGATGTGTATTCATGACATACAACATTGACTCCATTACTTGATTCAACAAAGAATGGACATCATGTCGTTTGCGCAGTCACTGACACTCCTGAACATCAACATTATTCAAATAATTGCATCACCTTTTAGGCGTTGGTTGATGGTTGCAAGTCTAGCGAAGCTATGCTTACTAATTGAAACTTTCTACCTTTATTATCGTTTTTATTCAAATGTACCATTTTTGCAACGATAAAACATACTTATTCTCCTCAGTCCGCCGTCCGCACGCATCCACCTTTCTGCATAAATGATTTATGGACGCAGCCGGAATGTAAATTTTTAATTAAAACTTGCAGCGGTGCAGAATTAATTTGAATGGACGACCGGGTCTCAAGATCGGTTCCGGCCGTAGGGTCTCGGCGAAAAGATAATTACTATATTAAATAAACAACGCTAATAATAGAGCTTATAATACCGAAATAAATGGAAATTCGCATGGCACATACTTAGTTACTTGCCCTGGACCTTAAGTTCAAACCATAGGCCGTTGTTATAAAGCTTTTCCTCTATGTTTAACGTGAAGAGTCTATCCAGAAATTTGGAAAATGGACTCGAAACGACAGGCTAGAAATTAGGGTTGCAAGGATTATGTGGAATTTATTGTATGGTAAAAGGACCATCCGAGTGCCACCACCTGTGATCCGAGTTGACCGTAACTTGGCACGAAGTCTATTTATTTCCTTGTGTATCCTGCGGCCTCTCCCCATAACTCCAGAAAACTTTTTAAAGTGGAAACGTGTTTTGGACGAAGTCTGTATAATGAACTTTTGTGTTACGTCATTTGGTAAATATTGAATTCAGACAATATTTTTTAGGCAGTTAGTCCCGAAGAATTGACAATTCAAATCCGTCAAAGTCATTTGATTCCTCTCATTTGACAATCGCCGATAAAGATCATTGGAGTTGAAATCGCTGTCTCTGCTGACTGTTGGAATAATGATTTATTATCAGTTTTTTGACCCAAGGATTTCGTTTTCGTGGAGGGTCTCCCACGAAGTAACCGACATGCTTTTAAGGGCAGATGTACTTTTTCGAGGCAAATCAGAATCTTCATTAGAAATTTTCCTGATGTCCTCCGTTTTTGATATACAGGGTGATTTACGTGTTCAACCGAAAACTTTGGTTGGCCTAATCACACGAATAGATCAATAGAATCGAATGAAATTTTGCAGGTGTATTTCAACAGCAAGGGCCTTTTTAGCGCCCTATTCATTTATTGAAAGAATACAGGACCGTAGTCAAAACTTTGTTCTTCGAGTTTCTGTTGAAAAAGTCATCCCGTATGTTTTTTTTTTTAATCTGATATCCTGTTCGAAGACTACGTGAAAAATGCTACAAAATGCGATTATTAAGTTGTTTGACGCTCTTCATGCTATTCCAGATGATCAAACAAAGTCACCAATTCACCATAGCTTTTTTCCTCCTTTTTTATTATTTTATTTATTAATTACGGATTTTGAGATTTTTTTTCAACTACCTATAATTTTTTTAAGAAATGAACCCATCAAGTGTTATACATATATATACCGTGTGTTTTTCCAAAACCGCACCAGACCATAACTTTTTTCCTATGGGATATATAGAGTTGAAATTTTTATGGGGTATTTGACAGCACTTTTGCTATTCTTCGCGTTGATCATGAAGCAACTTTCAATTCCGGAAGTAACCGAAAGTGACATCAACTTTTGATTTTCAAATGGAACACATGTATATTTTTTGATTCTCAGATAAAGATTTTCTTTATAAGCACAGTGGTGGTCTTGGAAGTTCTCTATGATGGAAGATGACGATTTTATAGCGAATTGAATATCACGCGAATTTGATAAATTATCATCACCTAAGGTCAAAGGTGGCTTCGAGCACAAATATAAACCTGAAAATAGAAGATTGTTCATTATCTATGTCGAAAAGCATTGCCGGTTGATATCGACATTAATAATAAACAAATTTCCAACTTCAGATTTTTATTTGTGGTCGCAGTCAACTTGAGTGATACAAATTTAACTTTGAATTCAATTTCTATAAAATCGGCATTTTTCATCATAGAGAATTTTTAGGACCACCAGTAAAAAGACCGTCAGTAAAAAAAAATTCTATCCGAATATAAAAAAAATATACAGGTGTTCCATTTGAAATTTAAAAGTTGATGTCACTTCCGGTTACTCCCGGAAATGAGAGCAGCTTCATGAACAATGCAAAAAATTGCGAAAGTACTCTCCACATACTCCATAAAAATTTCAAGTCTATATATCCAATAGGAAAAAAGTTATGGGCTGGTGCGGTTTTCGAAAAACACACGGTATATATTTGTATTGAGGAGAAAAGTCTGCTGGAATGGAACAAAATAATTTTTTTGCGACACACTGTATGTACCTATATTAGGGATCTGGAAAATTGTTATGGGCAAATTTGAAAAATTCAGAAGAAATCCTTCAAGAATCAGTTTTTATTTTTTAAATTGGTTCAAGGATAAGGAGAGCAAATTGAATATAATAGGTTGTCAAAAATATCAGACCAATGGAATGTCACCAATGCCTTCACCTCATGCTAGCAATTTTAGGCTAGTACCTACACAATATGTCGAAAAAGTGAAATTTCATGATGAACATTTCAAACTGACAAAGTAGTTTTCCCAAATCCTTCATAATTTACTATGTAACTATGGTATTCAGTACACCAATACCAGAATACTCAGTATGCTGTTGCAAGTGTGCAACGCGAACGAAACGCCTGTCGTGGTTTCTAATCGAGAGGAAGCGGAACCGTCAGATTCCGGCTGTCGCACTCCGAGATAAATAAAATCAATTACGCCATTCTCCCGAGGGGATTGATTCACCTTAGTTTGAGGAGGGCTGAGGGCAGAAATGCAATATGCTTTCATCCCGATGAGTCATAGAACATTTATTGAAATCTGGGAAGATGCGGAAGGAAACAAAGACGACGGGAGGCTTTCTACCCTAGCATGTCATGCTGAGGCTGACGTTAACTGGATTGTTTTAGAATTCCTCAAGAGACAATATCAACCTGACGTTCGATCAAATACGCTTCTCGGAAGTTTTGTGGTGAATAATTAAAATAACAACAACAGAAAAGGAGAAAAAGCCGCGTATATCGGAATAATGCGAAAAAATACCACGCTTAATATACCATTGTTTCATCGTATTCCCCTCGCCAAGGCTTATCCCTTGAGATGTTTTCATTTCCGCAATGGAACTCACTCAACACGACGTAAATCTTTCAAAAAAACCCGTGCTTACACGGTATATACACTTGCCCACCCCATACCCCACTATATCGTTCAAAACTAATTTACTAATTTTGAAGGCGTGCAATTTTACAAGTTAAATCCCAGGAATGCCGTAAATTCACTAACTACTTAAGCCGTGTCGGGTAAAAAAGCCAGCCATGCAACATTCTGAATTACACCGGTGCCAGTTATTCAATAACAATTAATTTTTTTTTCGACGCCTGCTCTGAGGCAGGCATATCACGAATTAGCGTTTTTTGTTTATTTTAACAAAGTCGAGTTGTAAGGGATCAACTCATATAAATGTCAATTTAGTTAGTACTAAGTCGCATCTATTATTATTCACAACTAGGTGAACCCATGGGCTACACCCCATTCACCCCAAGCTAACAACCTTTGAAGAACTGGCAAATACCATGCGATCAACAAAATTCGGAATTGGGGTAGGCTGTGGCCTGGCCGAAAGCAGCTTGACATCTTGAAATTTGACCAGGTCACAGCCTTCCCCAATTCCGAATTTTGTTGATCGCATGGTATTATTATGAGATCTGTGATTGTGAGTAAGACCATATAGGTGAATACTTTTTCATGGTCATTAACTGATTTGTAGGGTAAAGTTGGTGTTGACTGGTTGTTGCGTCCAGTATATTTAAAGTAAGTATCTACATAGAAGTAATAACACTAATAACCATCAGAAACCAGTGTAAAATCAAGTGTTGGATACAAAACGCCGCTTATCAATATTTTACTGCTTTTACAGCCGCTAATGCCTATACAAAATAGCCTATGCGCTATTTCGAAGGTATTAAAACAGAAACTAAGGTACAGCGTCTGCCCCCCCCCCTGTTTTTCTCTCATATTAGCTTTATAGAACTGACTGAATCGCTGTCTCAGAGTATTACCATCAAGTTCATTGGTAAAAACACCCCCTAGAATGACCAATACCAACCTTGAACATTGAAATAGTTTTCACTTTTTCAACAAGATCTTCAGCACTGTTCAGTTAATAGGCTAGTGGATATGGTTTTTTTTTTATTTCTTTTTATGGAAGATCCTCCCAAAATTGTTGCATTGGCAGGATGATTTTGTTTAAAAAAGTTTTTGTACATATTAAAAAAACATGAAAAAGATTTGTCTGTTTAAATGGCGCGGCAAGTGCGTGACGTCACATTTTGAAGAGTCAATAGAAACTCTATTTGTCCATTCAATGACTGAAGAACCACCTTCTCGTTTTGAACTGATTTATACCAAAAAAATATAATGAAATATGCTGGAGTGCTATGGTTTGACCTCACATTTTGGTCGATTCTTCCTTAAAATTCACTTATTTTTATTCGTGCAGGCTTCGGATTAATGTCACAACAGTGTTATTAGTGTCATATGAGTGGCAGTACTGCGAGTGTCGCATGCCATATGTCAGGCCCACGTCAAATAATCTAGTTTTTTTTATACAATTTCGCTTCATAATACATAATAACTCTATGCAATGGCATCAAAAATAAGTTCCTTGTGATAAAGTTGTGCTCGCACGTGAAAATACACCACTACGTAATAGATCCAGAACGAATGCTTCCGTCGAATGTCAAATGCGTCCCTCTCTCCTTCCTCCCTCCCACCTCCTAGTTCACTTTCAAGCTGTGACGTAGCATATTATTCCTGATTTGAATAAGTCCTTTTTCAAATTGATTTTTTACCGAAATGAAATCATATTTCGAAAAACTTTTCCTACTACAAATTCGTCATTCAGTTATTTATCAGGTTTATGATACCTTTATACTGAAATGCGATTGATGTCCAGTAGCCTATTGTCTTAGACGATTCACCTCACTCCTTAGAATAGTAGGCCGTATAAGTGTATTACCACCAAGGTCATTGGTGAAAACACCCCTCCAGAATGACCAACCTTAAACATTCAAATAGTTTTCCTTTTTTTCAGGAAGATTTTCAGTGTTGTTCGGTTAATAATACGCCCAGGTAGAAAAACGACAGAGAGACAAACCTGCTACAGTAGACTTTCTTGAAAATGTGCAAAAAAATATGCCGACGATCCAACTATTCTGTTTTGGCATCGCATCAGCTTTGCCGTCTGGAAGTATGTAAACCGGACGGTTTTAATCCCCGAAATGCCTGGAGGTCGTTGGTGGATCCTGTAGATTCCCAATCTGGAATTTACGCGCGGGATCAGTCGGGCTCGGGCGTATATAAAATTTGAAACTTTTTAGAGGGCGCGTGTAATGAATTCGCAGTTTACAAAGTTTAGGCTTCAATAATATCACCAGTATCAGTAGTTTGACTCTTGGGAAATCTTGCCGTCAGTCCGCCGGAAATTCCGAGGCGAACATTTCAATTTATGCTCGCATATAGTCCATCGTTGGTCATCATGAAATGCACACACATTATTTATTTGAGGTGAATTCTGAACAACGCGTTCCTGGAGAACGCTTCACTTGATTGCCAACCAAATTAATTCGTTATAAAACGGCAAAGTGCCCTGTAAAACAGAATCAACTTGGCGGCAGCCATCTGTCCATCTGTCATTTCATGGACGCAGCCATCTTGTCTGTCACCATTACAGTGTAGGCGCAACGCGCTCGAACCGCAAATTTGTAATCTGGTTGTCACTGTTGTCAGTTTTTCAGCGCAACCCACGAAGTGGTAGTAGCGCTCATGTGCTCATTTTACACTCGATATAAGGGGTGATCCAACTTGAGCTTTACAATGACAATGCTAAATCTTTCCAAAACGGTAAGATATTTGTCCATCTCACAGTGATATTAATTTGTACACAAGGAACATGTACAAAGTGGACCATGAACCAATAACGACCAATAATAAACGTTATACAATAGAAATATGGGTATTCGAAAAAAGCTTATAGGTATATTGTGGTCGTCGAGAATTTTTTGAGTTTCAAAATCGACCTTCTGAGCGCGAAATTTCGAATTTGATCCAGATGCATCATTGAGTAAAATTGGAACTGCATGTTAGCGAAGCAATCTCAAGTTATGGTAACTACAGACCCAGTTTTGCTCGAATACCTGGATCAAATTCCAAATTACGCGTTCAGGAAGTCGATTTTGAAAACCAAAAAGTTAACGTCGACTATAATTAACTTTTTTCGAACACCCATTGTCCTATTTCATAGCGTTTATTGGTCGTTACTGGTCCATGGTCCACTTTGTACATGTTCTTTGTAAACAAATATCACTTTGAGATGGACAAATATCTTATCGTTTTGGAAATATTTGGCAATGTCATTGTAAAGCTCAAGTTGGATCACCCTTTATTGCTGCACCGTTTTATTGCACTATAGTGCTGGACCATTGTGTACCAGCAGATGTGGACCAGTAAGAGGGAGGAAATGTGAAACCTGTAATTTATCGAAGTGGAACACTTCTTTAGTCATGCTTGGCAGAGAAAATGTATGGGAACCAAAATGGTTTGAAGAGTGACCTCGACATCATTGCGTCATCTGTCAGAGAGTTTTTGTCTCTGAAACAAGCTTCTTGATTTAGTAATGCAAGGCGCATAGCGACAATGTGTATCGCATAGCACGTAAAATGTGAACGATGGTGCCGACCCCATGCGATGTTGGGGTCGTTAAAAATCTCCATCCAATGTTGGCACACACAGGGGTTTGGCAGAATTTCCGATACAGTGTGGGAAAGCATCCACCGGCGTCGGTGGTAGGCCTCGTCTCGTTGCGGAATAGGCCCGACGTTAATTAAACGGAAAAAAAACTATTAGGCGGCACATAAGTACAATAGAGCCCCGTGTACATGATTCAAAATGGCCAGGCAAAATGCTTCATTTGAATATACGGGAGAAAAATTCCTTAATCATTTCTGGTGAGCGCGTGTGCTGGAAACTATTCTTGCTTTTTTCCATCGGCTCACAGCTTACACGCACTAAAATACTTTAATCGATTCAAAGCAAGCATCACAACACTGATGCCATCAATTATTGATTTCGTTTGATTGCTTATAAAGGGAGTTCTACAAATGCGTAGAAAATTAGGTAATCGATTAACAATAGCTTAACACGATACATAATTAATTTTTTCAAGTCGGCCGCCCGCCCGGACGAGGGCGATAATCGTAAATAATGAAGTGGTGATGGTGATGATCATTATTGTTGTTCCATTCAATCCGTGCAACATCGATGAAATGTCTCCGGACAGGAAGCGCATCTTTTGGTCCAATTCAAGCTAGCAAGTCAACTTTAGAAAATGGCCAGTTGCCATGGCATTTGTTCCGAACTTTTCTCTAGTTTTATGTGTATTTACAGCCGTCCTCTTTCGAGTTTCGTTTAATCAGATTTAAAGGGAGCACGAATTTTGGCCGCTCCTAGATTTACATAAAAATCTTGATGATAGTTTAAAACAAGTAAATACGCCTTCGTGGGCGTGAGGCTCAGAAGCGCATTTTCGTTTTTAACCGAAAGCGCTCCGCGCGTGACCGCTCAGTGTTAATTAGGGTTCTGCCGTTATTTAGACACGATTTTGCCTAGTTTGGGTTCCAAGATTATGAGCGAACCCCAGTATGTGTGTACATCAACAGTATGCTGAAATGTAGGAGGCCAAATAACTCGTACAATAATCAGTTTCACAGCTTTTTTTATAAGAAGAAGCCATGGAAAAAATGTGTTGTGTTGGCACGAATGGTACGATGCCAACTTGATGCTGATGCTTTGGTAGAGGTGCTATGTATAATGTGACAGCTGCCACTCTCATAATCGCGACGTGATGTACGTGCAGGTGAAAATGGTCTAGAGTCTAGACTACGCAGCGAAAATAGGGAAATTTGAGCCTCCCTAGAGTGAAAATATGCCGCGGTCGACAAAAGATGGTGGAGAAAAGACATCATCACTGGTTGAAAAGTTTTTCCTTGGCAACGGGGTTCGTTGAACACCTTGCAGTTTTGCACTGTTTTACATATCATCCTGTAGATAGTTCATATGAAGCCTCTGCTCCTACTCTTCATACTTTTTAAAGATGGATAACAGGAATATTGAGCTAACCAACTCTTGAAACAGAATTAAAATGATTTGTGTCATTCAAAAGTTATCGTGATCCAATATCGGATAATTTTTTTCCTCATGACAACATATTTGCTGAGTACTTTGGTTGACATCAAAGATCTTAGACACAAGATTTTTCCGCTGTTCAGATTGTTGCTAGATATTGCATCATATCCACCATTTGGTCACTTTCCCGAAAAATGATTTGTCTCAATGCACGCCGCGACGCAATACAAGCCTTGCAAAATCCCTCGTTCTTTTAACTTACTGCGAATACTGCGACAGCTGTTTTCTGACTGTTTTCGTCTGAATTCATTCCGAATGACTCATTAATGTTTTGAAAATTTTGCCATATAGATAGATAGCTTTGATTTCACGTGCCAAATTTTTTTTACTTTTTTTCTGGGCTTTCAATCTCGAGAAATTCATTCTCAAGACATTCATTGGCCGGCGAGATCAGGCGATCTCACGCCGCCAGATTTCTGCGTACGCACTTGACCGATGTAATTTTAAGGATTTTATCCTTTTTCTTTGAGTTACACTACAAAATTACTTCTTCGGTCAAGCGCAAGCGGTTCCGCCGTTCGGCATCTTCAGGGTTGAGGAGTGACATTGAAGGTTTAAAATTCAAGCACCTATAACGTCAGCGTCAGCACCCCTGTAAGAAGGATGGAATTTTTTCAATTTAATTTTAAGGAATTGAATATATTGTTAGAAATGGCATGTCATCAGCTTTCGTTTGCTTTCTGATTAATCTCTCTACCTCAATTCATAAGCGAGTTTAGTTTAACCTCGCGAAAAGTGGCCATTCTGACCGGACAACCCTGTACTTGGTTGATTACCCAGACTCATATTCACTTGATCAGCAGTAAAGCTCGTTGAGTGGCCATCAATCGCGTCGAAAGTAATTTTGTTATCAATGCGGTCCCGAACATACCTTCTCATTTATTTATATGCGAAAATAAGCAAGAAACAAAAATAAAGACCATTTTTTTACTATCAAGTTGTGAGCTGGCATAATTTATCTACCATTCTTGTTTTTTTTTTGTCTCATCGACTCTCTTGATTTGCTCTGCTTCTTTAAGGTACTTACCGTAATAAATATCGAAAACTTTATAAATTGACGTTATTTACGTTATTGTAAAGTCCAATGATCCAAAAAAATTGCTCACCGAACAACCCTTTAGATCTATCAGTTCGGATTGAGGAGTTTCTTCTATATTTAGTTTTTAGAAAGGGTGTCATAATAAGTGACTTTAGATGATCATCTTTATCCAAATTGGCATGTAGATTTTTTTTGAGTGTTGTATAGGACGGTGGAGGGGGGAGGTGAGAAATAGTTGGAATTATTTCCATGATCTACGCCACTAGCAAATCAGTTTACACTAAACTACTGGAAATTGATTCATTTGTTTGATAATTCTGAAGTATATTTTCAAAAAAAAACCGTTGACGATGTTATTGTAATAATAGAAGCCATCACAAAAAAAAACCGTCTCGGAAAGTAACATTTTTCCAAGTACATATTTCGAAGACGGATTGGAATTTGGAAAAACATACAATTTATAAGTTCCCTAATAGTTACTTTCATTATAGTGGTATACCCAACGCTTGCGCCAAATTTCAACATGCGCGCATGCTCGAATGGCGTTAAATACAAAATTTGCGAACAAATGCTACAAAATCGCAAGAAAACCGCCACAAAGTTTAAAAATACGCTCCGCAGCGAACAGGGTAATAGGCTAGAGGTTAATACACATTAGTGGTTACTTATTTTTCAACAAAAAATCCGCATTGTTCATTAAATCATAAATAACTGCTATCCTTGGTGACCCGTTTCGAAGTGAAATTTTTTCGGTTACACAGCTTCACCCACCGTGCACATTTGTCACATTCCTCGCAAGACTTTACGTGTTTTTCAAATTTCTCCACTACCAAGTTTTTACGGTATTTTAAGCACGTTTTTGGGAATCGGATAAAGAAATACATATTTTTGTTATTATACCGACTATCACTGTGCCAATTCCCATGAGCACAATGTTTCACGGCCTCTTTCATTTGCTTTTCCATGATTTTTGGAAGGATGACACCGCTGATTTAGTTTTGAAAAAAACTGATTTTTATACTTTGAAGAGCACAGGGCCGCTATTCTTGAATCGCGTGAGAAAAGTCCCTGGGAGTAAAATACATTCCGCAGTACACTGATGTAGGGAATGTTGCCTAAAATCGTGTTTTTTAGGCAACTTTCGCTACAGAAGTGTAGTACGGATTATATAAAACTCCCAGGGACTTTTCTCACACGATTCAAGAATAGCGGCTCACTTGTTTACAAACGTACGACACTCGGAGCGAACTCCAAAATGGCGAATGAATTGTTGACGTTGACAGCAGACAGCAGCGAAAAAATTCACGGCTGTTGCTTGTCAAACTGAAAATAGAGTTGGTGAGGGTTGCATTATGGGTTGCGTACGCACATCCGATCAATGTAAAACGCAGTTATTTACAATTTAATGAAGAATGCGGACTTTTTGATGAAAAATAAGTAATCACTAGTATGTATTAACCTCTAGCCTATTACCCTGTTCGCTGCGGCGTGTATTTTTCAACTTTATGGCGGTTTTCCACGCCATTTCCTAGCATTTGTTCGCAAATTTTGTATTTGACGCCATTACTTCAGAAGACGAGTATGCGCACTGAAGGCGCGCTGGATAATGAAAGGTACTATTGAGTTGGAATGGTATCTATGTAAGGGCGTGCCGTGTGTCGCATAGTACGTAAAATTTGAACGATGTTATCGACCCATGCGATGTTTGTGGTCATTAAATATCCATCCCTACCTGTGTTGGGACACACCGTGGGTCCGGCAAAGTTCCCGGTGTAGTGGAAGAAGGCATTCATCGGCGTCGGTGATAGTTATAATCGCAAAAATCCCTAGTAACTCGCTCGGTAACATGGTGAGCTCGGCTCCGCTTTACTGCTTTTAAAGGTGAAGGCCCCGGGTTCAAATCTGCACTGGGCCAGATGGACTTTTTCACGCGTTTCTTGGTACTGGGGCATCTACTACCGTGCGGTGATGCCCCGGGAAAAGGAATGAAACGGATAAGCCATCGAAAAAACCACACTGAAAATCCTCTGCTGTTTGTTCCACACATTGTATCGGCGTTGTTATAGTCACAGAACAAGCCTATACAGAAAAGATCCTACTTATAACCCCAGTGGTTGATGCAGGTAGAAAAAAACCTAGTAACAATCAAATTCGCCAGAATTTTGAAAGCTTTAATTTTTATTCGATTGCGTCCAAATTCAAAATGTGCTCATGGGTATACTCACCTGTTCAACAGAGAATCAAACTGTTAATGTCAATTCAATTTTTTTTTACACTAATCAAAATCACTTCCCGGGAAAATTAGTTTCCGAGATGAGTACGTAACCCCTTTTCAAAATTATTTCAAGTTTACTAATTTTTCACTTCATATATACTGATTACCGTATTCACTTGTTTCCAATTTTCAGGGGCTTTTTTTCAAGACGTCGACGTCTCGTTCCTTAATTTTCAGATTTCAGAGATTGTCAGTCCAGACCATGGATCCAGACTCAGTACATGCACAGAGTGTACCACACATTTATAAAGGAAGTTGGAGGGTTTGTAAACGTCTCTGCCCCCAAAAGTGCAAAAAAGCGTATACGACACTATCCACTTGTGTGTTTTTTCATGGTCTTTATGCACGGTATACTCTTCATGGTTTGTTGGATCGTCATGGTGGTGCTTGAGCGATTCTTCAGGTTGCGTAAAATAACGATCTTCCAGGTAATTAATCGCTCAAACGCAAGTTCGGATGCATTGATTGTTGTAATCTGTCGCCGCTTCGGTGATTGAATTAAAGCAAGCGTATAGAGTGGAGGCACCTCGCTATTGTTATGACTAGAGAGCGGATTTATATGCGGTAAAAAAGTCCAAAATATGCAGTTTATATGCGCTTAAAAAGTATCAAAATATGCGGTAAAAATGTTTGAATAGAGCAATATATGCGAGTAAATATGTGATATAAGCTGCAAGAATAGTGAAAAACACACCATTTACATGTAAGACCAACCAACCAACTTTGACCTTCAAAGTAAAAAAAAAAATTTTTTCGAAAATTTTAAATTACTTTTTCCTTGAAATCAAAATATCGTGATTTTCTCGCACATACAGGGTGATTCAAAAATGGCGCATTTCCTCCCGTGTACGTTGTGGGAGACGTTGAGGGAGCACGGAAAAAATAGTGAAAAAAAATTGGCTCATTTATCCTTCGAGTTATGAAGAGGTGAAGTTGAGAATTTAACTTCTTCAGTTTGCATGATTTTAAAGCAAAGCATTGTTACTTGCCAAGAGTCACATGTCGTTAGTAGTTCCCGATTGAAAGTTTCTCTTGCAATTGAGATTTGAGTCGTATTTTCAAATTTCAAAATTCGTTTTTCACCTCAAAAGTGCCGTGGAAATACATTTGGCAAGTATGTGGTATGGTCTGGCAGGTTCTACGGAGTTTCCAGGGTAACAATACAATAATGCTATTGTGATGTACCTCTTTGATCTAAAGGTGCCAGGTAGGTACTAATGCGATGCTGCCAGATTGGACAGATTTGTTTTTGTGAATAACTTGCAAATCGTAGCCGATTAATTTTTTTTATTATTTTTCCCATGCTCCGTTAACGTCCACTATAACGTGCCCAAAAGGAAATGCGCCATTTTTGAATCACCCTGTATAGATAAAATGGCCAAAATAGTGACAAATATTCAGTTATGTGCAAAAATATGGACTAAATATGCGGCTATATGCGATTATATGGACTATCAATTTGTATGCGGTGAAAAATCAAAATAATAAATTATATGCGAAATAAAACTTGGTATTTAGGTTCCTTATACGTGGAAACGTCAAGCTGCAAGTCGACAGTTGCATCCAACTTAGCGAATAGAACATGTAAAAAGTTATAAATCCGCTCTCTAGTTATGACACAGTTCTGTGCCCTATAGACGACATACTAGTACTTGCCTTATTCTACATACATGCGATGCCTTTGTTCGTCCCCGATATACCTACTTTTATTAGAACTTACACCAGGCAAATACCGGGTGATCATTTGGAAACTATCCACCTGCAGTAGCTCCCGATTCCTAGTCAATATTTCTCCAAGCTAAAATAGGTCGATTTTTATATCGAGTGGGACATCTAAAATATACATTGGCAAATTTCTATCTTCAGCCCCCTCGCCCCCACTCACCCCAACTTTGAAATTTCAAATGACACCACTTACCTACCATCCCGCGATACATCAAATTGAAAAGAATTAAATTCTCTTTCTGATTAAAATATTTTCAAAACTTTTAACCCCACCCCCTTTCTCCCTCATAATTCCCGGAGTGTCCCATTTGATATTCTGGACCCCTCAATTCTCTTCAGTTTAGTCAGCATCATCCTCAATAGCATCGAAGAAAAGAATTTTCGGTGGAAAAAATGCCATCCAAATTCACCTCATTGCTCTCCCCATATACCGGGTGGGCCATAAAAAACCGTGCTCGGAATTTTTCCTTTTAAAATTCTTATTTCACCACAGATTTTGTGTCCATCTAGACGGTCATAACATAACGCTTAATGCAAAGAGTTTTTAACTCGACCTCTAGCGGCCTTCTGTGGTAGTTCGGCAAGATGGCAAAATCACGAAATCAACTGAATTCATTCTTAGAGCCTACCGCCAAGGTTCGATTGTGAAAGCATCCTGGCGGCGGACAAAGTTGCGGTCCGATGCCATATCCACACACCAGCTAAATATCGCAGTAAACTAGTTTTATGGCCCGGGCCCCCATGCTCATTCATTACTTACCAATCAATCCGTTATGCTATGCTTGTATATGGTTACTATAATACCATTTTAATCAACCCCAATTTCTTGGTTATTTTTCAAAAAAAGCTGCTGATATTGATTAAAAAGAAATGTCGTCATGTCTGTCGTGCATGGTCCCTGGGACATCCTTGAAGATAATTTTTATTATATATAAAATTGTCTTAATACTGCAATATTAAATTTGTATTTTATTTTCTTCACTTCAAGTTATTACAAAATTCATCAGTTCACATGTATTATCGATAAGCTTTCCTAAGACTAGACGTCTAAACCATGCATTTCCTCGAATCCCTCAGGAATATTTTCAAGGGTAAGTACGGACAAAGTACGGACCACTTTTTGTTGAAAAAATAACTTGAAAACAATCACAAAAAAAGGTATTTTAAAAAAAATTCGTACTTTTGTATGAGTCTTAGAGGAAGTTCACGAGGACGTTCTTTCAGGTGTATTTTTTTTTTAATTACAATGTATTTCCTGATTAATATACTGCGACGTACCTGTCACTAAGTAATTAATTCAAAATACAATATACTAAAGTAACAGCTTTCATAGCTTGTAACTTGGCAAGTGATAGATGCGTAATAACTTTTTCGTACTGTCATAACCGAAAATGACAATATACGTTCGGTGTCCTGCACTGTAATATTCAGAAAAAGATCTTTCCGTTTTGGCGGATCAAGGTGAAAAGCTCGAAAAAATGAATAGAAACTTCCATTTTTTTTCGCGATTGCCATACCTTTCGTTTCCCGAATAATTTGATGATACGTAATAAGTGACACGGGCAGGCCGGCGGCCAGCATCAAAGCTCATTTCCTTTGGGGAAGCCAATTTCTAGTCTATGTCTGATCCATAGTTGTTTATATCCTCTAGAACGGAATTAGCGGTCAGATTAAAATTAAGATGGGGATGTGCCGGCGAGAGCACCAAGTTCGAAACACAGGACATGGGATAACGTTCTCATTTGCGAAACAGTTTGAAGCTCCCCCAGTTTGTTATTCACTTTGCATACCCTCCCAGTCGAGTTGAACTTTTTCTTGGCATGTTAAAAATTTATGATCATGTGTGCAGTCGGAATATGTGCGAGAAATGTCGTGAACTCTGATAACTTCTCCGATCTATTCCCCTCTCGCTCCCCTTGGTAAATAAACACTCGGAACTCTTATTCTCGGACATTTGAATTCACTCGGTTGTAAAAGTCCTCTGTTTGAAATTTGGTCGATGATCGGGTGTGTTGAACGTTCTGAAATCCTCAACTTTTGCTGTCAGACCACCATAAAGTCGATATCTCATGCGATCTTGCTGTCGACCCTTGCATGCAAAAAGATCTAGTCCGTCACTTTGACTTGAGCCAAAGACAAAACTTGAGCACGGTCGACTGAAACCACTCCACTAAAATTTACGAAAACCAGGATTTCTGCACTTTTCACTGTACTAAACTGCTCGCTCAACAACTAAAATGTCGGTATCGAAAATTTTGTCCTGTTTCAAAAAGGTGAGTAGGTATAACTTTTGATTGTCACAACCGGTTCCGATTTTGTTTTCACGGTTGTTAACGTACAGTTTTCGTTGGCGAGATTTCTTTATTTATTTCAGTTACATTTTTTACAGGGTGGAATGTAAAGCATTACAGAATTGTGCTTGTTCCACAGATCCTCGTGAACTTTTTTTGAAGTGAAACTTCTATTCTCGCGCCTAGATCACAACACACCACTAACGCAGAACCACACATGGGAGTGAAATTGCTTCATAGCATCAGTGGTTGTAACGAACGCCTGTAACGATGTGCTGTAACGTTGTCTTGTCTGACCTTGGGGTGACCAGCGTCGTCCCAGGAAATGAAAGAATAAGCTGTTGCAGCGTTCGCCGCGTTCGGTTCTATTTTTAGCGCACTTCTCCAAACGGGAAAGCGCTTTTGTCCTCGCTTTGTCCGTCCGTCCATCCGTCCGTCCGTCACAGCATCTAGTCCTAGACGAAAAGGTTTTTGCGAAAAATTTTTACTCCATTGGGTAGCTCATGACCTTGTATCCCGAACCAAGAAAAATCTCGACGAAATAATAAAAATAAAATAATTCCAATAATTCCGAAATAAAATTCCAAACACAGACGTGTCTGGAATAATTTTCAGCATAATCCCAATCCCCTCTAATTTCGCTGCCACTGGTTAGATTTGTTTAAAACTTTGCATGTATATTTGAGGGGCTGTAACTTCCTTTAGGAAGCATTTCAGGAAAAAATATTTCTCCTACTTTTCGACTATTTTCTTCAGAGGAATCACTTTCCGAAGTATCACGCAATGTCACCAAAACACGCTGTATCTAGATGCTTTGTTGGTCCAGAAACACATTCTGATGTTTTGGTTTGATTTGAAGAACGTGTCTTAAAAATATAACCTCATTTTCTTAATGTTAATTTATAAACAATGTTTTTTCTTGAAGAACCGTAGACTTAGTTCATAAGATGAAAGATCTGTGGAAAGGTTTCCACTGACGGAACAAATGACTTTTCAAATGAAAAGTACATACTAGAAGGTGGTAGTTTTCTTCAGAAATTGAAGCTGTAGACACAGTGTTTCGCTATATTATTTTAGCTCTTCAGTACAGCATATCAGACGTGAATTTTCTGTGAAACTACCAAGAGAGTTGTATAGATCTTCAACAACATACGTCTGCAGCCGGGAGACATCAATTTCAAATTCACGTCTGGTATGCTGTACTGAAGAGCTGAAATAATATATAGCGAAACACTGTGTCTACAGCTTCCATTTTTGAATAAAACTACCACCTTCTAGAATGTACTTTCCATTTGAAAAGTCATTCGTTCCGTCAGTGGAAACCTTTCAACAGTTCTTTCATCTCATTTTCTAATTTTCCAAAAATGACTGAAATGCAACTTTTACATAAAAAATCGTTTAATCATTGATGGACTTTGATCTGGAAAATTAAAAAAGCATGTTGAGATCGAACATCAGGCTTCCTGATTGTATCATTGAAAGGACCCCGCACGATTCTTATGGAAAATGGGTCTCGGTCAAATTCCCTGATTTTCTTATATGTTGTAGCCCAATTTGACACGAGCCAAAAACCATCGTCCGTTACCCTAAAAAATGGACAGTTTTTTTTCTATAAGGGGTTGAAGATGGGTTATTTCAAGGTAAAAAAATATGTTCCAACGTAAGTGAGAACATTTCAACGTCCTTTCTGACACATATAACCAGGGTTGGCACGATTAAATCATTTTGATTTAAATCACGATTTAAATCATGATTTAAATCAAGCGATTTTTTTAAAAAAATCATTGATTTTAATGATTTTTTTACCCAAATTGGAACCTTTTTTCTCGCGGTCATTTTGAATAATACGGTATAAGGTGAGACAAGCTCGTAGTTTACAAGACACGACCGAATTGAATGAACTGGAGCCAGTGCGAAAATGTACGGGTTTTTCCGATCTTTTGGTTTCTAATTTCAAAACATCGAGTTCTCGTGAGTTTTGGGGAGCGCGGCGGAGCAAAATCAACATTGTGCTGTAAAATTAAAAAATATTGTGGATAGATATGTAGGCCTGACCATTGTGAAGTCACGTTCTGCACCACCCAGAGAGAGGTATACGAGACCCATATTTTATAGAGGGTATAAAAGCGTGTAAGAATGAGAAGAGAGACTTTCCAACTGATTGTGAGGGAAATGTTTTGTTGCGAGTGTTGAAGAATTCAGCAAGACATCCTGATTTCATTTAATCTTCATCAGAATAATTAATCTTCAGTGAGAGACAAGATTACAACAATTGGCATATGAGATGATCGTTCAAAACATAATAAATTCCAGATTAAGGTTTCTCAGCGATATTGGGAAACTGTGAAAAAATCGATTAAATCAAAAAAATCACGATTTAATCAAAAAAATCGATTCTTTTGATTTTTTTGAAAAAATCATGATTTTTGCCAACCCTGCATATAACTCATGACAATTCCCTTTTTCTTTTGTGAAAAAATCAACCCCCTCCCTCACCCCCAACCCCTACTTGTGAGTATCAAATTCGAAATTACGTTTGAAAGTCATGCAGATGGTTCTATTTTGTCGAATTATCAATTTTGGCACAATTTTTTTTTCCAACCCCCAAATAGGGGGTGGGGTTGAAAAAAAAACCATCGGTCAATTCGACTGAATTTCTGATATTGTACTTTACCAGTTACGCTAAACAAGATTACCAAGGGAAAACTCATTCGTATGACCAGTTTCCACCCCACAGAGGGTTGAAGTTGACTATAATGACGCATAAAACATTCTTCCATGTCATGAACCAAATGAATGGAAATAGTGGACTTTCATATCATCTTGTTCCGTAAAAATGTCTATTCTCCAAAAATACTTTCAATCCCGTCCTTCATCCCCTATCCCTGTTTCTGAACATCATATTCGAAACAAATCTTGGAAATTATATCAATTTTTATTTCATCCTTCAAATAGTCGCAGTAGCTAGAATAAGAGTGTGACATAATATTTTGCTCTGATTAAGCAGCTTTCGCTCCAAATGACATAAAATTCTTCAATCTAAACTATAAGTAGAGGTGTATCCGTACAAAAGAAAAAAGTTAAGAACTATGTAGGTACAGGTAAACATAATTAACCTGCTATAAAGTTGAGACTTGATAGGAGCACCAATATTTTTATTAATAATCCAGGCAAAAAATCATTCAATCAAATGTATGTCCCACCCTGCTGTAAGGGTGCTAACATAAGCATAATAGTGAAAGTGAATTTTGAGAGGGGATTCACAATCAGATGCAGAGAATCCGACCGTCGACCTTCTCCTTCATTTTCAAGATTTATTTCGAATATGATGTTCAGAAACAAGGATAGGGGATGAGAGACGGAGTTGAAATTATTTTTGAAGGATAGGCATTTTTACAAAACAAGATGATATGAAAGTCCACTATTTTCATTCATTTTGTTTATGACATGGAAGAATGTTTTATGAGTCATTATAGTCAACTTCAACCCTCTGTGGGGTGGAAACTGGTCATACGAATGAGTTTTCCCTTGGTAATCTTGTTTAGCGTAACTGGTAAAGCACAATATCAGAAATTCAGCCGAATTGACCGATGGTTTTTTTTTCAACCCCACCCCCTATTTGGGGGTTGGAAAAAAAAATTGTGCCAAAATTAGTAATTCGACAAAATAGAACCATCTGCATGACTTTCAAACGTAATTTCGAATTTGATACTCACAAGTAGGGGTTGGGGGTGAGGGAGGGGGTTGATTTTCTCACAAAAGAAAAAAGAGAATTGTCATGAGCCATATGTGTTAAAAAGGACGTTGAAATGTTCTCACTTACGTTGGAACATATTTTTCTACCTTGAAATAACCCATTTTCAACCCCTTATAGAAAAAAAACTGTCCATTTTTTTGGGTAACGGACGATGGTTTTTGGCTCGTGTCAAATTGGGCTACAACATATAAAAAAATTAGGGAATTTGACCGAGACCCATTTCCCATAAGAATCGTGCGGGGTCCTTTGGAAAAAAAACACAAAAACTGGGTTTTGCTCAGCCAAGCACAACTTCGCACTTCTTTTCCACCCTGTAAAGAATGTAATTGAAATTGTGAAAGAATCTCGTCAACGAGGTAGATTGTTGAAAATTGTATCTAAAGATTCGTGAAGGCCAAATAGGAATCGGTTTTGACTATACAAAGTATGATATCATTAAAAAGGGCAACATTTTTGATACCGATATTCCAGTTTCTGAGCAGTTTAGATTGTTTTGTACGTGATGGTACTTACTGCCCTTTTAATGATTACAATATCTACCTCTACCGTACACTATAAAACAGTCCAATTTGTGGTTATTGGGTCTGTGTCTGTCTGTGTCTGTCCATGTCTGTATCGTGTGAAAGTTGAAAGTTCAGATAGCGAGCTGCTCTGTTTTCAGTTAACAGCTCGAATCGAAACTCTACGCTAACGGTACAAAAATGTAGTCGTTTCGAAGGTAATTACCATACGTGTATGAACGTTTCCTGGGATAATTATACCGTGAGTCTCGAGTACCTGAGCAGGATCGCTGACGTTCTTACTTACCTTCAACCTGAAATTTCTTACGTTATCGTACTGCACACATATGCCTGAAATTTGAACGGCACGGCATGCGATGCGGCATGGCACATTTTCTGATCTTCACCTATTTAAAATCTGAAAACTTTGCTCTTTTAGTGTAGATACCTAACCCTGAATGTAAAACAAGGAGTTTTAATTTGGCTTCGCGCCAACACCTCTATCCAGGTTTAAAGTCTGTTCTACAGGGTGTTCCCCGATTCATGTGCCAAACTCATACGTCAATGGCAAATAGAAGACTTGAAAATGAGTCAAGATCAGCAGAAGAACATTTCTTTTGGTCATTGGTTATGAAAATGCAGGGTGTTGTATACTTGCAGCCACAGTCTTCTGAATGCGACATTTCTGGAACAGTTTGATGTAACTGATTGAAATTCACATATTATTATCTTCCTTTGCTGGTACTTGATAAAATGTCATAACAGGTGAAAAGAAATATAATGCCGCACTTGGAAAATTATTCGTAAAGTTTTCTGAGGGATTCCAAAATGTATTATTATTTTGATTTTTGGATTTTGGAAAAGCTAATAGGCTCAAACCAAAGTACATTCTTTTACCTTTCGAAAGAGACCAAAATAGTAAGAATCCGTCAAGGAATAAACCCACGGAGATTGATTTCGCAACGCTTATTTTACTAATTCAACTCCGTCCTTAAACATACTAAAATTTGACGCAAATACATCGGGGACCTTTTTCCCATAAGGATGGAGGGAGCCTTTCCGGCCCTTTCCGACAATCATTATTATTCATCCCGGATTCCACTATGAAATAAACGATTTCTTAGTTTGCAAATAATTAAATGCATTCCCCAGTATTAATTCGCTTAGTGGGACTAGAAGATTGCATACTATGCGCATTATATTAGGTCACAGCTATTTTGCTCTGACGTGAAGCTAATTGTGTTCAACAAAACAAAGCAGAAATCTCATTACTTTTGTACTTTAGAACAATAACTAATTCTCCAACTGCAAGCTAAGAGAAACATTTTGTATTGGCATAATATTTATTCCGTTTGCCAACGCTATAAAACCTGTTTTCCAATGATTTGTGAAAATGCTGGGTCTTAAAATCTGAGTTCTGACGCAGTCCGTAATTCCGCGAAATCCGTTGAAAAAGTCGTGGCGGGAAAAACCCAACTTTTTCCCGTCCCTCAATACTTTGTCCGAAATTTGGGAAGAGCACAATTTCACCTACGAAAAACCGCTCCCACCACAAAGAAATGCAACCGAGCAAAAACCCATGAACAATAAGATTGTACAGTGCAATCAGAAAACCATGCAGAAAACCCACCGCGCATAATAAATAGTCCAGCGGCCTAGCTGGATGACTTGTCTACTTCCTGCTATTTTGGTGTTCTATACGGTCCTTACAGAATTTTTTTAAGGGTGGAGCTGGAGCCTCTCTTGATTTGGCCTTTTGGATATTTTTTTTAGCGCATTTTCCATCTTGATGAAAATCGCTATTGCAGCCTCTTTGTCCGTCCGTTCCTCGAACTCCTCGCAAACTAGACAGACGCCCTAGCTTTCTGATTTTTTCGCTGTTATACATAGCTGCCACCCCCAAAGCGTGGCTAGGCTATATTGAATGTCTATATCGCGCCGCCAACATAGAGAAAACCGCCCCCGATCAACTTGAAATAACATGATGTTGCAATTTCTCCCAGACCTAATGCTCCGGTCTTCTCATTTTATAAATAATACATAGTTGCCACTTATAAACGTAAATCCAGGAACATTCCGTCTTCAATATGCGCCGTCGGCATGAAAAAATTGCTAAAAACCGCCCCCAATCACTTTAAAATGAAAAACATAAACCCGAAGACATAGCGATCTAATTCTTTCGCTATACAGGGTGTCCCGAAAATACACCGACAACGTTCTAAGGCAGCTTCCTCTCATCAAAACAAGAAAAAAAGTTCCTATGAACATGGGTTCGGAAACGCTTCCCAAGGGAGTTACAGGCTCCTAAAGGTGGGACCCTGAAGATGGTTTTTATTCAATATCTCCGAAACCGTTGGAGGAAAATCAATCAAACTTGACACATACACTAACGTTTTCATGCCCAACAAAATGGGGCAATATCAATTCCAAAATAATCTACCAGGGGTGGGTCAGGCTGAGGTGTGGGGGTAAAAATAACCCTTACTTTTTCAATTGTAAAATGTTTCCAAATTCAATAAGAAATTATGAAATATTGGAGTTTTCTACCAAAAAAAGGTCCCACTGTTTAACCTCGATAGATGCACCGTTTACGAGATATTTGAGTTTGAATGTATGAAAACGTGGTGAGAAATGCAGATTTTTTAATTACGATATTCAAGGCGAAAGAAAAACTATTTCAAAGCAAATTCATTTTTGTTAGGCATTCAAATTTTGTTGAGCATAAGAAGGTTAATAAATGTGTCAAGTTTGATTGATTTTCCTTGAACGGTTTCGGAAATATTGAATAAACAACCATCTTCAGGGTCCCACCTTTAGGGGCCTGTAGCTCCCTTATGAAGCATTTTCGGACCCATGTTCATGGGAACTTTTCTTCTTATTTTGATGAGAGGAAGCTGTCCTAGAACGTTGTCGGTGTATTTTCGGGACACCCTGTATAAGTAGCTGACTAAAAATGGAAAAGGAAAGGCTACTTTTGGTTAGTCGCCGCCCTCAGATTCCGCCCCCAGAAGACAAAAAGGGACAATTCACAATAATTGTTACTGATTGAGATGTTTTTTCAAACACTTAGAAACTGCCAACTTAAACTGTGCAACATTTACTTAGCCGAACGCTGCCGCTCCCACATGCCGCACCGCCCCCAAAGTAAGAGATAAATCTCGAGATAACCGAAAAACATAAACCCGAGGACATAGCGATCTAAGTCTCTCGCTATATGGATAGCTGAATAAAAATGGGAAAGGATAGGCTACTTTTGATATGATGCCGTCTCCAGCTTCCGCTCCCAAAAGAAAAAAAATGAAACTTTCAACAATTTTCACTGATTTGGATGCTAATGTTACCTCAAACATTCAGAAACTTCCAACTAAAACTGTGCAGCAGTTACTTTACCGAATGCTGCCAGCCCCACACGCCGCTCTCAAAGTAAGAGATAAATGAAAAACATAAACCCGAAGACATAACATAACGATTTAACTCTTTCGCTATATGGATAGCCGACTATAAATGGGGAATAACGAGCTACTGTTGATTAGTCGCCGCCCCCAGCTGTCGCCCCCAAACAAAAAAATATTGTTGATTGAAAGAATTTTCATTCAAATCTATTTCATTGGCAAGTATCCCATTCCGATAACAAAATATCACAATGAGTTTCGATTGAAGTGAGTGGGCAACGAATGGTTTTTCTCCTTCAACCAAATTCCAAAAGCTGAATCAATTTCGGTCGCAAATAACCATTCGTTGCTTCCTAGCGGTTGATATTTGATATCGTAGAAGTATTTCTACGGCTGTAATTGTTGTCATGTCTTTTCTAACAATGTTTGTTAAGTTGTTGTATGTCATTGTTAATTTATGTTGATTGTTCATATCTATTTTATAATATACACTCGAACTTACCTTTTTGACGATGCACGATGGGACTGACGTCCACTTATGTATTAATCAAGTGTTATTTATTATTATTATTATTATTATTATTATTATTATCATCATTATTATTATTATTATTGTATCTGAAAAACCTGTTGATTTCATCTGTAAATATCTTACGATTGGAAGAAAAGACGAACACCAAATTTAAATTATCATTTTTCAACCCATGATTGGAACTAAGTTGAAAGGTAGAAGAAAAGATAGAAAAGATACTAAGGTAGAAGGGGTCCAAGGCAGATTTTTAACCCCTTTTAACCTTAATTTCGAAAAAGTATTCAAGGTCTCTAAAAGGAGGGTATTACTTATTCCAGCTCCTGTAGTAACTGAAAATTCTGGAAGGGTACTTTCACCCCCCCTACCTTGGCTTAGTTGCAACCATGGGGCAAAAATGATTGCTTAAATTTGGTGTCCGTCCGTCCGGTTGATGGATTTTAATTTTTTTCAAGTGCCGTGAGGAGAATTACAACACCTTCAAAATGATGTGCAACTTGACCCCTGACCCTGATCCCATTTGAAAGTCTCGAAGGGGTAGTCACCCTGCCTAGAGGGGTGGAACGGAAAGATAGAAAATACGCTAGTTATATGTCCTCCTTGGAAAGAAAATCGACCTGTTTCAGCACTTTTTCAGAAATAAAATTGTGTAGCAAGAAATAGGAGATGGATGCTTATCAAAAAATCACCTGTATACAAGAAGTATGTATAGTAAAAAAAAAGGCTCAATGTCCAATTCTTATTCTCATTCAAGATGCGGTCTTGGAAGTGCAACTTTTAACATAAGAACATGTTTTATCGTTGTCAGATTTGCCCAATTTTTCCTCTCGTGAAATTAAAGAAAAAGAAAAATCGGCGAAAAGCGCTGGCGACTTCTGAATTATTAATGAAACAAATTTTTCAAAATTTGTGAAAAACGCGGAAGGAGGAATGAAAGCCAAACGTTCTTTTCATTATTATTGATGGCGGCCATGTTCGAGTGACGCGACTTCATTAGAGATTTTTCGGGAATAACGCGCAAATTAAAGGTGAACTTAAAATTCAACAGAAGTATAGATGCCACGCTAATTGTTTGCCGTTTGTGCTTCGCGTAATAAAAACAAGGAGACGGCTTTGTTGAAATTCATTAGATGAACGGCAGCGATTCACGACTTTCTTTTTTGGTGATGGCCAAAAGGATGGCGTTTGGATACAATTTGGATTTAGAACAATGCCTGATGCCTGCCAGATGCCACCTGAACATCATCACGCCAAATGAACTAGTGGCTCCCTAGGGGATGTAAACAATCATTAACGCTGTATTCTCAGCAGGCCAAAATTATTTTAGGGATTTCTCCCACAAAAATGGAGATAAAAACTCAATTTTTTATACGGTGTTTTGAGTGTATTAGAGAACTTAATACATAGCGTTTTTTCAATTAGGTAATTTTTTTTTTCAACTTTGTTCAAAAAACGGCTGTCACGGGATTTGCATTGACAGTTGCGAATTGCCAGGTTCGTTTCCCCATGGCGTTACCTATCGCTACCCACCTGAATACCTTAGCAACCGGTCATATCGGCCGGCTGATCGTTGAGAAAGTGCATTGCTAGTCCAAACATGAGGGTGGATAACACGGAAAAGAGAGATTTTGTGTGCACTGTAGCTGCCACGTTTGCAAGTAGAAGCAATGAGCTACACAGAAACTTGAAATAAGGAAAATTCTACAAAAAAAAAACTTTTCCCGTCGAGGTGAAATCGATGTTCGGAATTTGCAGAAATGGGCACTTCGAATACAAGAAGATGACTTGTTGGGTTTTTGACAATGTGACTGAACGTTTTAAGATCGTCAGTAACGTATGCGTCTGTGATTACGAAAAAAACTTGTCTCATTACCACTCATCTATGAGGTAGCAAAAGAGGGCTATAGGGGGGCTGGCTGGGGACATAAAGCTCAAAAGATGAATCTAATAAGTACCAAAGGTACAAACAAATCTTCACTATCAATAAAAATGTTTTTGGATAACGCCACATGGTGGAAATTGCAGTGGTAAAAACAACAGCTAACCAGACCAGGAGGTTGCAGAAGACTGGGGAAGGTTTCTAGTAATCCATAAGTCAGCGACCTCTTTCTTGACGAGAAAAATTCATTTGTAGCAGGCCCGAACCATCTTTGATTATCACAGAACTGTTTTGTCATGATTCAGAACAAAGAACTGTACCTTGACAGTGAGTGAGGAGATTAGCAAAATTTCGATGTAAGAGGACTTAGTTGAGTGCGAGCAGTTGATTCAAACCTGTTGGGGGTGTAATTCAACTTCCAGTGGCTATACAACAATCTCATGAATTCAATTGAAAATTTTGCAGAAACGATTTTGGCACATTGCTGCAATCTCAGTCAGGTCACCCCGTAATGTTGAGGTCCACAAACTTGTGAGTTTGAGGGCTTGTAGAATACCCTTCCAGCTTCCTCCATCAAAAATTTGGAAAAAATCTGCCAAGTGGTTTTCCTGTAGGGATACTCCAAAAAAGTGTCCCTTTAATTTTGGTCGTCAGTATACTTCAAAAGGGAAGCGTTTTTTTTGGGGGGGGGGGAGGGGGAGTGGTCGCATCTCGCGCCAAAACTTTGTAGGTCCCTAAGTCCGGTGGCATTGGGTAGCAATAATGCACCTGGAGTTTGTAATGCGCCCCCCACATCAGGTTCTTACCATAGGAGTTTTGCGAATGGCGGGGCCTGATGTTTCGCTTTCCTATTAGATTTCATTTTGGCGGCGGCGACTTTAACGGAAAAGGGATTTAGTGTCGGTGGTAGCAGTCAAAGGCCACGAGGGTTAAAAGATGTAAAAACCGCCTAACCAGAAGCAACACATGTCAAGGTGTGATTTATTACGGTGTTATCTTGAGAAGTTAGAGACGCGACTGGCGCGAATAAGTCGGACTGAAAATGAAGCTGCGCCGTGTGGGCAGAGGGATGAAAACGGAAATTAATTACTGCGGAGTGGGTTACGTAACTTAAGTGTGTAAAAGTAGTAAGTCGGTTGCGATCCAGGTGAAGAATGCCTCGCTGGGCCTGTAACTGTGCTTGGTTGCGGTATAATTAACGACAAAGCCTTTAATTGAATGGTGAATTAGATCCTTTGTAACGTGAAGATTAATTCGTTATTTCGTCGGAAAAGCAGAAATTACGTGCTGGCACCACCTACTTACTCATATTATCATAAGTGGAGTGTTGGCGTACCTATATGAAGCAAATTGAAAATCGATGCCATCACATCAAGATAGTTTCTCCTAAAAATCCCCGGAGAAGTTGTAATGTTGTAATTATTACACCCAGGGAGTGCGCTTTCGCCCTATTCACTGTGAACTGTGAGAAACACTTTACGAGAACCAGTGCACCACATCCCTGGGTGACTTTTATAAATGGCTCAATTGGATTTTTGATGGTTCCGATATATATCAAAGTCGGTCTTAACTTTTTACGTATATTGCGATATTTTTCTTCAAAGACCTTACGTAATTTCCAAATAACCGTGCCGCATACGGCACGTATCTATACCGCAATAGCTTTTAGATTTTAGACCTTGCGCGTGCACAACAACTGCTATAATATAAACATCAACATCAACCTTACCGGCAAACTTTCCGCCCGCATTTTTAATTACTCTCCCTTCGCTTCCTCGTCTCCGGCATTAAAATTTTATTTACAATCAAATATTTGGAAAAGAGCGAGCAAACTTCAAATATAAAGCCTCACCAGCGCCAAATTTGCTCCTTGGCTTCATCTAATTTTAGCACCCTGTCCGCCTGAAGTTACAATATTTCTTCTTGCATTGCACTCCAGTCCTGAATCGTTATGCCAGGGCTGGACAAGATACTTAGAAAAATGTATTCAAATACTAAATACATGATCCAAGATAGTCGAAATACAGAATACAAACTACTTCTTGAAATGTCTTTGAAATACAAAATATATATATATAAAGAAATTTATCAACAACAAATTACATCTTCCCAACATTTTAGGTTGCTGTAAAACAAAGAACACAAAACAACATAATATAGTCGATGAGCCAGGAGCCAAAAATCGCAATTTTGGTTTCCACCCTGGGGACTTGACGTGTCATACCTTTTTGGATTCCCACAACACCAGCACAAAAATAAGCCATAATACGTTTTTGTATCGAGTAGCTTAAGACCGCCATCTTGGAAAAACCGCGCCAAATATGCAGTTCTTGTGGTTTGTATTTTTCTCGCATCAACGGCACCTTCAATTGGAAAAATGAAATTGAATAAAATTAAACAACAAAATTTACTGTGAATATCGTTTAGCACCGATTTTTTACAGGTCTCATCACTTTAAATATGACAGTTCATAGTTCAGCTATGGCAAATTTCTTTATTCAACATTTTCGAGTACACCCGATTATATTTATACAAACCAAGCTTCACGTCATTGCCTTTTAAGCATACTTCACTAGAAATGCTGCTCTTAGCGGCATTTTGATGTCCGTCTGTCGGTCTGTCCATCGGTCTAACTATCTGTCTTATCAATTATTTGCCCCTAAACCAGAAGACTTAGCAAAAATCGACTCCTTGTGTGTAACATGTAGTCACCGGAGAATAGAATTAAGAAAAAAAAGTTTCTCAAATCGTCGCCATTTTGATCCGCAATGTCAATTTTTTTCAAAAATGATCCGATTTTCATGAAACTTGAAACACACTCATGTTTTATATGTAAAAGTATGATTTTAATGTTTTCTCTCTGATCCGCCGCCATTTTGTCCGTCATGTTGAAATTGGTTAAAGTGGTCCGATTTGGATGAAAATTGGAACCTAGTCGTGTCTTGTGTATGCATTGATGGTTTTCATGTTAGTTCCACGATTTGCGCCACATTGACGTGCCACATGGATATTTATCTCCAGCAGTCACAAAATCAATTCATTCAAATATTTTCTGAACAACGGGTTTCCGATGTGGCTGAAAAACTTGTTGATGGAAATTGGTTTTTATTAGTTCTTTTCTACAAGTAGAAACTCCTCCAAAGAAAAATGTACGAAGAATGCTATTGAATTTTCAAAATTTGCAAAAAAAATCAAAATTTTCGAATTTCTCTTTGAAAATTTGAAAACTAGATAGCAACGCATATACATATTTATTCAAGAAAGTCGCATGCCAAATTTGAACTCTCTATTCTCAAAAAGGTACTAAAAATGATTTCTACTTATTAATTTTTTCATATTTACTGGAAAACCATTTTTGGTACTTTTTTTTGAAAATAGAAAGTTCAAATTCGGTATGCGACTTTCTTGAATAAAGATGGATAGGCATTGCTATTTGGTTTTCAAAATTTCAAAGATAAAAATTGAAAATTCCCATTTTTTTTGTAAATCTCGAATATTCAATAGCATTCTCCGTTTTTTTTTTGGAGGAGATTCTACTTGTGAAAACAGAACTAACAAAAACCGATTGCCATCAACAAGTTTTTCAGTCACATCGGAAGCCCCTTGTTCAGAAAATATTTGAATAAATTGGTTTTGTGACAGCTGGAGATAAATTTCCATGTGGCACGTCAATATGGCGCTAATCGTGAAACTAACATAAAATTCATCAATGCATATACAAGACACGACTAGGTTCCAATTTTCATCAAAATCGGAGCACTTTAACCAATTTCAACATGGCGGACAAAATGGCCGCGGATCAGAAAGAAAACATTAAAATCATACTTTTACATATAAAACATGAGTGTATTTCAAGTTTCATGAAAATCGGATCACTTTTGAAAAAATTTGACATTGCGGATCAAGATGGCGACGATTTGAGATTTTTTTCTTCTTAATTTCATTCTCTGGTGACTACGTGTTACACACAAGAACTTGATTTTCGATAGGTCTTTTGGTTCAGGGGCAAATAATTGATAAGATAGATAGTTAGACCGATGGATAGACGGACAGACGGACATCGAAATGCCGCTAAGAGCAGCATTTCTAGTAAAGTACGCTTGAAAGACAAAAGACAATGATGTTAGGCTTGGTTTGTGTTTGTATAAATATCATCGGGTGTACTCGAAAACGGGTGACGGAAAAAAGATCGAAATACAAAAGGTCGAAAACAAAACATCGAATGCATAAAGTCGAGAAACAAAATAACGAAACCACAAAACATCGAAAGCACTATTGTCGAAAGTACAAAAGGTCGAAAATCAAAAGATCGAAAAGTGAAATATCGAAAAGCAAAAGGTCGAAAACCAAAAGGTCGAAAAGTGAAATATCGAGAAGCAAAAGATCGAAAACCAAAAGGTCGAAAAGTGAAATATCGAAAAGCAAAAGGTCGAAAAACAAAAGATCGAAAAGCAAAACATCGAATAATAAAATGTCGAATAGCACAATGTCGAACTGGAAATACCTGTTTTAAATGTGATTACAATTCGGATCGACTTAGGAGCTGTGACTCTCTCAGAGAGCACTTGAGGAAAAATTTCACTCTCACTTTTCGACTTATTCGTCAGAGATAAATCACCTCTAAAAGTATTATGCAAGGCCACCGAAACACCTGTATATTCTTTTAAATCTGATCAGCGTCAGCGTAAATTAACTTAAGACTTATAAACCTGTGCACGCATGGACCTTGTCAGGTTGAGTGATTTTTTTGCAGACCTGATTGGGTTTTTTGACACAAAATCCACTCTGAAACTTGAAGCTGTGCACATGGACCTCGTCAGGTCTAGTAGTTTTTTTTTTTTGAAGACCTGATTTGGTTTTTCGACGCAAAATTAACTTGGACTTATAAACCTGTGTACATGAACCTCGTCAGGTTCAGTAATTTTTTTGCAGACCTGATTCGGTTTCTTTTGACGCAAAATCCACTCTGAAACGTCAAGTTGTGCACATGGACCTCGTCAGGCTTGGTATATATATATTTTGAAGACCTGATTTGGTTTTTCGATGCAAAATCAACTTGGACACATGAAGCAGTGTACATAGACCTCGTCAGGTCTAGTAGTTTTTTTTGAAGACCTGATTTGGTTTTTTGACGCAAAATTCACTCTGAAACGTAAAGCTGTGCACATGGACCTCGTCAGGTCTAGTAGTTTTTTTTTTGAAGACCTGATTTGGTTTTTTGACGCAAAATTAACTTGGACTTATAAACCTGTGTACATGGACCTCGTCAGGTTCAGTAATTTTTTTGCAGACCTGGTTTGGTTTTTTGACGCAAAATCAACTCTGAAACGTCAAGTTGTGCACATGGACCTCGTCAGGTTTAGTTTTTTTTTTTTTTGAAGACCTGATTTGGTTTTTCGACGCAAAATCAAGTTGGACACATAAAGCTGTGCACATGGACCTCGTCAGGTCTAGTAGTTTTTTTTTTGGAGACCTGATTTGGTGTTTTGACGCAAAATTAACTTGGACTTATAAACCTGTGTGCATGGACCTCGTCAGGTTCAGTATTTTTTTTACACACCTGATTCGGTTTTTTGAAGCAAAATCAACTCTGAAACGTCAAGTTGTGCACATGGACCTCGTCAGGTTTTTTTTTTTGAAGCCCTGATTTGATTTTTCGACGCAAAATCAACTTGGACACATGCATAGACCTCGTCAGGCTCAGTAATTATTTTGCAGACCTGTTTCGTTTTTTTCTTTTGACGCAAAATCCACTCTGAAACGTGATCTTGTGTACATGGACCTCGTCAGGTTCAGTAATTTTTTTTGCAAAACTGATTCGCTTTTTTGACGCAAAATTGATCTATACTCATAAATCGGTGTACACACCACACAGATCTTGTCAGGTTCAGTATTTTTTTTTCAAGGCCTGATTAGGTTTTTCCACAGAAATAAATTTGGGCTAGTTGATTTTTAACTCAGTGCTTCTCTTATCCCGTCCCAAACTCTCAAATCATTTGTCTTTACAACAATTGTACATACACCTAATTTCGCGCTCAATTTCGATTTTCACGGTTTTTCTTTCTAGACCTTTTCTTTTCGATTTTTTGTTTCTCGATCTATTGCTTTTCGACGTTTTGTTTTTCGACCATTTGTTTTTCGACCAATTGTTTTTCGACCAATTGTTTTTCGACCAATTGTTTTTCGACCAATTGTTTTTCGACCTTTTGTTTTTCGACATTCTGTTATTCGATATTATGTATTTTCGACCATATGTATTTCGATCATCATCACTTTCGATATATTGTAAATTCGACCTTTTCTTTTTCGACCTTATGCATTCGATGTTTTGTTTTCGACCTTTTGTTTTTCGTTCTTTTTTCCGTCACTCCTCGAAAACGTTAAATAAAGAAATTTGCCATAGCTGAACTATGAACTGTCATATTAAGAATAACGAGACCTGTCAAAAAACGGTGCTAAACGATGTTTATAGTAAATTTTGTTGTTTAATTTTATTCAGTTTTATTTTTCCAATTGGAGGTGCCGTTGATGCAAAAAAAAAATACAAACCACAAGAACTACATATTTGACGCGGTTTTTCCAAGATGACGGTCTTAAGCTACTCGATACAAAAACGTATCATGGCTTATTTTCATGCTGGTGTTGTGGGGAATCCAAAAAGGTATGACACGTCAAGTCCCCAAGGTGGAAACCACTCGAGTCCCCTGGCTCAACGACTAATATATAAAACTCTGAAACAGTAAAATTAAAACTGGGTAAAATAAATTCCTTTTTGTATAAGTAATTCATCAAAATGTAAATGAAATTTTTCAAAGCGCTTGCTGCGATGATTTTTAATAATTTTGAAGAAAGGCCGAAAGGCGAAAGAGTCCCAAATTTTTTTGAAAAAGGTGGTGATTGTTCCACGGGCGCCGACGAATATACCAATGACTTTTATTTCTTTTAGGCTGTGTGAGTTTTTGAAGAAGGGTATCGTTGGATCATAGATCCCTTGTTTCTCGATGTTTACGTTTTTTGGCTGTTCTTTGTTCATTTCCAATCTAACTGTGGGATCTATGATCCAACCCATACTCTTCTTGAAAACCAAGAAATTCCAAAATACAAAATACAACGTAATTCAAAATACAAAATACATACGTATAGCGACAATCGCTGTGTCTAGGTACACGCTAACGTGTACGCAAAGTTGAAAATTAGGTGCACGCGAAACGTCATAATGTGTATATGACGTCAGCTTTTAGCGTGCCCCCAACTTATATTTTTAAGGTACACGCGAAATTATTGTGATGGCGTTTTGCGGGCGGGCTGGTAGTAAATGCGGTAATCTCGACGATCGGTACCTATGATGATGAAGTGTGGACAAACGTTCACGTCGTTTTCTCATTTTGAGTAGACAGCTCTTAAAAGCTATGAAACCGAAAATAACGAAAAGTTGGTTATACATGAAAGTAGTCCAGAATTTCAGATGTTAAGATCGCAAATAGCGAAAAAAAATTGAACCCTGTCGGATTTTTAGCGCACTTCTCCAAACGGGAAGGCGCTTTTGTCCTCGCTTTGTCCGTCCGTCCGTCCGTCCGTCCGTCCGTCCCCGCATCTAGTCCTAGACGAAAAGGTTTTTGCGAAAAAATTTTACTCCATTGGGTAGCTCATGACCTTGTATCCCGAACCAAGAAAAATCTTGACGAAATAATAATAAACAATGACAATAATAACAATTTAGTGTGACGCGGCAACGCCGTTGAATGCTGCATTTCAGAAGCCGGCCTGATCTCGAAAGTTATCACATGCGAGGAAGTACCCGATCTTATCATTTTACCATAATACATATGCGGAGTTATATTTAGAGGATGATTTGAACTTTATTTTAATGAAAGTTTCACATCGGTGCGAGGTGCCGATTAGTAGTTATTAATTTTTGAACATGACTCCGAAACTACGGCTCGGCCGCAAATGATTTATTCGTTGCTTGCTGGTGCTTGATATCCTTTCCTCCGAACAAAACGAAATTCAATACAGAAAATATTTCAACTCGAATGGGTAGCTCATGGCCTTGGTACGCGAATCAAGAAAAATGTTGCCGAAATAATCATGAACAATTACAAAAATAACATTTTGTTGTAGGGCGGCTTCGCCGATCAAGTGCTGGCATTCGCGGTAAGATGTAGAAAGTTGCGATATGCAGGCAACTACAATTTCTTAATGAAATACATCACTGCATGTACGGCATTATATTTAGAGAACAATTTGAACTTTCTTTTGACAAAAACCCCACTTCGATCCGACCGTTAGGTCAATTGTTATCGATTTTTGAAAACGGCCGCAAAGCCACGGCTCGGCGCATATTACACGACCCTACAAATTTAAAATCAGACGTGCCGAAATAGTAATTGAACATTTTGAAATAGCCAATACTAGGTACCTGAAGGATAATGGCACTCAAATTACGAAACATGTTCGCTCAATAACAAAAAAAAAGTAGGTAGGTATCACTAAAAATCATGTGACAAGGCTACCATTTTTTCGGTTTTTCGATAAAAAAAAAAGTTCCAATTCAAAAGTGAACCCGATATTCGTGTTCAGGAGGTCGAAATCAGTTGGAGCACATTTTTTATATAAGTAACAGAATGACGCTTATGTGGCCAGTTTGTCTGTCTGTCTGTCTGTCTGTCTGTCTGTCTGTCCGAGTCCGTGCAGAAATTAAGACGCTGTACTCCTTCTCGAGAATTGAAACAAGAGTCTTGGAACTTTTTTCCGATTAATAGCTGATGTCTCCAAGGGTGGCCAATGGGCACTATTTTTGTTATCCATACATCGTTATCATTATTCTCAAAAAAACAGAGATCTCCTGTGCACTTCGATGAAGTTGAACTTCTCCTCGGGAAATAAAGCTACAGCCGTTGAAGATTGAACTTTATCCGGTGGATAGCTTAGGTCCTCAAGGACCAAATAGGCAGGTTGGCTTTCATAATTCGACCGCCATCTTGGCTGCCATATTGAAATTTCTTATTAGTGGAACGATTGTCATGAAACTTGAAACTCACCCTTGTCTAGTATGATCATTCTTATTTTGAAGCCAAATTTTATGATTGCCCCACCATCTTGGCCGCCATATTGAAATCTCTTATAAGTGGAAAGATTTTCATGAAACTTGAGAGTTACGCTTGTCTCGTACGATCATTCCTATTTTCAAGCTGAGTTTCATAATTCTGCCGCCATCTTGGCCGCCATATTGAAATCTCTTGTTAGTAGAACGATTTTCATGAAACTTGGAACTTACCCTTGTCTAGTACGATCATTTTGATTTTCAAGCCGAATTTCATGATTCTGTCGATATTTTGGCCGCCATATTGCAATTTTTTGCCCAAGACGGTAGAACCCTAATCACTTAACATCTTGCGTTCACTAATCCTTCAAAAAGGAAGTGCGCTACTGAGCCTCATGCCCATGAGGCATATTCGCTTGTTGCATATAAGCTCAGTTAACCATGTAGTTTAACATACTAAAAATCCTCAAGAATTAGGTGTGAGCTTCGGCCGTTGTGACCTCGAGAAGAACTTGAGGATTAGTTTTTTTGCGTTTATCTCGTGAACGATGGCACTTGGAAAAAAGTAAACACCTGCAGAGAAAGTGTTGGAAATTTTATTGTCTACAAGAAAGGCCCTTGCATATTTCATCGCCAGTTCACTTTTTTCTCCGCCAAAATACAAGAAAAGTAAAACAGTCCAGATTATTTTTGAATTTTGGAAATGCCATTGGGCTCAAACCAAAGTACAGCGTGTTCAACAATGATTGTCCTTGCCGCCTTTTCGGAATTTGGCCCGCATTAAACATGCGCCGCTTCAATGAAATCATTTTGCAATACCGTAGTAACGAAATTGATAGACGTCACGTTACACTGACTGATATCAAATTTGAGGTTAACAGTGACGGCTCTGACTGCTGGTAAATAGTAAACAAGCAACCTGACGAAACGGGAATGGATCAGCTGTTAACCTCAGATTTTGTATCAGTCAGTGTGACGGGACGTCTATTAATTTCGTTACTACGGTATTCTAAAATGATTTATTTGAAGCGGCGCATGTCTAATGTGGGCCAAATTCCGAAAAGGCGGCAAGGACAATTATTGTTGAACACGCTGTACATCCTTGTAGCTTTCGAATCAGACCAAAATTGTAAGAATCCGTCCGATTGATTTCGCAACGCTTATTTTACCAATTCAACACCGTCCTTAAGAGCTGTCTCAAACTTGGAAAACGACGTGAACGTTTGTCGTTTGTCCACACTTCATCATCATAGGTACCGATCGTCGAGACCACCGCATCTACTACCCGCTGGCTGTTGACATGACAGCCCGCCCGCAAAACGCCATCACAATAATTTCGCGTGTACCTTGAAAATATAAGTTGGGGCACGCTAAAAGCTGACGTCATATACACACTATGACGTTTCGCGTGCACCAAATCTTTATTTTCTGCGTACACGTTAGCGTGTACCTAGACACAGCGTTTAACGCTCTTATTTAAAAAAAAAACGTAAAATGCAAGTATTCCAATGGGAACACGTTATTGATTCAGTCGCAACAATAAGTAAATTATTATGAATTCTAAAAAGCGAATACGCCTCATGGGCATGAGGCTCAGTAGCGCAATTCCTTTTTGGAGGATTAGTGAACGCAAGATGTTGAGTAATTAGGGTTCTACCGTCTTGGGCAAAAAATTCCAATATGGCGGCCAAAATATCGACAGAATCATGAAATTCGGCTTGAAAATCAGAATGATTGTACTAGACAAGGGTAAGTTCCAAGTTTCATGAAAATCGTTCCACTAATAAGAGATTTCAATATGGCGGCCAAGATGGCGGCAGAATTATGAAACTCAGCGTGAAAATAGGAATGATCGTACGAGACAAGCGTAACTCTCGAGTTTCATGAAAATCCTCCCACTTATAAGAGATTTCAATATGGCTGCCAAGATGGTGGGGCAATCATGAAATTTGGCTTTAAAATAAGAATGATCGTACTAGACAAGGGTAAGTTTCAAGTTTCATGACAATCGTTCCACTAATAAGAAATTTCAATATGGCAGCCAAGATGGCGGCCGAATTATGAAAGCCATTCTGCCTATTTGGTCCTTGAGAACCTAAGCTATCCACCGGATAAAGTTCAATCTTCAAGGGCTGTAGCTTAAGTTCCCGAGAAGAAGTTCAACTTCATCGAAGTGCACAGGAGATCTCTGTTTTTTGAGAATAATGATAACGATGTATGGATAACAAAAATAGTGCCCATTGGCCACCCTTGGGGACATCAGCTATTAATCGGAAAAAAGTTCCAAGACTCTTGTTTCAATTCTCGAGAAGGAGTACAGCGTCTTAATTTCTGCACGGACTCGGACAGACAGACAGACAGACAAACCGGCCACATAAGCGTCATTCGACCTCCTGAACACGAATATCGGGTTCAGTTTTGAATTGGAACATTTCTTTTTTATCGAAAAACCGGAAAAATTGTAGCCTGTCACATGATTTTTAGTGATACCTACCTACTTTTTTTTGTTATTGAGCGAATATGTTTCGTAATTTGAGTGCCATTATCGTTTAGGTACCTAGTATTGGCTATTTCAAAATGGTCAATTACTATTTCGGCACGTCTGATTTTAAATTTGTAGGGTCGTGTAATATGCGCCAAGCCGTGGCTTTGCGGTAGTTTTCAAAAATTGATAACAATTGACCCGACGGTCGGATCAAAGTGGGGTTTTTGTCAAAAGAAAGTTCAAATTGTTCTCTAAATATAATGCCGTACATGCAGTGATGTATTTCATTAAGAAATTGTAGTTGCCTGCATATCGCAACTTTCTACATCTTACCGCGAATGCCAGCACTTGATCGGCGAAGCCGCCCTACACCAAAATGTTATTTTTGTAATTGTTCATGATTATTTCGGCAAAATTTTTCTTGATTCGCGTACCAAGGCCATGAGCTACCCATTCGAGTTGAAATATTTTCTGTATTGAATTTCGTTTTGTTCGGAGGAAAGGATATCAAGCACCAGCAAGCAACGAATAAATCATTTGCGGCCGAGCCGTAGTTTCGGAGTCATTTTCAAAAATTAATAACTATTGGCCTGCACCTAGCACCGATGTGAAGTTTTCATTAAAATGAAGTTCAAATCATCCTCTAAATATAACTCCGCATATGTATTATGATAAAATGATAAGATCGGGTACTTCCTCGCATGTGATAACTTTCGAGATCAGGCCGGCTTCTGAAATGCAGCATTCAACGGCGATGCCGCGTCACACTAAATTGTTATTATTGTCATTGTTTATTATTATTTTGTCGAGATTTTTCTTGGTTCGGGATACAAGGTCATGAGCTACCCAATGGAGTGAAAATTTTTCGCAAAAACCTTTTCGTCTAGGACTAGATGCTGTGACGGACGGACGGACGGACGGACGGACAAAGCGAGGACAAAAGCGCCTTCCCGTTTGGAGAAGTGCGCTAAAAAGTCAAATAAAAAAAAACAATGTTCATCACTGGCTGCAATACACTGTCTTATGTAATCTGCAATGCACTGAAATACACTGCAATACTCAGCAATTTAGGCTGCAGTACCTACTATGCAATACCTACAATATTGCTGCAATACCTGTACAATTTTCAACAATGATGGAGCCCTTCGGAACAAACATAAAGTAAAGAAAACTTCATATTCAAACCTATTCATACCTACTTTCATTCATTAATTCTTGAAAATAACAAATGTTGATTTCCTCTGAGGACAACCAGCTTTTTAGCGCACTTCTCCAAACGGGAAGGCGCTTTTGTCCTCGCTTTGTCCGTCCGTCCGTCCGTCCGTCCATCCGTCCGTCCGTCCGTCACAGCATCTAGTCCTAGACGAAGAGGTTTTTGCGAAAAAATTTTACTCCATTGGGTAGCTCATGACCTTGTATCCCGAACCAAGAAAAATATCTCGACGAAATAATAATAAACAATGACAATAATAACAATTTAGTGTGACGGGGCATCGCCGTTGAATGCTGCATTTCAGAAGCCGGCCTGATCTCGAAAGTTATCACATGCGAGGAAGTACCCGATCTTATCATTTTACAATAATACATATGCGGAGTTATATTAAGAAGATGATTTGAACTTCATTTTAATGAAAATTTCACATCGGTGCGAGGTGCAGATCACTAGTTATTAATTTTTGAAAATGACTCCGAAGCTACGGCTCGGCCGCAAATGATTTATTCGTTGCTTGCTGGTACTTGATATCCTTTCCTCCGAACTAAACGAAATTCAATACAGAAAATATTTCAACTCGAATGGGTAGCTCATGGCCTTGGTACGCGAATCAAGAAAAATCTTGCCGAAATAATCATGAACAATTACAAAAATAACATTTTGGTGTAGGGCGGCTTCGCCGATCAAGTGCTGGTATTCGCGGTAAGATGTAGAACGTTGCGATATGCAGACAACTACAATTTCGTAATGAAATACATCACTGCATGTACGGCATTACATTTAGAGAACAATTTGAACTTTCTTTTGACAAAAACTCCACTTCGATCCGACCGTCGGGTCAATTGTTATCAATTTTTGAAAACGACCGCAAAGCCACGGCTCGGCGCATACACGACCCTACAAATTTAAAATCAGACGTGCCGAAATAGTAATTGACCATTCTAAATAGCCAATACTAGGTACCTGAAGGATAATGGCACTCAAATTACGTAACATGTTCGCTCAATAACAAAAAAAAGTAAGTAGGTATCACTAAAAATCATGTGACAGGCTACCATTTTTTCGGTTTTTCGATAATAAAGAAATGTTTCAATTCAAAAGTGAACCCGATATTCGAGTTCAGGAGGTCGAAATCAGTTGGAGAACATTTTTTAATATAAGTAACAGAATGACGCTTATGTGGCCGGTTTGTCTGTCTGTCTGTCTGTCCGAGTCCGTGCAGAAAGAAATTAAGACGCTGTACTCCTTTTCGAGAATTGAAACAAGAGTCTTGGAACTTTTTTCCAATTAATAGCTGATGTCCCCAAGGGTGGCAAATGGGCATTATTTTTGTTATCCATACATCGTTATCATTATTCTCAAAAAACAGAGATATCCTGTGCACTTCGATGAAGTTGAACTTCTCGTTAAAAATATTGTCCGAGATCCAACATGGAACCTCTCGTGACTGATGCAGGATGCATCCACCAGTACGACGTAAAAGATGCAACCAAACTTATTATCGATCTCAGATAGTGTGCGAACGCAAGAAATGGCAATGGGGTAAAGTATAGTATTACCAAAACAATCTCAGCCCAAACAAACTGCAGAGCGTGGGAAACAAATGTATTTCGTATTTTGAAAATCGAAATACTTTCCCGAAAAATGTATTTTAAATACAAAATACAAAATTCTAGCTGCCTAGAATTCCTATTTCGTATTTTGTATAGTTCCAAAATACAAAATACTCAAATGTATTAAAATAGTATATTATATACCAAGGTTGAGAAGTGAGCTATTATAGCGTGAGCACCGTTTAAATTCCGAGCCGCGTAGCGGCGAGGGAGATACGTGCGAAGGCTATTATAGCCTTCTCAAGCGCGGTTTATATACGATTTTTTTCACTACTAGCAAAGCAGATCCGATTTGTGAAGTTCCAAAATTTTACAAAAAAGCTCTGCATTTATTGTAGATGTCAAATTGATACCAAGTAGACTTCGAGCATTTTGAAAGTTTTCAACTTCAAATACTATTCGCCGGGGTGATGATGACAATGAATGGCGGTCGCGAGACACCTTTGGAATTGTGCGAGGCAGCAAATAAGGTACCAATGATTTCTGTCAGCAAAATAAAAAAACAAAAACGATTTAGGTACATGAAAACGTATGCAACTTTCAACAACTGGTCCCTTTTGACTCTTGAGAAAACTGCATAGTACTCTAACAATAACAGATTGTAAATGATATGTGTGCTGATCGAGAAGTGAACACAGGTAATTGGGAATAATTCCAAAAAAAAGATAATGTGAGGTTATATGTTGTACCTACTGACCAACCGACCATTCGACCTTTAGCTGCTTTTTCACAAAACCAACCAAATTCACGTACACCACATCAAGTTCTGCATTAAATAAGACCCGGTCAAACAATTTCTCGACCTTTTCGTGTAAATGAGCTGCCGTTGTCCAAAATTTGATGGAATCCAAACGCCAAAAGTCGCCAAACGTCAATCATACGAAGCGGTCGATAATATGCACGGCCTGTTTGATTGTGTACATTAATCGGACGAAGCGGTTAATAATATGCCCGGCCTATCTGATTTTACAACAGGTTGTGAAATTTCACTTCACGACCTCTAAACAAGTCAATAATGACATACTTCACAGCTAGTAGTGAAAAAATACGTTTTTACGTATTTTAAACTGCCCAGCCCTGCTTATGCACTGTTTCTACTTGATAAATTCATAGGAACGATATGCGAAATAAGTTTTTGAAAACAATTATAACCTTCCAGTATGCTACGGTGATTGAAGGACACAAGTGATAAGTGAATATGCCTTCACGGCCGTGAGGCTCAGTAGCGAGCGAGAGGATAAGTGAATGAATAGGTGTGTGGGGAATGCTTATTTCAAATTCGGACGCAATCGGATGCAAATTGTTGATTCAAAAATTCGACAAATTATTATTCTAGGTATTGTTACTGAGAGTAGTCTGCTTTAGTTCGGGTGCCAATACACTGAAAGTACTAATGAAGGGCTCGAGTGGCTTCAGTGGAGTCGAATTTCACTCTCAACACTCGCAAATTTTAAATTAGTATTGGCGATTGGCGCGGATGAAAGCTATAGAGTTTCAAAGTGGCGTCTTAAGTGGGGTTCTTTTATCAACTCTTGTAATTTGTTCAATAATTCGACCAAATCAGCAAAAGAGATGTTGCACTATCTGCCTTGAAAGGCCCAATTCGGATTTGCAGACACTGCACGTAATAGGCGAAATTCAGTGCCATTTCTGCGCTGGCGCAACCATGCTAGGGGATTTGAGAATAGTGCCGTATGCTAACACATGTAAAAAGCGTAATTTCAACATTGTCTATTATTGAAACGGCTGGAAATTAAACTTTCAAATAAGCTATGGAAAAAAGAGTGTTTCTTGATCTTTCATTGTGTTCAAGACCAGCAATGATGGATCAGTTTTAGATACACAATGAGCGAAAATATGGTAACGTGTTTATCAGTTGGTATGTTTTTGAAAATACCGCCCTACTTCTAGTATTCTTCTCTGCCTTATGGTGGCCTTACATTAAGCATCAAATGCTGCAGTTTTCTTTGCAGCAGAATTCTGATTGGATGGGCAAAATTCAAAACTTTTGCCGCCATGCTGCTCAAGAAGTTCACGTCTAACCAACTTCTTTTAGTGGCGGGGTTAACGGCCAAAAATGGAATGATCTGTGCATTTTGTGATAAAAGCATGAAATTTGGCATACGTGTTAAGAAGACCTTCCTTTGCAATTCCAGATGTGGCGCCACGCAAGATTTTGCACCAGAGGCACTGTATTGCAGTTGATATACCTGTCAGGGGTAAATTCTGCAAAAAGGGTTCCTGGCCGGTCTCTGGTACCGCAGTCGGTATTTTTTAGTTCTGTTTAGCTCAAACTACATGTAGAAATGAGTGAGGAGTGCATTTTCACAAGCAAAGTTCCAAATGCTGCCTTTATACGTTGTTTTAATACATTTTAAGGCCAACTTTGTTTTAGTACAGGAAACATGGTGAAGAAAATTGCCAAAACCTCGACAAAGATATGAACGTCCTGAAAATTTGATATTCTGTTCAGAATTTAGTGCCCTACTACATATCTAAAATTGCCAAAAATCGCACCCCGAGGCTCCGAGTTATTGAAAGGGGGGTAAAAAATTGCAACTCAAAATTAAAGGTATAGAACCCGATGGAACCCGTCAATCCAATGGATGCAAATACGTCATAGTTCGACGCATCACATCCCGTTGATACAATCTTGGCACAAAAAGTGTCGATCATTGTTGAAGGGGGTCGCGGGGAAGGGCGAAACTCGGCTGGGTGACTTTTTTTTTCCTGGACCATGAAGAATCGATCACGACAAGATTGGTATCTTTTCCGACTAAATTCAATGTCCTGAACTTGAATCCGATGTATAAATTTGGACAAAAACAAGTTCAAACAAGTTAACTTGAGAAAACCTGCTTTTTCTTTGACAATTTTCCCAAAACTTTTTTCACTGTTAGAGGCATTCATCTTTGAAAATATTTCAAAGGCCATTACATTGACCTGTATTCTTAACGGAAATCATCCATTCGATGTGTAACTTTGTTTTTCGAGATAGAAAGAATCGATTTTAACTTAAGTCGGCACCGCCCGTCGTCTACTACTGACCAGAACACTACACCATGCACCTTTGAATGAAAATAACCCAAACTATCTGAAAAATTATAACTCATCTTTGAAAGTTCGAGGATCTGTGCAGAGCTGAATTCCCTATAACATGAACAAAATCGTCCTGAATCGCAATGCAGGGTATTGAGTTATTACTTGAAGGTGCATGCTGTAGTGTTCTGGTCATTAGTAGACGCCGGGCAGTGCCGACTAAAGTTCAAATCGATTTTTCCTACCTTGAAAAACAAAGTTATAGATCGAATGGATGATTGTCGTGAATACAGAGAATACAGTTTAGTCTAATGGCCTCTGAGATATTTTCGAAGATGAATACCTCTTACAGTAAAAAAAAGTTTTGTGAAAATTGTCAAAGAAAAAACAGGTTTTCTCAAGTTAACTTGTTCGAACTTGTTTTCATCCAAATTTACACATCGGATTCAAGTTCAGGACATTGAATTTAGTCGGAAAAGATACCAATCTTGTCGTGATCGATTCTTCATGGCCCAGGAAGAAAAAGAGTCACCCAGCCGAGTTTCACTCTTCACCACGACCCCCCTTCAACAATGATCGACACTTTTTGTGCCAAAATTGTACCAACTGGTTGTGATGCGTCGAACTACGACGTATTTGCATCCATTGGATTGACGGGTTCCATCGAGTTCTATACCTTTCATTTTGAGTTGCAATTTTTTTACCCCCCCCCCCTCCAATAACTCGAAGCCTCGGGGTGCGATTTTTGGCAATTTTAGATATGTAGTAGGGCACATAATTCTGGACAGAATATCAAATTTTCAGGACGTTCATATCTTTGCCGAGGTTTTGGCAATTTTTTTACCATGTTTCCTGTACAAAACAAAGTTGGCCCTAAAATGTATTAAAACAACGTATAAAGGCAGCATTTGGAACTTTGCTTGTGAAAATGTACTCCTTACTCATTTCTACATGTAGTTTCAACTAAACAGAACTCAAAAATACCGACTGCGGTACCAGAGACCGGCCAGGAACCATTTTTGCAGAATTTACCCCTAGCAGGTATATTAACCGCAATACAGTGTCTCTGGCGCAAAATCTCGCGTGGCGCCACATCTGGAATTGCAAAGGAGGGTCTTCTGAACAAGTACGCCAAATTTCATGCTTCGATCACAAAATGCACAGACCATTCCGCTAACCCCCCCACTATTTAGCAGCATGGCGGCAAAACTTTTTGAATTTTGCCCATCCAATCAGAATTTTGCTGCAAAGAAAGCTGCAGCATTTGATGCTCAATGTAAGGCCACCATTACGGTTGCCGTCCTGGATGTCAGCAGCATGAAACTGCATGTAAACTAATGGTAACTGAAATTTTATCGGGTTATATGTATAATATATCAGAGTTTTTTTTCCCTTAAAAAATGACGGGCAGTTTGTTGAGTGCCTGGCTGCAAAAACCATACGAAAAGAACATTACAGTTTCATTTTATGTGTGTTCCCAAAAAACATCATCTTCTAGGCAACCAGTTATACACTGGAAACGGCTTTTTCGTTCTTTTCGGAACACTACGCGCGGAATTCATTTTTTCGACAGCAATGCACATGGACAACATCATTCCACATAATCTAGCATAGAAGTCAGGAGTTTCTTGTCATCTATTTTCCTTTGTTAAATCGATGGCTGAAAATCTGCACGTTTTGACTTTTCCTAGCTCGCGCAGACGCATGAGTTCCATCCCCTAGCTTTGCGAACCTACAGCGCAAGTCGCTGAATATCGCATATTAAAAGTTCACCGTTGCAGAAATAAAATTAAAAATACAATGAAATCAATCCCCGAATTCACATTGCTGGATTTTTGTCTTTCGGCAATCTGCCGAGTGGATGAAAAAGAAAAACCGCACAAACATTTTTCCTTTTGAAACTTCTAATTTTTGACCGATTTTGATAAAAGTATCATATTGGGAGTCACAGTGGCCTAATATACATTGTATAGGTACCTGCTTTTATTACCGTGTTTTTGATCAAAAGTCATGGAACAGTCACAAGTAATAGCATGATGGGGATTAGGGATGACCTTTTGCTTTGGCTGATTTTTCGAAGAGCCACACAGTGACCTGAAAATATTTGGCATGCTTCGATCAGGGACGATGAATTTAGAAGAATGAGGACAAATAAGATGACCGTTCCAAAAATCAAAGCAACAAAAATTCCAAATCCTAGATGGAGGCCGTCGTTGGATATCTTTTTGATCAAAGGTCATCAAAATGTCAAAATTATTAGCTGATTGTAAAGAACAAGCCTTTTTTTACGCTTTAGGGCGGACATGCAGTCAGTTCATCCATTGTAGAGTGGCAGCGATTTGAAAATAGGCCTACTTGACATGTTTTGATCAGGAACGATGAATTCAGAAGAAACTGTATAAAAGTTTGCCTTAATTCTACTTTTAGGCAAACAGGAACAGGGTGACTTTGACAGTTTGAAGAGATCTTTAAATAGAGAAAATTGTTGAATTTTATCAAGTTTATCAAGTCTTCTGAGCAGGGTGCAAAAAAAATCGTGATTTGAATAAAGACATCAAAAAAATCGATTTTCTTGATTCAAATCAGATTTTTTTGATTTAAATCAGATTTTTTTGATTTGAATCAGACTTTTTTGATTTAAATCAATTTTTTTTATTTGGATTAGATTTTTCCGGAAATCTATGGTAATTAGGGCTGAAATACAGTACAAATGTCGATACTCTTCCGGGGTCCAGATCCTCGTGATTTAAATAAAAAAATATAAAAAAATCGATTTTTTTTTGTCATCTAAATCGGATTTTTTTTATTCAAACCAGATTTTTTTATTTAAATCAGATTCACCCGGTTTCATAAATTTTTTTGCCAATTAAAAAATCTGTGGTGATGAAGGCTAAAATACAGTACAAATATCGATACTCTTCCGGTGTCCAGAATAGATCCTCTGTTTCTTTTATACATTCTCGTTTTTTTTTCAGAGAAGCTGGAAGTCTGGGAACTCATAATAAGTGTAATTCAATGCCAATTGTAACTCATACTGTATTGAACAATATGCAATAATTTACATAGGTACTTATCAAAACAACAACGTCCTCACGTCTTGAGGATGGTTCGTCCTTCGTCGGGGGTGGGGTAGGCTGATTGTGGTGGTATACGAGATTTTATATTTGCTCAGTGCTCAGAAAAAAAATGTCGGTACGAAGAGGAGATGAAGTTTGGCGGTATTTCGTGAAGAAAACTGTACCGGGGAATCAAAGACAATAAAATGATTTAAATCAAATGATTTAAATAAAAAAATCGGTTGATTTAATCACGATTTAAATCATGATTTAAATCAACTTGATTTAAATCTTCGCACCCTGCTTCTGAGCCCACTTGAACATTAAAAATTATGTCATTCATAACAAGCTTGATTTTTTAATCATCACACGGCTCTTAGTCCTAAGACTGGGTGGATGCGTACTTTTATCCCTTTCTATCCTGTGCTAACCTACGCATTTCTCTAAAGGTCAAACATCCTACATCCTTAACTACCTGGGAACGAATTTGGAAGAGTTTTTGGACGGGCTGCCACCCCATTTCGATAACTGAACATTTTTCCAACAAGACGGCGGGATGCGCCTCCCCTCCCCATAATGTGAAGAAAATCAAGATCACTTGAATGAGAGATTCGACGATCGGTGGATTGGGACTACCGGCCCAACGCGATGGCATCCGAGGTTCCCAGATATGACCTCCCTCCAATAATTTGGACGATTTAAAAGTCAGAACATTATCATTAGTTATTATTGAAAATATCTATTAGGTACTTTATTGAGCAAGTATGGGTATTTCTGAAATTTTGTTTTTTATTTTTATTTAAAGACCTATAGAAGCTGTGGAAGACACCCTATTATAAAAATGAATACACCGTTCTCCTTACAATTTTATGGGCTTTGAGATGATGTATTACAAGTCCCAATACTTGAACTTAGAAGTTCTGGAACTTTTAACATCAGAACATCCAGAACGACATTCAATTATAACTCCCGCATCTGCTTCACCTATAATAGAATCTATGAGAGATTCGACATTCTCCATGATAAAGTTTCCAGCCTGAGAGTTACTTTTCTCATAGTTTTTTTTTTCTGTAGACTGTTGGCTAAATATCCATAATAATAATAATAATAATAATAAAAATTCGGACAGTTTTTCAAACTAACTTCCAACTTCATCAAATTTTCTGGAAAAATCTGCTGTGGCAGTGGCACCACAACTTTCCAGACTAGTATCGAGGAACCTATGGAATTTTTTGTTCGAGATGTCCATTCAGGTGAGAAGTTGGAATTGAGAAAGAAATTTAAACTTTACAGAAAATTAAAAAAATTTTCCATGAAATTTCAATTTGCTGGAAAGGCCTTAAGTCTTCTTCTCATTGTGGAAATCGGGAATTCAGGACTGATTTTAAGCTCTATCATTTGAGTTGGGGATTGGGAGAAGAAATGATTGAAACATGTTCAAGAAACAGTTTCTTGTTTAAAAAAAAAGGTGGAAGTCTGTTCGCGGGATAAGAAATTAGAAATTCGCAGTTTTATCAGGGGGATTCGAAAACCGTTTGTCCGTTTTCAAAAATCTACCCTCTCAAAATTAATTCAATTCTTTTTCCAACTATGACGCAGCAAGGCTGCAGCTAAAACGAATATTTCGTGGGACCTACCATAGTTCAAAGTTTGCTCTGTAGTTTTTTTGAATTGACGGAATTTGTAAGTTTCATTTTGGGAAAGTCACCGCTGGAAAAAACCGAAACCGCGTCGCATTTGAAAATGGGCCTACACGACGCCCAATGCAATCTACTCTGGATACTAGATGGAATTTTTCGAAAAAAGTCGATCCACGAGCAGGAAAGGACGTTCGAGTTGAGTCCTGAACCAAACACGGTCGTCCTGGACAAAACCCGGATGAGCGGGTGCCTTGATTGGTAATGGCCAGGAGAAAATTAAAAAATTCGGGATGCCTGACTGGGAAATTGTGGAAAACTCCAACTGCAGACTTGATTCGATTCTATATAGATTTTGAATAATTGCCTTAGTTGTGTTACCAAAGTCCAAAACTTCGACATTTTTTCGATTATTGATAGATATGAAAGATGGAGAAATAATTCCAGCTCTTCTGAATACAGTTCTTTTAAGGGTTTCAAGTTCCGTGAAATATATAGCTTCTATCATTTTTTGACAGTGGCAGCCGAAAACTAAAGGTCGCATCTCAGGGCAAACTATGACTATAATTATGTCAAATTTCATCTCAGTCGGATCAACCTTGAGAGATAACAGCCATACATCGGACATATACACTTTTTGAAAGTGGGTTCAATCGTTTTGCGGGACCTCAAAACGGACATATCTGTCGTCATCTTGAATTTTTCCGCACGGACACAATACTTCCACTTCTATTAGTGGAGGGTCGGGAAAGTACAAGATATACCTACACAAAAAATTGTTTTTCACATTCTGGCCTCTAGCAGTTTAGAGGGCACAATGGTATTACCAAGCTACCATTCCGACTTGCCGACATTATGGACGCTAAGCTCATTATTATACTATAAGCTAATTAAATCTAATTAGAACATTTTAATATTATTATATGACGACGAAGCTGCATCGTCAGTTGAAGTGGGACACACAAAGAATGACCTAACTTTGAAACGTTTAAAATATAAATAAAAGACTTCAAACGACGGACTTGAAAGACCGACAAGAGAATATTTACAACCTTGTATGTTACACTTGCCAATTTTATATTGAATTCAATTATTTCTTTTTATATTTTACTTCTGACGACGGGAGACAAGGGTTCCCGAAACTGCAGTCAGGCATTTTTATAAACATTTTATGGGAAGACAGTCTTTTTAGCACACTTTAGAGGAAATTTTTTCGACTTCAGTGGGTAGCTCATGACCTTGGGACACGAACCAAGAGAGATCTTGACGAAATAATGATAAACAATTACAATAATAACAATTCAGTGCGGCGGGACATCGCCGATGAGTATTGGATTTCAGAAGCCGGCTAGATCTATAAAGTTATGACATGCGGACAAGTACCCCCGATCTTATCAAAATACAGTAATACATATTATACGGAGTTATACAGGGTGATTCATGAGTGACCTTACATAGGCTAATGTAAGATACAGGACTTCGAGGCGAGTCAGGATCCACTGAAGAAATTTTGTTTTCTCCATTGGTTACGAAGATACAGGGTGTTTTGTGTGCTTCGTATGAAACTTTGATAAGCGATATTTCTGAAACGGCTAGACATATTTTCTTGAAATTCACCAGTAATATTTCTTTATTGGAACTTACCCTGAAGCCATACTGGGTAAGTCAAAATCCAGGGCCGGGATTGAAAAAATGTGCCCCTTTTTTATTTGATGAAAAAGTATATTTTCTCACCGCTTTTTTAAAAAACTGCTATCGGATTCGAAAAGCTAAGGAAAAATGCTTCAAGAATCACTCTTCAATTTAGATGGCACACCTAAACCGTTCCGACATAAAAATTGAAAGTGAAATTTATGGGTAAGTTTCCATTTTTGGCCAGACATAATCGACTCATTGTTTGATTGAATTCATTCAAATTCATTTTTTAGCTTGTCTCTGTGGAATAGAAGGGCTTGGTAGGAAGAAAAATTCCATAGCCGAAGATTTTTTTTACGACCAAATCGAGTTCAATTTTGGTTTCACTTTCGATTTTGTCATGAAAAAAATTGTCGGCTCTGGAATTTTTCTTTCAACCAAGCTCTTCCATTTAACAGAGACAAGCCAAAAAATGAATTTTGATGAATTCAATCAAACAATGAGTCGATTATGTCCGGTCGAAAGTGGGAACTCACCCAGAAATTTTACTTTTTATTTTATTGTCGAAACGGTTCAGGTGTGCCATCTAAATTGAAGAGTGATTCTTGAAGCATTTTCCCTTAGCTTTTTGAATCCGATAACAGTTTTTCAGAAAAGCGGTCAGAAAAGGTCTTGTTTGATGAAACAAGAAAGGGGCACCTTCTTCATAGCCCGACCCTGGATTTTGACTTACCCGGTATGGCTTCAGGATGAGTTCCAACAGAGAAATATTACTGGTGAATTTCAACAAAATACCTCTGGCCGTTTCAGAAATATTGCTTATCAAAGTTTCATACGAAACACAGAAAACTCCCTGTATCTTCGTAATCATTGCAGAAAATAAAAAAATTTCAGTGGATCCTGACTGGCCTCGAAGTCCTCTATCTCCCATCAGCCTATGTAAGGTTACTCATGAATCACCCTGTATTTAGAGGAGAATTTGAACTTTTTTTGCCATGCATCAACTACTTGGTTATTAGCAGGTTTTTTTCGTGAGGGTTTTTCAGTTTTTTCGGAATGAAAAAAAAACAGCTGAATTTGTCTCGCTAGAAATACCTTGATATATTCAGAACAAATAATGGTCTTCCAGGGTAGAATTGAAATCTGTAAACTGAGAGCTGTTCAAACGCTTACAGTTTTGCAGTGTCTGATTGAGCGCCTTGTATAATTGATATGAAACACTTGTACCGAAAATGACCCATTACATGTTGTAGAGTACTAAATTCTCCTGCATAGCATTATTAGTAGGTATAATCGATAAATCAATTCAGTGATTTGATGATTTAATTATCGATTATACCTTCCAATAATGCTATGCAGGAGAACTTAGTTCTTAATTTGCAAGACGCTGGCAATATCCACTTCAAAAGACGCGCACCGTAGTTCAGTAATACGTGAGCTATTCAAGAAACAAAGAATCATTCAAAATAGTCCACTAATTTGGGAGTTAGATCACTTTGAGAGTGAAATTTTTCAGTGGCCCATTTCAATGCGGCACTTATCCATTTTTTTTTTATTAGCTCAATCGATAGTATGGTTGGAAATAATGTACCCGTATTTTTTTCTTTTTTTTTAAATTCCCAAATTTGCGGCCGTAATGCGGGTTTTAAAAATATATTTGTGACGTCACAAATATACTAAAAACTAACAAACAGCACTGTTAGTTGGATTGAAAACTCAAAAAACTGTTAGAGTGCATCACTATATTTGAAAAATACAGATATGTATAAAAACTCCACTAAAGTTTCCCTACTGGGGTGCGATTCTCGAACGTGTTCGAAAAGTTTTCATATACGAATTCTTTTTTCCGACAGCCAAAGTGCACACGAAACCAAGGAGATACGAAAAGTCATTCGAATAACTCGAGAATCGCACCCCTGTTACCAACCTTTAAAAAACAAACAATTGAAAAAATCTTTCTAATTTATGGATATATTTTCCGGGAATTTTCAGGAACACTTTCAGGGTTGTTGATGATTAAAAGTATTTTTAGTCAAATCTATCTCATTGGCAAGTAGGTACCCCATTGCCTATTGATTGGTACCCAGTTCATTTAGTCACATGGAACATGGAAGTTGTGAACTTGCACGTGGACTGTGAACTTGGTATGATTCGAATCATATCAACTGCAAGTTCACAACTTCCATGTTCATGTGACTAATTATAAAAAAACAACGGAGATCATTCTATGAGTCATCATGCAGGGACAGCATAGTGCAGGCTCAAAAGCATTGGTCAAACGATGAACAAAGTCGAGCTACGTTCCGCGGGGTCATTTCATGAATGGGTGACCCGTCAGTGTCAATAACCTACACTGTCCTTGTGCCTACTTGCCCACTACTTGAAACGGGGTCAGAGTGGTAATTCGGTGCGGAACAACCTTCGGGTCTTCCCGCAGACAGTCCTATACGATTTTCTTTTTATTAATCAATCTTTCCAACTACACAATCACCACTTCAAAAATGCAGGCGTTAGTAGTGTATAGGGGTACGCATCAATTATTTTATATGGAATCAATCGATGAATAAAATAAACACTGCTGGTCATTGTTCATCAGAAATAAAAGGAATAATTGACTCATTTCTGAAGGTATTTTCGTTTATGGTCACAACATGAACAACCATGATGTTGTATGCAATGCCAACTATCCTTTCCCAATTAATGAAACAAAAATTATATTCAGGTATTATAGTAGCAGAGTATTAGCTGGGGAAGCCTAGATGGTGGGTATTTTTCGCTGTTTCTGAATTAATTTATCCTGAGTGACTAGTGAGAGTCGAGCGATGTCTGAAATTCAAGACACTTGCTTTTCGCAGGATGATGTCTGTACCTAAAATGAATATTTCGTGGGGCTTACTTATCATTGGTCAAAATTTGCACTGCAGTTTAGTTTAACTCATCCGAGCACTTTTTGCTGGTTCGTGAATAAAGCAACGAGAAGGTTGTAATTTAGCTGGTGGATTGTCCGTCGGGGTCTATCAAATGTTTAAAATAAAATAAATAGAGGGGCAGTTTTTGTCGGGTATCTGTAAGCGAGAGGACGCGCACTACACTACACTTCATTACTGAGGGGTAAATTCAGGGTTAATTTGGCGGGCATTGGTGTGGTGGCCGGTTTCAGAGAAGTATTACTATGGAGCGCGGATAAACGCGTTTAAGATTCGCCAGGCCCCACCATATATTTGAAGTAAAGTCTAATAAAATGGAATTTGGAGGAGTTGGTAACGTAAACCAATTTCCGTACAATGTGAGGCGACTGGATTGAAAGCAGGGAACGTAGTCAGGGACACGCAGGGACGCATTCGCCTGATTATCGACCGACAGTGGCGAGTGGCGATGCTCTATCCGTTTCATCAGAAGAGCGGCATCAAGAGTTGACGGCATCGCAAATGAAAACCATCACCTTCATCAATCTCTATACTCTTCTAGGCCTGCATTTGCAATCTGGGCGATGAGATGGGAATTACGCATCCGTGTCGCGAGCCGCATACACGGTCCGCCATCCTTTTCATTTCCAAACCAAACCGTCCATTGACTTCCTATAACCACCACTCGTGTCGTGACACAAACGAACGATGAACGATGCGAATTGCGAGCCGTTGTCGGGAGCCATCAAAAGTTTCTCTCTCCCACTTCTTCAAGCTCCAATTGCCATCAACATTTTTCTTAAACGACATGTAAGTTAATCTATATATGGTCATGGTCTGGCCGATGTCCTATGTGTGGTTATTAAAGATGAATTGTTGATGCGTTTGGTTTGGTTGTAAAACATCACATAAACATAAATATCATGATCATGCTCCCGCATAATTCTGGATTTAGTGTCAACTTTCGGACGGATTTTATAGACAACCATGTGCAAAATTGATAAAGAAGGTAATGAACTCTTCCAGGTAATTTAATACTGCGTTTACTCTCGTCCATTTCTGGGTCTAATGGCGTTGAAACCATACGATTTTTATTGTCACGCATCAGCTACACGCGCAGGACTTAGCCAAAGGTGGGCACCGTTAACGAAAAAGTTAACTTCGTTACGTTGAATCGTTAGCGAAAAAATAACTTTGTTATTCGTTAAACAGTCAATTGATTTAAAATGTGACGGAAGTTGCCGTTGAAGTGTTAACGTTTCATTTTGTAAACCAAATAATCATCTCCAAAACCACCCGAACACCACCTCGAAAGCGACGGAACTATAATACCTACACCAGCAATATGCATAGGGTTACTATCCTCAAACCACACGAAAAGAGTACAAGTGCGAGCAAAATAGCGCCGCAGGCGAAAATTTTTCGGGAAAAGGGGCGTGGTCAATTAGTTTTAAATACCATGAAGACTTGAGGCTGGTTCCCATTTAAAAATGTTCGTGAAAAAATTTGGAGACACTCGCCAAATTCGAATTTTTGAAGGATTCGCTGACCCTTCAAATATGACAATTGATAATCAAAGTCTTGCAATGTTCGCACATAAGAATCTACCTTTTCACATGTATTGCATATTGTATATGATGACGTCCTAATGTAAAACACAACGGAAAAGTGAAATATAAACAAAAGTATAGTTGATAGAAATTACTGATATTTTTGGATTTTGACCGCATGCGTGATTGCGTGCGAACGTGGCAGTAGGTACAGGGAGCTTTGGTTAGTGGTTACATTACTGACAGTAGGTACTGACACAGATGGCACCAATATCGCACTGCACAGTAGTCACAACACTGGAGTGAGAGTGAGATTAGTCTTGAATGTGTCTTGAATTCACAGCAGTATGCATGTGCCGAAGAACATATCTAATTTGTGGAATCACTAGAGGAAGGAAGAAGTGTAAATTATTTAATATTACATGGTCTATAGCTAGGAAAAATTCCTCCGAATAAATCAAAAAGAATACATTTGGCTTCAAAATGTGAAAAGTGATAGTACGCCACTCTATCACCTGAAAAAAAGAGTACATGTACTCTTTAAAGAGTACGGTTGGTAACCCTAAATATGCACCTAACTAAACTGGGCCAAAACTGGAGTGGATCGCCCCAAAATGTTGCCTTGGTTAAAATGAGGATACCTCGTGAAAAAATTGCCCAATTCTGAAAATGCTTGTGGTGCTGAATAGAGCACTTTTTTACAGGTTTTACAGTTAGAAACTTCACTCCATTCTTTCAGGCTTTTTCTATTTTGGGTTTTAAAAGACAAATATTGCTAAACACGTTAACATTAACGGACTTGAGCTAACGGAAGTTGAAAGTAACGGGTTCCTTAGTCCGTTAATGATTTTTCAAGTTAACTTGAAAGTTAAATCGTTAACGAAAAAGTTTACTTCGTTAATTAAACGATTCACGGATCAACAATTTGGTGCCCAGCTTTGGACTTAGCTTACCTCAAAATTTAGGCTATAGTTATTATCGAAAGGGATACTAAACTGTTCAAGTAAATACGAATTTGCAAGCAGGAAGAGACCTGGTTGGTTCAAACCACAAAAGATGGTGCAATGTTTCCGGACAGGTAGATATATGGTTTTCGGATTGTAGTTCCACGAACTTTGTAGGTAGGTAGGTACAGGTTGTGTGTGTGGTACCAGTTTGTATGTAGACCAGCCAGACCAAGCGTGTCTGTGGGACAAACGGGCACTGTTGAGTTAAACAGGCAAGTCTTTATCCTCATGATCACCTGGCTGAATCGCACGACTAGGGGGTTGTCAGTGGCTGTTCGAGTATCACCGAACAGAAACCCCTTGACTGAAAACTCCCTCTTAAATGGAGTCGTCCGCAAGACTTCATCCCATTGGGTTGGGGACATGTCAACGTGTGGTTGTTTTTGTTGCAAGTTTTGTTGCTGAACGACACTAACGACACCATTCACCATCTCCCCCAGCATTTGGTGCAGATGACGAGCTACACTAGCTTTGAATACCATCGAATTCGTAAGAGACGTATACGATGACACCACCATCAACTTGTCTCAAACTGTTTTCTGTTTGTCAGAGGTAGCTTCACGATCTTCCGAAACCTTTCTGCCTGATGTAAAGGGATACTGGGAAGTATTTTTTTTAAATATTGGATATATCTACAGATTAGTTTAGATCGGGCTTGAATCAGTTCAAGATTATGCGGATTTTGATGATCTGCATTCTGGTGTTGATGATCGGATCAGGGGAAATGGGAGCTCGGGTTAGACTAATGTAAAAAGATTTCAGGACCTTATTTTTGCATCAAGCTGATTTTGAGTTTTTGTCTTGTTCACAGTATTCTGAATCACATCGCCTTTCAAACAATGTAACAACTGCAATGGCAACTTTCACGTGTTGTCATTATGACAGATGTTGAAATTTGATGATTTCTTCCGATTATGATTTGTTTTCTTTTTCATAATAATTGTTCTAAGCTTCATTATATACGTTCTTTTTCAAATTTGTAGCACCACCGGATGATGGCGTAAGCCAAAACCGGTAGTGTTTCCAAAATGAAATTGGCCTGGGCAAATTCTTGGAAAAAGACCCCTCCCCTACCCCCGACTAGAGGTGCCAGATTTTCAAAAATCATCGGGACAGGGGAATTTCTGAATAATCAAAGTGAAAAGCGAGATGAAGAAATAAAACAGTAATTTTCTCATGTGTTTTTCAAGTGCGAGCGAAGCGAGCAAAATGGAGCAGACGAACATTTTTTGGGGTGATAATAATGATGCTGATAATAATACCGAAAATAAATTTCAAATAGGTAAGTACAGTAATGTATGGATAATCCGAACCCTCTATAATCCGAACTACTCTATAATCCGAACACCCCAATTCTGTAAAATGATATCTATAATCCGAACCCCTGTATCCTGTAATCCGAACTGTTACTTTTTTTTCTTTGTGCTGCCTTTCGAAAGAATACCGAACATTTTATGCGAGCTTGTAAGTCCCAGCTTTCATTGTAAGCTGTATTTGAACCATGTCTTCAACACGGAAGCATGTCACCTTGATCTTCAACAAAAAGCTGATATTTTGCGTCAATCGGAGTCTGGATGTTCACACGCTACCCTAGCAGTACGCTTCAATTAAATAATATGAAATAATTTAAAATAAACCTTTCATGGATAATTTGCAAATTTTTTAGTGCATATTCGCAGTATTTTTATGGTTGAAGAAGGTATCTATAAACTGAACACGTTCGGATTATAGATATAATTTAGTGTGAATTCTATAATCCGAACGTTTTGGTAATCCGAACGGGGTCTGCAAACTTTCTGTTCGGATTATCCAGACATCACTGTACTAGAGTTTTCTATTTTAATTTTTTTTAGCATTCAGCAAATCGAAAGTATTTACTTGGGCACGTCCCCCCAGAAGAAAAAAACTGGATCCGATTACTGCTACAGAACATTCTCACGATCTGAAAAGTGAAAATCAGTAATTCAATTACATAGTCAATAGTGAATTTTATGCTTGGGAAAAAATTCATCCAATTTTTGAAAAATTCAACAATATAAAAGTGACAAGAAAAGCCCTTTGAGGCTCTACGGCTGAGGGCCTACCGGGAAATGCCCGGCTGCCCGGCGGGCCAGCACGCGGCCTGTCTCAAACCAAAGTACATCCTTGTAGCTTCCGAAAGAGACCTAATGGGAAGATTTTGTAAAGGAATAAACCCACAGGGATTGATTCCACAACGCTTATTTTACCAATTCAACCTCGTCCCCGTGCTGCTTCACAGCACCTTGAAGCAGTGTACATAATTTCATAGCTCTAACATGGAGTGTACCTACTATCCTGCTAACTTTCCATGTATACTCTATACACTCATAGAAAGGACCACCAGATTCCTCCGCTTGAAAAGTAGTCCCGAGCGTTACCCGCGAAATTTGAAATTCCAGTTAGAAAGAGGTGCTTATTTCCGCTAATCACAGCCAAGTACTATGGTAATTTTAAATGGCACCAGTTCAATACCCATTTCAATGAATAAGAAAATATTTTTTTAATGAAGCTGATTTTATTACACAACACTCACAACAGCCGAGCCGACTGAAAATAACAAACATCATAGAGAAATGGAGGTTGGAATTCGTACGTGAGTGTCAGACTCGCTGAATGTAATGCCATTGGCTTGGCGTAGGAATAATTTGCCCGGGTAAGACTACCAACCGAACAAAACTAATGTAAGTTCCAAACGCGCCCATGTTGTTACAGTTTTTGGTGCTTTTATTTGCTATAGGTTACATCACTGAAATTCAAAAAAGTCCGTTTTATCGCTGAACAGACTATAGACTAGGCCATATGCTGGCCTTACATTGAGCAGCAAATGCTGCAGCTTTCTTTGCAGCAGAGTTCTGATTGGAACTGACGCCTGTTATTGCTGTCAGTGACCAACATTTGACCAATGAGAGCTCGGCAGCAAAAGAAGCTGCAGCATTTGATGCTCAATGTAAGGCCACCATTATACTAGAGGAATAACCTGCTTCTGGGGGACGGGGGCTACCAGCAACAATGAGCTGATTGAATTTCAGACTTTTTTGTATTCAACTACTTTACCTAAATTCATTTGCTGTTGTCAAGTGCAACCTCAAGTAACAATGTTTTATTCATTCAGAGCTCACGACGCATTCCTGACTCCGTTAAATATTAAGCAGCCATTAGCTAACGACCCTTGGTGTAACGCTTTGTTACCGCAGGGCAGTATCCCACGTTCAAATACTTTCTTTATGTAGTGCGTGATTTCATTGCCAAAAAGCGATTATTACATTTCGCGCTCAGAATCTCTGCCGCCGCCCGCCCATGACCCATTTACCCATGTTACATACATTAATCTCATGGCAATCGAATCGGTAGATATGAGTCCGACTAGGTCCTGTCGCTCCTTTCACAGGAAATGAACGGCTGATTCTTGCACATTTCCTTCTTTCATTAATATAAAAATAATATTGCTTGCTAGTGAAACACAAAGAATTTGCATTGCGGCCGCATATTCCTGGTTATGGTTCATAATACGTAACTCCGAACTTCACAGGACTTATTCAAATCCTTTATAAAATCCAATTGCCCAGCCGAGGCGAGGCGAGGTCGCCTCAAAGTGCTACAATCCACACCAACTTGCCACACATATAACCCATCTAAAATTCAGATTTTTGTTTGTTGTGGTTGTTGTTAATAGGTCCAGAAACATGCAGAGTTTGAAATTCACCAACGAGGCGGCTTGATGCATCTGAATTCCAGGTTTTTAGGTACGACCGACAGACGATCGGGACGGAAATATGGGAAGCGGAAAGGGATCGAATGCGGTCCAGATAACCGCTGCGGGACGCACACACACACTTGGGCCCGGCCGCATTCTCGAAATTTGTGACTAAATTGCGCCGACGGGCATGTAAATAATAGAACTTTCTATATACGACTGTTGATTACCCCATTATAGGTTATAGGTTAAATCCCTGGACGTTTTGCGGTTGAACTTTATATATGGTTAAACAAGATTAGACGATGATAGGGCTATATACGGAAAGCAGGGCTCTGGTATATGTGTGGGTACTTGCACTGCCGCTGACCTTCCCCCGAGAGACTCCTCAATCTACATAAAGCGGCTGTCCCTTTAGCGCCATAATCATTGGCCCTAAGAGCTAACGATCTCAGCCTCCCGCGTGTGTCACCTGGGTTTTAAGTTCTATTCATTCATCCTACCACACATGAGAACATGAAACTGCGACCTCCCCGGCTTTCCTTAGGATCAATGATCTTATTGTAATATAAATACGTATAACAGCTTGACCACAACTAGTTTCGTCGGCCCTATTGGTTTCATATTACTTTGCACTTGCAAGGAGCGTGACGGGCTTACAACCGAAAATGAAGGTCGGTTTAAGCGCTATCGACCGATACATTAATCATCAGTCTAAGAACTAAACTGGACGACCGCACCGAAATAATAACGCTGGACTCCAAACCCATCCCCAACATCCTACATAACATCACAAAATAGCTATAACAATCAGAATGTCGGTACCTTTGTTCTGAAAAATCTCTGTAATGATAAGGAAAAAAACGAAAGCCGCTGACCGAATTGTTGATAAATTTCTTCAAACTCAATTTTTTTTGCCTGAAATGAGGAAAGAAAATTCTTATTATTGTAAATCTCTCAACAGTCTCGTACCCGTAAGAACTTTATTTTTACGTGAAAAGGAGGGATTTGCGAAACTTGCAGTTGTTTTTTTTATGTCTTCAATCACTACTCACTATTATACTGGTGGTACAATTACTGATGATTGATAAGTATAAACAAAGGAAAGCAATAATGGAGCGGAGCTCTGGCAAATGCCACAGGCTCATGCGAGAACTAGGTACCACTACTTCGGGCAAAGACCTCGTCACACACCTAACATTGGCCGACTAGGCCACAAACACTACACTCGCGCTACTTTTTTTTTACCCTGCATCAACTACTAGGTTATTAGCAGGCTCTTCACTAACGATAACAGTGATGACGATAACTCGGACGGAATCATGTCATTCTACGACTAGTGACTACTAAGAAATAATCAATGCATGATACATGCATGCACTAACAAAAGTGTACCAGACTTCGATACAAAATTTGGATTTTTTTTTAAATGTCAAATTTGTGCAATTTTTTTCATGTGTGAACAATTTGGCCTCCAAACTGAGGATTGGTCCTATTTGCCCGGTTGTCCGGTGGGTCAGTCCAACACTGGGTGCTATCACTGCTATCATTGAAGCAATCGTACAAGGCACCACCGTGCTAAGCAAAAACACAAAACAAACACCAAAAACAGCACGTAAACGAGACTATTATACTTGGCAACGGATCAGCTCTGCAACCTTCGCGGGTAAACCACATAAACAATAAAACAATCGTCCCCGCAAAGTGGCCGCCCTATACGCGCAGAGTGATACGCAGGTTTGTCTGGGGGGGGGGAGAGATACACTTCTGATTGGTAGTATAACACCTTCAAATAAATATTGTTAGAAATAAGCATTAGGAAGTACCTATATATGGAATTGAAGACATACTTTCGTTCAGCAGTTCGTACAGCAGGTATACCTATGCACTTCACTCGACAGTTAGTTTGATAACCCTCTGTAGACAAAGAGAAGAGAGAAATCAGATTTTGTGTTGATATAATTTGGCAGGAAATGAAAGATTGAGTATACGAATTTGTGCGTATAAAGGATTGTGCGTCCCTACGTGTCCCGATCTAAAATTAATCAGGAAAAACTTCGAAAAGGAAAGTGCGAGGTCGCCAGGCTGCAAATTGAATTTAATTGAGTTGATGTCCGAGTTAATAACCGGCTTTTCCGGTTATTGTGATAAGTAATTCTGTTCTCTGCAGTCTACAGGCATATTTCGCTTCCATACCTCTCTGGTTCTTCGAAGATCTATTGGAAAAACGTATGCCCAAAAACGAAGGTCCAAAGTCACCAGCTCCAAATTTGTAACAAAAACACATGTATTCCCACATGTATATAGAGTATAGCGGGTGTCCGGACTTCAAATCTGGAAACTTAGGCAATCGATAGATGACAGATAGAAGCAGACTTCATGGAATATCATCCAACAGTGGATAGTAAAAAAATATATAGACCTTGGAAGTTGAAAGCTAAAAAAAAAAAAAAAGTAACTTTTGAGCCGTTCCACCGATTGTGCTCGAATTTTCACCCATATATTCTTTAATAGATTTCGATTGAATAATATTGACGTATTTGGTGAGAAGTGTCCAGTGGCGTAGATGTTGGATGGGTCTCTCCCTTTTTGCTCCTATCTTTTTTTTATAATGACTGGAAAGGGTCGGTGCGGCGCTTCAACTGCCGACATTTTTAGCAAATCCTACCCCTTCCCAAAAAAAGAGAAAAAAAGAGAAAAAAAAGTTACATGTTCCTAAACGAGGTATCTAGAGTGGTATAGAGAAAAACGTTATGAAGAATCCTGAGCATCAACATTGGGTATGGACATTTGCTCAAATCTTCACGCCCACGGGTCTCAGAAGGCAACTTAATATTGAGCCATACAGCAGGACCACGGTAAGGAGGGAAAACAAACAATAGGTCAAGATAACAAAGGATTTTGAGTCTAATTTAACAACAACGTTAGATTTCGTCGCATAACCCTGTGGATTTCAGATATTCCAGCACTATTTCTGAGTTTTGGGGGTGTGTCCTTGAGGTTATCTGGTAGGTCAAATTCGGATCTGTGGTCTGTGTATTTGTTGCATTGTAATAGTGGGTGTTAAACTGTAAGGGTGGGTTTAGTCAGCTTATTTAACCGTAAGTTTTAATTTTAGTCGTAAGCGCAGGAGGTTATGAACCAGCCTCCTCAAAATAGCCATAATAAGCGATGCAGCGCTTACGGCTCAAATAAAAACTTGCGGCTAAATAAACTGACTGAACGCGCCTCAAGTTGGGCTCCTTCTTTTACGTCACTGAATCCGCTCCGAAATGGCCAGCATTATTCGCTGTAATTTCGGTTCGAATGCTGTAGTACGCCGGATAGCGACATGAATTTCTAAGTCATTTCATCACGAGACAGAAACGGTCAAATCGATAGTTTTTGCGCTAACAAACAATAAAAACAACTTCTGTCACTCATGCGTCGGTTGCTTCAAAAGTTACTGGGTGTCAAACATGTCAACAAAAAAAACTTACCTAAGTCATTTCATCACGAGACAGAAACGGTTAATTCGATAGTTTTTGTGATGGCAAACAAGGAAAACTACTTCTGTCACTCATGCGGCGGTTGCTTCAGAAGTTACATGGTGTTCTCCTCCTCCTCCTCCTCCTCCTCCTCCTCCTTCTCCACCTCCTCAAAATGTGTCTGAAGTAACCATCTCTATCTTCTGACATGTTTGACACCCTGTGACTTTTGAAGCAACCGACGCATGAGTGACAGAAGTTGTTTTCCTTGTTTGGGATCACAAAAACTATCGATTAACCTGTTTCTGTCTCGTGATGAAATAACTTGGCTAAGTTGTTTTTTTTGACATGTTTGACACCCTGTAGCTTCTGAAGCAACCGACGCGTGGGTGACAAAAGTTGTTTTTCTTGCTTGCCATCACCAAAACTATCGATCTAAGGTTTCTGTCTCGTGATGAAATGACTTAGGTGAGGTTTTTTTTGTTGACATGTTTGACACCCTGTAACTTCTGAAGCAACTGATGCATGAGTGACAGAAGTTGTTTTCCTTGTTTGCCATCACAAATACTACCGATTTGATAGTCGTCTGTCACGTGATGAAATGACTTAGGTAAAAAATCTGGTGGCATGAGATTGGGTGATCTCGCCACCTAGTTGATGTCATCATTACTCGAGATCAAACGTCTGTGAACCAAGTGGACACTTCTTGACACGCGAAATTAAACTTTTCAAATTTCCAAAACATTCTCGAATTATTCGGAATAAATTCGGACGAAAATAGCCCGAACAAGCGAAGTTTATTGCAGGGTAAGTTGAAAAACGAGATATATTGGAAGCCTTTGTATTGCGTTGCAGTGTGCATTGAAAAAAATAATTTTTCCCAAAACTCATCATACTATGGTGAAAAACGACATGAAATGAGCTTTCTTTGGCTTTTTTATTAATCTCTCTACCTCAATTCATAAGTCGGTATTGGCCGCGAAAAGTGGGCATACTGACTGGTCAACCCTGTAGTGTGTTGTGCGAGCGCTGTTTCCCAAAATAAAATTACACTTGTTCGAATTCACAATTCTTGGTGTTGTTTAATGCAGTAGAGAGTATAAGCAGTTTATGCGGAACCGTGAAGTTTCGTCGGAATTATTTATCGACTTTTCAATTTTTAAAATCTAATTTCGATACACAAGGCTGGGAGCACAGGTCGGTCGACCTGGACGATACCCTATACCTTCGAGTATAGATTCTTGATGTTTTGTTTTGCGTTCAATTTCGTATGTAGGTATTATTTATTGTTGTTGTTGTCATCCATTGATAATAATGATTAGATGATAATGCAATATCCGTTATCCATCCGGGCGGCGCGGCGTAAATGCACTTCACATTTGGGGAGGCCGGGGTGGATCCTCGCTCCTCTCGCGTGTCGCATTGATCGCTGTTTATTCGGGATTAACATTGCCAAACAAAGTAAAAAATTAGACGCGGGCGTCGTCATAATCCCGTAATGAACATCGTTCTGACGCGTTGGGGCGGAAACAATGGCGTTTGGCAGGCTGTGAAGTTTAAAGTGCCTTTATGCATTGACCAATTACCAAGTCATAAGCCTAATTCATTTAAGAGGCCGCAAAACAATTAAAGTGGGACCCAGCCTATATTTTTCCATAAACCTGTTTTGATGAATTTGGTGGGAGCTTAATGTATGCACCCTAATTCTGGCGGCAGATGATTACTATACTTTGGAACGTTATTGCCCCTGTAATTTTTCTGCTTTATTGGCTTCGGGAGAGAAGCTCGAAATTTCTAATTTGGCTGAACCCGCACAATTTGGAATAAAACGAGGACACTCACTCCCGAAAACATTAATTAAATTCATTAACAGCAGAGAACGCTTATGAATTTTCCGTAATTTTATCACTTCGGCCACTTCGCATCCATATACATCTTGAAGCTTGCTTGCACAGAGTTTTTGTAAAGGTATAGGTACGCGCCTGGCTGCTGGGTTAATTTTTCCATTTAACCATTTGACCAAGGGGCACATTTGTTCAATCTGCTACTGTCTTTTTTTTTTCAACTGTTCATAAGCTGTTCACCAAATCTTGCAAGCACCTTTTACGTCTTTTATTTTAAAACCAACTAGAAATGAAGTGGACATTTTTCATCTAAGCTGAGCTTTCGCAGAAATAATCAGAAACGCGTGTCCTTAATTAGTTATCACCTAAACAAGTGCCCAAGGGTCCCTCTGAGGTCAGTCCTGTTATGGGGCAAAAACTGCTCTCGAGCGGTGATAGTGTGTTATTTTTTCAAATTTTTCTGTCAAACGGTAACATTCTTGGACCTAAACTAGGTATGGAGATCAAAATATTCTCCACTAATTTCTACACGGAAAAAGACAGATTTCGGACACTTGCTTCACTCATTCTGCAGACTTTCAAATTAGTCAAATATGTAATTGCCCTTACGTGTTCCACACAGTTGTTCTTCTACTTTCGTTTTCTTATTCTTTGCACAAATGGGAATTCTCGAATTTTTAATACATTCTGTTCTAATGATATAATTTCGAGTCCCACGCAAACTTCGGAAGGTAGGTACTATGATCCTAAAACCACCACCACCATCCCAAACTCCCACACGCAACACCTGAAATTGCCATGTAGAGTTTCTCATCAGGCGGGTCTTTTTGTTTTAGCATGTCATAACAAACAAATCAATTACAGCACTAATCAAGATTATCCTGCTGAGCATCAGGGCTTGGAAGATTTGTTTGTTTTACAGGTCCGAGTGCGCCGGTTTTATTTCAAACGTACCGTCAGGATGTCCTAGAATAAACTGGACAACGCTTATCTATGAATTCCTCTCATAAAATTAGGTCAAAGTCGTTTTGCGATACCTTGCTTTATAGACGGGAGATATGGCCGCTTTTTGGAAATTCATAATAGTTTTTAGCGCATTTCACAATTTTGTTGAAATTGCTATTAGTCGTACTTTTTCGCCCGTCCGTCCTGTCACGTATCTCCTAAACGAAGAATCGTGGAACTGGTATTTTACCACGTACTTTAGCCGTGCATAGGCACAACAATTTTCACCCAAACGTCCGTCATCTTGACCCGTCATATTGAACTTCTTCATATAAAGGCTGTTTCAGAAGTAAGTACCTATAGCTATTGTATATCATCGGATTCAGCTTTCAAAAATATGAAGTTTGCGATAGGAATGGATTGCAGGAGGTGCCCCCTAAGGGAGCTACTGCCCCTCAAAGTTCAGTTTTTAAATTTTAAAATCGTTTTTTTTTACCGTTACTAAACCGTCGACCGATTTTAATCAAAGTTTACTGAAATAAGTCTTTATCAAACAATATATTTGGGTTTGAAATTTTGGACAACATCTCGAAAACACCATTTTCATGGGTCTAAAAATTAAAATCCAAGAAAATTAACTTGTTTGTCAGCAAAAATGGTAGTCTATCAACTTGAGACACCTAGAAAATCTATTGCAGTGGAAGAGTTGGACGATACCGATACCGACGATACGATCATAAGTTTTCTTGGATTTGAATTTTTATGCTCTTGAAAAGTGCATGGTGTTTTCGAGATGTTTTTGAAGTTTCAAACCCGAATATCTCGAAAAAGAAGCCTCCAATCAAAAATTTGCAGAAGTAACTTTTTTATCTAAATTAAACGTCAAGTTTAAAGATTTGAACCGTTTCCAAAATTAACTATGAGAATAAAAAATAGTGAAGAAATGGGGAGGGTGCCCTCTATTTATCTTTGATTCACCTGAAAATGTTTGATGAAGACTTATTTCAGCCAACTTCGGTTGAAATTTGATTTAAATCGCTTGAACGGGTTAAAAGTTGCGCAATTTTTTTTTTAAATTGAAATTCAACTTAGGCTCACTTGATAACTTGACTAATAACTTGAATACTCATATTTTTCTCACCTATTGCAATTCATTCTTATACCCTGGACACACTAGAAAGCCTAATGATCATTAAACGGATCGTCATTTAACTTCATCACCAAGACAGCAAGGGAAGTTGAATGAGATCCATCGTTAATGAGCATTAAGCTTCCTCTAGTGTGTCCAGTATATTGTCGCAAATTTTATATTTTTGTATGCTGAATCCGAGGATATATGCAAGGTAGTTACTTTTGAAACACCCTGTATAAACCGATTCTAATAAAACTGAAAACACAGTCGTGTCTCGTATAATAATTTATGATTTTGAGATCGGTTCCACCATATCTTGGCCCGCCATTATGAACGTTTCAATAAGTGAATCGATCGTCCTGAAAGTTGCAGCATACTTTGATGTCGTACAATGACTGATGACAGTAAGGTCGATTCCACATTTTACTGCCATGGTAGTTAGGCCACCATATTGAACTTCCTTGTGAGTGAACCGATCTTGATGAAACTTGAATCGCATGTTTGTCTGGTATCCCATCATAATAAACATAAACGTTTAAACAGCGAAAAGTGAAAATAGCGGAAAAACCTCAAAAAACAAAGAGCGAAATAAATAACTGCGGGAAGATATGGGAATTATTGTTTATTGCATGACAAAAAAGGTATAATCGCGACAGCACAAAAACAACGAAATAGGGTGTGCACAACTGCACATGGACCTGGTCTGGTGATCGATAGCCTGTTACCGTCGTCAGGTGACCGAGAGACTGCTAGACACCAGCCTATGCCACTAAGTCCGCTTGGACACAGAAGATCAAGCAAAAGATATATGATTATGTGACCTATAGTGTAGTTTTTAAAAGTTGGCCAGCATTTTGCTTTGGTTGTGTGAATTTGTGAAATTCCCATATCTTTTTGCGATTACTAATTTTATTGTTTCATTTTTCGCGGTTATCCTTTTCGCTATTTTCACTTTGCGTTGTTTCTACTTTTCATTGTTTTTTTTTTGGCGTGAATTTTTTTGATATTTTCACGTTTTATTGTTCATTTCGTGATTTTTTCGCTATTGAGGATGCGATTCCTTTGTCTCGCATAACAATTTATTATTTCAAAAACAGTTTTACGATTTGGCCCGCCATATTGAACTTTTTTGGCAAATGAACCGATTTTAATGAAATTTTAAACATACTGTCCTATAACTATCCATGATTTTCTTTTGAGTTTGGTTTTACAATTCGCTGTCATTTTGGCCCGCCATATCAACTTTCACACAAGTCAACCGATTTTCATTAAACGTGAAACTTGTTTTATTCTGGTTTATTACAAAAAAAAATTCAGTAGTATTATCGCCTCATTACACACTGATTCAACCTCGCGAAAATACAATTTAGTCACTCACCCGTGGGAACTTCGTTACTTGTTTCGCATAACTTTTGAACCGCTCAACCGATTTTGTTTGCACGCGTTTCAACAAAATTTCTCAAAGGCATAGATAATGAGGGATGTTCCCCTTCCCTCTCTTCTATTTTTTACCCTTTACTTATTTTTGTAGTTGATCATATTTTTGAATTCTACGTTCGTCAAAAAATTGCGCCTGTGAACTGTAAAACTACTCTGGATCCGATCGAATCGAAACTGGAGCGTGTCGAAAGCTGCGGTATATAAACACAGTCTATATCAACAAAGGACATCCCTTGCGCATTACTTAGTGGTTGATTATATCCGATGGAAAAGACGGGATGAGTAAAGGGTATTGTCCTCCTGGCTCCTGGTGATGCATAAACTCTACTAGGTCTTGTGTGTTTGTCGGAGTGGTTAAGAACCGAAGAATGCGATAAACGAGGTGACAAGGTGTTTGGTATTCAAATTCATTATTCATTCATCTTACATAAATGACAGCAAGCAATCATTATTTGCGCTACAAGAGGCCCTATTTCAGGCGCGAAGTCCGGTTTGCTTGCTAAGCAAAAGGCGCAGCCGAATGTTGCAGCTAAGCTGAGGGCCTGAAATGTAACAGCGCTCGACTGTCGTACAGCATTTTTCGTAATCGTCTCATTAGACGAGAGATCGTCTCATTAGACGAGAGAAAACTCGAATTTCTTGTAAATGGACAGAAGTCAAGCGTGATGTATGAACGATAATAGTATATTACATACCGAGTTCTGTGATACCGAGGTCGAAAGGGCCTTATTACAGCCAAGGGATTCAATATAATTAACGAGGTGAGATAGAATTCAGTAGGCTGTAAGGACGCTTTACTCCGTGGTATGTATAGGACTTTATTCACAATGATCCAGTTTAAATGCAAATAATTGGCTTTATTTAAAGTTTTTCGCGCCAAACGTTTTTATCAGGTAAGCATAGGCAACCTTTTCAAACAACGCATCCATCAACGCCTGTGGTCCGAAAGTGACATTATTTTCCAACCTGTAAGAAATCATTTACTTTCCAACTTTTCAAAAGTTGGGATTGTATCGATTAACTCATTGTGAGTAATAGTAGTTTACGATACGAGTTGGCTGTTACATAAGTGGTTTTCAGACACAAAGCCGAAATATGCATAACGAGGGCGCAGCCCGAGTTCTGTAAGAGGCTGAGTGTCGGAAAATATCTTGTGTAACAAGCCACGAGTGTTGTACAACATTTTACGTGTTTGTTCCAGTGCAAATTGTGAAAATGTTGTCGTTTTTGAGGTTATTTTGAAAAGTGTCAAATTAAGGTAGGTACATAAACTGTAAAATCCATATACAGCTTATATAAAAGTCTTTATATCTTATGTATCAACACAACAAACACGTAAAATCTATTTATTTAGTTGCATATCCCTTTCCACGTTATGTATCCAATGAAACGATTATGGAAAATGCAATATTCGTATGATTTTTCGGAATGTAATCATTCATTTATTTTCCTACGACCACCTACGAAACGAAAGTGACCCTTCTCACACGCTATAGTAGGCCCGAAAGTTGTCAATTACGTAACCTACCCAACCTGTGCGTTATGAGCCGTGCGTTATTATAACGCACAGTTCATTCGGACCACGAAACAATACGAATTTAAACGACGATTTAATCTCAATTTCGAAAAACCGGCTTTCACCACCCTAACTCTGATTCACAAGCAAATCAACAATAATTCGCACCTACAGGACTGGCCTCAGTCATGTCCTCTCAACCGATAGTATGGGTTTGACATGCTTATATAACCTTATCGAAGGCCTAATCCTAGCGGTGAGATGTATAAAAATAAAAATCCTACATAATTTCCTTTCAGCAACAGAAATTGTAAAGTTATGAATGAAATTCTCACCTACACTTATAAAGCAGAATAATTCTTTGGTAGCAATGCAAATATGACCACAAAAGAATTAATGGGGGTCCATTTAGAAATCTTGAGCTGCACCAGCCCCATCCAATACACCCAAATACTTTGAATAATGTCACATACTAAAATGTCAAAATGACGGTTGAAATGTCACTAATTTCATTACTGGATTTTCAATTTTCTCACAAGGAGACGTTGTTAATAAATGAAGTCCCATACACCTGCTGATGACCAAAACGTACCTTTCCCGGCTGGTAGCCGAGGCCTTAGGCCGCTACTGCTCCTCAAAGGATAAAAGATATTGTTCGTGTTCTTTATCAATGACGGTTTTGACTGGCTGACAAAAATACCCTGATAGCTTGATGGTGAAAGACGCTACCCCCGACCCTGCCTGCTGCAACAGGCACGAGGCGTGTGTCCAGAGGGCGCGAGTTCAATTCCTCCAATTCCCCGAATTTTTTTTATGAAAAAGATCATTTTTTATATTTTGAAAGCAATCTAAATTTTAAATACTGGTTTTTGATGGGATTCTTGATTTTTTTCCGATAATTCGGTGTACCGCTCGCTTGTAAGATGCTCAAGAACAACAGCCGTAGGTAGGCTTGGTCAAAAAATAGCGGTGTTTTTCGAGAAAAAATTGAAATATATGAAAAAATATTAGTAGGTATTGTTAAATCTGGGTGGTCAGAGAAGCGGTGTTTTTCGAGAAAAAATTAAAAATTGTAAAAAAAACCGAATTTTTGAAAATTTGAATTACATACACATTTTATTTATAAACTCATTTAAAATTACCCTTATTTCTGTAATTATAATTTATCCACTGGTTTTTATAAAATTTACGTTTACAGAAAAATACGAAAATGAAGTCTTAATTTGAATGTAATTTTCTCCCGGTCGTAGGCAAAATAGTGTACGTAACTCGCTGTAAAGTGTCTTACTTTCATTCGTGTGATTTCTGCACTAGGCTGCGCCTCGTGCATTAACTTACACACTCATGCGTGATGTATCACTTTCCGTACTTGTTACGTAATGTACTATTTCTTGACAAATCAACAGAGGGGAGCGTGCCTCACGAACTCTCTGATGTAGCAAAATTCCTTGTTGTCCTAGCTTGACCTGTATTATCGATTCTGCATCGCTACATATAGGTTTTAATCTGAACATTTGCACCAGTACATGTTTTCTCGTTACTATACGAGTTCGTTGCATCGAGTCGTGATGTAATCACGATAACCGTCTCATCATCTCGAGGAGTATTTGACAAAATCGGGAAGTTTGCTTCGTATTTGAAAATCGGAATCCAATCGACCTTTGGAAATTTACTTGTTAAGGCTCGGCAATGGCGGCGAGACGTGTCCGATTCAAAGTTCACAGGGTCAAAAAAAATTTGAGAAGTGACAGCCAGTGTGGGACTCGCGTGAAAAGTACTGTGCATCATTTCCTGAGCTGTGTGCTTGTGCTCTGTTGAGTTCATACCGAATCCTCGCGAGCCTTAAAGAAGCGTTTTCTGGGGTCTTATGGTCCAGGAAGCGTATATATATTGCTTGCGCTAGAAATTCGGAGTAACTTTCCACTTCCAGGTTGAACTCTGCTGATGCAGTGGTTCATTGTCGAAAAAGGGGAATCCATTTTTCCAGCTCGTCATTGTAATTTTGGACTTGTTTCGAGTAAAGTAGTCAAGTCCGGGCTGTCCTTCAGTCTCCTCGGGTTGGTTGGTTAGTTGTTGGAATATATTTTTGGATAAGATTTTGTCGGTAAATATCGGGATGTGCTTTTGTGATGTGGGTTTGTATCCCGGGCTTGCTTTTGGAAGTTTTCCCAGAAACTTTGCATTTGTTGCTTGCTTCACATGGTTCGATGATGGTGGTGGAATCGTTTACTTTACATGGTTCGCTGGTGGTGCCGTTTGTTTTATGTGGTCTGATGCTCGTGGCGCTTGTTCCGTGTTGTTCGGTACATATTTATAATATGACATCATCAGCTATCGAAGTTCTGTGCATCCTTGTAGCGTGGATATTAAGGCCGGTTTCGTTTTGAAAGTCAGTATGTAGGTATCACTTACATACGTTATGTATATAATAAAACGATCACGAAAAAAATCTAACATTGCACTTGCGGATTTCTCGCTCATCAGACGCTTCCCAAACCGCCTCATCAAAGTCGCAGCGTTTATTATTGTTATCAGCAAGATCTGCAGCCAAACAAATCTACCTTGGTGGTAACAAGATCACAACTCACGAGACTGCAAGTTTCCTATTAGCCGGCACTGTGAGAATCCATGGATTCCGGGTGCTGCTCAAGTTGAGCTTCATGATGTGCACATTCAGTTTTTCGGTACATTTACGCATTTCTGCTGACAGCTCCAAACGAATGGCTTTGAGCCCTGCAATATCAGAGGAAATTGCATCAAGTTTTGCCAGAATCAAACCGAAACTATCTCCACGCTCATCCATGGAGCCCGAGGAGCCGCTGCGTAAATTTCTCCTGGGATCAGACATGGTAAAATGCCGCAAATAATATGCAGAGATAAATAAAAGATTTGGTAACGTCGTAGGTACATACGAGTCTTATATGCCAGCAGAAGGCAAAAACATTGCTGCACAAAAATATAAAATCAAAATCGGAACAAATTCATCCAATATCGCAAGACAAGAGCAAAACGGGACACACCAGGAACGGATTACGGATCACAACAGGAGAGATCCTCAACAACCACTCAACAGCCGAATACAAAAAGAGCACACAAATTCACGAAAAATTGAAAAATCAGCAGAGACAAACGACCGACATATTATGAAAACGTTAGGTCTCGCTAATTTTTTTGAAGTTGGGGGTAGTTGGATGTTGGTGTGGGAGCAAGGGGTCGGAGAGACACGCGCAGTTTGGCACAAGTAAAAGTTTTCTATCGTCTGGTTGCCGCTGTTTGGAGGCGGTCGCCATGACTACTCCAACTTCAGACAATATTCAAACCTCTATTACTTACGTTGGTAAATACTTTAGATATGTGTTGTTAATGTTATGTAGTATGCGTATGTATATTTGAAAAGAATCCGATGACGTGTGCATTTTGAGCCACGTGGTGATGTAAACAAGCCGGGAAAAGCGTTCGAAATGAAAAAAATGCACATCATAATTTGCAGACGTTTGCATTACATATTTCCAGACATTATTGAACCTTCATCGAAAAACTGAAATCATCTATAACAACTGATTTACGGCAAGCTTTGGCCTAAACTCGATAAGTTAGTCTTTACAAATCAATCATTCCATCTTGACAGGCCACGATCGGGCGAGCGAACTTTGCAAACCTATTTAAATCGATTAGGTATTATATATGTGAGTATATCCCAGCAAAAGCCATTATTTTGTTCAATGTTTAACCATGGTTGTTGCCGAAATGATCCTAGTGCGATATTTGCATTTTCAATCCAGTATAAATCCGTATTTCATGACAGGCAAAGTAATGTTCAGAAAGCGCGTGTACATACTCACTTGATTATTGCTTGATTTAAAAATAGTTTGGCAATGGAACTTGAGTTTTAGAGCACTCATCAATAAACAAAGAATTGATCTGTTTTTACTACTAAATACCTAGATATTATAGAGGGTGTATTCATTTTTTTTTTCAATTTTTATGCTTAACCCATATAGCCCGACCGTCCTTTATAAAGGACGGTAAAAGTTTTTTGCACAATAATCAACCGCTATTACTAGTATAAACAGATAAAGTCACTACATACCAAACTTCAAGTATTGAGAGCCAATTCATATCACTAGTTCGTTATAATTACTGAATTTGCTTGTATGGTGCCCTTTTGTTTGTTGTTGGCTTTTACAATGACTAACCAGAGGTAGGTATATTTTATTGTTAATAGCAGTTTATGATTGTTTTTTTTAATATTTGGGTACTTCAAAGATCAAGTAACTTGCCTGTTGCCAAAACTTTGATTTTTTTTCAAACCGTCCCGTGCAAAAAAACGGTGTCCTTTATAAAGGACGATAGGTCTATCCACTACTATCAACTACAATGATGTCGTTTTTATTTCACTTATGGAAAAGACCCCTTACCATAGCACAGTTACTGGAAGAAATCGCGAAGGATGTATTGAAGATATTCCAGGAGAAGTTCTTTTCCCAAAAATACAAACGATGAATGCGATACGGATGAAGAAAATTCTATTGAACCAAACAATTTGCCAGAAGCGCAACTTAGAGCCGACTTTGGGCTACAAGTTTTGGATTGGGGCGTTGCGGCAAGGCATTATTATCTATTTTGAGGAAGGACGAGGTTCTCGTGATCAGAAGAAAAAGCACATCGTAGCACGTAGATCAACCGCTACTGATATCATACTACGAGAATATGGGCGGTGTAGATCATGATGATCAAAATAAAGACTAATACAGAGTTTTAGTCAGAGGGAACAATGGTATTCTCCACCATTTGCTCATAGCTTAGATATGACTATACAAAAATCTTGGCGACTAAATAAAAATAATGGCGGAAACCTCGACCAACTAAAGTTCCAAAGATCTATGAGTACAGAGCTGCTGGAAACTAACAATAAAATGACAAAGAAAAAGACCTTGGGAACCACCCAGAAATTTGCATGAGTTTTTTCATGAGCTTGTGAAAATCACCAGCGATGCACAGTATGTCATAAAAATAGCCAATTTTATGTGCAAAAATTGTTATGTCGGCTTGAATCTCAAGGATTGTTTCATTTTTCACCACACTCAAAATTTATGTTTGTTTGTAAATTGTTATCTTGTGTTTGTTTGTTTAGGTTTTCCTTCAATGATTTTTAGCGCATTTTCCATCTTGATGAAAATCGCTATTGCAACCGCTTTGTCCGTCCGTCCGTCCGTCCGTCCGTTCCTCGAACTCCTCCCAAACTAGACGACCTAGGTTTCTAATTTTTTCGCTGTTACATAGCTGCCACTCCCAAAGGCTACATAGCTAGACTAAACAGCAACAAAACTGAATACCTACAAACGAGATAGGTGTTTGTCATAGCGGTAATCTAGCTTCAGTATCTAAGATTTTTTTCATCACTGTATACTTATGACAAGAAATAATAAATTTTGGATAAAACAGATTTTTTGACAGTTATCGACAAATGCAAAATGAATCCTCAATACTGTAGGGCTAAATTAGAACAATGATCAACACTATCTTGCTTGTATTCAGTCTGTTTGCAGTTTCAGTAACATTTAAATTACGGCAAAAAATGTAATTCTGGCAGGAAACTGCGAGTGGTCCGCCTTTAAGGGGTTTCTGATGCGACTAAAAAAGTTGTTGACCGGAATCGGTTTTATTTTAGTTTTTTCGTCAAGTAGAAACTCCTCCAAAAAGATAATGTACGGGCAATGCTATCAAATTTAGAAAGTTTCTAAAATTTTTGATTTTGATTTTCGAAAATTCGAAAACTAGATAGCATCAACAATACATCTTTCCTCAAGGAAGTCGCATGCCAAATTTGAACTCTCTATTTTCAAAAAACTTGACGAAAACAATAAAATTAAACCGATTCCCGTCAACAACTTTTTTAGTCGCATCAGAAACCCTTTTTTAGATCAGCGTTTGGTGCAGGACTCAACTCAGACGCTCCTTCCTGCTCGGGGATCGACTTTTTTTCAAATCGACACAACTACACCGGCGACTAGCTTTGCAGCTGCAACAGAGTTCTTTTCATTTGATTACGCCCAAATGTGAAATTAATGTGTATTTACGATTGAACATTGATTATAAAACACGCTATGACATTACGTGTCAAATTCATATTTTCTATATTTGTAGCGGCCACCAGGAGCTCCCAATACCTCAATACTAAAGTACTGTTTATTGTACACTTCTGGTTAAAAGTGTGGCCAAATAACTTGTTCAACATTAATTTGAGGCGCCGCCACAGCACCGAACCTAGAACTAAAAAAAAACGTGGGTGCGTGACCATAGTCGCCCTCGGAAGAAGTGGAACTTCCATAGGTATGAATCAATTAGCAAACAACGTTCGAAGAGGTAAGAGGTGTTCTTTTCGTACTCCCGCTCCGCTCCCTAACGGTTTGTAGCATCTTGTTTTTTTTTTATAATCATTATAATTATTATGGGTCACTTGAAGGGCAGAATACTTTCGACATGATTTTTTCACGATTAGACTTTTTTGTTACTTTCTCGCTGCGCTCGGCGCTTGAACTTCCATCTCTGTCACATGAAGTCTCACTCATACCCCTAATACAATAAATATCTATCTATTTTCATCAATAATATTCTCCATATAGTACCTTTAATAATAATTTTTATTATCATTTTATTTTATCTTCCTGCGTTGCCGGTGAGCCGACGAGGTCCATTCGTCCAAGGTGCACTTAATAATTATGCGGGCAGGATACTTTCGACATGATTTTTTCACGATTAGACTTTTTTTTGTTACTTTCTCGCTGCGCTCGGCGCTTAAACTTCCATCTCCGTCACATGAAGTCTCACTCATACCCTTAATACAATAAATATCTATCTATTTTCATCAATAATATTCTCCATAAAGTACCTATAATATAATAATAATTTTTATTATCATTTTATCTTATCTTCCTGCGTTGCCGGTGAGCCGACGAGGTCCATTCGTCTAAGGTGCACATAATAATTATGCGAATGTGACATCGTGACGGATTTTCTTACTGTTCGATTTTCCTCGTTATATTACAGCACGGTGGAAACTGTGTCTGGTTGGCACAGCATGGCAATCTAATAATCTCCACAAAGTATAAGAATGTCGTTTGGAAAACTCCGGTATCAATTTGAAATGGAAAAATCAAAAAATATAAAATACATAGGTATTTAGATAGGTATCTACCTCGTGAATGTGATTTGCGGTAACTACGTGGTTCTAGAGTTCCTACGATATTATCTTCTCCACTCACAATAAGGCCGCCAATCAGAAGAGATCCGCTAGCGGCGCTCCCACTGGCACTACCAATCGGCGGCCTCCCATTCAAATTTTGGTCGCGCTAAGCGTTGTCGCAGTCAAATTATCACTCAACCGGAGTGAAGCCATCGTCCCATGTTTGGCTCAAGGTTAGGCTATTACCAGGCAGCGCGATTTCGCAAATAGGCGCTTCCAAAGGTGGTTGAAATATTACCTGCTTATAAAACTCCCTAACCATCAACTCTTCACCAAAAAAATTACCGTTTGACTGATGTGGTCCAAATTTCACGGAATGTCTCGTGACTTGAAGCAGTTTTTTTTTCAAATCGGACACTGGAGTGTTTTGAAGAAATACGTTATAAGCAGCTCATGAGTAGCGCTGGGCAATACATTTGATTAATCGATTATTTTAGCATGCAAAATAATCATCGATTAATCGAAAATCCCGATTAATCGATTATTGAATTAGGTAGTCGATTATGAATAAATGATCTATCAGTCGATTATTCGATTGTGAATAATCGATTATTTAAGGGATTATTCGATTTTTTTGATCAATTATTCGATTTTTTGATCGATTAATCGATTATTCAATGAACGATTCGAATAGAATAATCGCATATTTCATGATCGACTATGCATAATCGAATAAAATCGATTAATTGACTTCAAAATAATCGATTAATCGAAGTAGTATATTATTTTTTTTATAATCGATTATCCGTTATAAAATCTCATAATCGCCCAGCCCTACTCATAAGTCCATAATTCAAGACTGTCTGTGTAAAATTTGAGCCAAATCGGTCAAACGGTTCACAAAATATCGAAAGAAAACGATTTTTGGTTCCAATAGCGATATTATTGATATTATAAATTATCTGATATTATTTCCACTTTCCAGTATTATTGGTATTATCGGTATTATAGGTATTATTTCCAGTATTATTGATATTATCAGGTAATATTTTGGGAATTAAGTCGGCTGGGTGGCTCAGAAGCATAAACTAACGCGCTCGCAACCCATATTTCATCGCGTCCTCTCAGACCGAGGTTCAAATCCAGCCGGCGGAAGAAAACTTTTCTGGGCCAAACATCGCTAAAAATGTTGAAATAATTGGGTTGCAGAAAATTACTGTGTATATAAAACTGTCGATGTAACGAATACTTGAAATAAAGTGTCCAAACCATATGGCCAAATGTAAGGTCGAAAAGGGGAAAGCAATATTTAAAAAAAACCAACAATATTTTGGGAATTATATCGGTATTATCGCAAATATTTGGTAATATGGTATTGTTGGTATTATTCTCAGTATTTCCGGTATTATCGGTATTATGTGCAAATTAATACTGGTAATACAAGCTTTGGTATTATGGGGCCGTATTCATACCTCGTTTTTAAGCTAAAAGCGCTATTAGAGCGATGCGCATTTAGGGGCATTTCTCATATTTCACTGTTCAAAAATACAAATTAACTCTGAAATTAATTGCAATTAAGTCTTACATACAATCGCTCCCACATACAATCGCTCCCAATCGCAATAATGTATTTTTGAACACTGAAATATGAGAAATGCCCCTAAATGCGCATCGCTCTAATAGCGCTTTTAGCTTAAAAGCGAGGTATGAATACGGCCCATGGTGTACCTACAACTTTTGGGTCCGTGATACACCCCTTGCGTCACACAATGGATACAATGATAACTTCTAGCCAAGTCGAGAACCATTCCTGTCGGGCCACCCAGCACCACAACACCTCTGCACAACACCAAGTAGAGGAGTCCAGTGTCGGCGACACGCATTACGAGAATAAATTAATCATTTTTGGTTGTAAATGACACTAGCGCTAAGTTAGAATTCATCGATAAAATCAAATTTCAGTTTATGATGGAAGCTGTTGTCCTTAAAACACAATGCAAGCGGTAAAAGAATACTAACTGTAAAGAATAGAACCGAACGCTGCAACAGCTTACTCTCCCATCTCTCCACCATTTCTAGGACGACACTGGTCACCCCAAGGACCTGACACTATAACGTTACACCTCCGCGTTACACACCTTCGTTACATGTACTGATGCCATGAAGCGAATTCACTCCCACGTGTGGTTCTGCGTTAGTTGTGTGTTGTGATCTAGGCGTGAGAATAGAAGTTCCACTTCAAAAAAGCCTCTTTCATTCGATTCCGCCAACCAACTACTGAAGTACTTTCCAATAAATTCAGCTCAAAACCTGAGACAATTTGTCTTAGTTCATTTTGATCGCGATAGTATACTATACATGCCAAATTCACCTTTTCAATATATTTGTAGCCGCTGCCTCACACCTGAGGCCTTATTCTTGAAACGGGGAACAAAGTTCTCATGCGGTGTTGCTATGCAAGGAGAGCTATGATTGGCCCTTGCCTAGCAACTACACACGTGAACTCTGTTTCCTGTTTTAAGAATAGGGCCCGTGGGGCCCTATTTTCGGTACACGTGATCTGTTCCCCGGCGATCACCGGGGAACGCCGGTGAAGTGATCAGTTCCCCGGTTCTAAAAGTGGTATTTTCGTGTCCACTTTTCGGCTATACTCGTACACACCTCGTACATGTCCGTGTAATGTCGAAGCTTGGCTGTCAGCTGTCATAATGATATTTGAAATCGAATTGTAATCTTTTAAGACTTTCAAAAATAACACCAACGGGTCTTCTAGCCTCCCTGTGTATTGCTACTTGATATCATAACTCATAACGTCATATTATTGTATCAGGAAAAACAGGATTTTGGTAGGTACTTGATTGTCCAAACGTGGTACCTACTTTACTTGCTACGGTCAGCCGGCTTCCTTCCCCGGGTACTGGGATAAATGGCGTGACTAGTTCTGTGATGTGCCGGGCCAAGTCTTGTGTCACACGCGGAAATACTGCACAAACTGCACTTCGGAAAATTCCTCAAAAGGATTCTCCCCATTATCGTCCACAAATCCTTTGCCGGGTTGGCGCGCATCTTCTTCGGCCGCTTCCAAGTCCGCGATTACATGGACCGCCAATGTCGCGTTCAATGGATCCATTTTACCCAAATTATTTCAAGAAACTTTCGAAAAATTGGAGATTGCAACGTAAAATTGAAATTATTGAAAAGACGCCGAACGAGAATTTCAATTGTCAAAGTTATATCTGTCATCTGTCATTTGGCAATTGTTTTAGTTGTATTTTTGGTGCATTCAGCGTTGCCAACCTATGAACAATGTGCTTTTTTTAGTGATTTTCAATTTAGACTATTTGCAGTCCTTTGCTTTATTTGACATAAGCAGGGAATGAGCTGTTCTCTCGGTCGTTCCTAGGAGAACGAGTGTGCCCTGATTGACATAAGCGGGGAATGAGCTGTTCTCTCGGTAGCTCCTAGGAGAACGGGCGTGATCACGCGTGAATGTACCCGAAAATGCCGCTTCCCCTGTTTTTGAGGGAACAGTTCCTATAGGAACAGTTCACATGTGCACCGAAAATAGGGCCCCTGGAGTGTGTAAACTTCATCTTGAATGCGTTACTGAGAGTCACGCCCGTAAGTACTTTGCTACTTGTTGGCTAAATATTGGCCAATGCATGTCAGAGCCTGGTAGTTCTATAACCCGCCACACTGACACAATAGCTTCTACACTCCATGTCAACCTAATGTGCTACTGCTATGTTTTGTCAATGATCGGGATGGTGATGGTACCTAAATCAATAAAGTTACGTTCACAATATCGCCCATTTGGAGCTCATCGGCATGACGAATCTGCTGTGCTCTGCTCATCCGAACTGTTTACTGAACTGTGAATTCGTGGCTTGAAAAAGAAGCATGAGGAAGGCTCAAATGTTGAAAGAAACATTAGTAGTCGCCCGTTTGAGCATGGACCTCGTGAGGCGGTGCTTAACTTGAGGTACCTCTCGTAAGCGACGAAAAATTTGAACTCTGGCTGGGAGGCTCAAGGTGTTGCTTACCTACGTTTCCATTTACCGGTTACTCAAACGTTCCAAAGCAAATAAATTGGGAGGGATGTTGTCGGTGAAATTGAACGGGCCACATTCTAATTTTGCATTCGCTGAAAAGCGAAGCGTAAATAATATTGTCAGAAATCAAGGGGGAAATTCTTGAAATTGGCTATTCCATACAACGAAATGGCATGCATGGATGATGTAGCAGCTTCAGATGAAGCTTCGCGATGCCTGTCGCGATTTCATGTGTCTTGTTGAAATATTAATGATGTTTCTTTTGTTCCAGGTAAACTTACGCCGAGCGACCATGCGGAGTCCGTGGCTGAAATCCACGCTTATTGGTCAGTTTTGACATGACACGCTGCGTTGAACAACAACGAACGTGTTAGTACATTACACGAGATACCGACCGACCAAATACAATTTGTCTAGTGGAACTAATCCCTGAGGTGGTAACTTATTATGTTAGGATTCCACTAGCTTGCGGAAATTTGATTAGAGAACGCGGCGGCTCGACGCGCTTCCATCTTCACCGTGAACATCCTGATATATTCTACGCAAAACAATGTTCTCCCTAAAATTTCAACTTTAATATTTAATGAGAACAGGGCGATAAATCCATACACACACCGGTAAACATTGTTCCGATTATATTGTACAACAATGCAGTCAATTAACGCGCGTACGACGTTTTTAACAAGCACAACATTCACACCGCGGCGGCAGCGTCTTTATCACAAAACTTGACTCGATCAAAGCACTTGCACCCCTTAGCACTCCCTTGTACACAATACAAATCGAATTTCTATCGTAGGCTTGGAACGTCGCGCAATTCCTCAGAATGCAGGGATGCCATGTTTTAACAAGATATACCCAAGAGAAGATATTTTTGGGACAATACCTCATCCTACATCCAACGTATGTCAAATTTTTATACACTGTGCACAACAACCAAGTACACCTACATCTCATGAAAATGAGCAAAATGTTATGCATTGGCCGAGATTTTTTATGTTATGTAACCAACAAAACATCAACCCATTCCTATATACAGAGAGTTGTACCTATTGTTGGTTGCATAACATTTTTTCGCTGATATAAAATTTTTCTCACGGGCGGGTGTACAATCACATGTAGCAGATGAATCGACGGGCCCGTAAATTGTGTCAGCATTTAGACCTCTTCCTTAGTTTACAATTGACTTCAAGTGGCATAAAAGTGGGTTTAGTCGGTATTATTTAGCCTTGGATTTAGTTTTACTCATAAGCGCAGCATCGCGTATTGACTCTCGTGCGCATGAGGAAGACGAAAATTAAAACCACCGCTAAGTAAAAGTGCGTTCAGTCAGCTTATTCAGCTGCAAGTTTTAATTTTAGCCGTAAGCGCTGTATTGCTTATTGGCTGTTCTGAGGAGGCTGGTTCATAAGAGACAATGGGTGTCGCTGCGCTTGCGACTAAAATTAAACCCACCTTGAGATATTGTTGAAAAAGCGCCTCGCTTAAAGCCGTTTTAGACGGCTGTCAATTGGTTACGAAGTTTGTGTTCGTATACGAATTTCGCTAGCCCGCCGCTTCCGTGCTTCCGTGTTTCGTAAAAACCGCCAATCCCCTTGCGTCTCTTATCCCGTGCAGAGCCCACAAGCGTCATTCGTTCCGTATCAACTAGAATAAGCAACCAACTTGTCAATCCTCAAACCAAAGAAGAACCTTATAGACCTTCTCATATAGGCGGTTCCCTTTACTCGCAGCTCGCGCGCAAGTCTTCCCATAGACTAAACTCACTGGTTCAATTGGCTGTTCAACCGGGAGCGCTTATCGATCGGGCTGGCTAGGGTTGGGGTTGGCGACAGCGCCAATATAGGTGAACCTGCGCCCCGAGGACCTTAGGTAAATGAAAATGGCTATAGCAGTCTTTTTCGATCTGGAAAAAGTCTGCGACACCACGTGCTACGTGGAAATTCAACATCCTAAAGACAGTGAGAATTTACGGACTTGACGGAAACATCATCCACTGCGTACGACACTTTCTAAGAGACAGAACTTTACAAGTCAAGAACTAACAACTCTCCACAACCTTACAAAAACAAAAATGGCGTACCGCGTACCACAAGAGGAAGTTCTAAGCACCACGTTGTTCTCAGTAGCTATAGACAGTGTCACAAAGCACAATTAGCGCTGAGTGAGAGCAAACAATTTTGACAAACTCCCATTGACAGTAGATTTTTGCTTGGAATATTTACCTCGTTTTACAATGACATCACAACAATTATTCGCGCCTCTGCCTGATGGTGCCTGAATAGCACAGAACACAAGAAATTCCAACCGCTATAGATTTTGCTTCTTTTAAAAAATACTCCATTAGCCACTTAAACTTCAACTTCAACACCGTCTGGCAAGAAAAAATTTGGCATTTGTCCCCATTGGCAGTCCACTAGCTTTTTTTATTACTTTTTTCTAAATACAGTTTTTTCAGTACAATTTTCTGCAGCAAAAAAATAGTCATTTGACTAGATACAATTCAATTTCAAATACCCAGTTTTTACAGTTTTCATTCGAGGCATTGACAAAACTGTTTGAAAAAAACAAAATTTTGAAAGGACAACCTTGATCGGTCTATTTCCGCTGCCACAGCCAATCACCGACGCTGGTAAAAGTTTTCTTCGCGGTTTTTTTCTGCGGTACCTATAACTTTGGCCTGTAGTGTAGCGTCTCAAAATTTCTATCAGGGATGCGAGGAAACGATTAGGATGTTTTCAAACAGTAATAATCATAATTTAAAGTAATGCAAGCATAGGAGCGGAATAATGAGGCCCAATACACGACATAGGCTAAACGAGTGCCATTGAAAAGGGAATAATTAATTCGTGTTTATGAATGTATCGCCCCTGCTAATTAATTTGGAATTTTCAACAAACGACTCCACCGGAGCTTTAATTAAACAGAGATATAATTGCCCGCGCCCTTGTTCTGCTACTTTTATATTATCAATATACTGAAATACACAAACTCTTCTTCATTTGCGCCGCAAACGGTGGAATGACTGGATTGTGATTGTGTGAATAATTTTACGCTCATGCTGCACGGTTTTTAGCGCACTTCTCCAAACGGGAAAACGTTTATGCAAAAAATGTTACTCCAATGGGTAGCCATGACCTTTATCCCGCACCAAGAAAAATCTCGACGAAATAATGATGAACAATTACCTCGACAATTACACTACCAACAATTTAGTGTGGCGCGGCATCGCCGATGAATGCTGTATTTTTTAGAAGCCGGCCGGATCTTGAAACTTAATACATGCGGACAAGTACCCTCTCTTATCAAATTACAATAATACATATGGGAAGTTATTCAGAGGAGAATTTGAACTTTATTTTAACGAAAATTTCACATCGGTACGACCCACGGGTCAGTAGTTACGAATTTTTAAAAATGACTCCGAAGCTGCGGCTTGGTGTTGAAAGATTATTCGTTGTTTGCTGGCGCTTGGAATCTTCTCCGAACGGGACATGTTGTCTGACTTCTGTTAAGCCAACTAAACCTTTACATTTCTCGATCTGGGTCCAGATCGGTGGGTACTTTCTATTGCCACCAGCCCAGGACTAATATGATGCTGGGATCGCCGATTTATATCATGTGTTGTCACAGCTGGAATGTCCTGTGTGCGGATGATTGCGGTCTCTTTTGGGCTCCATCGAAAGCATGAAGGACGTCATTTTATAGTGTTTTTCGTTAAACGTGAGTTTCATGAAAACCAGTGGAGTAGGAGAATTGAAAAATAGAAGGGTAATCTAAAATCAAGTATGAAAATGTATAAGAATTCCAGAATTTTAAAAATTGAAAAACTTGGAATTAATTTTTTTTAAATTTTCATACATTTTTCGAAAAAAGCTCTCATTCACTTGGCGGCCCAGATTTGAATAACTTATTTTTTGTTGGTTTTTTATTTTTCTTGGAATTACACCACAAATTCTTGGGACTTCTTTGGCCAACTGGTTTTGCCGTTAGGCATCGTCAGGGCTGTAATGACTTTATTGAAGCTATTGTATGTTTAAATGAATAAAGGATCTTACTTGAGAAGTGACATTTTGTGTTATTTATACGTAGGTATAAAATTCAAAGGTTTTTTAGGTGTTATGATTTTGAATCGGTTCCGAAACTAGTTGATCTAAGAATTACAGGGTCCGCCAAAAGTAATAACCTGATTTCGTGAGAACTTTCCCCCCAAAGTATATGACTTACGTCATTAGTTCTTAGCGAAAATTGAAACTGGAAGCTTGAAGTTTTGTGCCATGATCCATGAACAGGTGGAGTTTGCCAAATCGCTCACTGGCTGGCTGTACAGCTAGCTGGACTTCGAAAAACCTCGTCAATTGAAATTTAAAAAAAAATCAAAACGGCAGCAAGGTGCTAAAGTCGTTGCAACTAGAGTCAGGAAGCAGACCTTATAGCACCCCGCCGGCTGTCGGATTTCTTTTCAAATCCAGATAAATGGAAATGACGAGGTGTTTTTAAGTTCAGCTGTACAGTCATTGAGCGATCTGGTAAACTCCACCTGTTCATATCACTAAACTTGAAGCTTTCAGTTTCAATTTTCGCTAGGAACGTTCAAAAACTCATGACATGAGTCAAGTACTTTGGAAGGAAGACCCTCACGAATCAAGTTATTAGTTTCAACAAACCATGCATGTTATAGTCTAACGGCTCAATAGGTACCCATCTACCAAGTTGGCGCTTGGACCGTGGAGTTGTTGAAGTTGACACTGATAGTCTTACTGCAATAATTGAAGTACATAACTCAACACATATACATGCATCAGCTAGTATAATGGTAGCATACACTCACCTTTCCACAGATTAAAGTCAGTCCGGAACTCAGAGGAAGGAGACTTCTGGTCTGGTGCGGAATTCTGTCGCTTGCGATACAAAAAGCAGGCAGGAAGCACTGTCAGTCCTGTCACTCACTTGGTGAGGATGTAGCATGTAGCAAGAAAATTAGTGAAGAATCACTGTATTTCTCGTAGAGAACACCTTCGACCTTCGAACTATGCTCGCTAATCGAATGTTGTGATGTTGTTGGTTTTCTTCGCGGAGCTCAGAGCATTTTGTCGACGGACGACGATCCATTTAATTTACATGATTGTCTTCAATCTTGTCACCGCACGGCCGGCGCTAAGTTGCTGAAATTAAAAACATCATTCTTACATTTTTGCCACATCACCCGAGCAAAACTTGCCTTTCCCCGGTTACCGTCAATCATAACGGCTGATAGTAATTATTCAATATTTTAATGCTTGAGCCAATAAATTGGTTCAATTTATCAAAACCAACTCAGTGACAAGCCTGCACAGTGTGGTGTTTTCACTTAATCGGGAATCGGGATTCGTTGCTTGATTCCACAAATAATTATTTTATCATAGTGTTTTGCAATCTTGTAAATTTATTATGAATTTCAAGACAATCAAATCACCTGATTCCATGCTGTTGAATAATCTTTCCAGATACCACGCGAGGTGCGGTTTTTTTAGAATGCTTCATTTATTTTAGAATTATTGTTCTTTAGAAACCCAGCAAATTTTATTAGATGCATTTCCAAGAAACAACGTAGTATACTAAAAAAAATTTCACGCTTGTGGGATTACCGTCGATGATGACTCTCGGCATCATGTTTCGTTTTTGTTTTTTTTTTTAAATTTTTCATTTCCACATCGGCAATCCTTTCACCAGTTTCAACCTTTGAAAGCAGGGTTAAATCATGATATAGTAAGGAGCATTTAACATTTTGTTTCGGTCGTGAAATCCATTGTTTACTAGTTGTCTTTATACTACGACCTACAAATGACTGACATTTAGGAGCTCTCCTTTGCGTTCTCTTCCATACGACTATTAATTCTGCTCCAAGAGTGTCTATAGTAGTACGTTTAACAATGGCTCTGCACGATTTTGTATTATCACCCACTGCCGTGGCCGGGACGAACAAAAAGAATTATCAGCTTTCAAGCAATCCACCAGCGCTTGTTTTCTGGCATATTTTTCACGTTTGGGTGTTTGGATGTGTGTGTGTGTGTGTGTGTGCATGCATGCATGCATGTCCCAACCAGCAGCGAATTTTCAGTGCTCTTATCGGCTATTTTATAGCTCGTACATATTCATGTTGGAATTCGTTTTGCGACGAACGCTGAATAGTCATTTCACCTGAGGGTCCGCATGCTGGTTTCATTTCCAAAATCATCGTCATCGAACAGTCTAAATGAAACGACACTTACGAAGTGTTTTAACGTATGTTCCACCGTCCGTCCGCCTGTCTGTCCGTTATTTCATTTTCTCCAAGACCAGACGTCAGACGTCCTAGCGAATGGCCACTCTCAAACCTGGACTATAGCCCAGGCATTTTAGATCAAAATTGACCAAAACCTAGAAAAAAATAACGTAAGTCTGAAAATTGGTGGAACGCTTCCACTTCAATCCCTTAACAACATACTGAAAGCCCTAAGAAATCCTTTGTCCACTTCATCGGTTTTTGGCGGCAAAAAGGTGTAAGTGACAATAATTTAGAAACTACGAGTATATATTAGAATACGCGATGAAGCTTCGATACAGCTGAAAATTGCTGAAAATGATCTCCTTGGCCAGTTGAATAACATATTGAAAGTCCTAAAGAATCCTATATCCGCTTCATTGTTTTTTTACCTGCAAAAAGGTATAAGTGACATTGCTTCACAAACCAATAATTAAATCACGCGTTGAAGTTTCAGTACAGCTATGTCCACTTCATACTTTTTTCAGCGGCAAAAATGTATAAGTGACATTGTTTTAAAAACTATTCAATGTCGGCTGGGTGGCTCAGAAGCATAAACCAACGCGCTCACAACCCATATTTCAACGCTTCCTCTCAGACCGGGGCTCGAATCCAGCCGGCGGAAGAAACTTTTCTGGGCCAAACACCGCTAAAAACGTTGAAATAATAGTGTTGTAGGAAATATGATTGTGTATAATGAAACTGTTGTAGCGAAAATTTGAAATAAACGTGTCAAAACTCCTATGGCCGAATGCAAGGTCGGAAAGGAGAAAACAATATTTATTATTTATTTATTTATTATTATTAAAAACTATTCAATTAAACACGCGGTCAAGTTTTAATAGAGCTGAAAATGGCCGAGAATGGTCTTCTCGGTCAGCTTAACAACATATTCAAAGTCCTAAAAAATACTATGTCCACTTTATCGGTTTTTGACAGCAAAAAGGTTCAAGTGATATTATTTTGGAAACTATTAATTAAAACATGAGTTGAAGTTTCAGCACAGCTGAAAGTTGCTTAAAAATAGTATCCTTTGTTAGTTCACCTATATTGTGGACAATTTTTTTGAAATACGGTTTAAAGTTTCAGTACAGCTGAAAATTGCTAAAAATGGTCTCCTTTGTAAGTTGACTGTACTAGTCCGAGTAGACTATTTTCAGCAATTTTCAAATGTATCGCAGCTTCAACACATATTTCGAACAATAGTTTCAAGAAATGATCTTAGGTATACCTTTTTGCCGCCAAAAGACGATGAAGCGGACATAGGATTTCTTGGGACTTTCAGTATGTTGTCCACATGATCGAGGAAACCAGTTCCAGCAATTTCCAGATGAATTGGAACTTCAACGCCTATTTCAATAAATAATAGCTTCCAAAACAATGTCACTTATACCTTTTTTCCGTCAAAAAACAATGAAGCGAACAGAGATTTTCCTAGTATTTTTAGTGTGTTGTTCAACTGACCAAGGAGACCATTTTCAGCAATTTTTAGCTGTATCGAAACTTCAACCCGTATTTTAATAAATAGTAACAAAAGAAAACTTATATCATTCTGCCGCCAGAAACTAATGAAGCGGAGAGATTTTTTAGGACTTTCAATATGTTGCTCAACTAATCAAGGAGACCATTTTCAGCAATTTCTAGCTGCATCGAAACTTGACCGCCTGTTTGATTGAACAGTTTCCAAAACAATGTCACTTACACCTTTTTGCGGCCAAAAAACAATGAAGCGGGCATAGGATTTCTTAGGACTTTCAGTATGCTGCTCAACTGACCGAAGAGACTTGACATTTTCACCTGTATCAAAACTTCAACCCGTATTTTATTAAATAGTAACAAAAAAATGTCACTTATACCTTTCTGCCGCCAAAAAACAATGAAACGAACATAGGATTTTCGAAGAATTCGAGTATGTTGCTCAACTGACAAAGGAGACCAGTTTTAGCAATTTTCAGCTGTACTGAAACTCCAACTCGTATTTTAATCAATAGTTTACAAAATGTCATTTGAACCTTTTTGCCGCCAAAAACCAATGAAGCAGAGAGAGGAATTTCTAGGACTTTCAATATGTTGTTCAACTGACCGAGAAGATCATTTTCGAAAGTTTTCAGCTGTATTGAAACTTCAACGCGTATTTCAATGAATAGTTTCTGAAATAATGTCACTTACACCTTTTTGCCGCCAAAAACCGATGAAGCGGACATAGGATTTTTTAGGACTTTCAGTATGTGGTTGAGGAGTTAGAGTGGAAGCGTTCCACCAATTTTCAGACTTCCGTTATTTTTTCCAGGTCAAAATCTAAAATGCCTGGACTATTAAGTTTTATTGATAACATAACTCATAACTAACTTTCATAACTCCCCGCTAACATAGGTAAAAGCCCAGCGTCGGACCTAGAGGGGGGACAAGCCGGGACATATGTCCGGGCAACAAAAATAGGCGACTTCATATCGATTTAAAAAAAATTGACAAAGTATATATATTTTTTTTCATCTTTTCTGTGAAAGTATTCAAATAGGATTCCCAAAAACGATGATACATTCGGAATAGCGCGCGTGGGGGCCGGCAGTCGCATTAAACTATTTCTTGTGGACAGGTGCCCATGCGCCAAATTTTAAAAACACTCGTACACCTGTCAATTTGAATGGCGACGTTGCACACTCTGTCTAGCCCAAGGATGTCTACAATAACTGGATAAAAAGCTTGGCCTGTTGTGACGTGGACAGTTGAAGCCGAGATTTGACAGTCCCGATGGGCACTGTGACTCACATCATCCGCGTCGCTCAGTCGGAACATGCTCGGAACTGTCATGTCGAGGTTTGCTGCCAGGCTCTTGCAAAAGCTCTTGGAATCCATTTTCACAGAAGATGGGCCGCTTTAACTCCAAAAAATCTCCAAGACGTACTGGCAAAACGTTTTTTAAACAAAAATCAGTTGTTGAGCATTGATGGTCAGTGTCAAAGTGTGTTTGATAATCAGAAGTACCTAAGAACATAGGGGGATTGATTTTGTCATTAAGGAAATAGCTTGGAATGCAGGAGGTGGAACAGAGGAACTTTTCACTCGAAAGATACCACTTGTCACGTTTGATGGATCATAGATATTTTACGATATTGCTAGTTGCGTCATCCATGTTACGGACTCGCCTCCATTTCACTTCAGCACTATAACGTGTGAGCGTTGCGATATGACAGTCCCGAATACACGACAGTCGAGCGAAACCCCACAGGCGCTAACATGGTTCCGGGGCCACAGACGCGAAAGTGGTTTGAGGGACACACAAGCGAAAACTCTGATAGACGGATTCCGTAGTGCAATGTGGCAACGCCGCCCATCCTCCTGCGTCATCATCGGCTGCGCACAGACCCATCGGGGGACACAGGGGCGAAAGCACCTTGAGGGCCACAGGAGCGAACGTGGTTTCAGCGACGCACAAGCGAAAGCACATCGGGGGACGCAGACGCGAAAGCACTTCGAGGGCCACAGGAGCGAAAACATTTGGTTTGGAGCTCTGCAGAATTCGTAGCGGTTCGTCTACTTCCAGGCAGATGGCGCCATCGGTTCATGTTCATTGATTTATAATGATTCATTGTTATCGAGCCACGTGTACCTACCTATAAGCCATCAATCACTTATAAGCTAAATTCTGCATTTGAGTATACCTATACTAAGTAATAATTAATAAAATAAAAAACAGATAAACAATAGAATCGCACGCATTGTAAAGTGGGTTTCGATTGAGTTAGCTGATCTGATTTTTCTCAATTTTGCATATAAATGAATAGTTTCGGTGAGGCTAATTTTAAACATTATAATGTGACAAACTTCTATAAATTAGCATTCAATTAAAATATATTTGAAGGTATAAAATAATAATTGTGACAACTATACCTTTGTGATGAGTGAGTTGTTTCCAACAATGCAGAATTTAGCTTATATTATAAGTGATTGATGGCTTATAGACAATGCTTATAGGTAGGTACACGTGGCTCGGTAACAATGAATCATTATAAATCGATGAACATGAACCGATGGCGCCATCTGCCTGGAAGTAGACGAACCGCTACGAATTCTGCAGAGCTCCAAACCAAATGTTTTCGCTCCTGTGGCCCTCGAAGTGCTTTAGCGTCTGCGTCCCCCGATGTGCTTTCGCTTGTGCGTCGCTGAAACCACGTTCGCTCCTGTGGCCCTCAAGGTGCTTTCGCTCCTGTGTCCCCCGATGGGTCTGTGCGCAGCCGATGATGACGCAGGAGGATGGGCGGCGTTGCCACATTGCACTACGGAATCCGTCTATCAGAGTTTTCGCTTGTGTGTCCCTCAAACCACTTTCGCGTCTGTGGCCCCGGAACCATGTTAGCGCCTGTGGGGTTTCGCTCGACTGTCGCCTCACCGACAGTCCCGACGGGCGAAGTGTCAGATCAAAATTTAAAGGGCCTTATTTCTTGATAGGAACGATCACCGGGCAATCGCGGTGCAGTCAATCACATCCCTGGTAGCCTAGCGACTTCACATACAGGTGTTCATTTGAAAAGTTGTCACCCATTATTTCCCGCCGTCAAAATTTTCCACAGGAAAACGCCGAAACGGGTCGATTTTTGTTTCGAGGGGGACATCTAGGACACATACTGCCAAATTTTTATCTTCAACTCCTTCAACTTCATCCCACCCTACTTCAAATTTCAAATATTACCTATCTTGTGATGATGCATCAAATGGGGTCTTATACCATGATTTTTTTATTCCCCTAAACGAAAGTACAGCGTGAGATAACCACAGACGAAGCAACATAGTGTCTCAAAAGCAACTACATACTTTTCTCCAAAAAAAAGTTGAAAATCGGCGCGCGAAGCAGAACGGTTTGATTTCAACGTCTAGTGACGTAGCTAGACGTTGCGTGTTGCTATGACAACGATGCAGTTGTTGCTGCTGATAGGCTGCTCTCATGTCGGCCTTGTCCATGTTTTGTTTTCATTCGCGCTTACGCTGCGCGCGATTCCACTTGATTTAAACCGATAGACTGGAAGAAGCGAAACTTCATTGCTTTTTTCTCGGCCGAAAAATTTTTCATTTGTAATTTAGCTGCACAGTTGCTGATTTTATCTATTTAAGCAAAGGTCAATACCAATAAAATCGTATTTTGTGATTCTTGTATACGACCCCATTTAAGGCAATATAATTATTTTTCCGTCAAACATATTTCTAATTTTTTTTAAACTAGCTCCCAACCCTTGTGAAAAACCTCTTTTTGTTAATGGAAGCGCGACGTAAAAAAGACTAAAACAAGTGAGTATGCCTTCACGTGCCTGAGTCTCAGTAGCGCATTTTCTCAAAGAGGCATATTATGAATGTAAAGAAATTTGGTTGAAGGAGAAACATCATTCTTTGCCTACTCTCTTTAGTCGAAACTCATTGTGATTTTTTGTTATCAGAATGTCAATGAAACAGATTTGAATGAAAATTCTTTCAATCATCAATATTTTTTTGTTTGGAGGCGGAAGCTGGGAGCAGCCACTAATCAACAGTAGCCTATTCTTTCCCATTTTTAGTCGGCTATCCATATAGCGAAAGAATTAGATCGTTATGTCTTCGGGTTTATGTTTTTCATTCATCTCTTACTTTGAGGGCAGCGTGTGGGGGCGGCAGCATTCGGGAAAGTAACTGTTGCACAGTTTGAGTTGTAGTTTCTAAATGTTTGAAGAAATATGACAGTCAGTGAAAATTGTGGAAGTTGTTTTTTTTTTTGTTTGGGGGCGGGAGCTGGAGGCGGCGGTTAATCAAAAGTGGCCTATCTTTTCCCATTTTTAGTAAACTATCTATATAGCGAAAGAATTAGATCGCTATGTCTTCAGGTTTATGTTTTACATTTATCTCTTGCTTTGGGCGGCGTGTGGGAGCGGCAGAGTTTGGCAAAGAAACTCTTGCACAGTTTGAGTTGACAGATCCTCAGAAAATGTCCAGTCCATATGTAGCGAAAATGTGTGAAAATTGCGTTGACTTGCCTAAAAATAGAAATAGAAAATAGACTTGCCTAAAGTAAGATTTTGACGACCTAAAAGTATTTTCACGTCCTAAAGTGTGAAAACAAACTTGTGAGACACAACGTAACCCATTTCGTTGAAACTCAAGGTCCACCGGTTTTCGCAAAAACTAGAAAACTGAATCCTGCAAAGGTCAGAATTGCGGAAGCTGAGTTTGAAAAGTTAGCCCGTTTAGGTGTTGCCAAGACCTTCTAAATAGTCTAGTCCCCCGTACGCTTCTCCATTACATATGGTGCCTAAAAAGAATAGAGAGTGGAGACTCAGTGGTGACTATAGAGCTCCGCTGTGGAGTTTGCATCAACAAAAAAGTTTGTCGCTTGCTGTAAAGGATAATGCATTCATAGCTGATCAAGATGTTTTCTGGTCTATAAATGAATTATCAAACAATTATTTCCTAGTCGCTATAACGCTAGGTATTACAAAGGACACTGTGTTTTTCAATCAAAGAAGAAATACACATTTAGGTCAACCAGATCCAAAAATTCGATGACGTGAAGGTTAAGAGTGCATATTCACGCGTCGTTATTCCTGACGAATGTCATGACCCGTGCATGTTTATTGTTGGTGAACATTGTTAATGTTTGACAGATCGTTCTCAAATGTAGTCGGTATCGAGCCGAAATAGATAAGATTCGAACAACGAAACAACGACTTGATATGTCGAACCATTCGAAAGATATAAAATATTTAGAAACATTTGACTAGGAAGCGAGTAAAATGAAAAAAAATCACGGAAAAAAAAGCGGTCGCAAATGGCCTCAGCCACTACGTGTGGCGAGGCTTGAAGGACATGGGCAATAATGGGCATTATATTCCTAAATAAATAGTGTGCTATTACGTAACGCACCAGTGTCAATCATTTTGAGCCCAATAAATTATGAAAGTATGACTGATTATTATAAATACGAATATCTGTGCATCCTCGGTCCCCATTGATCCGGATATTGGGATATTGCTATCGCAATTCATTTATCATTGGGCGAAATATAAAAATGCCGATGCAAATTCAACGAAGCCGTGTACCCGTATACACTGAAAGAATCACGACGACGGGATGCCTACCGCGTGACAAATTAGTCATGAAAACCGCAGTTAATTCAGTCCCTGGACATAAGGGGGGTGCTGTTAATCATACGATTGTCCCTCTGTTGCTTCCGTAACCGATCACTTCCGGTGTGGTTTATAGGGCTAGGTCAGTGCCGGCATGTTGCGGTATCTTGCTATCGACCCCTCGACGCGTCAGAGCTATTGGATTTGGAGCGCACCTCCTCAATCGACGACTCTCAAACGTTAAAGTGGACCGTTTCAAAAAAGGATCTCTTCACTGTATTGCAGGCATATGTCACGTATGGCGATCTCATTTGTCTGAGAAGGCAAGCGAGCAGGAGCTCTTTCGAACCTTCCGAAGTGTGATTTTCCTTTCCACATTGCACTTCATACGTCATCATTCGCTAGCCCACACTCAGATGCATTCCAAGGCTCGAAATCAAAAGGATTCCAGTCTCTCCAGCAAATCACCTGCCAACAACTTATTGGCCTATCAAAGTGCACTTTATCGCTATTGCCGCCCCATTTGCGGCAGGAATTTTGAGTAGGTGCCTAGGAAGGTATCTGCAAGAGCTAATTCTTATTCTCTTACAAACCATAGAAATAAAACATTTATTGCCTTCAACTGTCAACACTGTCAAGTGTCAACAACGCCGACCCCAGTGATATTCACCGAGAGCTGTCAAATACATCAAATGACTTTTGACAGATTAGAGTTACATAGTTACAAATTAGAAATGAGGAATAGTGAGGAAGGGAAGGAAGGAATAACCTATTGCTATTTCTCATCTGGCTACCTACTAAAGGACTTTCGACGTGAATATACGTGACCATGAATAACAAATGGAAATGATTTCCTTCTTACGAATGCGCCACTCACCCAGCACCCACACGGCGTGGAATTTGACGTGCCTTCTTTAAGTAGTCTGCCTGCCTATCCCACTAGGACGAGACAATTCGAAGGATGCGCTTTCATAAGCTGGCATTTGTGACAATCCTGCCGGTTGATTGCATTATCTGCGTTGCTCATTGCGTGCCATTTTTTGCTGTAAGCGTGGCATTTAACAATGCGGTAAACTTGTCAGATGAACAGCGTGTGCACGAGACATGAGTGTTATTAAACCAGGCTTTATGTTTGCTCTTTCATTATCACGTTTGTAATTTAGCTTGACTTTGCCAGTGGCGAATTCAAGGTTCATCGGCAAATATTGCTGTGCTTAAAAAAGTCCAGCGCGTTCTGGGAAGAATTTCACTTTGTACACGATCAGAAGAAGTGATTAATTTGAATAACTGGTAGTGACATCTAGATTTTGAAAACGCTCGAGGCTCCCGGCATTTTACGATGCGTATCACGGCATGTCACTACAGTCCAGAGTTCGAACCTTATTTTCTCTCTAATGGATGAATTTTCGAGTGGGACAATGGCCCGGAAGAAGTAAATAATCCACAGTGGAATCTTATTGAACTGTCGAACACATCCTCACTGTGCTGAAATTTGGGTCAATTCTTTTCTCCTTCTCTGGAGTTTCCAGGGTATTTGTCAATATAAATTGATGGCAGGCAGATTAAACCACGAGTGCGATGAAAATCATATGCTTCTTTATTATGTGCCTGTGTGCATATAAATGCGGAACATACTAATTATGTGTGTTATGGTTCGATTACGGACGTAACAGATTAATTCCATTTTGAATGGGAACTGACTGAATAAGACAGTTCGGGATGTTATAATCATAGGTACCTAGGTACCTGCGAATCTCAAATTAAAATTCGTTCGATTTCCTTTGCAAATTTCGGAATTGTTTTTCTTATCACCCCGGTACGCTCTAGTGGGAATCATGAATGGAAATTATTATTTATTCAAGTTCGATATTCACCAGACCAAGAAAACAGAACGGACGAAAGCGAGGGGGGGGCACAGTGGGAAAATGGGCTTTTATACAGGTGCCTCAAATTTCGCACCTCCTTCGGAGTCCAGGGCAGTTCAGAGTTCAGAAAATGCTCGAAAAGTGTCAGAAAAACGTAGAAAGAAGGGTATTTTAAGGTACTTCTAGCCCTAGTTGTCTTGGTCCTACCGCGAGTTCCGCCAAAAAAGTTAAACAACGAATAACAATTGGAGTAACTCGAGATTTTCTTGGGTGGGTTCTGGCCAAGTCCATCAATTAATAAAAATGATCGGTGTTCTTCGGATCGCTTTTCGTCTTTAATCAACTAGGACTGATCAACTGGGCAAACAAATGCCAGTTAACGGCGTGTTGGCGTTGACACTATCAACTTTTTGGTGGAACCCGCGGCTAGTTTGGTTATTCATTTTTGTAGAAAAAAATTCACAATCCATAGAGTCTCGAAAAATGGGGAGGACCGGGTAATGGTGCGCAGAGAACAATTGCGCGCATGTCACTACAGGTCGAAGTAAAATAAGAACGTCTTTCTGTCAAACATACTTAAAAAAATCGGTTGTGTCACCCCAAAACTTCCTCGACGAGTAGCAAGGAACGGATGGAAATTTTATTATGAGACGTACCTTCGGGTGGGAAGCTAGAATTTGAGAAAAAGATTGAATAATTGAGATGTTTTCTTTAATAAGGGATTCATTTTGAGCTCCATCATTTGAGTGCGGTCTGGATAAGCCGGGCCGGTTACTCATTTTAAAGTGGAAAACTCTCAAAAAAAAATTGGAGAATTTTAAGAGTAATGCACAAATTGCACAAAGGTCCACAACGTGAATTTGTAATATTTCACGAATTTCGGCTCCCTTTTGAAATAATAACTTCACTTGCAACCTTGCGTAAATAAATTGAAATGTTTACAAATAATAACTTATAATTTATACGAATTTGAAATTCACTCAACATTGTAATTTGCAATTTCATAGGGGGCAGGGTATAGTAGTCATCAGCTTGGCAACTTCTTGGATCTTGCCTCATCTACAGGGGTCCCGAAAATACACCGACAACACTCTAGTGTAGCTTCCCTCTCATCAAAACAAGAACAAAAGTTCCTATAAACATAGCTCCGGAAACGCTTCCTAAGAGAGCTATTTTACCCCCACACCTCAGCCTGACCCACCCTTGATGAATTGTTTTGCAATTAATCTTGCCTTATTTTGTTGGGTATAAGAAGGTCAGTGCATGGATGTGTCAAGTTTCGCTGATTTCCCTTGAACGGTTTCGGAGATATTGAATAAAAACTATCTTCAGGGTCCCACCTTTAGGGGCCTGTAGCTCCATTAGGAAGCGTTCCCGGACCCATGTTCATCAGAACTTTTTTCTTGTTTTAATGAGACGAAGCTGACTTCTTTTATGACCAATCTCACTCCCTTATTGTTTCATCCCTTCGCGCTGTGATGACAACCCCTGAATTGTTAATAAATAAACTAATAATAATAAATAAATAATTTATTCAGCTAAAAGATCACTTCATTGAAATCACAGCCACGTCAGTTTGTAAGGCAAATAGTATATACATAGGTATACAATAAATAATAAATAGTTACACGAAGAAATAGACAGAATATGGACAAAAACATCAACATCAACAATAACAAGCATATCACAGCAGTGGACAGACGCCACGATTGCATATTTATATCGAGCCTGGTCTTAGGTTGCCATGTACTCATTGAAAGTATGTTAAGGTATTCTTTTATTTTTTTTTTTAATTCTGTTTACGTTGCAACGTTGGCTATGTGCGAAGGCAGCTTATTGAAATATGCGCTTCCATATTTGGGTGATCTCTTTGTTAGTACCCTATTTACTTTGTCGACACATATCTTAGCCCTGTTTCTTGTCAGATACTCATGCTTGTCACTTCCTATAATAGGGATGATAGGGCAAGTGACTCCTCATTTGAAAGGTCTTGCTTCCCTGAATCCAGTGCAATAATTTTTTTGAAGTTTCATCAATTAATCAACAAAAAAATTGGTTGTGTCACCCCAAAACTTCCCCGACGAGTAGCAAAGAACGGATGAAAATTTCATTTTGAGACGTCCCTTCGGATGGGCAATTAAAATTCGAGAAAAAGATTGGAGAATTGAGATATTTTCTCTAATAAGGGCTTTATCATTTGAGTCCGGTCTCGATAAGCTAGGCCGGTTACTCATTTCAAAGTGGAAGACTCTCGGAAAACTTAGAAAATTTAAAGAGAAATTGCCTGAAAATGTTCAAGAATCACTTACTCTTTGTTTAAAAAAATTTGGTATAAATCACAAGCTAAAAAGTTGAAAATTTGCAGTTTTTCACAAGGAACCAAATTATGTAGAAAGAATTGCGAGTGAGGCAGTCAGACGCATTGGTACATGGATAAAGGTATTTTAATCGAATTTTCCAAGGTAAAGATCGTCAATTACGCCTCCATCATTCAAGTCCGGTTTCGATAACTCGGACCTGTTTTAAATTTTCAACAAGGGAATTCCCGGGAAATTGAACAGAAAATTGTTGGAAAATGTCAAAGAGCCGGTTACTTCTTGTAAAAACAAATTGGTGAGAATCTGTTCACAGGATAAAAAGTTGGAAAATTTGCAGTTTTTCCAGAGATGAAAACTCGGGAACCGTAGGTCCGATCTCGAATATTTTCCGTCCATAAATTAATTCAATCTTTTCTCCAACTGTCATTCCCAGCATGCCTGCACCTAAAATAAATATTTCGTGGGGCTCATCGCATGTCGAAGTTTGCTTTGCAGTTTTTTCAAATTCACTGTGCGCCTTATGCCAAATCAAAATTGGAAAAAAAATTCACGGAATGTGCTAATTTCGTTTTGAAAAAATCACCGTCGGAAAACCGGAACCGTGCCGATTTTGAAAATGAGTCTACACGACGCCCAATCCAATCTTCTTTCGATATCAGTAGGAATTTTTCTAAATAAGTTGATCCTTGCGCAGGAATGAATTTTTAAGTGGAGTCCTGCATCAAAAGCGAGTCGTCCTGGCCAAAATACGGGCGAGAGGCCCTCTCCCCTCTCGAGTGGCAACGGCTAGGTAGGAGAGTAACATTAACCAAGGTAAGAAACTTTTTTGGAATTTCATCAAAAGTACTAAACAAATGCGGAACTCTGATCCTCACTTTATCATCGACGAAATTGAAACCGATGACAGAAATAAAATATCCAGCGCATTTGCAAAATATTTTGAAAGTGTGTATGGTGAGAGTTCCTCGTATAACCGCACTACAATAAGTCGGTTGGCGGATGGCATCATGCCCTGCGTAAGTCAGAATCACTTCCATTTTGACCGGATCAGCTTATCTGAACTTGAGGCTGCATTCCGTGTAACATATGCAAAGCTGCAAAAGAATATTTGTCATATCCTCTGCTGGTGATTTTTCAGATGTCTCTTCGCTCTGGAATTTTTCCGGCATGTTTTTGGGGAGACTAAGTTAACCCCAATTCACAAGAAAGGTCCCAAGGAGTTAATAACTAATTACAGGCCGATTGCCGTTCTAAACTGCATTGCGAAGTTGTATGAGTTTGTGTTGTATGAGAAGCTTTATTTTTACTTTAATAGACTTATTTGTCGGGAACAGCACGGTTTTGTCAGAAAAAGGTCAACCGAAACAAATTTACTAACTTACCTTGACAAGCTCTGCAGGTTGCAATGGAGAAGGGTACTAGAGTCGATGATCGATGCTATCCACACTGACTTCGCCAAAGCGTTTGATACCGTAAACCACGATATCCTTCTTGCCAAATTAACAGCTTACGGCCTCAGTGATCACTTGATGGGTTTTTTTTTCGTTCTTACTTGATGGACAGAAAGCAGTACCTACGTCTTATACAGAGGGTCTAAATCAAACAGTTTCACTGCAAAGTCAGGTGTCCCACAGGGATCTAATTTGGGTTCCCTCTTGTTTTTGATATTCATAAACGACCTTCCCAGTGTTTCTAAGTCAGGGACGCTGTTATATGCTGACGACTTCAAGTTGTTTGCACCTGTCACTTCTGTAAATAATTCCATTTTACTCCAGCAAGATCTCAATAACGTATATCTTGGTCACTTAAAAATAAATTGTATTTCAACATCAAAAAATGTAATTATGTAATATTCTCAAAATCCAAGAATAATTCTGAATTTGATTACACTATCGCGGGAGTTCCATTAAAAAAAACTGGACCAAATAAGAGACTTAGGAGTGACATTTCAGAGCAATTTGAAGTTTGATGCTCACATTCAGAATATTTCTAGTGGGGCGCTACGCAATTTAGGTTTCATTAAGAGGACATCTTGCAAATTCAAGAACATCGACACTATCAAATCACTCTACAACTATCTTGTTAGAAGTCAACTTGAATATTACAGTACGGTCTGAAATCCTCATCTTAAGGTTATGAAGCAAAGCATCGAGGTTGTGCAGAATAAGTTTCTGGGTTTTCTCTTTTTTAAGAAGCACGGACGGGGTCCAGGGTTTGAGTCTTTTCAGCCGATACGCGATGAGTTTGGTCTTATTGTAGAAAGTTAAAAATGTCTCTTCGCTTGTGTAATATTTTATTTTGCTCGACGCGTTTCGAAACTCTTATTTATAGTTTCATTTTCAAGAGCAAGTAAATGGTGAATTGATATACTTGTAAAGTTGGAATTTCGGAGGGCAACAGCCACATTGCTATTTCTATATAAAATTATCAACAACTTTCACGACAGCTCCTACCTGCTATCAAGACTGAACTTTTACATGCCGAACAACAGAGTTAGACCTAGATCAGTTCTATTTTTTGTTTCTAATAATGTCAATGTGATTAATGGAATGTGTCTTATCTTCAATGTTATTTTTAATGACCGGCAACTCATTGCTGACGTAGACATTTTTTCTTATAGTCTATCTAGATTCAAGACCGCTAGTCGTAGAATATTGTTGAGAATGTAATAATTTGTTGTTTTTTTTTTGGGTCGGGGGGGGGGAGATTATTTCAAGTTCCACTGTTTATTTTGATTTTTGTTATTATATTTTGCGAACACATGTAAGTAGGATGTAGGTTTTCTGTATGTGTTCTAAATAAATCAATAAACAAATACTTTCAACTATTCTAAATACAGTTTGTTATGGGCTTTCAAGCGGCATATCGCAAGTCAAGTTCCGTGAGATATAGCTTCTGTCATTTTTTGATAGTGACACTTCCGTTTGACAGATGACAGCCAAAAACTAGTGGGCTCATTCGACGGTGAAATAATGTCTGTGTGCCAAATTTCAAGTCGGTCGGATAGACGTTGCAGCTGTTATCGTGGAAGGTTACAGACATACACACATACATATAGACAGAGATAATAATGATAATAATAATAATTTCTTCTTTGTTACGGCGAAGTCTAGCCAATGGCTATTCTACCTAACCGTGGACCGACAGCTTAACGTGCTCTCCGAAGCACGGTATAAGCGAGTTAAATTTCTGGTAGGTCACCCATCCAGAAATCTGACTGCGCCTGACGTTGCTTAGCTTCGGATATCGCTCTCCCGACATCCGACGCTTCCGCGTCACGCTTATACTAAATAGATCATTCTGGAAATAGTCTTAATCGTCATAGGGGACCTCAAAACAAATATATCCGTCGAAATCTAGAAAAAAATTAGCGCGTTCACAATACATCCCCTCCTCGTTGGGTGGTGGGTCGGGGAAGTAAAAATTATAGCTTCAAACATGCGAAATAAATTCGATATTTCAAGACATTAGGAATGAAAAATTGAAAAACGCTTGGACAGATTAATTTCAATTTCAAGGTTCAGGGGAGCTACTTTGATTGCTATTCATAAACATTGACAGCTCAACCCTTCAAGTGGAGGCTGAACCACCCTTACAGTCTTGAATGCAATAAGGAATCAAAGCAATTCTTCCATCATTTTATAAATGTCCGTAAGTATCAAAGTTCTTCAACTTCAAACTTCTTTATTTGTGTTTCACAGCATGTTTACACACGTCAACAATGAATAAATATTTAAACATTATAAGAACAATAATAACAACACACCAACATATCGGCTGACATTCCTTCACAATCCCTATTTACAGATACAAAAGGCAGAAAATGGACAACAGACATGTATCTATTTGACACGTAGCGTAGGCGCATTAATGATAAAACTTGGTGTTAGTATCAAAGCTCAAGTTGCAAAGACGGATTTCATTCTTCAGATAATAAATAGTTTTCTTAGCCATTCATTTGTGAAAAACCGCAATAGCAAGAAATTGGTCAAACGTTGGAAAGAAATCAAAGTCAATCAGTCAGTTTCAGAGTTTACAAAGTAGCTACGCTGTAGCTACAAGTATAAACATTAGTTCTTTTCACAATAGTGTACCACAACAGAGGAACGTGTTGATTTGATTAGTCTCTTTTTCAAAAACAACGACTATACCCGTACATCGACTTTGTTCAATGAACGGCATTCGAACAGACATGTTAATCGAAAATACATTTTGGAGTTGGTTGCAAAGTTTCGACAAAACTAGATTAGCAGCCAACCAAAAACGGAATCCTGAACGTGAATTTCTAATGAGGAATGAGGCTACTGAGATTGAAGTTTTAGGACAAATTGCTGCAGATCCTACTTTAAGCACAAGAAAATTTAACAGTGTTACAAATATCGGAAGCACCACTATTCAACGGATATTGAAGAAACATAAATTTCACCTGTACAAGATTCATCTGGCACAACAATTGAATGAAGCCCGGCGGTAGCTCGGTGGGCTCCATCTCTGGCTTCAAACCAAGAGGTCCGGAGTTCAAATCCAGCTGGGGCAGGTGGCTTTTCTCTATGCGCTCTCAAGTACTTCGGCGTGTACTAACCGATCGGTCACGCCAAGGGGAAAAAGGTAAAACGGAATAAGTCACCGAAAGGGCGCTAATGAGCTAGTACTCAATGCGCCCATAAACAACCAATTAAAAAAAATGAATGAAGATGACTTTGATCGGCGGCTGGAATTTTGTAAGATCATAACTGCACGAATAGCTTCCGATGGAAATTTTGTTCTCAATATCTGTTTCTCGGACGAATGTACCTTCTTCTTAAACTCCACTATTAATCGTCATAATTGTCGTTATTGAGCAGATACCAATCCAAGAGTTTTCCATGCAGTCCACACACAATCTCCCCAAAAGTTGAATGTCTGTTTGTCTGAATTGGACCCATTTTTCTTGACGGCAATCTGACAGGGGAAATGTATTTGGATTTACTACAAGGTACTGTGGTATACCCTTTACTTGTTGACATTGTTTAAAATGATGAACGCTATCAAGAAAACCAACTAGTGTTCCAACAAGATGGTGCTCCCCCGCATTACGCACGAGGTGTTAGAGTTTTTAGACAGGGAGCTCTCGGAGCAATGCATTGGGCGGAGAGGTGCTATTGAGTGGCCGGCAAGATATCCAGATTTAACTCCACTGAATTTTTTTTATGGGGCCATTTGAAAAGTAAAATTTACGCAACAGAACCGGAGTCCCTGGAAGAACTGCGACGACGTATTGTTTGAGAGTGCGTACGTATTGAGAGAGAGTATAATTTGATTAAACTGATCTTTTCATCAGACCCATCTTTTAATTTCAAAATTCCAAGGGTGGTTCGCCCTTTACCTTAAGGGTTGAAGTGACAATATCAACAAATGGCAATAAAAGTAGCCCCCTTGAAATTAAAATCAACCTGTCCAAGCGTTTTCCAATTTTTTATTCCTGAATGTCTTGAAATATCGGATTTATTTCGCATGTTTGAGCTTTAATTTTTTTGATTGATTTATATAACTTCAAATTATTGCACTGGATTCAGGGAAGCAAGACCTTTCAAATGAGGTGTCACTTGCCCTATCATCCCTATCAACATTTCAAGGGTTGTCATCACAGCCCGAAGGGATGAAGCAATACGGGAGTGAGATTGGTCATGAAAGATGTCCCCTCGATAATGAAATTGACCTGTTTTTGCATTTTTTGGGAAAAAAATTCTGCTGGCCACAATCCCGTCTGTTCCGTTTTCAATGGGCCACCCTGTATGTTCAGAACCAGGCGGTAATGACTAATGAATAAGAAACAATCGACAGGTATACAGCTTGACTTTCCACGCTTCTTTCATTAGTGCCGTTGGTTAAGGCTCTAGGTCAGTTTCTATTAAAATTTGTTCCACTTCTAACTCCATCGAACTATGTAGTTCAAACGAACATAGTCCTGCGATCGTCAAATGCGTGTCGCTTTTCCGAATTAGATTTATTATATACCCTTTGCTAGATTAATTTATTCGAAAGTCTCAACGGCGCAGTGGAGTTTGCTTAATGCCCTTTATTCGATTAAATTATCACGAGCTATATACAATCACGCGTAGGTATAGCTACAACGTTTTAAACTGATTGTTAAACGCTACCGCTACTAGCGGCATCAAGCAAATTAATTTCCCGTTGAAACTGTGTACAAGAGATTAATTGCGCCCTATAGTTACGTCAGATTTAAGACATCCTGTGACTCTGTCATTTCAGGTGTAGGTAACTCGTTTATTTCAAGACTCAACTAAAATAAGATTAAGTCTTACCTGAGCTTATTTTGTCGTTTTATCGCCCTGTTTGATAAAAGAGCAGAAGCAGATACCATGCCGTAGTGTTTTGGCGTATGCTAATGGAGCCGACGACGACGGTTGTCGCAATATTAAACGAAATAAATGTAGAGTTGGACTACTCTGGAGTTTTGAACGAAAAAAAAAAGTCTGCTAATGGACGCCTATTCAATAGGGCGCATCCGAAATAAAAATTGATATTTATATCCAGTGGAAAGTATGAAATATAGCGATGAGTTTGTGTAATTTAAACCCCATTATGTCCCAATGGATTCGTATCCATTCACGGAAGAGGAGGTGATAGGGAATAGTCCCAACCGTACTACTCAAAATTCCACGCGTTATGCCAAGATAGGGAATGAATTTCGATAAAAATGATTTATACTCGTCAAAAACAGCCATCAAAATCCTAAATGGAAAGGCATCACTATTGCGATAGCGCGCCTCTCTTCGCGATTACATGAAACTGCGATTTGTTGATGACGACTGTGATGGCTCTTGAATAATTGATTTGTCATTAACAACCGCAGCCACCAGTGATAGAGCCCCGGCAAAATGGGTTTTCACCTCCCCCTCCCACCCTCCAATATACCTCATTCTACACGTTACAATAACAATATAACACGGCATCGATTCCCAAATTGCTCGACGCGAAATCCATACAAAAGCCGTTCCCCATTCAATTTTCATCAAACGCCACCGCCATTAAACATCACCAATCTGAAAACTAAATGCCCCCCCCCATCCCTTTGCACGCGTGCACACATGCGATATTAAACCCTAATTCCAGCACTTCTTTCTTCTTCCCCAAATGAATATTTCAAACGCAAGACTAAGTAGGTATGTCCTATATCCACGCGCTTGACCCAGACCGACATATCGACCCCAATTTAAATCCTTTAGCTCAAATCCGATTATTTACGACCCGGCGCTAAATCACAGGCGAGTACGCAAACGATTAAAAAACTGAGCTACAGTGAGAAGCGATGCAGTCTTGAGATATAACTGGGAATTACCATAAAATGTCAGACTGGGGGATGTTTTTCGGAAAATATTTAACACCAAGTGCCGGCTTTAGAGAGTATTTTTATTATTATTATTAATTATAATCACCAAGTACGAGTGAAATGTTGTTGTTTTTATATACCTATCATCTGTCCAAAAATAATACATTTAAATTATTTTTTTTACGTGGGTATGGGGCCGGTTGGCTTATTTTGTGCAAATTGAAATAAAGGATAGCGGCATTTCATGCGACCATCCATTAAAAGTAACGTATGTAAATGAAACAAATAGAATTATGCATATGGAGAAGATGGAAGTGGCAACGTGCATGTTGTACCGGTAATGAGTAATATGCATACAGTTAGTTATGGTGCGATGTACTAATGGCCAAACTCAAATAACTCTGTTGGTAACAGGGTTGGCACGGTGTGACTTTACATTTTGACTAGAATAGGTACCTAACTGACGACAGAGCACCGCCGAAAAATCATCTGACAGATTCCATTTTCAATCATTTTATACCTTGATCAAGTTCAACTGGCATCTTAAGGACGGTGTTGAATTGGTAAAACAAGCGTTGCGAAATCAATCCGTGTGGGTTTATTCCTTGACGGATTCTTACCATTTTGGTCACTTTCGAAAGCTACAAGAATGTACTTTGGTTTGAGCCCATTGACATTTCAAAAATTCAAAAATAATTTTTTCAAATGTCATTTTTTTTATTTTTTTTTTATTTCGGAAATGCCAATGGGCTCAAACCAAAGTACATCCTTGTAGCTTTCGAAAGAGACCAAAATGGTAAGAATCCGTCAAGGAGTAAACCCACACGGATTGATTTCGCAAGGCTTATTTCACCAATATGACTCCGTCCTTAATCGTACTGCCAGTTGCATGTTGTATCGGTTAAAACCATCAAAACCTACAGTTACGTTATGCTGCACTATTACCTATTTTCCAAAATAAACCGAGGTACCTTCCTATCATTTTTGACCAAATCTGCTGCCCCTTGTCCACCATGTGTTATTCTATTCGATTGAACAACTTCACTATATGCGCAACGGAGCTAGGGGGGTCGGACTTCTGCAAGAAAATTGAAAGACTTTTTAAGAAAACAAGTAGGATATTCAAACTGGACTAACTTCACTTGGTACAAAAAAAGAAAAAAAAACAGTCGGTAGCACGGTGAGCTTGGCATCGCTTTCGCATCGCTCAAAGGCGAAGGTTCCAAGTTCAAATCCGCACTGGGCCAGATGGACTTTTTCACGCGATCCTTAGTACTGGAGCATCTACTTCTACTATCGTGCGGTGATGCTCCGGGAAAAGGGATGGAACGAGAAAGCCATCAAAACAAAACCTCACTGAAAAATCTTCCACTGATTCAAACATGTCTTCGTTGTTATCGTTACTAAAAAAAACCACTGAAAAACCTGCTAATAACCCAGTACTTGATGCAGAGCAAAAAAACAACTAGGTATATTGTGTTCCGAAAGTGTTTCCGTGCGGTGTCGATAGATAAAAGTAGCGTCCTTGGAGCATTTCTGTTCTCTGGAGACCTAGTGGAGCTGCCGGAATCTTCTTTTCTTGTCTGAAACATTATTAATAGTTCCGAAGAGTCTCCTCGCCAGTCGCCCTCTCCAAGCCTATTGATCACCGTATAGAAGCTACTTACATTATCATCTGTCATTCTGCTTTATCAAAGTATTATTGTGTTCAATGCCACTTGGAAGAAAAACAGGAAAAACTTTTTGTTGATGATTATATCGTTAGCTAGTGATGTTGATATAAGGTGCAACGATCACCTATCAACTTGACCGATATAAGAGAACCCCAATCCGTACTACAGAAAAACACTATTGCCAATGATTTTGTTACTGACCTTTTGCAGTTAGTTCACATTTTCACTATTAGTTACAGCACCACAGTAACCTTTCTACGGTTGAGTTAGGTTGAATGTTCAAGAACTTCAAGGGGGTTAAGTAGAATAACAATGTGTGCTAGACTTCGTCTCCACACGGTGAAACTGATACGAAATGTCTTGTGCTGAGAAAAAAATTAAGATAAATTATTATTATAAGCTTGTCTTTTTCTTTTTCACAAGATGGAAAATGTGTTTAGTTGTAAGATTCGAGTTATAAAATAGACTACCTTCGTAGCTAAAGCTTTTACTGGTAAACGCGGGAAAAGTAAATTTGCTATATTGATGTTCATTTACCTACTCTGGATTAATTACACAGGTCAACACCAATTTTGTGCCTGGGATAAGTATACTAAATTTCTGTAGCTTGAGTCAAATCAACCTGAAAAAAAATAATATCCCATGAAAAAGTTTGCTTTTGACATATTTAAAAATTTATGAAAATGTCGATTTTGATAAATTCACTTGTTGAAAAAAATTTAAAAAAATTTTGTTTTGTTCTTTTTATCAACTTTAGCGAATAATTGATACAAAATAATTGAAAAAAATCAGAAATAAAGTCCTTGACTCTTCCTATTATGATCATGAGAAGTTTAACATTTTTTAATTTTTTTCGGCATTTTTAATTTCCTACAAACGTCAAATAAAACACTTGACTATCGTTTTTGCAACTCCAGAGCACTCTACACTTTTTCAATGTAGATGACACATGAGCGTCAGAATTTCCCTTCGTCTCCCTATAAACTGATTTTCTGTTTTTATTCATGATATGAAATCTGTTCCATCAGTACCTACCAATATTACAAAAGCAAACTTCAATGAGAATGTCGGTATTTTTCCATTATTTTGACTCATGACATTTAATAAAATCATAAAATAAACCCAAAAACAAAAAAAAATTTTCACTTTGTTGACCTGTGTTATTGGACGGCGGCGGCGTGAAATTATCACGTAGGTACAGTTTTCTGGTATTTCCTTTTTCCTGCAAAAGGTTCTAACGAATACGCGGGGGGTTCCTTATGTGCTCCTTGCTTCCATCTCTCGGTGTGATTAATTTCTGGATAAGTGTCAATGCACCATTGTGCGTCCGTGAAAGCAGCAATTTAGGTGGCGGCGTGGTTGTGACGTTCGACTGTGAGGGGGTGCGTGGAGAAAGGGGATAAAGCCGCGTGCTTGAAGGGATGCGGATGCGATAATAGTCGAAACACAGTTTCCACGGGTGCATCAGATAATTGCGTTTGATTTATGGACACGCAAAATATGAAAATAAAACTGTCCGAGAGGCATATTTGCTTTACAAGTTATTTGTTTCATTTCTTTTGTTAGATAATTACTTCAGATACGGCTCTTAGGGTCTATCTTCGTATTATCGCCGACGCTGGGATGAGCCGTGTAGCTCCAGAGAACAAAAAAAAAACGCACAAAGAAAAGTCGACAAGTGTATGAATGCTCCGAGATGAACCTCGCACAGAGAGACTTAACTCTGTTTCCTTCATTCTTCTTCGCCGGGAAAGAGGGAAAAAGTTGTGTTGTAGCGAGCAAAAAAGCGCGCTCTCATTTTATGCTTTTTTTTGTCACATCCTTGCCTGCGATTATGCCATGCGAGATATTACAATTACGGCATAAACAAGCGCCACCACCAGGTCAGAACTTTCAGAAGCTGGGACGGAAAACTCGTGAGGCTTAAGGCTAAAGGGGGCGATAAAATAATGTGTTTCTGAGACGCGAGATGGCGCGGAAACTATTAACATTCTCAAAATTCACTCAATAGACCGATTTTGAAAATTCGAACGTAATTATTTTCAAAATATATAACTATTTGATGCTGTAGTCAAAAATTTCAATTTTTGTATTTTTCGGATTTTTTTTTTGAATTTCTCAATTTTTTTTTCTTAGAAAATCCAAGGTAGTCATTTTATTCTGTGATAAATATTGTATATTAACCTTTTTACAAGATTCGAATATCATGAATAGTATCGACCGAAATCGATTTTGAATATTTCCCTTTGAAGTTCACCGCGTGCCGCCGCCACCTGTAAGCGTAAGCGGTTCCCGTCCGGTATCATCATACAATATGTATTTATAGTCCGCGAGAAATAAGACTTCTGTCGTAATTGCACAGTTAATGCCTGGACTGTATTTCCAGTCCCGTAAAAAATCCCAACAGTGTAACAAGCAACAGGGCAATACCCTATCGGTTACTTTTTAAATTTCAATTGTTAATAGCTTCGTCACTCGATATTAATGGAATGTACTCCAGAAATAAATAAGTGAGATAAGTGAACTACTATAAACTAACTACTATAAAGAAGAAAAAGTACAGTAGGAGGCTTTATTTTGTTTCCTGTTTTATGCACAAAATGTGTATAACGAGAGATGGAAAACGCTATCCGTCAAGTTGGCCTGTTAATCAAAAAGTAACAGTTACAGAGATGTATACTTTTTTAATGTTATAGGAAACTGCAGCTCGCAAAATGACTAAAACTAATTTTTGTTGAAATCAAATTCTTGAAACATTCGAAAATTCAAAAAAAAAAGTTCACCCATATACCAACGGTGCACCCTGGTGCAAGTACAGGCACCCCTATCTCAGCAGTCTGTCGCCCATTGGGAGCAGCCAATTTCAAGCTTTGATTATTGGCGAGTAACATTACCGATGGTGGCGCTGCTGATGCGCTTCGCATGTAAACAAACATGTCGGATAGAGCACGGATTGTTGCCCGCGCGTTCAAAAATCTTATCAGTAGTAAGCGGTTTTTAATGTCCTCCAGACGTGAAACGTGGTTAATTAGTATTGCGGTGGAACTCAAAAATGGCAGAAGCGCAATTGAGTGTTATGGAGGTTTTGAATCACTTGATTGACTCAACGGATTCTCGATGTATCGTGATGAGAGAAGAAATTCTGAAGTCACAATTTCTTGTGCTGTGTGGTCGAAAGCGAACCGAATCAAGCATCAATTTAAACATAGACATATTTGAATTGTGTTTACAAACAAGCGCATTGTATGAATCTTGTCACTAGGTAACTGGGAATGTAATTAAAAAAATAGTAGTAGCAGTTCCTGTGAAATTGGAACCTTCAAATGCACTTGCAAAGCAGGCCAGTCCGGGACATGCAAAAATATCGCAGCTGTGCTTCTTCAATGCAGCCATATAAAGTTCCCATTTTCAGCGACACTTCCCAGGCTTTTCTCGTAGTCATATTTTCCACAGTGCCGAGTTTGTTTGTCATTTTGACTACCCAACTTGCGTCTTTCGCTTTCGACGGGAAACGGTGAAAATGTAACTCTTCCTTTTTCCGGTTTCCACAGCGCGACACGCACTCGGAAACACAACTAATTCTCCGCCACTTTTTGTCACTATCTATCTTGCCACCTTCCATTCTATGCCACTTTTGCTTGCCAGTCCTCGTACACGTGCCACTTTTATTTAAAAATGCAATGCTTCTGCAATCGACGACATCTCATATATTTAAGATAATGAAACGTGCGTGGCTCACGTACTTTGTTGGAAAAAATTAACGCCGCGTTAAGTCAGATGGAATCAAATGAAGTCCCCAAACACCGCAACGCTCATAAGAGCCCACACAAATCTGCAGTTGATCCGTGCACAAACGTCGTTTACACGTTGGCCGTCAGATGGCGTATTCGATCTTGAAACTCGCCAATAGTGAAAATTTAGAACAGGCAATCAGGCATTGGGTAGTATTAATAAAAAATTAACATAAGCATTTGCTTAGATTTTTGAGGAGTTGCTAAGCAGATTTTCCCTATCAACGCCTATGAAATCCAAGCAAATGCTTATGCTAATTTTTTATTAATACTACCCATTGAACCCAGTAACTGGAAGCTATGGGATGATACAGGGTGGTCGATCCTAGCGTAATTATCTCATAGCGGCCTTACCGTTCAAGATAGAAAAGAAGATGAAACAGTGTCATTCTGTAAAAAATGACATTCCATAAACGCTCTGTTATGTAAAAATTTGTGTCGGCAATTGGCTGTTGCCTGGGTAATAACAACGTAACAGAGCCTTTATGGAACGTATTTTTTTAGAGAATCGCACCATAAGAAAAAAGTTGCATGGTTTGATTAGAACTGAACTTAACGGAATAAAGTTGAACTATGAGATCTGTTTGTGGACCCGACCCATGGATATCTTGCGGAATCTCCAGACGGGGCTTCTTCCTAATCAGAATGGTACTATACAATGGTACTATCATCAAGGTGAAATGTCCTTAGTCGGCAAAACAAAAGACCATACAGGAAAGCCATACAGACCAATCAACAATTTTGTTTGGAGAGAAATTCTCAGCTTAAACGGACACACAATCACTATTTTCAAGTGCAAGGGCATATTGGACTGACAGAATAAAAACAAAATTGACTGACTTCTATATCAAAATTTTACTGCCTGAGATCATCGATTTGCGGACTTGTAGAAGCATGCCCATTCGAGAAAGTTAAAATACCATGACTTTTTTCCCATCAACGGTTCTTAGGTACTGGCCACTTTTCGACACTCAAACGCGTATCGTACTACGATAAGTAATACGAATTTTATACGAAACAAGTGCATTCTAATGGAACGATTTCAACAAAAATCAAATAAGCTGAGGTCATTCTCGAAGATAACCACACAGACAGCCAGGCACACAAACAAACAGACAGATATCCACACAGGACTCAAACGGACGGACAGACAGACAAACAGACTTCAGACGGAGTACGACTAGTAGTAGTAGTTCTTTGCGGTTTTGTCATTTACTTCCAGCGTTTAGAGTTTTAAATACATATACACATTCGTGCAGCCTATTGTTTTGCAATTGCAATATGATTTTACAATGTTTGTCCCTTTATAATCAGATATGAGTATGTCGGAGTATCAGATTGTAGATCTAGATAGATCTAGACGTGAGAGAAATAATCAACTTGAAAAAAATATACAATTTCAAAAATTGTAGCAACGAAATAAACTGCGCAACAAATATGTTGTCGCAAGGGAAAAATTGGTCCGACTTTGGACCACAATAACTTTTGAATAACGCAAACCATTTCGATTCTGTTTTGACGCTTAGCGAGCTCAGTCTTTCCGTTATTCATCTTCAGGAGGTGAAGATCAGGAAGCTCCATGTAAAATATCTACAGGGTGAAATGTAAAACAGTTCAAAATTTTAGCAAATTCAACGGACCCCCATTTTCAGAATAATTTTTTTTCTCAAATGTAAATAAAAGGATCATGAAGCGATTTGTTTTGGCTTGCGCACAGTTTTAAAATTTTTGGAATCGGAACTCTGGTTCTGACTTTATGATTTGTTTTCTCTTAGAAGATGCCGATTTATCCTATCGCTACAAGGAAGACTATGTCAGCCTAGGGAGCCTGTCATCATTAAAAACTAAAATTGACCATCAGCATCAAGTTCAGGAGGTCAAAATAACAAGGAAAGCTTGTTTCAATTGTGAAAATCTGATCAAATTCAATTTTTAAGGAAAACACCTGTGTCGCCCATTTTGAATGGGCCCCCTTTTTGAAGCCTTGATCAAGGTATTCCAGATGGTCTACGAGTTGAGTTGCTGAAAGCCGTTCAAGCAACAATATTCGTGAATTGCAATCTCCTATCGTCAGAGTAACATAGTCTCCTTTGTAGGGATAGGATAAATCAGCATCCTCCAAGAGAAAAAAATCATTAAGTCAGAACCAGACTTTCAATTTCAAAAATTTCAAAACTGGGCGCAAGCTTAAACATAACGCTTTATAATCCTTTCATTTGCGTTTGAGGAAAAACATTATTCTGAAAATGGGGGTCCGTTGAATTTGCTAAAATTTTGTACTGTTTTACATTTCACCCTGTAGATATTTTACATGAAGCTTCCTGATCTTCACCTCCTGAAGGTGAATAACGGAAAGACTGAGCTCGCTAACCGTCAAAAGAGAATCGAAATGGTTTGTGTCATTCAAAAGTTATTGTGGTTCAAACTTGGACCAATTTTTCCCTCGCGACAACATATTTGTTGCGCAGTTTATATCGGCGTAATACCACGATGTCACAAATCTTCACTACTGCTATTTACATCGACCATTTCTTAGAAAACATAGCAACATCATGTGTGCAGAAAGTGATAGTGATCACTACCTATATCATGAATGACTCATCGCGGATAACAGCTGCAGCGGGCGGCAAATAACAAAGAGAGATTTTCAAAATGTGTTTCGGAGAGCACCATTTGTGCTAGAGAAATTCTAAAAACAGATTAATATTTGATATTTTCAGTACTCACTACCTATATCATGAATGACTCATCGCGGATAACAGCTGCAGCAGGCGGCAAATAACAAAGAGAGATTTTCAAAATGTGTTTCGGAGAGCACCATTTGTGCTAGAGAAATTCTAAAAACAGATTATTATTGGATATTTTCAGTACTTCAAAATGACTACCTGCGATTTTAATTATTTTGTGAAATTAAAAAAAAAAAAAATTTTCGACTAGTGCATCAACTGGAATTGAAATCTGAGTATAACCCTTTTTTTAGATCTAGAATCGGTCTGATAGTTTTCCCAAAAACATTTTATTACTTTTGATGTATTTTCTCTCTGTCGCACACTTGGTACTCAATTTCAGTCCTCTTTAGCCTTAAGGACGGAGTCATATTGGTAAAATAAGCGTTGCGAAATCAATCCGTGTGGGTTTATTTCTTGACGGATTCTTACCATTTTGGTCTCTTTCGAAAGCTACAAGGATGTACTTTGTTTTGAGCATATTGCCATTTCCAAAATCCAAAAATAATTTTTTCAGGTGTCAAAATTTAATTTTTTTTTTCTTGGATTTCGGAAATTCCAATGAGCTCAAACCAAAGCACATCCTTGTAGCTTTCGAAAGAGACCAAAATGGTCAGAATCCGTCAAGGAATGAACCCACACGGATTGATTTCGCAACGCTTATTTTACCAATATGACTCCGTCCTTAAGGCAAGCGAAATGAAGCAGTGTCTGGGTCCAATCGAAGTCCTAAAATAGTAACCATTTCGCTGTAACGGGCGCTAGTTTGGTCGTTTCTGGTGGGCGCATAACGGGCGCTAGTTTGGTTGTTTCTGGTGGGCTCAATACCTAATAGAGGGCGCAGCCTTTCGGGGAGGGGCAGGGACCCTCTACGCAACCCGGGCCGGCCGCCGTAAGAGAACCGTATTGGGTGCTTTCCACCTAGACGGTACAAATACCACCAGACGGAACATGTTCCACGATTTGGTACACCTAGATGGAAAGCACCGGCATCGTTGACCGACGCGACATCTCTGGTCTGGAGGCGAAAGATGACTATGGCATTCAGAAATAAAAAAAATAGTAGCGTAAATCTTAATCGATCGTACGTTATCCCTGCAGAGAAATAAAATAAAACATGGATGCATGGATGAAACGATACAGAGAGAGACATATGACAACGGAGTGCTGGATTACAGCTGACGGTACGTCATTTTCAGCACCCGTTTCCGGTGTGCCTCTCGATGGCACAAAATTTCAGGTGATCCACGGGACGGCACAAAATCAGGTGAGAACACGTAGATGGAAAGCACCGTTTGGAACCCGCACGTGCGCAAATGGAAGGTGTACCAAACTTGGAGCTAGGTGGAAAGCACCCACTCTGACCGACCGTTTGTTCACTGAAAAGCATCGCTGAGTTAAGCACTGACATCTGTCGGCATCGCGGAACGCCAAGGCGTTCGTCCCAATGGTCTCTAGCTTGTCAAGAGTGTCAAGAGCGTGAAATGTATTCATTTTGGATTTTTAGGTGTACAAATTTTTGTGAGGGGTGAATTTGATTTGCCCGCTGAGATGCATAAATATACCCATGGCCGAGTGAAAATTAAATAATTCAAGTATAGATAGACATGCTGGGGACGCGCTTATAGGTGGAAGAAGTGGCTGTCAGGCAGGCACCCAACGATGCCGACTTCCTAATCGTCAAGACAGCCCTAGAAATGGGATCATCAGAAAGCACTGCCATTGTCGTCGTCGTTGGCAGTGTACGACATAGGGGAGATTAGCGCAGATCGCTGGTATTAAAGATGCCGTATTGTTCGCACATGCTGATCTTGGTGTGACAAGACAAAAGCTTTGTATGGAAAAGGAAAGAAAAAGACGTACTCCCCCTTGAAAAAAAACAAGGTCTTCGAAGACGAAGAGATGTGACTGAAGTCTTCAAGTCCCCAATCTCAAGCCGTGAGTCCATCTGCGACGCTGGAGAAAGGTGCGTCCGGGCCCTCTAGACCAACGGGGCTGCCTTCCAGGACGTAGATAAGCTCCAATTACTTTTGTACAGCAGGACAATGACCACAAGCGGCACAAGCAAGCAGGACTCGACAGGCTTCGACTGCATCTTCTGAACTGGCAATGTTTCCCCCGACGAAAGCAGCAATGTAGCATCAAACCCTGAGAACATACTCGCAGATCGCAGATATATGCCCCCTAATATCCACATAGCAGTTCAATTCCCACAGAAATGATACATTAGTTACACAATGTTCTTTTCTCGTTTAGATACAAAGGTGTCAAGCCAAGATCGTCAACATCAAAATTTGAAGTACCTATTGCGAAAATCACCTAAAATTTAGGTATTTCTAATTCATTTAGAAATTTAATAGCAGTTCATCCATCTTTGATCTCTGCGACTGAGTTGGAGTTGGAGAAAAGACGGGCCTGAGTATGGCGAGCCGGAGCTTCCAATAGCCAAAAAGAGTTGGAATTAGCAGCAGCTGTCAAAATTTCTGTGGAATCAACACTCCAGATTAAAAAATACTTCTGAATGTATAGGTCGTCATAAGGAGTAAAATGAAACTGGAGATGGCGCCTGAGTGAATGCGAGCTGACGCCCGATACTGACAGATCGCCCTGCAACTGGACTGCGGACTCGCTTCCGCAGATGATCGCATGCAACTATCTGCAAAGGAAATTCCAATAGTACTCATTGCAGCTGCAGCCAAGTAAGGCAGACTAACCTCTGCTCGCCCTGCAGAGGGGCTGATTGGAACAACCAACAAGTAGTATTCCACTATTCAAATTCTGATGACGACCCAAAGTACCACATGTGTTGCAAGGGAGTTTTTCATTGCATCTCATTTTCTATTGAAATTTTCTTGGATTAAAATTGGAATTAGGCGGGCTCCGTGTCCACCGGAAGTGTCCCGCCGTCAGTCGCATGCAATGTAAGAAGTTTCATTATCTAATTCCTTTCGTTTGAGACCAGTTTGAGCTTAATCGGATCATCTTTGCGGCCGTGGTGCGAATTCCGGGCAAGCACTGCAATTTACAGCGACTCCAAAACCTTCGAAGACCCAGACAACCATGGAGTTCGCCCGAGAAAGTCCGAGAAAATTGACTGATCGGTTCTCATGGTCAAAGAACTCACTGAACCAAAAATCAGCTTGAGGCGAATTTGTTCCCGGTATTTATGGTTTGAAGTCTAGATTGACTGGGCTAGGTAGTAGGGTGGGCCGAAAAAATAAAAATTTGTCAAATCGAAAAATAATAGTGCGGAAAACTTGTATTTGACCTTTATAAGTATTCCTATGAAAATTTGAAAAAAATTAATCTAGGTCTTGGAGTGCCACAAAGCACTTGAAATTTGAAAAAATTGAAATTCTTTGAATTTTTCTTTTAAATCCTAGCATTTTTTCCAATTTTTTTTCGCCGAAGGTTTGTATTGGGTCTTTGACATTGTGTGTACAATTTTTTGTTTCAATTAGTCAAGTTTCTGATTTTTACATGACATTTTCTGAAATGAATGGATTTTTTTCAACTATTAAAACTTTCTAATGTCCTGTAGAACCAAAAATCTTGACTAATTGAAACAAAAAATTGTACACACAATGTCAAAGACTCAATACAAACCTTCGGCAAAAAAAAATTGGAAAAAATGCTTGGATTTAAATAAAAAAAAATTCAAAGAATTTCAATTTTTTTCAATTTCAAGTGCTTTGTGGCACCCCAAGACCTAAATTAATTTTTTTCAAATTTTCATAGGAATACTTATAAAGCTCAAATACAAGTTTTCCGCACTATTATTTTTCGATTTGTCAAATTTTTATTTTTTCGGCCCACCCTACTAGGTAGGTAATGTGAGATAGAATGACAGCAACAGCACCGGACCCCGCAAAATTTCTTCTTGCTCGGCTTATGGTAAATTTTGACACATGGCTGAATTTTATTCCCTCCCACCGGCCCTTAGTAACAGATGATTGCGTAACCCTTGTACAGGTAAACCTGTCGATAATCTAGCAACCCTAGGGTGGGGAGAGTGGATAATTGGCACGGGGCCGTACTCTACGAAGCAAGCACAGATGACGCAAATTGCTAAAATGAGGTGAGTACTCTTTTTCTGGTGTAAAACTAGAAAAGTGCCAAAAAAGCAACATTTTCTTTATCAAACCAGGAAAGACCGGTCACCGTCACTATTGTTCAATGTCTGATAACGCTCGCTTCATACACTGGTTCATGTGGGATATTTTCGAACATATACAGGGTAAGTCATTGATATGGGCGAGCTCAATTACACCTACGCCGTTAATGTTATCGAAATGAACTAAACGGCACTGCAAACGGGAGGTCAAAGTGCAGTTTGTTCAATTATTTTGTTCGATAGAGGATGTCCCGTTTTTGCAAAGCAGTTTTCAAACCAGTTTTTTTTTTAATGGCACACCCTGTATATTTTTACATATTTGGATTTGCTTTTTCTCATGCATTACAAATTGGTTTAGTCTTTGCAATTAGCTTCAACCATTCAGAATTTGATTTTTGATGATTTTTTTCTAAAAATTGATACGTTTGTAGGCACTTATACTAAAAAAAATCACAAGGCACTTGGTTTTCAGGATATCAAGTTGGGGCTTTGCTTATGTCTAAACAATGGGCCTTATGAATAAAGATTAGGCAATTGCTTTTGCTTGATTTTTTGTTTCTAGAAAATTCTCAAATCAAAAAACTCAGAAACTTCAAGTAATTCAATAATTTAGGTTTCACTGAGCATTTGAGTAACTGATTGAAATAATAATGATGGTTTAAAGTCTCGAGCCTAAGATAGATAGATAAGATAAGATAAGATAGAGAGCGCCTAGGGTATCTTTTGGCGCTAAGATAGTCTATTTCCCAGTGGCGGCTGGTGAGGGAGGGCTCAAGGGCGGCGCCCCCCCAACGCTAAAGGCGGCAAGAGGTTTTTATCGGTAGAAAGACATGGAATGCATTTTATTAATTATACTTCTTTCAAAGATTTAGTTTAGTGCAAAAACGTTCAGTCATTAGTCAATTAATATTTTAGCAAAATAATTCTAAGCGATCGCACGGTCGACGAAGTTCGTCTTGGGCTCCGCATTCGGCGCCCACCGCCGATGCGGTGATGCCGGGGTGCACCCGCGCAAAACATGTGCCGTAACCATGGCAACGCGAGACGCGGCTCCCGCTCTATACTGCAGATATGGGCTCCGTTTCTCGAGCCCCCAACCCATTGAAATAATCGATATAATTATTTATGTACTCTTCGATTAGTCAACAGTTTGCAAACATGAAGATAGCTGACCTAAAAAAGGTATATTTAGGTCATCAAGCCTACAAGAAGAAATAAATGCAAAAAACAACGGACGTCCGATTACAGCACAGCATTGATTTACTGAATATAAAGCAAATCGAACCCGCAAGAATAGATTCGTGGTGCATTAACTCACACGTAATTTTGACAAAACAGTAAATGCTAAAACTCTATAATGGTTGTGATGCGGATACGACAAAAAAGTTTTTGTCTCGAGTTTCGTCATTTCGCGAACTGAGAACTGTTCTATCTGCACTCTTTGTAGAAATTGTTTTTCGAACTTCGAACCAACAAAACATGGACGAAATGTTTCATGATTTGAACAATTAGATCAGGAACGGGAAAGAAATAAAAGCCTCTTTCTCTAGTTTCTGATCGAATTGTTTATATCAGGAAACATTTTGTCCATGTTTTGCTGGTTCGAAGTTCGAAAAATATTTTCTACAAGAAGTGCAGATAAAACATTATAGTTCTCAGCTCGCGAATTTGTTATTAACTTGAGCCCTCCTTGCAAAAAAACTCACGAGCCGCCACTGCTATTTCCGTTCTGGCATCACCTTGATGTGACACATTGATTTTGGTCAATTTTGAAGTGCATAACTTGATTTTTTTGAATAGCACCCTCTGTTTTTTCTTCTTATTTGAATCAAGCGTCTCATTTCACATCTTTTTCATACGCTTATGTTTTTTCTTAAAAGTTGATGGTTTGGAGGATAATTCGGATTTTGTAAAAAATGAACACAAACTCCATTGTGCCGGGCATGCCAATTCTGACGTAAAAGTGAAATTTTGTGAAACGTCAGCTGTCAGAATCTTATTTTCGACATCGTACATCTCATTCTACATACACCACATTACATGGAGAGTCCCATCGGAGTATCGGAGAACACTTCTTACAAATAACACCGAACAAAACAGGCAAACTGTCAGTTGTTCCGACATACTAAACGTCGAATTTTTTGTAATACTCCCGGATAGTGCGTGCCATTGGGATAGGTCGTTTTCGAAAACGTCATAGCATACGTTAGGTACGTCAAAACATTCTATGGGGACTAGTCCTAACCTGAGAGTCTAAGACACGTGATGATGAGACGTACATTCTCAACGGGGGGTTGTGGTTGATCAACTTGTATCTCCGATTCGTTTTCTCTACCGAATTTTGAACCAAGGCCCCCCATTTCCCCTCCCCTCCTTTCGTGACATCGTGTTCACAATTAGTACGGCAAGTAAGCGTTTTAACCTTGCACTTCGTGAAAAAAAAGAAGCCGTTTGGCACAGTTGCTCCTTAGGCCCTACTGAACATTTTAAGAAGTGGAGGCGTCCGGTCGGACCGTGCAGGGTCCCGGTCTTGAGCCTATTCTTCTAGGAGGGTCCACTAGTGCGTGATCGTCTACAAAGACAGTCCGTAGCGCAGATTTCGCGGTCGGAATCGATTCAGATGGTTAAAATATCATATAAAATAATTGCAGAAACTCTGGGGCACCACACACCCTGCATCCTGGCCTTCTCGAAGGCCGAAAAGTGCCTCATCATCTACGAAATGCCGTTTCCGGACCGTTTGCCTTATCGCACGTGGTGCAAACCAGGAGCAAAGGAGCGCATTACTATTTTTACACCATTATTTTGCACGTGTGTAGTAGGTACCTATAGGTAATTTTTGAAAAGTGGTGCCCCGATGGGATACGCGACTGGCGTGCTCCCTTAAGAGGTCGAAGGTCAAAAAAATTACAATTTTTGAAATCGTTACTTTTTTTATAATTTTTTCGCTGGACCATATATTTTTGAAGCTGAGGAACACAATGAAATAAGTTTCCAGAAAGTGTTATGCACCAGTGGCGTACCAGACGGCTGCGAAGGGGCCAAGGTGCGATTTTTCACAAGTCTTATGGTAAACCGTAACTAACACTTTTTTGACATGTTTGGTATCATTTCTGACAGAATCGTACATTCTGATTCCACAAATAAGTATGAAATTGTGATGAAGACGTGTTTGACCCGGTTTTATCAGAAAAACATGATTTTTTTCACCCTCAAAATTGATGTTTTGTAATTCTACTTCTACCATTGTTCGATGTTATTATAACTGTGATTTTGATTTGGTCAGTTAGTTTGGGCTATTCTACACAAAAATATTATTCGCTGAACTTTTTTCCGGTTTTCACAAAGTCACGGAGTGATTTTGTTTCTTGAGATGTATCATGTCAAAGCTTGATGTGACAAAACGTGCCATTTTACAGAAGAAATTAGACTTGGGTCAAAATGTGGCTTTGATTTGGTACTTTATTCATTTCAAGGCATGAAAATAGATTTTTCTATCAAACAAAATAGAAAAAACTGGAATCGGAGCCGTATTTCAGTCACGACATAGTTTTTCTTCCGACATTGCGGAATAAATTTCTGAAAAAACGCGAAGTTTCGACCTATGAATTTGTCGTTTTTGAGCTCCATTCCCATGTGGTTCAAAACACTGATGATCACAATTTTGACATAGATTGTTCAATTGAACTATTTTATAGATGAATTTCATACACCAGAAGTTTCTATCGATGGGACAAAGTCACACAATAGTTTTGTTCCAAAACGTGTATCATGTGGAAATTTAATTCCAAAAGCTCGCAATGTCGAAAGAAAAAGGATGTCATGACTGAAATACGACTCTGATCTTAGTTTTTTCTGTTTTTTTTTTGATAGAGAAAACTATTTCCATGCCTTGAAATGAATAAAGTACCAAATCAACGCTACATTCTGATCCTAGCCTATTTTTTTCTGTGAAATAGCACGTTTCGTCACATCAAGCTTTGACATGATACATCTCAAGAAACAAAATCATGCTGTGACTTTGTGAAAATGGGAAAAAAGTTCAGCAAATGATATTTTTGTGTTAAATAACCCAAACCAACTGTCTAAGTCAAAATCATAGTTATAATAACAGTGGACAGTGATGGAAGCAGAATTACAAAACATCAATTTTGAGGGTGAAAAAAGATCATGTTTTTCATGATAAAACCGGTTTAAACACGTCTCTATCAAAATTTCATACTTATTTTTGGAATCAGAATGTGCGATTTGGTCAGAAATGATACCAAACCCTTAAAAAAAGTGTTAGGTCAGGTTTACCATAAGACCACGTGAAAAATCGCATCTCGGCCCCTTTGCAGCCGTTTAGTACGCCACTGGTGCATGACACTTTCTGGAAATTTCTTGCATTGTGCTCCACGACCTTGGAAATATATAATTTAGCAAACAAAGTTTAAAAAAAAGCAACGATTTCAAAAATGGTAATTTTTTGGACCTTCGAACTCTTCGGAAGCACGCCAGTCGCGGGTCCCATCGGGGCACCACTTCTTGAAAATTACCTATAGGTACCTACTACTCACGTGCAAAAGCATTTTGCATCGGGATGAAATGCAAGGTTGGATCCCCTAACGTCCGTACTAAGATGATGAGGCACTTCTCGGCCTTCGAGGAGGCCAGGATGCAGGGTGTGCGGTGCCCCAAAGTTTCTGCAATTATTTTATAGGATATTTCAACCATCTGAATCGATTCCGATCCCAAAATCTGCGCTACGGACTGTCTTTGTAGACGATCACGCACTAGTGGACCCTCCTAAAAGAACAAGCTCAACACCGGGTCCCTGCACGGTCCGACCGGACGCCTCCACTTCTTAAAATGTTCAGGAGGACCTGAGGATTAACTGTGCCAAGCGGCTTCTTTTTTTCACGAAGTGCAAGGTGGTTGTGATATTTGCGCCTTACATGCCGTACTAAATGCTGTGGTTGTTTTCGGCGCCGAGCGCTAGCTCGTAGGTGAACACTAAAATCTGTAGGGTAGAAGGGCGACCCGACACAACCGCCGCACCAACACGATTATATTCAGCGGACCGAGAAACTCACTTTGCCGTGCACAAACTTTCCCAACTTTAAGCCAATTGCGACTGTATCTCTACCTGGAAACTTTAGTAATTTTCCACATATTCGTCATGGCGAGCCATCTCCGCGATGATTTTTTTCCAAGTCTGATTGTAGATGCCATCCAAGTGCATTCGAGTCCACACTAACTCAATAATATCTCACATCCGGCGTCCACCGGTTATCAAAGCGTCGGAGCGACTCAGTTTCTCTAGATTTTTTTAAAAAACCATCGCGGAAGTGGGACGAAAACAAAACAATAGACTTCCACCATTGTATCAACAAAATTGCACCAATAATCGCCATCACGACCGACGAAAACAACTATTTTCCTGAAACTCAACTCCTTCTTATATACTCGTGAACAGGAGCAGCAGAGAAGTTTTTTTTTTTCAAATTTAAATATTAAGGTGCCTCAACTGCCATGGTTATTGGCACCAGTCTATATACATATTTACAATTTTTCATACAGGTTTATGTTTCTTAGGTATTCAATAATTTGTGAAAGATCTTCAATATTTAGAATTTCATTTAGGTTCGTTGGTAAACAGCATTTTTTTCTTTGTTCCTCAAAGATTTGACATTCAATTGAAATGTGTTTTACGGTTGGGGTCTCGTTACAGTGCTCGCAAGTTGGTGGTGCTTCTTTTTTCAGTCGGTATTGGTGTGTCAACTTTGTGTGGCCTATTCTCAATCTTCGTATCACAACCTGTTCTTGGCGATTCAGGTGATCCAGCTTCCTTGGAGGGATGATTGTGTCGTTTCCGGTATTCGTCAGTTGTTGCAGTTTTTCTTGTACGAACTGCTTGATTTTCTGCTTGAAGATGGTCGGGTCTGGTTCTGTCGTCTGACTAGCTGAGTCTTGATCATTTATCCAGGGAGGTGCTTGTGGAATGTAAGGTCTTTGCGTGTTTGGGAAAGAGATGTGGTTCATTGTTTGGATATGTTTGAGTTTGAGGTGGACTGGTGTTGCGTAGAGAGCGTTAAATGAGGACTTAGGGAAAAGAACATCATGTGCAGGGTTGTGTTGGTGGATTGCTATCTTTGATGCGTACTGTAGTAGGAGCCGTTCTCTTCTTATCCATAGTGGAGGTTCATCGGCTTCTTTTTGTATACATAAGATTGGGCTAGTTCTGTAGGCTCCAATAGCTAACCTGATTGCGCTGTTTTGGGTATTGTTTAGAGTTTTTAGGACGGACTTGCTTGCTGTGGAAAAGACGATTGATCCGTAGTCCAGTTTTGACCTGATGGTGGCTTTGTACGTGGTGAGGAGGACACGTTCTTTGGCACCCCACTGATGATGTGAACGAACTTTGAGTATGTTCAACCGCCTTACACAGTCTGCCTTTACTTGTTTGATGTGGAGCGTCCATTTCATTTTTCTTTCAAAGATCAGTCCTAAAAATCTGTGATTCGGGACAACTTCTAGGTCGGTGTTTTTTAATCTCAATGTTGTCATATCTCAGAGAAGTTGTTTTTACAATGTATCTCATGGATCGCCATAACAATGAAGCGGAATACTCCATTTGAATCACGAAATTCATGAGACTCGTGCTTCACCTAGAGGTGGTGCTACTTGCGAATGAACTATAGTGTGATGCGCTTCCCAACGAACGGGAGGAACTCTGAGATATCGTTAAATTAAAGAATTTGGCAAATTGAATTTGCCACCGCGGCGTCGCCCCCAAATGTTTGATATGTTTCATGATTATATTCTAAGTCTACCCGTTCGTTATTTTGAAAACGCCACTTGGGTGGGTAGTTTTATTCACGTAGCGCGGGGACGTGCGAGAAACCTCACTTTCGATCCGCAAAGCTCGCTCCTCGCTCCTATTATTATATTACATCAGTGTTGCAGCAACCCGATTTTAATAAGGGCGTAATTCACAAAAGTTGACTTGACTTCATCGGATTACCGGCATCACATCGATTTTTCAATTATACCTACTGAAGCAGTTTCCGCACTGTCGAAAATTACACTAATAATAAGTCGCATAACGACGCGCTCCCGACGTGATAGAAACTACCTGTGTGGGCTTCCGCAAGGGACGACCCAGCATACTACCACACTTCTTGGTCAGTTTCACAGTTGAAAATGAATGGTTTAATCGCATAACTACTGACGTAATGTAAATTTAATGTTAATATCACTCTAGAAAATTGATTGAAGTGGATAGGTACAGTACAGATAACGGCTACATTATTAGTCGCCACCGAGGGGGAAATCACGATCACACCTTATAGTTTCTTTGCAGTTGAACTGTTTAGGTCGTACTACTCTTCTTTGCGGTGCCCATCTCAGGCCCACGCGCAACATTGTTTTGTTAGTAAGTCATGAGTCACTGTGGCGTACCTGCTCTTATTTTCATTACTGAAGTGATGTAGGCAACCAACAATACAACAACATCCAGAAACTGTTTTTTTAACGCGTTGTTCCTTCTTTATTTTTTTTGCAAAAATTTTCTGGATAACATTTTATTTTAGAAATATCATTATACACACCGTTCTGGATGGTTTGCCAATTTTTTTGTTTGGATTTGCGTGTGGCCGTTATCTGCCGTGCCCAAGTGGATTTCTATCCAGTTCAGCGGCGGCGCCAGCATTTCTTGAACGGGTGGGCACAAAAAGACACACTATTCAGGGAGGTGGGCACTTATCTAGTTATATGTTTATTCTCCCATTCTCCATTAATTTTTTTATATAAAAGAACAGTCAAGCACAAAAAAGTTTTATTTAAACAAAAAACAAAAAAAAACAACACTTTCCGAGACATTTTCTTAGAAATCGGGTGGGCACCTATGATTTTAGGGGGGGGGGCACGTGCCCACCCTGGCGCCGTCGCTGATCCAGTTCTAGGCGCTAGGTTCTATAGCGCAACAACAAACTTTGCCAGCTATTCAACTATAAATACTAAAATACATACGTGAACGTGTCAATGAAAAAAGTTGCGCAAAATGTCTCAATCCCGTCAATAACTCTATACAGGTGTCCCGGAATTAGTGTTAGAAAACTCACAGGGAGATAGAAAATAGAAAAATAAGGGGTTTTTTGTCAATAAACATACCCTCCCAAACGTATAATAACGGAGATACAGGCCTTCAAAGTTGTTTTTTAAAAACAGTCTTCTTTTGCATACTTTTTGAACTGTTCAGCCGATTTTATTCAAATTTGAACTCAAGTTTATTAACACAGGTCTTTATTGAACAGTAATAACGAATTTTATCAGACATTTTTGGGGGCGAAGATAATAGGGGGTGCCCTCCCCCTTTCCCCCCTATTTCAACCCCCCACCCTGAATATTTTTGGAAACGGTTTCAATTTTTGAATTCTGCGTTCAATTTAAAGAAAAAAGTTACTTTTGCAAAATATTGATTCTAAGGGGCTTCATTTTCAAGATATTTGGGTTTGAAACATTAGAAAACATCACGAAATCGCCACTTTCCAGGGCCCAAATTGTTTTTTTTTTCTAAATTTCTGAAAAACTCCATGTTTATGAGCGAAAATGATGGTTGATCAACTTAGAACACCCAGAAAACTCATTCCAGTTGACGAATCATGAGTTTTCTTGAATTTTAATTTTTAGGCCCAGGAAAGTGGCGATTTCGAGATGTTTTGCAATGTTTCAATTCCAAATATCTCAAAAACTAAGCCTCTAATCAAAATTTTACAAGAGTAGCTTTTTTCTTCAAATTGAACGTTCAATTAAAAAATTGAAACAATTCCCAAAAATATTTGGAGAGGTCAAAAATAGGGGGAAAAGGGGGAGGACACCCCCTATTATCTTCGCCCCTAAAATTGTTTGGTAAAATGCGTTATTATTGTTCAATAGAGACCTGTTTCAGTAAACTTCATTTTTTAATTTGACTGAGATCGGTTGAACGGTTCAAAAGTTATGCAAAAAAAACTGTTTTTAAAAAACAACTTTGAAGGCCTGTATCTCCGTTATTATACGTTTGGGAGGGTATGTTTATTAACAAAAGTCCCCCTATTTTCCAATTTCCTATCTCCCTGTGAGTTTTGTAGCACTAATTCCGGGACAGCCTGTATAGGGCGCGATACAACAATTACAAGAAAATTCATTATACAGGGTGGCCCAACGAAAACAGAACAGAGGGGTTTTCAGGCATTTCACCTCATTTTTTTCAAAAAAGCTCGAACAGGTCGATTTTTATATTGAGGGGGACATCTGAAACATACATTAGCGGATTTCTATCTTTAGCCCCCTCACCCCCACCCGCCCAAACTTCGAAGTTTCAAATGACACCACCCACTTTGCGATACATCAAATTGAAGAGAATTAAATTCTCTTTCTGAAAAAATATTTCTATAATTTTCAACCCCACCCCCCTTCTTCCTAAAATTGTCAGAGTTTCCAATGTAATATTTTTGATCTCTTAATTCTCTTTAGTACAGTCAACGTCATCCTGCACAGCATCGAGGGAGAAGATTTTCTGTGTAAAAAGTGCCACCCAAATTCACCCCTTCACTCCCCCACCTCAACTTCAAAATCTAAAATGACACTACCTACTTTGTGACACATCAAATCGAAGGGAATTGAATTCGCTTCCTGAATAAAATATTTTGAGAATTTTCAAAAAGCCCCCTTTCCCCCTAAAATACTCCGAATGTTCAATTTATCAGGAGAGGGGTTGAAAATTCCAAAAAAATTGTTCCCAGAAAGAGAAATCAATTTCCTTTCATTCGATGTATCACAAAGTAGGTGGTGTCTGTTAAGTTTTGAAATTGGGGTGGGGGAGAGGAAAGGGGTGAATTTGGGTAACACTTTTCTCCACCGAAAATTTTCTCCTTAGATGCTATTTAGGATGACGTTGATTAAATTGAAGAGAATTGAGGGGTCGAGGATATAAAATGGGACAGTCTGAGAAATTTAGGAAGATGGGGGGTGAGGTTGAAAGTTTTGAAAATATGTTTTTCAGAAAAAGAATTTGATTCTCTTTGATTTAATGTATCGCAAAGTAGATGATGTCATTTGAAATTCCAAAGTTGAGGTGGGTAGGGGTGAGGGGGCTGAAGATAGAAATTTGCCAATGTATGTTTCAGATGTCCCCCTCGATATAAAAATCGACCTGTCTGAGCTTTTTTCCAAAAAATTATGTGAAATGCCCGAAAACCCCTCTGTTCTGTTTTCGTTGGGCCACCCTGTATGAGATCACTTGTATTGCGTTATTAAACTAAACAAACTTAATTGACGATGACATGGGTGCATCTGGGAAATATAAAGGACACTGCACTGCATCATTCGCATTAACTCGGCATGAACACGCTAAATTATTCATTCAAATGAACTTGTAATGCTAGAATAATGACACAACAAATACAATTTTCAACTTCAAACAATATTGTAATAAAGCCAATTCTGCATCGTGATAATGATATGCATCATTTGTTTGCAGTTAATTAATTGGCTTTGGCAGCTATTTATACAAGATCATGATGCGAAAAATTGGGTTGGACTTCGACAATTACAACAATAACAATAATAATAATAATAATTTGCCGCTCATGCCAACAACGAAGTCAAGGGAACATGTGAGCAACCGAGGACTACTATTTACTTTTGAATGGACCCCAACCGATTTTATGCAGAGAAACTGTGTCTATGAGAGAAACGGGGTCCGCTGGGTCGTGCCGGCAATCTCAACTTACAGCGCCCGCAGGGCCGGCGTTACAGTTTTTGGCGCCCAAGGCGAAGTTCTGTAATGCGCTCTTTTATGAATGATTATTTAGCATCTCAAACGATTTTTTTTTAAATGATAACAGTAATATTGATAATAATTGAAAACTGCACAAATTGCGTGTAAAAAACGCCGCAGGTGAAATTTTCTCGGGATGATGATAATAATAATAATTTTGATAATAATTAATATTAGCATCAAAAACATGACTTCAATTAACTAGCTTTTTCTTATACTTCAATTTTTTTCATTAAGAAAAATTTTGTTCTTTTTTCGTTTTTTTTTTGTATTTTCAAGTAGGCAATAATAATATTTTTTCACCAGTAGACATACATTTTCAGTACTTTGCATGCCCGTTCCAGACGGAATACAGAAGGAACTTGAAACCGCACACATTGTCGAAACACTTTACGACCGATCGAATCGGATGGTTAGAGCGCACGAAATGTTTGAACTGGACAAAAGGGCTGGCTCGCTGGCGACCCACATGGTAAAACACGGCAGTCAGGATGAAACCAGTTGGTTTTAGTATGCGGAGTCTCTTAAAGTCTCTTGTGTTTTCTGCACAGACAAACGCGGCAAAATTGCAGGTCAAATTTTAATTCCATCAACGATACTGGTGGCGTACTCACACGGATAACTTTCAAACCAATTGTTGGGCACATGTTTTATTGTGTTGGAAATGAATTTATTTTGAAAAAAATAACGAAACAAAATACAGATCATAATTGAAATAATTTCTGCGTGACCATAAACTCATATGGCACGCTTGTTTTCTTGATAAAGAAATTTCATTAGGCGTCTTTTTCATACAGTCTCTGCCCCGTTCATAATAAAGGTACTGTTCTACTAAGAGGAGAGGAGAGCTAGAGGGCGCCCGAGGCGGTAGCCTCGCTTACCACACCCTGAAGCCGGCCCTGAGCGCCCGCCCGAATATTCCAAGTTGCGCGTTTTTAATTTCCCGGCACGGCACGGGCACGACGCACGTGCCTCGTTTTAAGCCACAAAGTGATATTTATTCTAAATCAACGCCTTCCGTTAGTCCCCAAGTCTAGTCGTTCCTTTTCTAGACCTTTTGTTTGGCTATTGGCTAATACTAACATGTTCGCAGTTATATATGCACTATAGAACGCTGGTGTTTGTTTTCAGATTAGACATCACATGAGGACTGTCACCGTTTCGGAATATTTACGGAATTGTGCAAAAATTGTCGCATGTTTGCGTGTTTGTATTGTAGATTTCTAAGTCAAATTTATGCACACACTATAGGGCCGGATTTGGAGACAATATCGTACCAGGAAATATAAGTCGGCCACTGGCACCATGTGTTGGAAATATAAGTCGGCCATTGGCACCATGTGTTCGCGAGCGGGGTGGCGGCCGCAGATCAAGATGTTGAGGCTGGATTCTCAGCAGGCCAAAATTATTTTAAGGATAATTAATAATCTCCCCCAAAAATGAAGATGAAAACTGCATTTTTTTATACGGTGTACTGAGACTATTGAAAAATTTAGTACAGAGCGTTTTTTCGACCATGTGAGGAGAAATATTTTTAGCGCATTTTCCCCATCTTGATGAAAAGCGCTATTGCAGCCGCTTTGTCCGTCCGTCCGTCCGTTCCTCGAACTCCTCGCAAACTAGACGCCCTAGCATTCTGATTTTTTCGCTGTTACATAGCTGCCACCCCCAAAGCGGGGCTAGGCTATATTGAATGTCTATATCGCGCCGCCAACATAAAGAAAACCGCCCCCAATCAACTTTAAATAACATGATGTTGCAATTTCCCCCAGACCTAATGCTCTGGTGTTCTCATTTTATGAATAATACATAGTTGCCACTTATAAACGTAAACCCAGAAACATTCCATCTTCAATGTGCGCCGCCGGCATGAAAAAATTGCTAAAAACCGCCCCCAATCACTTTAAAATGAAAAACATAAACCCGAAGACACACCGATCTAACTCTTTCGCTATATGAATAGCTGACCAAAAATAGGAAAGGATAGGCTATTTCTGGTTAGTCGCCGGCCCGAGATTCCGCCCCAAACGACAAAAAAAACAACTTTCACAATTGTTACTGATTGAGATGTTTTCTCAAACATTTAGAAACTGCCAACTCAAACTGTGCAACATTTGCTTAGCCGAACGCTGCCGCTTCCACACGCCGCGCCGCCCCCAAAGTAAGTGATTAATCTCGAGATAAATGAAAAACATAAACCTGAGGACATAGCGATGTACGTCTCTCGCTATATGGATAGCTGAATAAAGATGGGAAAGGATAGGCTACTTTTGATATGGCGCCGCCTCCAGCTTCCGCTCCCAAAAAAGTGCAACTTTTAACAATTTTCACTGATTTGGATGCTGATGTTACCTCACTTACTTTTAACAATTTCCACTGATTTGGATGCTGATGTTACCTCAAACATTTAGAAACTTCCAACTCAAACTGCAAGAGTTTCTTTGCCAAACGCTGCCGCTCCAAAGCAAGAGATGAATGTAAAACATAAACCTGAAGACATAGCATCCTAATTCTTTCGCTATATAGATAGCTGACTAAAAATGGAATAAGGTAGGCTACTTTTGATTAGTCGCCGCCTCCAGCTCCCGCTCCCAAACAAGGAAAATGCAACTTTCAACAATTTTCACTGATTTGGATGCTAATGTTACCTCAAACATTTAAAAACTTGCAACCTAAAACTGTGCAACAGTTACTTCACCGAATGCTGCCGGCCCCACACGCCGCCCTCAAAGTAAGAGATAAATGAAAAACATAAACCCGAAGACATAACGATTCAATTCTTTCGCTATATGGATTGCCGACTAAAAATGAAAAGAATAAGCTACTGTTGATTAGTCGCCGCGCCCAGCTGTCGCCCCCAAACAAAAAAATATTGTTGATTGAAAGAATTTTCATTCAAATCTATTTCATTGGCAAGTACCCCATTCTGATAACAAAATATCACAATGAGTTTCGATTGAAGAGAATGGGCAAAGAATGGTTTTTCTCCTTCAATCAAATCTCTTCACATTCACAATATGCCTCTTCAAAAAAATGCGCTACTGAGACGCATTTACGTCTCCTACGTGAAGGCATACTCACTTGTTTTTCTTTTGTTGACTTTTTTTTCAAAAAACGGCTCTGTATGCAATTTTCTACATCTCTCAAAATTATAAAACAGTTGATGATTTTTTCGTTTGTCAAAAAATGTCCCAGCAATCCTTCAGAAACTTTTCTGGTGTCGTAGGGCTATTGGGCTTCTAAAGAAATGTGGGGTAATCCAAACGGAAACAAGGTGGACAAACATTTAATGGAATCCCATCAAAATCTCTATAGGTATCTCTTTATCTTTATTTTTCATTTTGAGAGAGAAATAGATACCCTGCGTAGTGCGTATACAGCCTCAAGAAATAATGATTATTATAGTAATGTTGATAATAATTTTTTTCTCCGTTTATTTAATGTTGGCCTATTTCCGCAACGAGACCTAACACCGACGCCGGTGAATGCTTTCCGCCACTATACCGGAAATTTTGCCGGATCTGTGTATTCCAACAGAGGGTATATAGATTTTCAATAGCGCATGGGGTCGACATCATCGTTCACATTTTTCATGCTATTCGACACACGACGTGGCTTGCATTTAGCAAGCATTCCAACTAAATCAAGAAGCTTGTTTTCAAGACTAAAATCCGGCCGGCCTCGGTGAAAGTCGAACTCCCGATCCCTGGCATAGCAGTCGGACGCGCTGTGACCACCACACCACAAGCTCCTCAGTGATAATAAGTAGGTAGTGGATTATTACCAAAGAAAAAAAAATTTAAGAACAAATGGACAAGCTGTATCTTTGATGCAGCGGTAGCTTCACGTGGATACGTCTATGTAAATATAAGAGGATATTCGGGCAATTGAAAGAACAATATGTACGCATTAATAATGTTTCAAACTGAGTTTATTTCAAACCGGGTTCATTGAGCACAGGTCGATGATACGACGATGATATTTTTCATATCATCGACCTGTGCCTATAATCATTGTCAACCCAAGCCCACGCGCTAGCGAATAGTCGATCTATTTAGTAGATCTCATGCTCATCACACTTACCGACTTCGTTCACTTATGCACCAACAGATGGCGTTCGTGCATAAGCTTCTGTTCACGGAATGACCCCTATTACAAACCAAAAACACAGACATATCGACGTCAAAAAAAAAAAGACATAATTGTACCTATTAATCCACTTTTTTGCGTTGTGGCTGTGGCTGTTTTCGGCCCGGAGGGATGTGAGTTGTGCTTGAGCGTAGCGAGGGCACATTCAAGCCGAGGGCCAAAAACAGGCTTTACGCCGAGCTGCATGTGACGGCGGTGTAATTTGGATGTTGTGCGTCTCTCTAGCTTTGACAATCCCCTTCTCTTTCAATTTCCTTTTCTTTGTCTTCATCTTGATGTTGTTCATATTCAATGTGCATATGACTAATGTTCAACTTCCAAAAGTTCGTTCGCGACTTAACACTAAACCACTTCAGAATTTCAATAAAAACAATCATCTTCCCATTATTGAACATCACCACGTTTACCGGCCTAGGTCGACCAGCCCTACCGGGAGCTTCCTGATGGTGTACCGGTGGGCTAATCCGGGCCTACATACTAAATAAGGGCTCTACTAAGTGAATCGTATAAAAGGTTACTGGAGATTGCGCCGTCGTGGCCAGGATCAAATTTCCATTTAGATATAGGTTGCTTTAACTTTCGACAGGCTTAATAGAAAGTCATCTTGTGAACAAATCGGTGTTGTTCGAAGCGGTTATTGATGAGACATCATACAGATAAATCGCCCATTATGGTAGATACGATGAGCGATCAAATATCTTATACACGAAATAGCAAAGAAAAACATAAGTACAGGTGGTGTATACTTTTTCCTTTTTCATATAATAATATAGGTAACCATCCCATTTTAGCGACGCCGCGTAAATGTCATATTTCTTGATTAAAAAGACAGTAGGTGGGCTTCAAGGGGACGGAAGCACATCATATTGAAGTTGTCTGCAATTTTAATTAATGCCAGATGATGTTCGGAAAAGCTATCCCTTTACGAAATACAAAGAGCAGGCGATACCTTGCTGTTTGAAATTTCATTAGGAACAACGTACCTACCTACCAGTCTGAAATGTTGTACTGTTGCCGCTTTATGGCGTTCGTTGCTGCGAGACACATCGCGAGGAAATAAATACATGTTCTGCCTTAAACATGTAGAGAAGAGGATATAGTTATACATACAACAACAGGTCACTATGCTGCTGCCTGCCTATATTGCTGCTACTGCTGGCTGCTTTACATGTCTTATGAATATTCACTAGAAATAAAAGCCTTTTTGTTTTCATTGTTACGAAGAAGGTCTGATTAACACGACATCGTTTAGCAGAATGGAAATTTGGTCTCATGTAGACACTTTTATTCTGCACGTCTGTTTCGCTTAATAATCATCCCAACGATAATGATTGTGACCCTCAACATCAAGGTTTCCAAACGATTGACATTTATATGAAAAATTGTAGGTATAATTAACTAGATGGTGTCGATGTCGCCCAGTTCGAAGGAAGAATCCATCCTCGGATCCACCTAAATATCGAAAAATTTGCCAAATGTAATTCGATACCGGGTGATCATTTGAAAATAATCCACCTATAACTTCCGATTTCTAGTAAATATTCCATCGACCAAAAAACAGGCAGTTTCTATATCGAGGGGGACATCTGAAACGTACATTGGCGAATTTCTATCTTTAACCCCTTCGCCCCCACCCACCTCAGCTTTGAAATTTCAAATGGCACTACCTACTTCTTGATACATCAAATTGAACGGAATTGAAGTCTCCATCTGAAAAAAATATACTTTTTTTTGACCTGATTTTCTTTCTTTGCTTAAATGCTCTGTGTTCAATTCAATGTTTTCATTTCATTTACTTCATTTATTATACTCCTTATGACGTCCTGTACATTTTAAGGTATTTTATAATATGGAATGTTGATTTCACATCAATTTTGACAGCTGATGCTTATTCTAAACTCTTTCCGGGCGTCGGAAGCCTCGGCTCGCATACTTGGGCCTGTCTATTCTTTAACTTCAACTGAGTTGCACAGATCGAAGATGGATTAACTGCAATTAAATTCCTAACGAAATAGGTATAAATATGTTTGACCCATTGATTCTATTCAATGTAGTCAACGTGATCCTGCATAGCATTGGGGGTAAGAGGATTTTCAGTGGAAAAAGTGCTATCTAGATTCACCCTCCGCTCCCCCCATCACAACTTCAAAATTTGTGGTAGCACCGCACCACCTACTTCGTGATATATACCTACATCAAACTGAAAGGAATTGGAAGTCACGTTCTGAAAAAAAAAAATCAATCTGAACCCCCCTTTTCTCTCCTCGAGTTGTCCAAATGCCCCATTTTTTGGGATAGAAGTTTGAAATTTTAAGAAATTTTTTTAGAGAGCTTCATTCTCTTTAATTTGATGTATCACAAAATAGGTGGTGCAGTTTTGAAGTTTGGGGGGGAGCGAGCGGATAAGTGAATTTGGATACCACTTTTTCCACTGAAAATTTCCACCCCTCGATGCTATGCAGGACGTTGATCACATTGAAGAGAATGAAGGGGTTTTGAATATTAAATACTCAATTTAGGAGAAAAATGCGGTTAAAATTTTTTGAAATACCTTTTTCAGAAAGAAAATTAGATTCCCTCCAATTTGCTCTATTACAAAGTGGGTAGTGCAGTTTAAGAATTTAAAGTTGGGGAGGGTGGGGGCGAAGGGGTTCTAGATAGAAATTCGCCAATGTATTTTTCAGATGTCCCTCTCGATATAAAAATCGACCTCTTTTTTCGGTGAATTATTCACTAGGAATCGGGAGTTATCGGGTGGATTGTTTTCAAATGATCACCCAGTAGGTATAGGTACTGTAACGTGTTGACGGGAAGGACAGAAGACAACCGTTAAATCCAAGTCGCCTCTTGTATGTGGTTAGCTCTTTATTAGGACTATATTCGCAGCGCGGAAAGTATCTTCAATATTTCTCCCTTAAAAGTAAAGAAAAACTCAATTTTCTTTATACGGTGTTGGTACTTGAGTGTGTGAGAAAACTTGATACATTGTGGGGTAAAAAAATGTGGGGTGATCCAAACGGAAGCAAGGTTCAAAATCTCTGTATCTCTTCATCTTATTTTTTGAGCGAGAAATATCACTACCCTGTGAATACAGCCTAAAAGGCGCAATCAATCAATCAATCAATCAATCAATCAATCAATCAACAATTTCATCAATGATGGGAATTCCTTTCCATTGCACATCGTCAAGAATAAGATGTAAAATATAACAAAATGAATATTCAACACCAGGACCTAACATTTAACAATCCACATTTGAAAATTCGTGCTGGCATTTTGAATATGATCGTGTTAGGGTGATACTGAATGAGAGAGTTTATCTTGTTGAAATACCGTATGATCAAAAACTTTCTCACTCAAGGGAGGCTGTGGTCCTGGTCATTGGCAGGCAAACGAGGCTGATTTTGGCCAGGCCACAGCCTCCCTTGAGTAAGAAAATTTTTGATCATACGGTATTTGATACCTTCATAAGTTTAAATGTAGAAGTTCTCCATAAACTTGAAGTGCAATCGTGGTTGTATAAATTGGAGTAGGGCTAAAAGTCTCTCCACGGTTTTTTTTTATTTTTCTTCAATGTTGCCGACCAGTTTCGCCAATCTGGTTGGCATCAACGGGGCTGTACAAAGAAGGTGTGAAAATTGTAAAAATCTGAATGTCAAAATTGAGTCTAGTCTGGAAGCTGGCGACAGATAACTCATATCATTACAACTAGGAAACCGTGTAATTTTTTTAAATCCCCCTACACCTGTTGATGACATTTTTCAATTGTTCTAATTCCGTTAAAAAAAATGAAAGTAAAATAATTTAAAAAAAAATGTTTTTCTTCTTATCGGCTTTTTCTTGCCATAGGAGTTTGTCCGTTTATTTATCAACTATACAAACTCTGAAAAGTGCAAATTTCGGACAACACAACACCCAGACTTTTCACCGGGAATCGAACCCAGGTCTTCCGCGTCGTAGGCAGCCCCGCCTGCACCACGGGGCCGTCTAAAAAAAAATAAAAATGGAAGTGATATTTTATATTGTGACGTAGTTTTTATTTATGTACACTTCTTTTTCATTACCTACTACATTATCTTTGTGACATCTACCTATATATCATCAAATTCCTTTCTACCGCAAGGGTGTCGGGCTTCTATCAATAAATGTTTTCAATTAATTTTGGCTTTGAGGAGTTTAGGTCGATTCTCATGCGTGAATGTTAGGAAAAACTCAGTAATGTTTCTTCAAATTTGAATTGTTGAAAGTTTTGCCGACCTTTAAGACAATCAGCAATTTTGAAATGTTGCGAAAATTCTTTTTCTTTTAAATTTGCGTATTATGAATATGCATATTAAATCAAATTCTCTTAATATTTGTATGGTAATGGATAAGGAGCTCCTTCCCCCCCCCCCCCCCCATCAGAGGACGCAGAGCGTGGTCGTTGGTGCATCGGTGTCGAGCGAGCGGTGTCTCCGGGCAAGGGTGCCGCAGGGCTTCATCCTATCACCCCTGCTGTTCGTAATTTTTATAAATGACCGAGGCATAACTCCGTCTCTCCCCCGCAAAGTTGCGGCGTATCCGAACGATGTGACCCTCCTTCTTTCAGGACTTGACAATATTTCTTATTTTCAATTTTTTAACGCATTTTCCATCTTGATGAAAATCGCTATTGCAACCGCTTTGTCCGTCCGTCCGTCCGTCCGTCCGTCCGTTCCTCGAACTCCTCCCAAACTAGATGATCTAGCTTTCTAATTTTTTCGCTGTTACATAGCTGCCACTCTCAAAGGAGGGCTAGGCTATATTGGATGTCCATATTGCGCCGCCAACATAGAGAAAACCGCCCCCGATAAACTTGAAATAACATAATATTGCACTTTCGACCAGACCTGATGCTCTGGTGTTCTCATTTTTTGACTAATACATAGTTGCCACTTATAAACGTAAGCCAAGAAACATTCCGTCTTCAATATGCGCTGCCGACATGAAAAAACTGTTAAAAACCGCCCCCAATCACTTTAAAATGAAAAACATGAACCCGAAGACATAGCGATCTGATTCTTTCGGTATATAAATAGCTGACTAAAAATTGGAAAGGATAGGCTACTTTTGGTTAGTCGCCGTCCCCAGATTCCGCCCCCAAACGATAAAAAGTGCAACTTTCACAAATGTTACTGATTGAGATGTTCCCTTAAACATTAGGAACTGCCAACTCAAATTATGCAACATTTGCTCAGCCGAACGCTGCCGCTCCCACACGCCGCCCCCAAAGTAAGAGTTGAATGAGAAACATGAACCCGAGGACATAGCGATCTAAGTTTTTCGCTATATGGATAGCTAACTAAAAATGGAAAAGGATAGGCTACTTTTAATATGGCGCCGCCTCCAGCTTCTGCCCCCAAAAGAAAAAAAGTGCAGCTTTCAACAATTTTCACTGATTTAGCTGATAATGTTACCTCGAACATTTAGAAACTATTGACTCAAACTGTGCAAGAATTTCTTTGCCAAACTCTGCCGCTCCCACACGCCGCCCCCAAAGTGAGAGATGAATGTAAAACATGAACCTGAAAACATAGCGATCTAATTCTTCCACTATATTGATAGCTGACTGGAATTGGAAAAAGATAGGCCACTTTTAATTAGCCGCCGCTTCCAACTGCCGCCTCCAAACAAAACAAAAATGCAACATTCACAATTTTCACTGATTGTCATATTTCCCTTACATTTAGAAACTTTCAACTCAAACTGTGCAACAGTTACTTTGCCGAATGCTGCCGCCCCCACACGCTGCCCTCAAAGTGAGAAATGAATGAAAAACATAAACCCGAAGACATAACGATCTAATTCTTTCGCTATATGGATAGCTAACTAAAAATTGGAAAGAAGAGGCTACTTTTGATATGGCGCCGCCTCGACATAACGATCTAATTCTTTCGCTATATGGATAGCTAACTAAAAATTGGAAAGAATAGGCTACTTTTGATATGGCGTCGCCTCCAACTTCCACCCCCAAAAGAAAAAGTGCAACTTTCAATAATTTCCACTGATTTACATTTCAATGTTACCTCAAACATTCAGAGACTCCAAACTCAAACTGTGGAAGAATTTTTTTGCCAAACTCTGCCGCTCCCACACGCCGCCCCCAAACTGAGAGATAAATGTAAAGCATAACCCTGAAGACATAGCGAACTAATTGTTCCGCTATACAGATAGCTGACTAAAAATAAGAAGAGATAGGCCACTTTTGATTAGTCGCCGCCTCCAGCTCCCGCCCTCAAACAAAAAGATTGTCATATTTCCTTGAACATTTAGAAACTCCCAACTTAAACTGTGCAACAGTTACTTTGCTGAATGCTGCCACCCCCACATGCTGCCCTCAAAGTAAGAGATAAATGGAAAACATAAACCCGAAGACATAGCCATCTAATTCTTCTGCTATTTGGATAGCCGACTAAAAATGGGAAAGAATAGACTACTGTTGATTAGTCGCCGCTCCCAGCTCCCCCCCTCAAACAAAAAAATATATTGATGAGTGAAAGAATTTTCATTCAAATCTATTTCTCTATTTCATTGGCAAGTACCCCATTCTGATAGCACAATATCACAATGAGTTTCGAATGAAGAAAGTGGGCAAGGAATGGTGTTTCTTCTTAAACCAAATTTCTTTACGTCCACAATATGCCTCTTTGAGAAAATGCGCTACTGAGACTCACGCACGTGAAGGCATACTCACTTGTTTTCCAATGCATTTTTTTTTTTTTCTCGGTCAAGTATTTCCAAGTAAGTACTTCTATCTTTTGCTAGTGAGCATAAATTTTGGGAATTCAATTTTGAAGATTTTTTTATGCCACAAGCTTCTCGAATTTCAAGATCCAATATTCGTTCGAAAATTATGGGCCATCGTAGTGAACGATTTTTTCAGTATATGAAGTTTTGTGTAGGTAAGAGATAACCCACATACATCAGCAGTACATCTTAGGTGTGTTGTTTACCCATTGTTGAATTAAGAGTAAAAGTGGAACTTTTTGTGGCGGATATGTAGGATTTGTACATTTGGGATTGTAAAATATTCTTGCAGATCCTTCAGAAATGGTAGAAAAAAGGAAAAGAGCAAACAAACAATCTGTCAACATTTTTTCATTATGTTTCACTTATTGCAGATTAGCAGACGGTTTCATCAACTTCAATTAAGTGGGTACACACTGTACACTTACGATCGTCATCATGATGTCTGCCAAAGTGAACGCCTTCCTGATATTGTTAATGAATCTTGAAGTCTTGAGTCTGCCTCCCGCCGCCGCACAGTGGTCTGAAATGAGATAAACCGCGCAGAAATTCTGAAAGTTTCAGAATGGATAGCTCATATATAGACATTTTCGGGAAAAATACAAAAAAAAATCTACCTTCAAAATAGGGGTTGTGACAGGGGGTGCAATTTCAAAAAAGGACCTGAAATGTCCGAAACTTGCAGAATAATTAGACAACGGCTAGACATTTCTAGGAAAAATATTAAGAAAAATCCACCATCAAAATAGGGGATGAAACAAGGGGTGAAAAGCAAAAAAAAAAGATCAATATTTTTGAAATTATTAAAATTAGTGAAAAAAGGGGACACAGTTTTGAAAGAAGCACCATAAAAATATTATCTTTGGAATAAGGGTTGCAACAGGGGGTTGAATTTCAAAAAAACAACTAAAATTTATGAATCTCTCAGAATAAGTATAGGCAATCGGTAAAAATTTTGAGAAAAAATATTGGAAAAAATCAAGCACTAGAATAGGGGGTGGATCGGAAGTGAAATCCAAGAATTGAGCTCAATTCAATTGAGCCACTCAGAATTTTTATCCTTGAAATGGACTGAAAGTCTGTGCGAGTCTGCCCATTTTTGCCTAATTTTGGCACCTATTTTTTCGAGAGATTGAATAACTCTTCTTTGAAATCACTCTCTGCGTCCTGCACGTTTAGCTCTTAAAACACATGCTTTTGTATAGTCATAGCTTCAGGACTGGTGACTGATTTTTCCAGCATGATTTCAAATAAAACTCGCTTTGTCATCGCCATCCTGCAGCAAGTATATCATACGAGTCTACAATTCAACGAAATGTTCACAAAATCAGTCTGTAGTAAAGTAACCTGCACAACGACGTATGCTACCTGCTGCCTGCAGCCTGCGTCAGACGGCGTCGCTATAGCAGTAAACGGCACTGCGCCTGCGTTTGCGTGTGTGAAGAGCATGTACGTAAGCAATATGGCATACCATGATGAGGATGAGGAGACTACCTAACTTTATTATTTAATAATAAACTATAATAATAATAATTATTCAGCTTTGACTAATAGAATATAAAATACCAAAAATAAAATTTTACCAATTCAATTCTGATGGAAAAGTTATACCCGGGACAAGGAACAGGGGGTGAATATACCCTAATCGACTCTGATCATCTGTCACTATAAAAGTTGAAAACAGGCGAATTTAGCCCCTAGATACTCACCACTTTCTCATTAATTGCGCTGTTTTCGCTTCACTGCAATTTGACAATATGTGCAGTATTCAACAAAAAAAAGCCTAGCGGAAAATATTGCAACTATTTGCAGCCAATTTTTTTTGAGTTTTGAAGCTGAGACGTTGACGAATAAGATAGTAATAAATACAGGGCGGGACCTGTTGGGACTCGTGAGAAAAGCTTCGTCGAAATGTGAACTCCACAGTAAAATTTTCTTGTGAACAGTCTTCCAAAAAATAATCGATAAAGTCTTTCAAATGAGCAACTAGTGCATGTCGATAACACATCTCGTTAGAGTGCATGTCGATAACACATCTCGTTAGAGGAAACTTTGGTCTTTCTCACAGTAATAGCGATAATTTTCAGAATGATCAACTTTCCCTGATATGTGAAGAAGAAAATCGGTGTTTCATTCTCTTTGAGAAAGAAGTTTTTGAACCTTTTCAAGTAAACCAAGTTCAGCGTTGGTTTTCGGGTACTAATATTCAATGACCAATGGAACTATTTAGGCAAATGATGGTTCAAACCTTCTACTATGATATCGCAATGTCAAAAAAGCCCGCAAAAAATGTAGAAAAAATGAATTTCTGCGCGGTTTTTCTCATTTCAGACCACTGTGCGCCGTTGAGTTTCTTATTTAAATAAAAATCCTTCCGGTCGATTCGAATCAGCAAAAGTGCCTAATTACGCCGCCGCAAGCCGCCATAATATCGCCATCATGTGTATTAACTTTGGCTGTGCCGGAAATCGCATCGTTCTTATTTTTCGCTGTGCAATTTGAACTCGTTATCTCGCCAAATAATTTATTAGAAACGTCGTTACCCCGGCGAGGAATGAACGGCAGTGCTTAGGTCTTCGGCTTTGCTCAAGGGGTTGGAATTTTATGCCAGCAAAGTTGGCTGATGGCCCCGTTCTATCCAGAAACTATCATTGCTTGTGTGAATTATAGTATAGTACGTTTTTCTGGTACAATGTGTGCTAGAAAGACACAATAATTAAGAGGTATAATTCAAGATGTCATTTGATTGAGTTGGATTTTTATATCTAAAGGAAGGAGCAAAGGAACCCCTTACACATAAGTGAATAGATGCTTGCAAGGGTTCTCCAGGAAATATGAGAGCAAACTGTCGAGAACAATAGACCGGGATGAACAACACAAAGCGTGAAGCGGCAGCCAGCGGAAGATGCAGCGCGTTCTATCTAAATGCACAAATAATACCAGGGGAAGGAACCAGGCTAAGGACACTATTATTAAAAACAGACACTAGAGCTATGGCGCTACGAAAACGACGACCGCGGCACCATCACGGTCACAAACTTTACTAATACTTGAAAGCGCCCACTGAATCAAAGCTGAAACCGTTTATCTAATGGCTATGTGTATTACCATTTTAATTAGTTTCAAAGTCGAACCGACGTGTACTCGCCACCAAGACAAAATAAATACTTCGCAATTGATCTATCTACCGCAGTCGTCCCGGCGTCCCATTCTTAATTCATGACCAGACTTTGAGCGGGTGGTAAGTTTGCAATTGATATTCACACCATCAGCATTTCAGATCACTTATTAACAAACACTCCGGTTTTGCCTCGGGTTTTGTCAAATCAAACTGCGACGAGAACAATCTAAACAACAGCAGGGATGCGCCTAACGATGAGTTTATACAACGTCAAAAATGAAACATTTCTCTTGGCCTCGGTAGGTATACCACGCGGGAGAAACAGTGTTCATACTGTATACAAAAGAACATTTTTCAATTAGACTGCGTTTTCCCATGTGCAGTGTAGATTTAGATTGGACCACTATCCCTAAAGTGGACCCACCAAGTTCTCTAAATGTTTTGACTAATAACTGATAATATTACCTAAATGACAGTGACTAGACAATTTATTTGCAAATCGGTTTGATTCTGTCGGAATTACTCATGGACTACTTATGGATTTACCTACTTACTTGAATACCATCATTCTTATACCTAGGTACAATGTGAAGTCATTTGTCAAAAATATTCCTGAAGTTATGCGGAATAAATAAAGCCCTCCTTCTGCGCCTCCTCCACGATCGTTTTACTCCTTGTCAGTTTTGGCCTTCCTTTCTTCGCGTCCCTTGTGGATTTCAATCAACAGCTTTCTTCGTTATGGGATTATTAGTACTTCTCAACGTGTAGCCTATCCATCCCCACTTTTTGATCTTTTTTGTTGTTGTTGTTGTTGTTGTTGTTGTTGTTGTTGTTGTTGTTGTTGGCCCAACTTTTTGATCTGAACGTTGAGTTTTTCCTGATCGGTAATTTGCTACAGTCACTATTTGGTATTCGGTCCAGCCAAACGATTCTCATTATTTTTTTTTCTTCAAAGGCATTCAATTAACAGAAACTTGAAGTTGACGTTTTGTCTTTTTCGTCATTTTCCATGTCTCACACCCGTAAAGCAGAACAGTTGACATTTGAGTTGAAAATGCGCGGTTTGACTTTCTTTGGGATTTGCGATGAGGCCCGCCTTGCTTTCGATTTTCGTGACTGTACATTTGCATCTGCTCCCCCATCTCTAGAGAGCTAGAGATTATTGGGGCTCTAAGCTATACAATCGGCTTCAAAGTGAAACAAAAACACTTAACCCAAAATCAATTTGAACGACGGACCCACCAGTTCTTGAAAGAAACCGTATTCTATGATATACAAGACTATGTTGACGGGAAGAGATCAGTTTAGTACCTTAAATCAAATCGCATCATTATTTTATCTGTATACATACCGTGTGTTTCTCGAAAACGGCACCAGCCCATAACTTTTTTCTTATGGGATATGTAGATTTGAAACTTTTAGGGGATATTTGAGAGTACTTTTGCTATTTTTTTGCGTTGATCATGAAGCTGCTCTCACTTCCGGTTACAATTACTTTTGATTTTCAAGTTGAACACCTCATATATTTTTCACTATTCAGATAGAGATTTTTTTACCGACACAGTGATGGTCTTGAAAATATCGGATTTAATATGATTGAATAATCATTACTCGATTAATCACTAAAGGTGGCTGCGACCACAAATAAAAATCTGAAGTTGGTAATTTGTTGACTGTTCATGTCGAAAAGCATTTCCGATTGAAATAGACAGAACAATAAACAAACCTATAACTTCAGATTTTTATTTGTGGTCGCAGCCCGCAGCCACCTTTATTATCAATAATTTTATCAAAAGCACAGAAATTTTTTTTTTATTATGTTCAATCCGCTATAAAATGGTCATTTTCCATCATAGAGACTTTTTAAGGCCGTCAATGAAAAATATCTCTCTTCGAATATCAAAAAATATGCAGGATGTTCCATTCGGAAATCAAAAGTTGATGTCACTTCCGGTTACTTCCGGAAGTAAGAGTTGCTTTATGATTAACGGAAAAAATAGCAAAAGTGCTCTCAAATACCCCATAAAAATTTCAAATCTACATATCCGAGAGGAAAAAAATGGGCTGGTGCGGTTTCTGATCAGCACACCGTATAATGCGTGTTCACTGCATTTGTTGTATTTGTGACTGCCATGTAACCTTTTGATGGTTGAATATATTATCATTACTGAGGAGATCTCATGTGCTGCCACAGTGGTTGACACGGCGATTACTGAAGCTTCTTCGTTGACCTGTTGTTTTCGTATCCGATTGTTGCGATTAATTCCAAACACATACAATAAATTAAAATTGCGCTGGGTCCGCTATAGCCCTAGGAGGCGCAATTATTTGCGTGTTTGTTTTTCCTAACATACAATAAATAGGAATATGTTCCGTTCCTGTTGAATGTGAATGGAATGATAATTGTAATTAATAGTGATAATTATTGATCAAAAAAATTATAATAAAAATGATTATGATTTGAAATGAAAATGAAACGATATGAATGATCATAAGATCTCTTCACCCACGTATATTATATTCATAGCTCGACACAAATCAAAACACACTACACACTACCCACCCCCACTTGAAGATGGTGTTCGATATCTGTCGTTATATATGAATCTGTTGGTTTCAGATATTCCAAGATTTTTATCTTTTCACTCACCGAGGAGTGGCCAAAAGATCTCTGTTAGAAAATCCGGAGAAGAATGCAAAACTGGCCATCGACGGCAGGATACGATGGGCTCAGCAGCAGAAAGCACGGCGAAGAGTTAAGAGAGACTTGAGACTGCAGGATTCCGATCCGAAATGGCCCAGCATGTGGTATCTGGTAAGTTATTTCACGCACCACCAACTAAATATTAGACGAAGCTCTGGCCCTCTAACCAACATTAAGTACGCAAAAATAGTTTAACGCGCTTTTATTTCAGATTCGCGTTCAGCTTTGAAAGCATAAAAAGTGAAAAGTGCGAATAGTGCACGTTTATCTGGGGGGTGTTGGTGTTTTTTTCTTCAATTTGATGCCCTCCACTCATAGGATCGGAAGAACATCATGGAATAATTACGATTATTACACACAACGCCCTTGATTATTAGACCTACAAGGATAATATTCACTTATCTAAATCCCACTGTCAATGGCAACGGAGTAAAATTGATGTAAACAATAAAATTTGACAGCTGTCACTTTGGACTTCTTTTTTGTAATAATCATCAAAATACCACTCGTGCTCGAGATTTTCCCAGATAATTTTGGCCAAGCGTTTCCCTCGGGCTGGTTGTCCGTAGATAAATGCCCTCCTCCTACGGAGTCGGGAATTTATCGCTAGAATCAGCACTCGCGATCGCCTGGCCAAAATGATCGTGAAAATCTAAGCACTTGTGATATTACTGTTAATTGTAAAAAAATCGGGAAATGCGAAAAATACAGTCCTTCAAAGTTGATTTTAGAGAAACTGCGATTTTTTTACCATAACTTCAGCATTTTTCAACCAATTTTGCCCAAATTTGAAAGTGACCTTTCTCAAGTCATTGTCTACAGTTCCACAAGAAGGGCTCTCAGTTTTGCCCACATAATACGGTCGACCAATACATTAAAATGGGGTCTACCTTGCAAAAGGTCGCGGCGAGTTTAAAATTTGCAATCTGATATGTGTGTCCTGATTAACATACTACTCCGCAGTGGGATGGTGCCGTAGGACTCAAGAGGACCACTTCTTACCAATCTACTGTTCATCGCCGTCTCATCCACAGCAATCCGCAATACATATAACCATATGACTGTATTGAAAGCCTGGATAGCATTTGGTGCCACGTCAGTGCCACTACTGCCATTCTTCGCTGTTAAAAAATCTTTTGGCGAACGTGTATTCTTCTTTATTTAAAATGATTTTTTTTCTGATGCGGAAATATGACACACTAACTAACTCAAATTGATTTCGATCAGCTTCTTCTTTCTTGAGCTCGTTCGGTGTCATTATTTTCATAACAGCATTCGTTTGTACAAGGTGCACTGCAAAAAGTGTAAAATTGCAAATACCAAACTAGACTTATTAATTGCTGTGTAAACCGCAAAGCCGCATCTCAACACCTGAAGATGTACGTAACCAACACTACGAAAATCAGAACAATAAGTGTACAAAGCAGTTTAGGTAATTAGTGTTCTTATTTTCGTAGTGTTGGTTACGAACATTTTCAGGCAGGATGAAACTTTGTGGTTCACTGGTGCTTTGAAAAGAAATTATATAATGGAGTCGGTACCCTCCGTGCATTTCGAGATTTGATCGCATGCTGTATAAATGAAAAACAGTCCGAGCCATCCATTTCTTTAAAAATTGAAGCTCCTGGTCGATGGCAACAGTGACAAAATGATAAATAAGCCAAAGTTGAATTTGGTATAGGCAATGTTACACTCCTAGCAGTGCACCTTGTCAACAAATCGTCGCATGAATATTGGTGTATGAATATGAGAAGCATTCAAAGATTTCGACGCCCATTGCTTTGTATGGGATGGTGGAAGTTCAAGCTGATTTTTCCGATTTTTTTCGATGGAATTTTGAAGAGTACAATACGGAGAATATGATAGATAGATAGATAGATAGATAGATAGATAGATAGATAGATAGATAGATAGAATCTTTATTTGTTCTGTACATTTTGTACAAATAGGCCCTCAGGCATTGAACTTGTCATATGGATGAATAAACAAATAAATAAATAAATAAAGGGATATGTATACATAAAGATAACAAAGTATAGGTAACAAAAAAGAAACAATATACACAAAATCTCAAGATGGCGTACAAACACAAGTAAGAGACTGTATCAATATCAATAAGTCATTTTCAGTAAAAAGTGGATATTGAACAAACCAATATTATATCACCAGCACGAGCTCATGAAAAACAAAACTGATCGAAATAAGCTTAAGTGAGTCAGTTGTGGTATTTCCGCAAAAAAATAATTTCAAATTGAGAAAAACTACAAGTTTGTCGAAGGAATTATTATTTTTAACCGCGAAGAATGGCACTTACCTGGGTAGGAAAATAAATGCTATTTCTATAGTCAAATGGTTTCCTTGCGGTAGGTGAGACGGTAAACAGTACATGGCTAAAAAAGTGTTTCGTTTTAGAGTCCTTCGGCACCATATTGTCGAGGAACAAGCGGAGGCTTGCCGAATTGCAAGATTCAGTATGTTAATCAGAACATAAAGCTGTACAAGACACAGACTGGAATAAGAACATTTTTCACGCCAGTGGTATTTTTTTTTTTTTAAATTCAAATCTGGGAAGAAACCAGCTCCAGTAAAATTTTGATTTGAGGCTTGATTCACAAAAAAAAAATTGGAATTGGTTGAGAATGCACCTGCAATTTTCAAAAAAAAATAAACAAAATATTTGGTGAATGAAGTCCAGTGGCGTTGAAACTGGGAGAGGGGGAGATATGGGTTTTACCCTTATTTACGTCACTGGTCACTTGTGGGCAAAGCTGAAATTTCATATTGTAGACAATGATTTTAGAAATTCCAAATTTGAGCGAACTAACTTGAAAAATGCCAAAGCTATGGTGAAAAACTGTTTTGCCACAATCAACTTCGAAGGAACTATCGATCCTATTTATAAAAATGTCACAGCAAATTCAAAAACCGCCGGATTACCCCCTCTCCTCCTCCTCTGAGTAAACGTGGAATACTCGCGGCCGGTAGCTTTCACTTTTTTATGCTTCCAGAAGTTCTAGATCTCTTGAACACGAATCTGGAAAGGAACCGCGTTATACTATTTTTGCGCAGGTACCTTCTCAATGTTGGCTAGAGCTTCGTCTATACATATCAACTGGATAATTTAATGATGTCTGATTTTGTTCATTTAAAACGCGTGCCTTCAGAATCGGGGAAGCGGTTTGGATATGAACGTTATACCTGCTTGGCTCGACGGTATTACGGGGAAAGGCGCCGTCGTTACTATCCTGGACGATGGTCTGGAGAAGGACCATCCGGATCTCGTCCACAATTACGTAAGTTGAACATCGCGCCACATTAATTAATAAAATATAAAATAAAAACTCTCCTTTGTATTTTTCATTAGGATCCGATGGCTTCGTACGACGTGAACAGCCACGATTCCGATCCGAGTCCTCGCTACGATATGATCGACTCGAACAGACATGGGACTAGATGTGCTGGCGAAGTGGCAGCTACCAGTAATAATTCTGTTTGTGCTTTGGGGGTGGCGCATGGAGCTCAAGTCGGGGGCGTGAGGATGTTGGACGGCGATGTGACCGATGCTGTGGAAGCCAGATCGCTGAGTTTGAACCCCGGCCACATAGACATCTACAGCGCATCGTGGGGTCCGGACGACGATGGGAAGACGGTAGACGGACCGGGAGAATTGGCCACTCGAGCTTTCATCGAAGGCGTAACCAAAGTCAGTCACCAGCTTCAGCCTATGTTCTTATTATCGCTGTTTAACGTCAAGTTTCTTTATACAGGGCAGAAATGGAAAAGGTTCCATTTTCGTTTGGGCTTCCGGGAATGGCGGAAGAGACCACGACAATTGCAACTGTGATGGTTACACAAATTCTATCTATAGTTTATCGATATCCAGCGCGACTGAACACGGACATGTTCCTTGGTATAGCGAGGCTTGCAGTTCGACTCTCGCATCAACTTACAGCAGCGGAGCCGTCGGAGAAAAACAAGTAGTCACGACTGATTTGCGCCATTCTTGCACTAGCAGCCATACAGGGACCTCGGCCTCTGCTCCATTAGCCGCAGGAATTTGCGCGTTAGCTTTAGAATCGAATCCCAGTCTCACGTGGAGGGATATGCAGCACATAGTTGTGAGGACGGCCAGACCTCAGAACCTAATTGCACCAGACTGGCAAACGAACGGGGTAGGAAGAAATGTGTCCCACAGTTTCGGCTACGGCCTCATGGATGCGTACGCCATGGTTCAGCTGGCTAGGAACTGGATCACCGTGCCTGAGCAGCACAAGTGCGAAATTACCGCTCCTCACGTCCAAAGACCTATTCCAGCCAAGAGCGTGGTAGTACTCCAGCTACAAGTCAAAGAATGCGAAGGAGTCGAAGTCCTAGAACACGTTCAAGCCAAACTCACAATTTATTCGCAGAGACGGGGAGATCTCAACATACAGTTAACATCACCAATGGGAACCAGAGTCACTTTACTCGCTCACAGGGCTCACGACAATTCACGAGCCGGATTCAATCACTGGCCTTTCATGTCCGTACACTCCTGGGGCGAATCCCCTTTAGGGACTTGGCAGCTTGAGATTCACAATGACGGACGACTTCTGGGTAAGCTTTCTGTGCTAGACAAATTCTGCCACCTTACAGAATTGCTATAAAAATTCTAGCATAGTGACATGAAGCTAACCGTACTAAACACCACTAACAATAAGCAACCAAAACTGTGTTCAATTTCCAGGTCGAGCTACACTTCAGAACTGGTCATTAGTCCTTTACGGTACCAAATCATTTCTGCCTACTTTATCTAATAATATCGATTCTAACAAAATTAACAACAAATCTAACAAACCTTCTAGTCCGTTGAAAAAGAAAAATTTGAAGAAGCAAAAAAATAAACAAATATTGCAACAGCATAGACTCGCCTCTACTGCGAAGCCGCCTCTGAAATATAAGAATAAATTTAAAAATACCACTTCTAAATTTTCATCAACCAACGTAACTAATTTTAATAATAAGAACAGAAAAGTGACTAAAACCACCACCGAATTATCACCGTACTATTATGCGATAAACAGCAGCAAATACAAAACATCAGAAGAGAGCGTCAAGCAATACTTGAAGTTCGTAAAGAACATAACCATAACATATCCGATAATGATTCCAGCTCGCGATGTTACAAAGCCTAAAAAGTCTCAAAAGCAAAAAGAAAAAAGTCGCGATATCAATTCAAATCGTAACGCTAAAGTATTCAGTATAAAAACTACCACCGAATCGGTAACGTCGACTACTTACGTAACTACTACTTCTACTGCTAGTCCTACTACTAGTCCTACTACTACTACTACTCCCACTCCCAAAGGAAAAAATTTGGGTAATTAAAACAAATTACCTCTCTCTGTTGTAGATTCTGGTTAATTTACTGCTTCTTACTATTATTATTCTTTGCTGTATTTGTTTGAATTTTATTAGGTTTTGGCATTTTTTATTGGAAAAAATCTCATTTTGCCGTGGCAAGGAGTTCACTTGACTTTTTTTGTCCTTCTAGCTGACGTCAGTGCTTGGGATTTGACCTTATACGGGACCGCTACTCATCCAGCTTCCGACCTAAAGTCGCGAACTTCGCCGCCTTCGATTGTAAATTATTATCCAGAAGAAATTTCACACAACAACATCGACGACACCTCGGCAAATTCATGGAAAGGTGGTGCAGAGGTGAGGATCGACATCGTCTCGTGTACAGAGGCATTGCTTTGCTAAATGACTGGTTTTGTTACAGATAAGAAAAGACACTTTGGAAGTGGAGGAGCAAGAGAAAAGCACTTCGGGTTGCTTCAAGATGAACAGCCAGTTATGTTTAGGTTTGTGTATTGTTATAATTATGTGCTGCACGTCCTCTTATAACTGCCAAGACACTATTTACGATTTAGTGGTTCTGATATTTACCTCACTAATGTTAATTTGTGATGTGCCCTACTTGATGAAATCCACTTACGACGTCAAAAAGGCACTTATTCATGCCACAATGAAACAAGAAAGACAGAACAATAACTCTGACAACAATTTTCACAACAACAGAGATAATACAACACATAGAAAGAATAAGAAACGTATGATAACGCGGCATATATTCAGACGTGATAATTTTTTCAGTTATAATAGACCATCATTAGTACAACTATTAAATTTAATTATTACATTTAGTGAACACCTGCGAATAATATATCAGAATAATCGCAGGCGGTTGTATTATAGACTTGATACGCTTAGATTAGTAGAATCATTTTGTGATATTTCAACGTTTTATATTATAGTTTTTAAGCTAAAGTGTTCACTACTACACATGTTACCTTCATATTCAAAATTATCCAAATAGACAATTTTTACTATTGATTGATTGATTGATTGATTGATTGATTGATTGACTATACATTATATAGATTTTTACACAGTATGTCAATTTTGTTATGTTTATATAGAATGTTTATTTTCAATTGTACAGTTTTATTGTTTTTAATGTAAAAAAAATAATTTTCTTCCAGTGAAGTACTAAAATGTTACTAACAATATTGGGGTATGTACTTAAGTGCTTTTACTTAATTTTGTTAGTAAAAATCAAGATGGTACTTCGGTCTTTCCCCAATTCCCATACTTCTCATCTTAGTTCTCAAATTGCCAAAGACTTATTTACTAATATTTATTTAAATACCATTTGTATAAAAGAAAACGTAAAAGGAACTTGACTTATTGCTGGAAACTTCCTATTGTAAATAATTTCCAGTGATTTAATCGGCATATATTATAGGTAGGTACAATGGAAATGTTCAAGTGCCATTTTGATAGTACTTATTTGAATTCTCAGTTCACTTCCTAAGTTAAAAAAAACATACTACCAGTATTTCACAAATAATGTTAAGATGTATGTGCCAAATTCGAGAGTTTTATTACAAAGTAAATGTTATTGAAAGAACGTGGTAATCGCAGGATGTTTCGCATTATTCAATATATAAGTGCAATTACCTAACAATCTACACAAGTACCAATACTATTAGAAGAAGAAAAAATGGAAATACAATAAATATGGTATTATGATTCAAAATCATAAACGATACGATTATTATTTTTCATTTAAATCATTTTTCTACATTACATGCAATGGTAAATATTTGCTGTGATTATTTAATTATTCATGTAAATAACTCGAGAAAGACTCATTTATAAGTAGATATTTAATTGTGTTGTTACTTTTCTAATAGTAGTTCCTGAAAACAAGTTCACCATTACTATTAAGGTACCTATGTAAATTGAAAATTTGTCTGATATTATTGTAATTAATTGTAAGTAAATTACTTATAACGCCTTAATTTTATCATATGTTATTTTATGGATACTCAAGTACTAAGTACGAGTACTTATCATGGCTCAATGAATGAATGAATGTTTGTCTGTATGCATGTATGTAGTAAATGTCTGTATTTTAACTGTATTTTTAACTTTATTATTCTTAGACATTTTGACATGATTCTTTAGTCCTCATGGCCTAGTCTTTAGCCACTCTGTTGAGATTTGCTAAATCTCTAGCATCTTATTCCTCCACATTCATTTGCTAATAAGTTGTGGCAATCTCTCAATGGACTCGCTAATAACTAAAAATATATTGTTATGATACATGTACATGAACTGTTTGTAAACTATAAAGGAATAAATTGTGGCTAAAAACATTTCATGATTTTCTACATCACTCTCTCTATCACCATTAACTAACCAATTAGGTACTAATCATAATACTCCAATGAAGAAAACGCAGAACGATTCGGAAGTTTATTCTCTTAGGTAAGTTTATTAATAATGATAGAACTTTTATGTTCTAGCAATATACGTTTTGCATGTTCTATTATTTTGGTGTGTTGAAATTGTTGTCAGATTTTTTGGTATACCTACTGAGCACGTTAAGACTTAATTGTCAATGAAATGTTGTGCATTTTTATTTTGATCAATCAACTTTACAGCTTGCTCGTCCGATCTGCTCCTGTACAACGGAGATTGTGTGAAACATTGTCCTGAAGGATACTACAACATCTCCGATACCACTCCACAACGGGACACCGAACCACTGGCTCCCGAAAATAGAAACAATAAATGCATACCATGCCATTATACGTGCAAGAGGTGCTCAGGCTCAATAGACTATCAGTGTACCGAGTGCTTCCCAGATGCCTTACTAGTGCCTTCATCTAACAGTGAAAACTATTGTTACCCCATCAGTTTGAACTCTGAACTGTCTTCTAACGCTTGGTTCTTCCGAGTATTTATTTTGCTAGCGCTAATAGCCATCTTGCTGTTCGCAAATCTACTGTGGATCGCCTTGAGGCGTCGACGTAAAGCAGAAGAATATGTCCACTTAAATATTCTACATAATATTAATAAAATGCAGAAAGACGTCAAAACGACTGTTTACAGTGATAGTGATTGATTGTAATAATTGATCGCAATTAGCCATTTCCTTACGTAACAGTGGATCAACTACTAACGATAATACCTACTTACGTGTAACAATTCCTATTAGTACCTACCTATACGTATTGTACATAAAATGTAGGCAACTGTTATATTTTTAATATGTTTGACTGTAGTGATGAAAAAGTATTGAATAAACTAAATAGTACCTACCTGCCTGTCTAATTACTCACTTATCTACAAGCAGGTAAGTACCTACCTACTAACTTTGAAGCGGGAGCGCTCTTTAGCTACTATATCTTGAGGCTGTCATTTCCATCACAATGACAGACTCCGGGCGACCGGCAGAGCGAAAGAGGCGCAGAAAAAAAACTAAAAGATCTACAGACACCCATTTGGGCAATGGCAAGAGAATAGGAGTATTTTTTCGAATAAAAATGAGAATTTTCGAAAATATCAAATCAAAATTGAAATGGAATTTCAAAATATTATTTTTTATTCGTTTGTTTTACGTCGGCCTATTGCCGCAACGAGGCCTAACACCGACGCCTATTTTTCTATACCGGAAATTTCGCCGAACCCCCGTGTGTTCCAACACAGGGTAGGGATTTTTAACGACCACCAACATCGCATGGCGTCGGCACCATCGTTCGTATTTTACGTGCTATCCGACACACCATATGCATTTAGCAAGCATTCCAACTAAACCAAGAAGCTTATTGTTTTCGAGGCGAAAATCCGTCCTCGGCAGGGAATGAACCCGCGACCTCTGGAGTGGTAATCGACCGCGCTGACCACCACACCACAAGCTCCTCCAAAATATTCATTCCTTGCTTTTTTCGGGAGACAGGTTCAGCCGAGGGTCCCGACAGAAGAAAAACACTAGGAGATGACGTCATAATGAAAAATATTACGCAGTATACCTAATATAAAATATTCGCTATACTCATTACTTCTAAGTTTGAACACGAACCAAGCCATTTATCATTATTATTATTATTATTATTATTATTATTATTATTAATCGTAAGCCCGTGCAACAGACCCGAAGATCCAGTTGCAGCACGACCGCAAAACGACCACAAACACAGCAAAACAGTCGACAACAGATCAAATCAGAATATTCGCCGCAAATCCGCGGGGTACAGTTGAAAATTTCAAGCTCATCCTGAAATCTGTTGTAGGTAAGGGCGAGACGGTTATTGGCGAGTTGAAATAAAAAAGTGTCGATAAGCTTGCGTAGAAAAAAGAAGATAAGCAAGAGCTCTACGGGTTTCCAAATTCTGGTGTTCAAATCTGCTCAGCAACAAATTATGCGGGAATCCAACACACGGATGGGGTCTATCAACCCTCCACGCCAAAGTCTTTAGAAACCGCCTCTGTATGCCATCTAGGAATAAGGAGATATATTTCTCATGATGAGGAGTGAGCAGGCAGCAACCGAGCGATACACACGTACTTACAATCGCTGCTGGTTTTGTTATTGTTTTGAATAATTGCTGCTGGTTGCCGCAGTACATGTATATTCAGTCTTGAAACGTTAAAGTTGTGAAACCGGAAGGCCTAAGCGATTCCAGGGATACAAGCACATAATAGACGATGATTTTGTGCTCCTAGCCTGGTCGCTTGAAACAAGAAGAAAGGAAAAAAAAACAAAACAAGATAAGCGACGAACAAGCGGAATTTTACAGCTCCCAGTACCTGAATTTCACGTGCAGTCGTATATGGAAGAATCCGTGAAAAGAAAAAGAACACCACAGGACGACCCGACAGTTAGCCCCACTGAAACGGCGCTCCGAAAAAACAAAAAGAAGCTGGGAGAACGAGAACGAGTGCCATTGCAAGAAGGAAATAATTCCGCCATGGAAAAAATAATGGAAAAGATGGACAGTAAACTGGATGCCGTACTCTCCGAAGTAAGGGAGGTCCGAAGAGAGAATATGGAGCTGAGGCAGAGTCTCCAAACGATGGAAAGTGCATGGTCGGCGGAAAGAAAATATATGGATGAAAGAATTAAGAACCTAGAATCCATTGTCGAGAAACAGGAGCGAAACCTCAAGAAGACACAATTCACAATTATTATTAAAGGGAAACTGCCGGAAGTAAACAATGGAGCGAGCGCTGAAACCGTCACCTCATTCTTCAAAAAAATGCTACAGATTGATGTGAGTGTCAGATCAGCCTCCAGAGCCAATAATTCGGACATTTACTTCGTGGAAATGGAAAGCTTCGATCATAAGATCACGGTAATGAAGGCGAAGAATAAACTCAAGGGAAGGGAAATTTACATCGAAAGGGATATGACACCCCAGGAGAGAAGAATTCAGCTGGAAATCAGAACAGTGGCCAGAGAAGAAAGAAGTAAGGGGAAGAGAGTCCAAGTCGCATATCAGCGAATGCAAGTTGAAAGTAAATGGTTTACCTGGGACGACAAGCTTATGAAATTGATAGAGGCAAAAAACGAATAGAAAGAAAAAAAAAGAGGAAACGAAGAGGGAGGGGAAGAACACCAAAAACTATTTTGTCTGGACAAGTTGCAGAGTACCTGCATTTCTGTTTTTGGAACTCGCGTGGTTTTAATAATGTGTTGAGTTTGGACGATAATGAAATTACCGAGCTGGTTAAGTTTGATATTATTTGTGTTTCGGAAACGTTTTTAACCTCGCGGCCTTCCACATTACCTATGTTTTTGAGAACTTATAATCTTTTCCATTGTTCTGCTGTAAAGGATAAGGTCAGGGGGAGGGCTAGTGGTGGAATTATAATACTTGTATCTAAATTTATTTTAGTCCGGACGCTAAGGTCAAAATTTAGGGGGCACTCTTCACTTTTATAACAAGCAATGCCACTTGGCATACCTGTTGCCGGGACCATGTTTGACCGATTAAGATCAGGAGCCAAAGTTGTTAGTGATGCAGGCGCCGTATACAGGGTGTCGTATAGAAAAAAAGTGAAACATTCGTATATCATTAACCAAACCAGGTGGATTCACGTGAATAGGCACATATATTCACAATATATTACCCTTCAAGAAAGAGTCAACAGTTCTGGAAAATCTTGAGTGGTTCCTGGAATATTCCGAAAAAACTGAATTTTCTTCGGAATATTTTATTTCTCGGTAAATCAGTGAATTTTCAAGATATCGAAGTGCAACTTGGTAGGTTTACGGCGAGTATTGTCATCAACCAAAAACGATCAGGAGCCAAATGCAAGGCCTGCTATTTCCAGAAGTAAGACAGTCAACTTTTTTTTTCTTCGCGACCGCCATCTTGGTTCTCCGTCTCACTCAACAGTTGGAAAAGTGACAGTCGAATGTGAGAAAGTTGGCATCCAGTCACCCTATCAGAAAAAATATAGCCTTGAAGCAAGGTAAGGGTGTCTTCGTCGAGAAAACATTGTCACCCAAGGTTTTCATGGTAATACGCATTTGCAGCGCCTGTGATGGCTAGTGAGAAATTTGATAGAGCAAAGTGAGTACTTTGTCACAATACTACATCCATTTTGGAACGAAATAACAAAATTCATCATCATCGGTCCAAAGGTAAACTTTTGGTGGTTTGCTGAACCAAATATACTGCCTTCCAAAAAAAGTGCAACACCATGAAGCCGTGGATCAATTTTATTCAAATTTTCGCAAAACATGTGTTTCAACAATAGAAACAAACGATTAGATTCTGGAAATCGTAATACAAGGAACTTCAGAAAAAATTAATAATGTGTCGCTCCTCCACGACTTGCCCGACACTCATTAACCCTACGAGGCATGCTTTCAATCAAGTGGTCGATTGCCGCTTGTGACAAGCCATCCCATGCCTCTTGCAAGGCCATACGGAGATCTTCCAAGTTGTTGGGAGGATGGCGTAATTGCCCCACCTTTCTTCCAATCATAGCCCACACGTGTTCGATGGGCGACAAATCAGGAGAGCAAGCAGGCCATGGAAGCACGTCAACGTGTGCATCTTCCAGGAACTGCATTGAAGCTCTTGCCGTATGAGGACGTGCATTGTCTTGCTGGAAAATAGGGTTGTTGAGCCCCTGAAGGTATGGAAGGCAAACGGGTTCCAGCACACTCGCGATGTAAGATGCAGCTGTCATAGTGCCCTCAATGAACACCAATGGTGACCTGCTTCCATGGCACATTGCTCCCCAAACCATCAATCCGGGTGTACGGGCAGTGTGTCGCTCGGCAAAAAATTCGGGATTATGCCGTTCCCCACGAAAGCGCCTCACCCTCCCCCGGCCGTCATGAGCCCAAAGACAAAAGCGGGACTCGTCACTGAAGACCACCCGATGCCATTCTTGGACCCAGTTTCTGCGCTCATTGCACCACTCCAATCTTCTGGCCCGGTGAACAGGAGTGAGGGGAAGGGTTAACAGCGGACGATAAGAACTTAGCCCAAAAGACCTAATTCTTCTATAGACCGTGCTCATTGAGATTGGGCGTCCTATAGCTGCAACCCACTCGTTTCCGACTGCTCGGGTTGTCGTAAATCGGTCTCTTACAACCGCTACTCGAAGACGTTGATCTTGACGTACCGTGGAGGCTCTACGACGACCAGATCCATTCCGTCGCCGATAATTGGCCTCCTCGTTCCATCTCCGCCACCATCTCATCACAGTCGAAGCATTGCAACCAACAAGTCTCGCAATTCTTCGATACGAAATCCCCTCATTTTTTAAGCCAATAATCTGTCCCTTCTGGAACTCGGTTAAATGATGGTACTGCCGAGGTTGACGGGCTCTTGGCGTTTCAGGACTCTTGGGATTCACTATTGAAACTTATTGCAAAAAATGTGATTTGTAACAACCAGGAAAAACGAAAAACAATTTCTTGTGTTTTACGGTTACCAAGGGGAAAAACAAAACAACTACAGCGCCTAGATATCCAGAATGTTAATCATTTGTTAGTGTAGATGAAATACTTGTTTTGTGAAAATTTGATCAAAATCAGCCAACGGCATCGAGGTGTTGCACTTTTTTTGGAAGGCAGTATATGTGGTGCTTTTTGATGGAAAATGCGAAAAAAATCGGGCAATCAATTACATGTTATCCCTCACTAAGAGAAGGCTATCGCAAAAACTGAAACCAATCAACGCTGAAATGTTTTGTAAGATTGAAACCTATATTCTTGAGCCAATAAATGTTAGACAGATGCGTCCGGTTGCCAGAGAGAAGACATGGAAGGCGTGCATGCAGAAAAAAATTCAAAGTTCTTATTCACATATTTTATTCAGAAACCCACCAAAAGTTGATGAATAACAATATTACATCCATTTTGAAGTTTAGTACCAAAATTCGTCATTATCGGTCCAGAGACAAAATTTTGGTAGCTTTCTGAAAATAATACGTGGCTCGAAACTTGGAAAAAACTTTCTGCATGCAAGTCTTTTATGTCTTCTCTCTAACAACTGGACGTATGTGTCTAACATTTTATGGCTCAAGAATACAGGGTTGGCTCTCCCAAAACATTTCAGCGTTGATTAGTTTCAGTTTTACCAATAGCCTTCTCTTAGTGAGAGACACACGATAATGGTTGCTCGATTTTTTTTGCATTTCTCAACAAAAAGCGCCATTTATTTTGTTCAGCAAGCCATCAAAAGTTAACCTTTGGACCGATTATCATGAATTTTGGTAATTATCCTCAAAATAAATGTAGAATTGTAACAAAGAACTCACTCTGCTCTTTCAGATCTCTGATCAGCCATAACAGGCGCTGCAAATGCGTATTACTATGAAAACCTTGGGTAACACTGTTTTCTTGACGAAGAGACCCTTATCTTGCTTCAAGGCTATCCTTTTTATAATGGGGTGACTGGATGCCAACTATCTTACATTCGGCGGTCACTTTTTTAACTTTTGAGTGAAACGGAGATTCAAAATGGCGGTCGCAAAGAAAAAAAAGTTGACTGTCTTATTTGTGGGAATAGCAGGCCTTGCATTCGGCTCCTGATTGTTTTTGATTCATGACAACACTGGCAATAAAACTGCCAAGTTGCACTTCGATATCTTGGAAATTCACTGATTTACCGAGAAAAAAAAAATCTGAAGAAAATTCAGTTTTTCCTGAATTTTTCAGAAACCGCTCAAGATTTTCCAAAACCGTTGACTCTTCCTTGATGAGTAATATATTGTGAATGTATGTGCCTATTCACGTGAATCCATCTGGTTTTGTTAATGATATACGAATTTTTGACTATTTTTCTATACGACACCCTGTATACGACGCCTGCATTGCTTGCGACATTGGCTCCTGATCTTAATCGGTCAAACATGGTCTCAGCAACAGGTATGCCAAGTGGCATTGCTTGTTATAAAAGTGAAGGGTATTTATTATACCTTAACATCCGGACTATTTGTGATATACACTGATCGTTTTTTGAAGTGGTTCGCTAAAAAAATTGTCCCACTTTGATACATTGTAACATTTGAATGGATTGATGTATCGTGTTGATTTTTTTTTGTCAGAAAGGGCGTTTCTTCGGCAGCAAGTCTGCATAATTGCAATTTTTTTTGTCATTATTGATTGTTATTTTACAGGGTGATTTGAAAAGCTACGATTTTTATATCAAATTTATTGATGTCCATGACGTAAATGGGTCATTCTGTATATTTTATTTCAAGGTCATCATAGAGCCTCATGTCTTAGCACTGCATACTTTTTTGGATTTTGATCTTACGTTATTTGTGTCAAAAGATATCATTTTTTTACCATAATAAGTACAGAAAAAAACGAGAACGTCAAACAGTTTTTTTCCAATTTTTCAACGCATAACAGTAAATAAGTAATAATTGTGAATGAAGAATAATCAATAACGGGTAGGGCCACCTCTACTTCTTATTACGTCCTGACATCTTCGTGGCATACTTCTGATAACATTATTGATAAGGTCACCCGAAATGGCTTCCCATTCTTGCTTGTTGAAGAATATTTTCCAGCCCTTCATTTCCATGAGGTTCAATTTCGCGGTCCAATATCCTTCTTTGGAGCGCATCCCACGCGTTTTCTATTGGATTGAGGTCCGGTGAAAGCGCCGGCCATTCCATTCTGGTGATATTCTCATGTTGGAAAAATTCATTCACTACGTTGGTTGGCTCGAAGCGCGATTGACTATTTATACTGTATGCAATATTGGAGCGTCGTGCTACTTCCCTGCGAGAGACGCCAGCCGAGACCATTTCGATTATTCTTTCAAGAATCGCACCTTGTAGACGCGGCATTTTTACATACAATTCAATTTGCATAAATGTCAGAACATTATTACTCCCAAAGATATCTCGATTTTTTCACGCAAATAAACATGCAGTGATTTAAAAATTTATATCTTCAAAGCCCAGTGAGTTAGACCAGATTCCAAAAAAATATGCAGTGCTGAGACATAAGGCTCTATGATGACCTTGAAATGAAATATACAGGGAGACCTATTTACCTTATGTACATCAGTTTATTTGATATAAAAATCATATCTTTACAAATCACCCTGTAAAATCACTATCAATAATTACAAATGATTGCAGTTAAGCACACTTGTTGCCAAAGAAACGCCCTTTCTGACAAAAAGAAACTCAACAAAATACGTCCATGCATTCAAAAGTTACAACCTTTCAAGGTAGGACAATTTTTTAGGCGAACCACTTCAAAAAACGATCAGTGTAGATGATATTGAAATTATTGATGATTATTTTTTGTGGTCAATTTTGAGGGTCAAAGTTGCTAAACATTTTTTTGTTGTAGGTTGTTTTTACTTGCGACCTGATCTGGATTCTAAGCATTGCATTGGGGTGGTGGAGGATGCTGTGAGGGAGGTTACACTCAGATTTCCCACCGATTTTATAATATGGGGAGGCGATTTCAACGCCAGAGTTGGACAACTTAACGGTTTTGACGAGGAGGAGGAAGTGGACACTGGAAGGTTGCAGCCTGTAAGAGTTTCTAAGGATGGAATTGTTAACTTGAGAGGAAACTTACTGGTGGAAGCAATGGAGGATCTTGGGTTTGTGGTACTGAATGGACGGTCATTTTCTGATACACCGGGTAGATTGACATGCCTGGGCGGCTCGGGAGGAAGTGTGGTAGATCTTGTATGGGTGAATGGTGAGTCTTTGGAGATTGCTGAGGATTTTTTGGTAGGTGATTTTGTTTTGTGCTCTGATCATCTACCTTGTGTAGCAAAATTCAAGTACAGAACAAGCAGAGCGGAACGGACCCCAGAGGGACGAGCTGTTAAAACCCGGGTTCTTGCGTGGAGAGACGATCACCGAGAGCTTTTTGCTTCGATTCTGTCCGACTCTTACCGGATTGGTCTGAACTTTTCTGACAGTACCTTAAGCGAAATTTTTGGGAATATTCTTGACGCAATTAAAGAGGTGTCACAGTTTCTGGGAATGACTCGGATGACGGACACAGCGGGACCGCGGGCCAACAGGAATCAACCGTGGTATGATAGTAAGTGCAGAGCGGTGAAACGAGCGGTAAGGCGTAGCTATAAAACATGTAAAAATAGTAATTTCGATGCAGAAACTCTAAAAAGTTATCAGTCAGTGAAAAGAGATTATAAGAAACTATTGAACATAAAAAAACGCACATATCTGCTACAACTGAAAAACGATCTATTAAGTAGTGATTGTCCAATTAAATTCTGGAAAGTAGTAATAGCTATTTACGATACAAGTGTTAAAAGTGACAGGTATTATTTTGTGAGCGGGGACGCTTGCGAAACGAGCATTAGCGAGTAGAGCAACCCCGCGAACAAAATAAGACACTTTTAACGCGTGTATCGTACAGGATTTTATCTACAATGGTGTTTGAAATGTTTGGTAAATGTCAGAATTTATTAAAAATATGACAGGAATGCGCAGAATCATCATTTTTTCACGTCGCCCATGACGACGTGCTAAAAGTGACGGGTATTATTTAACGCTTGTAGATAAATAAATTTAAACCGCGGGATAGCGCAACCTCCGATATAGCAATAGAGGATTGGGAATCGTACTATCAGGCATTTTATAACTGCGAGAGCCACTCTTGCTCAGGCCGAGATTTCGTTTTCTTTGATGCTCGACACCCCTACTTGGATAAACCTGTCTCAAAAGAAGAACTTTGCTCTGCAATAATGTTGAGCAAAAACAAAAAAGCGGTTGGGCCTGATGGGATTTCAAATGAATTTTTTAGAAACTTGAACGGTGAATGGTTGATCTATATGCTAAATTTATACAACGAGATATTAATACGAGAGTGTGTTCCACCAGAGTGGGCAAAAATCAAAGTTAAACATACAGGGTGTTTCCAAAATGATGATACAAACTTCTAGGGGAGATTCCCCATCAAAAATGGACCAGGAAAAAATATAACTTCGATGTCCTAAAATGCTCCGTTAAAAAGATACAGGTTGTTCAAGTTGACTCTTGAAAATCAATTTTTCGACATAAATTTTGAAGCGTTCAACTGATTTTGTTCAAATTTGAAACTAAGCTAACCACACTAGATCTCTATCGAATTATAGCAACGTGTTTGGAAAAAAAGATCAGGGGCGTAGATAACGGGGGGTGTCTTCATATTTCCCCCCCTATTTTTTACCCTCCTAGCTATTTTCCCAAAGTGTTATGATTTTTGGATTCCACGTCCAATTTAGTAAAAAAAGTTACTCTTGCAAAATTTTGATTAGAGTCTTCATTTTTGTGATATTTGGGTTTGAAACTTTGGAAAACATCTCGAAATCGCCACTTTCAATGAGCCCAATTTTTTTTCTCCTGAAAACTTCTCGTTTCTAAAAAAAAATAGTGGTTTATCAACTTAGGAATTCTAGAGAACCTATTTCTGCTGAGAAATCGTGATTTTTTTAGATTCTAATTTTTAGGGCTTTGAAAGTGGCAATTTCAAGATGTTTTCCAAAGTTTCAAACCCAGATATCTTGCAAACGAAGCCTCCAATCAAAATTTTGCAAGAGTAACTTTTTTCTCTAAATTGAATGCAAAATTCAAAAACAAGAACAATTTGGAAAAATAGCTAGGAGTGTGAAAAATAGGGGGGTAAAAATGAGGACACCCCCCATTTTCTACACCCCTGAACCTTTTTTTCTCAACACGTTACTATTATTCGCTAGAGACTTATTTCAGCTAACTTTGTTGAAAATTTGAACAAAATCGGTTAAACGGTTTAAAACTCATGTCAAAAAATCAGTTTTAAAATGTCTACTTGAACACCCTGTATCTTTTCAACGGAGCATTTTAGGACATCGAAGTTATATTTTTTCTTGGTTCATTTTTGATGGTGAATCTCCCCTAGAAGTTTGTATCACCATTTTGGAAACACCCTGTATACATAAGAAGGGTGACCCAAACAATTTAAATAATTATCGTAGTATAGCACTAATTAATCATATTACAAAAATTTTCACTCGTATCCTTTGTTCAAGATTAGGCATATATGCGGAGAGCGCTAAAATATTACCTGAGGGCCAAGCGGGTTTTAGGAAGGGTCGAGACTGCCTCGATAATATATTCATCCTAAAAACAGTTATACATAATAACTTACGTCTACAAGGTAGAAAAGTCTATACACAGCTTGTTGTGGGAAAGATTATATACGTGCGGAGTTAGCTCAAGATTTATAAGGGTTTTAAAATCATTGTACGATCATGCCGAGCTTCGTCTTCAGGGCGGACGGGAAGATGCAAGGTCTGTAAGTGTAACTAAAGAAGTCCTCCAAGGGGATGTCGTGAGTCCCCTGTTGTTTTCAATTTTTGTGGCTGACATCGATAAATACTTCCAGGAGAGAGGGATTAGGGGTGTCCCCTTGGATGGATTCACAGACGTCACTGTCTTGTTGTATGCCGATGATCTGGTGATTCTTGCAGACTCCCCGACGCAACTGCGGAAGAGCCTCAGGGTCCTGGAGGGGTACTGTGAGTCGCTTGATCTTGACGTCAATAACGAGAAAACCAAAATTGTCATCTTTAGAAAGAGTAATCGCATAAGTAGAGATACCGGCCTATTTTTCTACAAACAATCTCAGATTGAAATTGTACAGTCCTACAACTATCTTGGCACTATGTTCTTTTACAATGGACTCTTTACCAAAGCACTAGAGGACAGAAGCAAGAAAGCAAGAATTTGCTCCGGGGCTTTGAACAAAATGATAAACAGATCCCATCTGAGTGACGTGAAATCTATCCTCTTTCTGTACAACTCGATCCTTGTACCAACGTTTTTGTATGCGTCTGAAATATGGGGTTTGAGGTATTGTAGCACTGATATCGAGTCTACCCAGGATAGAGTAATCAGAAACATCTTGTATTTACAACGTACAACGCCAGGCTATGTTCTTAGATCCAAAACTAATATTCCTAAACTGTCCACTCTTTTAATTAAAAAAGCCTTGAATCTCTTTTTTAAATTCTCGCAGCTGAATGAAAAACGTTACGCAAAAATTGCCTTGTTGAGACTTATTGAACTGGACTCTACGCCTCAAAACAACGTGAAAAATAATTGGTTTTCTCAGCTGCGGACGGTGCTGAGTAAAGGACCCCGCACGATTCTTATGGGAAATGGGTCTCGGTCAAATTCCCTAATTTTTTAATATGTTGTAGCCCAATTTGACACGAGCCAAAAACCATCGTCCGTTACCCAAAAAAATGGACAGTTTTTTTTCTATAAGGGGTTGAAAATGGGTTATTTCAAGGTAAAAAAATATGTTCCAACGTAAGTGAGAACATTTCAACGTCCTTTTTAACACATATGGCTCATGACAATTCCCTTTTTCTTTTGTGAAAAAATCAACCCCCTCCCTCACCCCCAACCTCTACTTGTGAGTATCAAATTCGAAATTACGTTTGAAAATCATGCAGATGGTTCTATTTTGTCGAATTACTAATTTTGGCACAAATTTTTTTTCCAACCCCCAAAAAGGGGGTGGGGTTGAAAAAAAAACCATCGGTCAATTCGGCTGAATTTCTGATATTGTGCTTTACCAGTTACGCTAAACAAGATTATCAAGGGAAAACTCATTCATATGACCAGTTTACACCCCACAGAGGGTTAAAGTTGACTATAATGACTCATAAAACATTCTTCCATGTCATAAACAAAATGAATGAAAATAGTGGACTTTCATATTATCTTGTTTTGTAAAAATGCCTATCCTTCAAAAATAATTTCAACCCCGTCTCTCATCCCCTATCCTTGTTTCTGAACATCATATTCGAAATAAATCTTGAAAATGAAGGAGAAGGTCTACGGTCGGATTCTCTGCATCTGATTGTGAATCCCCTCTCAAAATTCACTTTCACTATTATGCTCATGTTAGCACCCTTAAAGCAGGGTGGGACATACATTTGATTGAATGATTTTTTGCCTGGATTATTATTAAAAATATTGGTGTTCCTATCAAGTCTCAACTTTACAGCAGGTTAATTATGTTTACCTGTACCTACATAGTTCCTAACTTTTTTGTTTTGTACGAATACACCTCTACTTATAGTTTAGATTGAAGAATTTTATGTCATTTGGAGCGAAAGCTGCTCAATCAAAGCAAAATATTATGTCACACTCTTATTCTAGCTACTGCGACTATTTGAAGGATGAAATAAAAATTGATATAATTTCCAAGATTTGCTTCGAATATGATGTTCAGAAACAGGGATAGGGGTTGAAGGACAGAATTGAAAGTATTTTTGGAGAATAGACATTTTTACGAAACAAGATGATATGAAAGTCCACTATTTCCATTCATTTTGTTTATGACATGGAAGAATGTTTTATGAGTCATTATAGTCAACTTTAACCCTCTGTGGGGTGTGAACTGGTCATATGAATGAGTTTTCCCTTGGTAATCTTGTTTAGCGTAACTGGTAAAGCACAATATCAGAAATTCAGCCGAATTGACCGATGTTTTTTTTTTCAACCCCACCCCCTATTTGGGGGTTGGAAAAAAAATTGTGCCAAAATTAGTAATTCGACAAAATAGAACCATCTGCATGACTTTCAAACGTAATTTCGAATTTGATACTCACAAGTAGGGGTTGGGGGTGAGGGAGGGGGTTGATTTTTTCACAAAAGAAAAAGGGAATTGTCATGAGCCATATGTGTTAAAAAGGACGTTGAAATGTTCTCACTTACGTTGGAACATATTTTTTTACCTTGAAATAACCCATTTTCAACCCCTTATAGAAAAAAAACTGTCCATTTTTTTGGGTAACGGACGATGGTTTTTGGCTCGTGTCAAATTGGGCTACAACATATTAAAAAATTAGGGAATTTGACCGAGACCCATTTCCCATAAGAATCGTGCGGGGTCCTTTGGTTTTGACTTGAATCTGACTTCAACAAAAAATGACATTTGACATGATAATGGACAAAATGATATCTGCAAATGAAGTGGACGACTGGAACAGAATCCTTCTGAGCACTTACTGCCCGGATTACGAGTTCATTATCAGTGGAAACCCAATGTTAAAGAACTCCAACGATTACCTGCATACTGACTTGAGTCTGGACATTAAGAGATTCGTTGCTCAACTTCGCACATGTAACAGCGGGACGTTAGTTGTTTTTATCAAACATGTATCATATAAACTCAAATTAGACGAACTTTGTACGATCTGCAATCTCCAAAGACTTGAGAGCATAGACCACATTTTCCTGGAGTGCCCGTTGTATAATGGCTTTCGACGGGGATCGCTGGTGGGTTGTCGTGATTTGCATTCTCTGCTCAAAAATGCGACAAAGGAAACATCCCTGGAACTTTTTCGATTCCTGGGAAGTGCCATGAGGCTGAGATCCTTCATTGTTGGAGAATAAAATGATACACTTCGTGCTGCTTGACACCGCGATGATGGGGCGACGAATAGTTGAAGCGCTGTGTGTGACCTCTCTCCCTGATACCTGCCTGCTCTGCTATGGATCTCGATCAGTGATTTGATTTTTCCGCTGGGTATTGTATTGATGAATATTGAATATGTTTTCTGTTGGGCCTTTCTTTCTTTTGTCTTTCATATGTGTATATGCGGTAATGGTTTCAATTTATTATATTTTGTTTTAAACATTATTCAGCTCACCTTTGTTTATATAATGTATCATTATGGAAACAATATATATATATATACCGTCCGTTTTTTTTTTTAGGCCCCAGCTTGTAGCGCCTTTATTATGGATTTCACACCCAACATATCATATATATTTGAAATCAGAAGAACAAAATCCTTCGATTGATGGTATGTCAAATTATTTTTGACAGATGTCATTTTTTGACAATTGACAGAATAGTACTTGTGACACACCATTTCAAAGCCCATAAAAATCTCAAGAAAACTGTGTTTTCATTTCTAGAATAGGATGTTTTTTACAGCTTCTGGAGGTCTTTGAATAGGAAAAATTGTTAAAATTCAGAAATACCTACTCAATCATTAATAGGTATTTTTAATATCAACTGATGATAATATTCTGATTTTAAATCGTCCAAATTAGCGGGAGATTCTATGAACACCATATCTTTAAGATAGGCTCATAAAAAAAATCGAGGGGGTCATTTCTGGCCACCTCGGATACCATCGCGCTGGGCTGGCAGTTCCAGTTCACCGGTCGTCGAATCTCTCATTCAAGGAACAAGGAGACGGTCTGTTCGAGTAACTTCTTCAAGACATTTTTCGTTTCATTGTGGTTATTTATTGATTACTATGATTAGAATACTAAAAAAAACCTGTTTTACCTACTTAGTACTTATTGAATATTTCTGAATTTCAACAATTTTTCCTATTTGAAGACCTCTAGAACCTGTGAAAGACATCCTATTCAGAAAATGAAAACACAGTTCTCCTCAGAATGTTATGGGCTTCAAAATGATATACCACAAGTACTATTCTGTCAATTGTCAAAAAATGACATCTGTCAAAAATCATTTGACATACCATAAATCGAAAGATTTTGTTCTTCTGATTCCAAAAATATATAATATGTTGGGTGTGAAACCCATAATAAAGGGGCTACGCGCTGGGGCCTAGAAAAAAAAACGGACGGTATATATTATTATTATTATTATTAGTATTATTTCTCATGATAAGGACACCAGACAACAGATGCATACTCCAATCATGGCAAGACCAGAAAGCGAAAGAGATGTTGCAGTGTCTCTATGCAGGAAAAAGTCTCTGGAGTTCCGCGTTATAAAACCCAAGGTAGCGTACGCACTTTTGTAGATGGAGCTTATATTATGTTCAGAGAACGAGAGCTTTGAATCGAAGGACACGCCAAGGTCTGTAACAACATCATTTTAAATTGATTATTATTTTTCGACCAATTTCCGGAATGGGCGGGCGGTTACATTTATCCAAGTTCGTCAACCCTATTTCAGCAGGGCCTTTTGATGGTCTCACATTTCTTATTTTCTTGACGTTTGCCGGCTGTACGGGAGTGGGGTTTCATTTGGTGATGTGCTTAGTGTAGTTGTTCAACTTTGTACAGAACTTTTTTCTATTTTATTTTTTACAAAGTTTTCTGATATTTTTACAGTTACCTTTTCACAATGCTCTCTATTCATTTATACTCGATTTGTATTGTTTACCAATAAAGCTTCTTACCTTATTAAAAAAAAAAGTGTGGTCGTTGATGTTATAAGGAAACTTGAGACCCGGAAGATTTATGCCCGTATTTATACACACATCAAAAGAATCTAGGGGACAAGCAAATTCAGATGATTTCTAAAATCATCATAACTTTTGATTGCCGTCAGCGATTTCGTATCTGTTTTCAGTGTTAGATGGCCCAATCCTTCGTTTTCATGTCTTGATCACGTCGATTACGAACAATGTTTTATAAAGTTTTTACAGGGTGATCAATGGAACAGTGTAAAATTGCCGGAAGTTCAGTACGAGCGCGATTACCCAAAAAAATAATTTTATGCATTTTAGTAGCACAGCTATGAAGACTGGTATTTCAGCTTCAGTAAAGCTTTAACGTTTTTAAATTTTGGAAATCGAAGGTAAATTGCCAAAGATATTGATCATTTTGTGCCGCCATGTTGAACTTCCAAGAAAGTGATCCGATTTCATTGAACTTTGGATAACACCCATGTCTGGTTTCAGAAATTAGAATTCCAAGGTCAAATGTCTTTTTCGGTCACTTCCAAGCCGCCACATTAAACTTTTATGTAAATGATTCGATTCTAGTGTGTTTCAAGTTTCATTCAAATTGAATCATTTATGTAAAAAGTTCAATATAGCGGCTCGAAAGTGATCGAAAGTGACATTTGACCTTGAAATTCCAATTACTTGAACCAGACAATAGACATGAGTGTGTTCCAAGTTTCAATGAAATCGGATCACTTTCTTCTTTCTTGGAAGTTCAACATTGCGTCATAAAATGATCAATATCTTTGGCAATTCACCTTCGATTTTTAAAATTCAGAAACGTTACTGAAGCTGAAACACCGATCTTCATAACTGTGCTATTGGAATGCATAAAATATTTTTTTTGGGAAATCGCGCTCGTACTGAACTTTCGGCAATTTCACACTGTTCCATTGATCACCCTGTAGCAACCTCATGAAACACTGTTCGTATTTGACGTGATCAAGGCATGAAAACGAAAGATTAGGCTATCGAACACTGAAGACCGATATGAAATCGCTTACGGAAATCAAAAGTTATGATGATTTTAGAAATCGTCTGAATTTGCTTGTCCCCTAGATTCTTTTGATGTGTGTAGTTAGTCGTTGTCAAGTGCACCTTGTCCAAGTATCACTTCAAATCAAGCTGTAACTCAAGTACGAATTCTGTTTTATAGACATAACTTCGGTTTTCTTCGAGGAATACCATTTCACGGGAAAAGCCAAAAATATGTCAATGAAACAGAAATCGCACTTGAGTTACAGCTTGATTTAAAGTGATACTTGGACAAGGTGCACTTGACAACGACTATGAATACGGGCATTAGAGAACGACTTAACCATGCATTTTGCCACGTTCAAGCTCAAACCGTACATTTAGGGAACAAATGTTCACGGTTGGAAATACGAAGTAAGGAAGTGCTGGAAAAATATAGTGGGTCTACCTCCGGAAACAAAACACAGAGTGTTCATTTCAATACTTAGTACCTACCCCCGATTTCTTGTTTCAACGATTTTTATCCGAGGGGACACATTACTAGCATAATTTCAATCCTGCTGTTCCATCACCCTGGACAGAGGAGAACGGGTCGTTAGTTTCCATTTTTAGAGAATTTTCCCACAGGGAGTGACGCTCTTACACAGAGAAAAATCCATTTCAAATAAATTGCACAATGTTGTTCAATCTTCTATTGGAGAAATTTTTGCTATAATTGCAAGATTATTTCAAAAACCGTTGGATAAATTGTTAACACATGGTTGTGCTTCATTGCAATTGAACAATACTTGAACCTATTCATATGCCTTTTACATCAATTTGAAACAATTGTGCTACACGGTATCGTAAACTTATTGTTCCATTATTTTAGACAAAAATTCAAAATGAAGTCCAACAATTGTTTGAATAGTTAATCCAATCCAGGTTCAGTTCACATTTGAAATTTTAGCACAATTTGTTCCATAGTTTTCAGCCAATCAAATGTTTTCCTGCTTGTTCCGCAAAGAGCATTTCTTGCAATTCTATTTTTATACCGAAGTGTTGTTTGGCTTGGACACGGTAGGGTAGCGGCGGCGGGGGTGCTGCCCAGTGTTATCCAGTGATTAGTGAATATCAGCAGTGGGGTGCATGCGGTGGTCGCGGTCAGGTACACAGTTCAATCATCCCCGAATTAAGGTAAGTGATGCAAAAGGCTATTTATTGTTATTTACCGACTACAATAAGTAGGTATGTGTCTTCTTTTGTAACCCCCTTTGTCTGCCCTATATACACGACGTTGTGATATTCTCTGATTTGTAAAAATTGATTGCTCTTTGCACTTAGTAATTATATTTTTTGGATATATCGGAAGTGGACACAGCAATCCAAACCAGGATTGACAAATGCCACTGTAGTAGAGGAAAATATGAAGCGAAATGTGCTTATTTGAGAAGTTCGTGTGCACGGAAAGGTAAAAAGCTGGGGTGCATTTTTTATGGTGTAGTATGGCTTGGGGATGAAGAATCCACTTGTCGTCAAAAAATCGTCCAGTGTGGGGGCGGTATGGGGGCGGTTTTGTGAAAAAACAGTTTTTTTAAAAAATGTTCTACAGTTTGTCAGCTTTTGGCTGATATCAGCTTGGAACAAATCCGTCAACTGTAAGTTGTCGTAAATAATTTATGAATAAAAAGGTGATCATTTACTTTTCCATAAGAATACATGTAAAACTTGACTGCCTCGTGCGCAAAGAACGTTGAATATCTCAGTAACGTGTTGAATGACATTTTTCATTCCACTCCCACTCGATTATCTCCGTAACCACTAGTTCAATCAAAAAAGTTCCTTTTGTAAACCATGTTACCTATTCCATTGCGATTCTTGCGGTTTTTTCAGATTTGATTTATCTTGAATAGTAACTGAGGTATGGACGGAATTGTAATGTACTGCATGCAGCGGACAAGTGCTGCGCTGAGGCCCTCGCGTACCCCTGCCACCTGCGCACCCCCGCGAAGGCCATGGTGTATTGAGGCGGGAAATCTGCAGACTTATTATTGTGGCTGATGATCGAAACATTGTAAAAGTGTAGTCGGTGAATTTGCAATATAAATAAATATATACCCCTTGAATTACGACGTACGTCTTCACATATTATAATAGTCCAGTCAAAATAGCTTTTAACCGGAAATAAATTCGGAAGTTGACGAAATTTGGTGGATCGATGCAGAATTGAACGTGGAATAACATACTGCAATTCCCAAAAAGCTTGGTTTTTTTAGGACCAATAAAAAAGCGCCATCCTTAAGAATTTTCTTTTTTTCTGAATGGCTTGTGAACTGTTATCTCTTCAGAACACAGCACCAGCACCAGCGGAGCAAATGTAGCCCGTTAAATTCCCAAGAGATCGTACAAAACTCATCACTTTTTGGTCAATAGCCTCTGTGATATCGCGTCTACAAAAACGCAGTGAAAATTACTCAAAATATATTTCCGGATTTTATGTAAAAATATGCATGGTGTCAATTCAGGGGCTGTAATCTGGACAGCGAATGTGCGAATTTCAATGTGTTTTACATGCGCTAAAATCTAATTCAACATTCGGTATCACACTTTTCTCTAGAAGTCAAGAAGTCGCCAACTTCAAAATGGTACTTTTCCTCGACCTGTGAAATCGATACTTGATGTCTCAAAGAATCCCCAAAAATCGATTTTTTTCATACCATACTATTTGCCTCATTTTTCACTTAGGTAGAGCAAAACCATCCAGGGAAAATATGAAGAATTGAATACAGAAAAAATAACATGTTTCGGAATATTTATCCTATAGTGATGGTTTCTGAGTTGTATGGGTTGAAAGACTAAAACGACCTATTCAGAAAAAAAAGGTAGTCCGGACACTAACTGCTGAATAATGTACTTGCATTTGATGATTGTTTTTGAATTCTTCAGATGTCAATATAACATTTGTGATGTTGTCGTGGAAGAACGGACAAAAGAACTTGATGGAAATGTATGGAATAATAGAGCTAATAATAATGGTACAAGGTGGGTGATAAATAATGAAAGCAGGATGGTTGACTATTTAGATAGAGAAAAGGTTATTTGAATCAAAGGCGTTGTGAAAATGTTCAAAAGGGAAATCTATACAATCATTTAGGCAATTTTGGAAAGAATTATTAATCATAATCATCTAATCATCAAAATCATCTCAGAAAATCATAACTTCGTCCTTGGAACTAATTTTGAAATTTTACATGTTTGTAAAAAAGGACGGCTTTTAGATAGATAGAGGTTCTTGAAATTTGTAAAGCAACTAATAATTCTGTCCGAAATTGCCTAAAAGATTGTATAGATTTCTTTTTTAAACATTTTTACAACGCTTTTGATTTAAATAAGCTTCTTTCTTTCCATTCAACCATCCTTTCACTAATTCATCACCCACCTTGTACCATTATTATTAGCTCTATTATTATTTCATACATTTCCATCAAGTTCTTTTGTCCGTTCTTCCATGACAACATCACAAAGGTTATACTGACATCTGAAGAATTTAAAAACAATTCACTTATCATTTACACAAACTTTATCTTCACCATTTATACAATGTCGGTGATTCGGTGTGTTATCATTCACCTTTTATGTACCTACCTACTTGTTTTACGTATTTTATTTTAGACTCCACACTTTGATGAAGAAGGGCCAGAGAACTGCGAAACCGGTCAGAAATAAAAACAATCAATTTGAAGGAAGACTGCGTGCAGATCATTTTATTTATGAAAAAAATCGATTTTTGCGGATTCTTGGACATCAAGTATTGATTTCAAAGGTCGAGAAAAAGTACCATTTTGAAGTTGGTGACTTTTAAACAAAAGTGTGATACCGAATGTAGAAAAAACACATTGAAATTCGCACATTCGCTGTCCACGTTACAGCCCCTGAATTGACACTATGCAAATTGTTACATAAAATTCGGAAATATACAGGGTGTTTCATGAGGAAACCGACATAGCTTAAGGGTAGGTCCAGTTTTTATAGGGGAACTAGGATCTCGTTTTGAAATTTTTCTATCGCTTTTTGTTTTGATGTTACAGGGTGAATCATGTATTTTGTCGAAGTTTTTGATGAGCTTTATCTTCCGAATGACTTATTGGATTGGACTGAAATTTGATAGGTATGATCTTCTAATGATAGCTAATACATTGCATCATAAAGTTGTTCAGAAGTTCCAGGGCCGGACTGATTTTTTTTATTTCCAAAGTTTTTGTTAGAAAAGTCATATTTTTCAATGTTTTTTTGCAAAACCAGTATCAGATTCAGAAACACCAGAAAAAATACTACAAGGAACTTCCTTCAATTTCTTCGGCACACCCAAAGTCTTCCCAGAAAAAAATATCTTTTGAGATTAGGGTCGGCTGCGATCTAGTGAAAATCAGTCTAGCACGCATTCTTTCACGGATCTTTGAGATATTCATCCTCTAATTTAATGCTGTCACGGTTTTTTTCACTTTCCCACATTAGTATCACTTGGTACGGCAAAAAAGACAAAAGTCCAGGACCGGGATCAAGTCTAGTGAACATTATTTCTAAAAATCCGATTTTCAAATTTCTCCTTTTGTTGATTTCAAGAATACAAAAAATTATTTCCGAAACTTTTCGCGAACAAAATAAAAAGAAGCAAGAATGATAATTATTCAGAAACGTAATTTTAATGTGTAGAAAACGAACAATATTAATGTTTGTATGTTATGTTTATGTTAATGTTTATCAAATTTCGGAAATTTTTTTTTGGATTCTTGAAATCAACAAAAGGAGAAATTTGTTTAGCTGGTTTCTAAAGTGACCTAAAGTTCCAAATGCAGACAAGAGAGAAATTATTTCTGAAATTTGATAAACATTAACATAAACATACCATACAAACATTGATATTGCTCGTTTTTTACAAATTAAAATTACGTTTCTGAATAATTATCATTCTTGCTTCTTTTTATTTTGTTCGCGAAAAGTTTCGGAAATAATTTTTTGTATTCTTGAAATCAACAAAAGGAGAAATTTGTTTAGCTGGTTTCTACAGTGACCTAAAGTTCCAAATGCAGACAAAAGAGCATTTTTCAGCCACTTCACCATAACTTTGTGCTGTAATTTTCCAACTAAATACTGAAAAATCGGATTTTTAGAAATAATGTTCACTAGACCTGATTCCGGTCCTGGACTTTTGTCTTTTTTGCCGTACCAAGTGATACTAATGTGGGAAAGTGAAAAAAACCGTGACAGCATTAAATTAGAGGATGAACATCTCAAAGATCCGTGAAAGAATGCGTGCTAGACTGATTTTCACTAGATCGCAGCCGACCCTAATCTCAAAAGATATTTTTTTCTGGGAAGACTTTGGGTGTGCCGAAGAAATTGACGGATGTTCCTTGTAGCATTTTTTCTGGTGTCTCTGAATCTGATACTGGTTTTTCAAAAAAACATTGAAAAATATGACTTTTCTAACAAAAACTTTGGAAATAAAAAAAATCAGTCCGGCCCTGGAACTTCTGAACAACTTTATGATGCAATGTAATAGCTATCATTAGAAGATCATACCTATCAAATTTCAGTCTAATCCAATAAGCCATTCGGAAGATATAGCTCATCAAAAACTTCGACAAAATACATGATTCACCCTGTAACATCAAAACGAAAAGCGATAGAAAAATTTCAAAGCGAGATCCTAGTTCCCCTAGAAAAACTAGACCTACCCTTAAGCTATGTCGGTTTCCTCATGCAACACCCTGTATTTTAAGTAATTTTCACTGCGTTTTTGCGGTATCTCAATTGAGGAGGCGGAGGCTATTGACTAAACAGTAATGAGTTTTATACTGATCTCTTGGGAATTTAACGGCCTACATTTGCTTTGTTGGTGCTGTGTTCTGAAGGTAATAGTTTACAAGTTATTCAGAAAAAAAAACGAAAATTTTCAAGGATGGTGCTTTTTATTGGTCCTAAAAAAAAGTCAAGCCTTTTGGGAATTTCAGTATATCATTCCACGTTCAATTCTGCATCGATCCACCAAATTTCGTCAACTTCCGAATTTATTTCCGGTTAAAACCTATTTTGACTGGACTATTATAATATGTGAAGACGTACGTCGTAATTCAAAGGGTATACAGGGTGGTGAAAATTTCGATGCTCACCATTGGTATCTTGGAAACGGTAAGAGATACGAGGTCGGTTAAATTAGAGAAAAGTTGCGCATTTTTGTGGCGATTGAGAATCTGGAAAGAAACTTTGAATATTTTGATTGGTTCTCGATTTATCACGAAAAAACTAAAAATTCTGATTTCAGAAATTATTTTTTATCTTTCCAAGCACTCAAGCTATTTCAATCAGACTTGGTAGTCTTATGTTTTTGTTCACTCCGAGTCGAATAACGTTGACAGAAATTTTCCAGGCCTTCTAGATTTCAAATTATGATAGTCAACTTCATTTTTTCTTATGGCCGCCATATTGGATTTTTGCACTAATAGATAGAGAAAAAAATTAGCTTTTCGAATTAGTAACCAACATGTTCTTTTCATGACATTTTTAGCGTCAAATTTAAAATTTTTCGTAAATTATTGACAAAATCGGGAATGCTTCAAAAAACAATTGAAATATTATCAATAGCAACAACAAAAAAGTGACAGATTGTGTGCCATTGACGTATCTAACTTCTTAATCGTGTTTTGTGCTTGTTTGCTTGAGAGTTCATAAATTAAATGAGTCAAGGGTGCCTATGAATTCAAAAACGTCTGTCGAAACTAGGGTAATCCCCCATTTACTGCTTTTGTAATAAACTTGTCAAACTTAACAAGAGAGTTCCTAAATTAAATGGGTCAAGGACAGTGGCGTATCTAGGGTAAACTGCACCTAGGGCAAAACATGAAATTTGCGCCCTTGGATGAGAAACCTTGAAAAATAATGCGTCGCAGACGTTTTTTTCTCAGAATTCAGGTGGGCCAACGACAAATTGGGCCTCCAGTTGGGCCCCATATTAGGCTATACCTGGATCAGATGAAAAAGTCGAAAGTTGATCGTCTGTTTGAATGTATTGGTTTTGTTTTTTCCCTCTTTCTCTCTTCTCATTTCGCTTGTCAACAATTGTTCACACGAATTGCGCCCGACAGCTCAAACATCTACACTATGTATTTCATTTTTCATTTTTTAAATTTTCATCTTTTCCTCTCATTCGCGCCCTGAGGATCAAAGTGCGCCCATAGCACGTGCCACGCCCCCCCCCCCCCCGTAGATACGCCTCTGGTCAAGAGTGTCTGTGAGTTTAAAAACGTCTGTCAGAACTAGCATCGTTCTTGTTAAGTTTGACAAATTTATTACAAAAGGAGTAAATGGGGGATTACAACCCTAGTTTCGCCAGACGTTTTTGAATTCATAGGCACCCTTGACTCATTTAATTTAGAAACTCTCAAGCAAACAAGCACAAAACACGATTGAGAAGTTAGATACGTCAATGGCACACAATATGTCACTTTTTTGTTGTTGCCATTGATAATATTTCAATTGTTTTTCAAAGCATTCCCGATTTTGTCAATAATTTACGAAAATTTTGAATTTGACGCTGAAAAATGTCATAAAAAGAACATGTTGGTTACTAATTCGAAAAGATAATTTTTTTCTCTATCTATTAGTGCAAAAATCCAATATGGCGGCCATAAGAAAAAATAAAGTTGACTATCATAATTTGAAATCTAGGAGGCCCGGAAAATTTCTGTCAACGTTATTCGACTCGGAGTGATCAAAAACATAAGACTACCAAGTTTGATTGAAATAGCTTGAATGCTTGGAAAGATAAAAAATAATTTCTGAAATCAGAATTTTTAGTTTTTTCGTGATAAATCGAGAACCAATCAAAATATTCCAAGTTTCTTTCCAGATTCTCAATCGCCACAAAAATGCGCAACTTTTTTCTAATTTAACCGACCTCGTATCTCTTGCCGTTTCCAAGATACCAATGGTGAGCATCGAAATTTTCACCACCCTGTATATTTATTTATATTGCAAATTTACCGACTACACTTTTACAATGTTAATAATAATACAATAAATAATAAGTCTGCAGATTTCCCGCCTCAATACACCACGGCCTTCGCGGGGGTGCGCAGGTGGCAGGGGTACGCGAGGGCCTCAGCGCAGCACTTGTCCGCTGCATGCAGTACATTACAATTCCGTCCCTAGCTCAGTTACTATTCAAGATAAATCAAATCTGAAAAAACCGCAAGAATCGCAATGGAATAGGTAACATGGTTTACAAAAGGAACTTTTTTGATTGAACTAGTGGTTACGGAGATAATCGAGTGGGAGTGGAATGAAAAATGTCATTCAACACGTTACTGAGATATTCAACGTTCTTTGCGCACGAGGCAGTCAAGTTTTACATGTATTCTTATGGAAAAGTAAATGATCACCTTTTTATTCATAAATTATTTACGACAACTTACAGTTGACGGATTTGTTTCAAGCTGATATCAGCCAAAAGCTGACAAACTGTAGAACATTTTTTAAAAAAACTGTTTTTTCACAAAACCGCCCCCATACCGCCCCCACACTGGACGATTTTTTGACGACAAGTGGATTCTTCATCCCCAAGCCATACTACACCATAAAAAATGCACCCCAGCTTTTTACCTTTCCGTGCACACGAAAGTCACAATAGAGTCTCATTTTTCCTCTACTACTGCTACAGACTGACTGAGACTGACTGATCAGCCTATCCCAATTTTCGTAGGGACTTACGAAGACATCATCTCGTATGTGTCGGTGGATAAAGTGCTACAATGTATTGTATATAATGTTAATAAAAGCATAATATGAGCGCAAATTTTCAGTACCTGTTTTATTACCACCAAACTCTTGAATACTTTGGAGGAGTAGAGTTCATATAATATGGAGTAGTTCAGGTTTATTAATTTGGATGAGTTAGGGTTAAATAATTTGGATAATTCTTCGTGAAACAGAGTTATTATACAAAAAACCCAATTGTGTGATTTGTAGTTAGAAATTTCTCAGGAACATTCAAACACATTATAGTGATTTTCTACAAATTTTGGTGCACGGAATCACATACAGATGTATGAGAAAGTCGCATAAATTGTGCATATTCTTACAAAACACTGTAAGTACAAATTATTTCAATTTTTCACCCAAAATTGTTTTGCTTCTTATTACAATCAATCAAGAACAATTTTGTTTCAATATTTTGCACAAATTGTCCCTATCACGATTTTAGAACCAAATTATGTAGTACATTGTCACAATTATTTTATTTAACAACATATATTTTTCTCTGTGTAGCTGCACTTTGTCCGTCCGTCCGTCCGTCACGCGAACTACTCCTCAGGGAGAAAACCTATCGATCTGGTACAAAAGCAAATCGATAGCCCATTGCTTTCGCATGTGAAGTTGAGAAAAATCTTGCCTAAATAACAATAAACAACTACAGTTTAACAACTACAACAATTTAAGAGCAGCAAACGCATGGACGACGAATTTGTGAATTCATGTCTTGGAATTTTCGACATACGGATACGGACAGGTACCTCTTGACCTTGTAGAAAAACGGACGTACATATGCAAGATTATAATACGTGATATAAGTGTGACGTCAGGCAGGGCCGATTCTGAGTGGTGTGCTGGGAGTGCCCCTGCACAAGGGCGGCCAAAATTTAAGGGCGGCGAAAGGTCGCTAAATTTTTTTAAACGAAAAATTGATTGTCAAAAAAGAAACTGATATCATGATTCTTGAGACCAAAAGCGGCCGCCCTGCGTGAATTGTAATTTTTTAGTTCGGAAAAAATACAACAGGTTATTGTCAAGAACCGCCCGCCCTGCGTCAACAATTATATATATTAGACTTCTTTCTCATACAAGTATCAAAGTATCTGAGGAAGGGCAAGATCTCTTGGTAACATTTCGAATACTCTGTTTGGCTGATAAACTTTGCGTCAAAACTTTTTGAAGGAATGGGAATACCTACTCTGTTGGGAATACTCTCGGATATACCGGCCCTTATTGGTATATGATTGTATACATAGTACCTTCTACTCACAGACCTAGTACTTACCTTTTATATACCAAATATGTATGTATAAGGTTTGTCAAGTGTTTTTTATTTTCTGAATTTTGCAAGTTGTTGTGTTTTCAAGATTATAGACAGGGCCGGCTTCACAGCTTTTGGCGCCCAAGGCGAAGTTCTGTAATGCGCTCTTTTATAAATGAAAAAATAGTATCTCAAGCGATTTTTTTTTTAAATAATGACATTATGTTAATAATAATTGAAAATTACACAAAATGTGAGTGAAAAAGCGCCGCAGCCGAATTTTTTTTTGAGATAATAGAGAGATAAAGGGCGCTTAAGGGCGCTGGCGGTCGCCTCGCTCGCCACACGCCATATTTTACCAATAATTATGCCTTTTTTCTGGGTTTTGCCTTCTTATCAATGAACAACCACCTATTTAAGCAGCTTTTTCTGATTCCATTCAATTACAAAATCAATATACCTATGAACTGGTATAAGTGCCTAAAAACTAATTTTCAAGGTATGCCGAGGGGTATGCTGAAGTGAGATGACAATGGACGCACCTTGATCCTCAGCGCAAAACAGATTACTTAGAATTGTTCAAAATTTTGTTTGAAATGCGGGGGCCTTGGCGGTTTTAGGCCCGCAAGGTGAAAAAAAAAAATCGCTTACGGCGCAATTTCCAGAGGACCCGCGGACGTCCCCGTCAGAAAATTGCTGCGGGGTTACAGTTGGCGGGCGGTCAAATATTTTTCGCACAAGGGCGGCCGACGAGCCAGAATCGGCCCTGACGTCAGGATCGCCATTTTTAAATGCCGGATCCAGCAATAGTCTGAGAACAAAGGAAATTTCAGAAATTATTTTTTGTTAGCATTACCTTGCATATTCAACTAAAGTGGTCAACAAAATAAGTGTCTATGTCGATATTTGTATAGTTTTTCAAAACTTGACAGCTTTGGAATCTTTCGCGCGATTTTGGATCTGTTTGAACTGGTGGATAGCCTCATTCTTTGGCTATCGGATCCAAGTTTTGCGGATATTGAGAAAGCCCAATAAAATTTCTACAGGGTGTCAAATAAAGCAATGCAAAAGTTTTGAAAGTTTCGCTAACCCCCATTTTGCCAAGAAATTTTTTTTGTGGATACCAACACCAAAAATATGAAGAATGATGTATTCTCTCGAAAAGGTTTTCGATTCATCCCCCTATTTCTGTTTAAAAAAAAGTTATGCCATTTTTTCCTCAATCTACACTTTTCGACAATTAACGTTACAACTGGCCATATTATCGAGGCAAATTTGACAACAATTGATACTTTCACTTGAAAAACTGTCCCATGAAAAACATTTTCTTTACTCACCCCTAAAATGATTATCTACGGTCAGTGCCTAAAGCCCCTGCGGACCGAGTAAGAATGTAGCCTGCTGGAGCTGGAGATGGAATAGCACTGTATCACATCAGATTTACAACATTAACCATATGAAACCCTCTGATAATGTTTGTTAAGGGTTGTTTTAAAAAAATTGAAAATTGATAACTTGAGAACGAGAAGACCTAGAGGCTACTTTCTTATTTGACGTTCAATCGCATACGGTGACGCATTTTGCAACAAAGTGGGGGTGTGATTCATAGCTACCCTTACTTAAGGGATGGAAATGTTTTTGTTTAAGTGTTTGGTATCATTTCTTATGGTTTCGTCTGTTCTGAATGCAATTTTGGCAATTAAAATTGATTTTGAACAAATGTTACCATTTGAAAGAAAGAATCAAGTTCATAACTTCGGATGGAGTTTTTCTTTATTGTGACAAAATGTTTACAATTGAAAACAATGTTTCCATAAAATCGATAGAGTTGTACTATCAGTAGCGAAAAAAATTGGTACAGCCCAGTTTTAACTTTCAGTTGCTTTCAAACTCGGCGCGGTCAAAGACAGCAAAAATTTTGTAGACAAGACTTCCACTGATTTCCACGTAACTTCTACTGACTTCCATGTGATTTCCATTGACCGCCACCATTGTGTACACCAGACTTCCACTGCGGTTTACCTATAGAGCAAGCGTAGCCGGAACTATGGACTTGATTTCAAGTTGGAGATACGCCCGCGCCTAGAGTCTCACGCAAAAATAGCCAACTCGCTTGTCTTCGTGTCTCGGAGGACACGTAAAGCACTCGTTCTTCCTCGGTTAGTGCGCCACGTCACTAGTCACCTCAAACCAAGTAAAAGTGTAACTAGGAACTGCCTTCGGGTCTCTCCGCAAAATACTCTTCGGCTGCGACTAAAAAAGGAAACACCGTTAGACACGAGGGATATGAAAATATCCTTGAATCACTCACATAAGTTCATCTTCATCAGTATTTGGTGGGACCTCCTCTAGCTCTAATGAGAGCCGCAACCCTTCGAGGCATACTCTCCACCAGGTTTCGCAAAAACTCCTGAGGAATAGCATCCCATTCAACCTGAATCGCATCCGCCAAGTCATCAAAATTTTCAATTTGTCCTTCCCTTTCTTTCATATTTCTCTTCATTCTACTCCATACATGCTCAATCACATTCATATCAGGAGACAAGGGTGGCCAATCCATTCGCTCAATATTGTGATCCCTCAAAAATTCGGTGACAATACGTGCACGATGTGGTCTCGCGTTGTCGTCAACCAGAATGAATCCATCACCGAAGTTTTGCGCGTAGGGGACCACAATATCCCTAATACACAAATCTCGATATCTCTCTCCATTCATGCTCTGTCCTCTTAACACCACCAACTCACTCTTTCCTGTCATCGTGATTCCACCCCAAACAGTCACTCCTCCACCTCCAAACGCCACTCTCGCCTCCATGTGCTCTTCCAAAAATCTTTCATTTCTTCTTCTCCACACCAAAACACGCCCATCCGAATGGAACAAATTGAACTTACTTTCATCCGTAAACAAACATCTACCCCATTCAGCTATTCCCCAGTTCTGGTGGTCCCTAGCCCATTGGAGACGCACGGCGCGATGACGTCGGTTCATTAAAGGGCATGAGGCTCTTCTTCTCGCTCTTAGCCCAGAGTCGTGCAATCTTCGTCTGACAGTTTGGTTTGACAGCTGGATCCCCGTCGTGGCCCTCAACACGTTGTTGATGGCACTTGCAGTAGTGGTCGGTTTTCTCTGGATCGCCCTTCGAACAAAGCGATCCTGCGCAGCGGTTGTTTTCCGAGTTCTTCCTCCACGACGGTAATTAATGTCTCCAGCTGCCAGACGTCGAATTGCACGACTTATGGACCTAGAGGAGGTCCTAAAAAGTGCCGCAATGTTGTCGATGGTGTCGCCCCTCTCTCGCATTCGTGCCACGATGGCTAATTCATCCGGACTTGAACGCGGCATTTTACAAATTACTCTGCTCACAATAGCGGAAGAAAAAGGTTTGGTTTTTAAGGTAACATAAGTAAAACGATAAGTTCTTCAGCTAAAAAGACACATACACAAATGAAAAACCAATCGAACGAGTTTTACCCGAATAGGGGATAATGTTGAATAAAAACAATTTTTAATACCAAAATTGAATTCAGAAGAGACGAAACCATAAGAAATGAAACCACACACTCCTACAAAAACATTTCCGTCCCTTAAGTAAGGGTTGCTAAGAAGGACACCCCCACTACGTTGCAAAATGTGTCACCGTATGCGATTGAACATGAAATAAAAATTTTGTCTCTAGGTCTTTTTCTTCTCAAGTTATCAATTACCAATTTTTTGAAAACAACCCCTAACAAACAATATCAAAGGGGGTTTGATATGGTTGATGTGGTAAATCTGTTGTGACACAGTACTATCCCATCCTGATGCCCGCTCCAGCAGGCTACATTCTAAGTCGGTCCGCAGGGGCTTAAGGCACTGACCGTAGATAATCATTTTAGGGGTGAGTAAAGAAAATGTTTTTCATGGGACAGTTTTTCAAGTGAAAGTATCAATTGTTGTCAAATTTGCCTCGATAATATGGCCAGTTGTAACGTTAATTGTCGAAAAGTGTAGATTGAGGAAAAAATGGCATAACTTTTTTTTAAACAGAAATAGGGGGATGAATCGAAAACCTTTTCGAGAGAATACATCATTCTTCATATTTTTGGTGTTGGTATCCACAAAAAAAAATTCTTGGCAAAATGGGGGTTAGCGAAACTTTCAAAACTTTTGCATTGCTTTATTTGACACCCTGTAGAAATTTTATTGGGCTTTCTCAATATCCGCAAAACTTGGATCCGATAGCCAAAGAATGAGGCTATCCACCAGTTCAAACAGATCCAAAATCGCGCGAAAGATTCCAAAGCTGTCAAGTTTTGAAAAACTATACAAATATCGACATAGACACTTATTTTGTTGACCACTTTATATTGGAGTACGAAGCGACAAACTACAGAACCTAGAGGTCATTTTGGAGCATATTTCGATTTTTTATCTTTTTTCTTAAACATTATATTAGCAAAAGAAGTTCGAATGTGACAGCGCGACATAACTTCAAACCTCAATGCATAAACAACTTATAGTGCGGAAGCGTGGTTTTGCGCTTCTTCTTATCAGGGCTTTGTGAAGAAATGGCAAATGCATGAAAATGCACCGGGTCCGTGTTCCACATTTCGCTTTTAACGGCAACTGTACCTATGCGATTAGTGATGTATAGGATAGGTAGGTATCTTACTTCATTAGAACAACAAATAATTCACCAGACGTAGGTACCTACATTTCGTATTTTCGTACCTAATCACAACAGTTCAAGGCAAATTATTGTCAAGTTGGAATTTACCAGCATGCCTAGGTATGTCAAAAGATTCTTCGATTTGTTTTCTTTCATTTTCATCTTTTGGGCACGAGAAAAGTTTACATGTTCGCCGCTCATTGTAGTGTTTACTATCTGATGCCCAACACATTTCTTAAGGTGCGTTCAGTCAGCTTATTTAGCCGCAAGTTTTAATTTTAGTCGTAAGCGCAGCGATGCTCATTGGCTGTCATGAACCAGCCTCCTCAGATCAGCCAATAAGCGATGCTGCGCTTACGACTAAAATTAAAACCTGCGGCTAAATAAGCTGACTGAATGCACCTTCACCTACCAATTTCACTACAAAATGATCAAGCGAGTGATCAACTAAAAATCACAAAAAAGCTTCTCCAACACGTCCGCAGCTCTGCACTTTGCCGTGTAGTTGACTGTGGTTGACTGGATGACTGTTTTTTGTTGTGGTCTGGTGCAGGTGCAGTTGTTTGCGCTTTGAGGTTATGTCATCGCTGTCACTTTCAAACTACTTTTGCTGATAAAATCTTTTAGAAAAAAGATAAAAAATTGAAATATGCTGCAAAATGACCTCTAGGTTCTGTAGTTTGTCACTTCATACCCCAATATAGTTTAATATGTGAGGTAATACAGCAAAAAAAAAACAATTTCTGAAATTTCCCTTGTTCTCAGACCATTGTTGGATCCGGCATTTAAAAATGGCGACTCTGACGTCACCACTAATATCGCGTATTGTAGAAAACTTTGTGAAGTTTCCTTCAAAAAAACAGGCACATCGATACAATCGATGGTTACAAATCTCAAAAATGAGTTTTCACAGTAATTCCAGTTAACTGTGATAGAATTCAGATGTGGAACAACTAGGCCAGGCATTTTAGATCAAAATTGACCAAAACCTGGGAAAAAAAAACGTAAGTCTGAAAAGTCTGAAAGTTGGTAGAACGCTTCCACTTCAACCTTCAACCCCTTAACCACATACTGAAAGTCCTAAAAAATCCTATGTCCGCTTCATCGGTTTTTGGCGGCAAAAAGGTTCAAGTGACAATAATTCAGAAACTATCTATGCGATGAAGCTTCAATACAGCTGAAAATTGCTGAAAGTGGTCTCCTCGGCCAGTTGAACAACATATTGAAAGTCCCAAAAAATCCTATATCCGATTCATCGTTTTTTTAGCGGCAAAAAGGTATAAGTGACACTGTTTTGCAAATTAATAATTAAATCACGCGGTGAAGTTTCAATACAGCTGAAAATTGCTGAAAATGGTCTCCTCAGCCAGTTAAGCAACATGTTGAAAGTCCTAAGAAATCCTATGTTCGCTTCATACTTTTTTTTCAGCGACAAAAAGGTATAATGGCATTGTTTTAAAAACTATTCAATTAGACACGCGGTCAAGTTTTAATACAACTGAAAATTGCCGAAAATGGTCTTCTCGGTCAGCTTAACAACATATTGAAAGTCCTAACAAAATACTATGTCCACTTCATCGGTTTTTGGCAGCAAAAAGGTTCAAGTGACATTATTTTGGAAACTATTTATTGAAACATGAGTTGAAGTTTCAGCACAGCTAAAAGTTGCTGAAAAATAGTATTCTTTTTTAGTTGAATAACATACTTAAAGTCCTGAGAAATCCCATGCCCGCTTCATGGTTTTTTGGCGGCAAAAATGTGTAATAGTGACATTATATTGTGAACTATTTTTTTGAAATGCGGGTCAAAATTGTACAGCTGAAAATTGCTAAAAATGGTCTCTTTTGTTACTTGACTGTACTAGTCCGAGTAGACTATTTTCAACAATTTTCAACTGTATTGCAACTTCAACACATATTTTGAACAATAGTTTCAAGAAATGATCTTATACCTCTTTGCCGCCAAAAGACGATGAACCGGACATAGGATTTCTTGGGACTTTCAATATGTTGTTCACATGATCGAGGAAACCAGTTCCAGCAATTTTCAGAAATTATATCCCGGTTTTCCTCCGGATTTAGCTTACATCGCTTATTATATATTATGCTAAGCTTAGCTTTCTTAAGATTATATAGACTCCAGCGCCCAAAGGCGCGTCAGTTAGGACATAGCACGCTTAGAGCTCACATGCATTTAACATTGTATTTTTGTGAATAAAAACATTTTTTTTGAAGATTCTCGAGAACGAACATTCAATTCAGATGAATTGGAACTTCAACGCCTATTTCAATAAATAATAGTTTTCAAAACAATGTCACTTATACCTTTTTTCCGCCAAAAAACAATGAAGCGAACAGGGATTCCCCTAGTATTTTCAGTGTGTTATTCAACTGACCAAGGAGACCATTTTCAGCAATTTTTAGCTGTATCGAAACTTCAACCCGTATTTTAATAAATAGTAACAAAAGAAAACTTATATCATTCTGCCGCCAGAAACTAATGAATCGGAGAGACTTTTTAGGACTTTCAATATGTTGCTTAACTAAGCAAGGAGACCATTTTCAGCAATTTTCAGCTGTATCCAAACTTGACCGCCTGTTTGATTGAGCAGTTTCCAAAACAATGTCACTTATATTTTATTGAATAGTAACAAAAAAAAATGTCACTTATACCTTTCTGCCGCCAAAAAACAATGGAACGGACATAGGATTTTTGAGGACTTCTAGTATGTTGTTCAACTGACAAAGGAGACCAGTTTTAGCAATTTTTAGTTGTACTGAAACTCCAACTCGTATTTTTTAAATAGTTTCCAAAATAATGTCATTTGAACCTTTTTGTCGCCAAAAACCAATGAAGCGGAGAGACGGACTTAGGACTTTCAATATGTTGTTCAACTGACCGAGAAGATCATTTTCGGAAGTTTTTAGCTGTATTGAAACTTCATCGCGTATTTAAATAAATAGTTTCTAAAATAATGTCACATACACCTTTTTGCCGCCAAAATCCGATGAAGCGGACATAGGATTTTTTAGAACTTTCAGTATGTGGCTAAGAGGTTGAAGTGGAAGCGTTCCACCAATTTTCAGGCTCACGTTATTTTTTTCCAGATCAAATCCTAAAATGCCTGGGCTAAACGTAAGAAGGCATAATGCTGCCCTGTAATTACACTTTGATGAAAATTATTGAAAATCCACACATTTATAATAATAACAATAATAATACTTTATTCTTGTTAAAATGTGCAAAACAGACACTTGCACCCGTCAAAAGAAGAGAAATAAATAAAAAAAATTCAACTAGTAAATTCAAAAGAAAGGAATTCTTCTATAGAATAATAGATAATGGATAATGGATCTAGCGAATAATGGATTTTCTAAGCTGAGGTAGAGACTGAATCCTTGAACAATTAGGCAGTTTGTTGAAAAATATGACTCCATAGAAGTGTGTGGCTTCTCTAGAGCGTTTGAGCCTATGGAACGGCACAATAAAGCTGTCCTTGCTCCGAGTATTGTAGGTGTGCGGATATGTCTGATAACCTATCTCATTGGCTTTGATGTACATGATTGATTGCAGCACGTACAAACATGGCACAGTCAAAATTTTGAAGTCTACAAAAGCTTGTCTGCAATCATCCCTAAATCGAAGACCAGATATTACCCGAAGGCCCTTACTTTGAACGGCAAAGACTCTCTTCGAGTGTGATGAGTGACCCCAGGCTAAGACTGCGTAGTTCAGGAGACTCTGGAATAGACCGAAGTAGGCGGTCTTCAACTCCTGCTCTAAAACTAGTGGCTTGAGCTGTCGAATTAAATAGGTTTCCGAAGATAACTTTTTACAAAGCAACACCGCGTGAGCTTCCCAAGTGAGGCGGGTGTCTAGACGACCTGACCCCGAGAAACCTTACGGGTTAATTTGTTGGGTCTGAAGGTTTTAAAGTGAACAGTAGGTGTTGTGTTTTGTCGTCATTGAGGGAAAGCTTGTTTGCAGTGAACCATTGTTTTAGGTTGTTAGCTGCAGCTACTTGTCCATTCAAGTTGGTAATATCGTCATGAGTATCGTACGTAGTAGTATCGTCTGCAAATAACATGATGCTGATGTCGGAACCAGTGTTGCCATCCCTATTACTATAGTACGTAATAGATCTTACAAGAATATTTGAGCCTAGCTGTTTGCTTTCGATGTAGCGGCTATGGTCACGTGGCCAAGTATATTGTGATCAAAAATCTCCCCCTTGTTGCCACAGGTGTGGAAAAAAAAACACGACGCAAAAGACTGCAGCGAGGTCGATTTGAACTGTCCAAATTGCGAGCGCATGAAGATCCAAACAAGAAGTCATTCTGCACGTGACGTCAAATGCCCATGCTACCAGAAACGAATGCAACAATTACGGAGGATGATCAATTACGGCCCTCAAACAGTGGAAGTTCCCTCGGGAGAAGTACCGGTAAACGTCAGCAGTTGGACGTAGCAACCAACGACTTCCAGCAGTAGCGACTTTGTGAGTGCATCAATCCCAGTTAATTGTGAGAATTCAATGACAAATTTTGGTGTGGTGTTCTGGAACGTGCAAGGTTATGGCAACTTAGAAAACTTCATTTCTGATCATGGTTGTAGCTTTGAAATCTTGTGTATTTGTGAAACATGGTTCACATCGGAAATTCAAGTACCGCCTCGACTTCTCTCGGACTTCAATGTTATTTTTTCACCGGCTATTAGAGACAAGACAAGGGGTCGTGCAAGTGGGGGTTTAATGATTTTTGCGAAAAAGAAATACCCAGTACAGGTCATCGACATTACTCCTTGGTGGATAGCTTGTCGAGTTCAAGAAATGAATTTTTGTTTCATACTCATATTTGTTTATTTCAAGCCTTCTTTAGATATAAGTTTTTTATTTGATTCTTTTCGTGCTGTGCTCGATGAAATAGAGGAACTTCATGTAGATGAATTGTGTGTTATAGGGGGCGACTTTAACTGCAGGTTAGGACAGCTTGGTGAGATCCCTCCCGAGGCTCTAGTCGGTTGCAACTTGTTTGAGGCTAGACGGAGTCTTGATAGTGTCATAAATGAACGCGGCCGCAGCTTGCTTGAATTTATGTACGAACACTCATTCTCCCTGCTGAATGGTCGAACCTTGGGCGATACTCCAGGTAATTTCACTTTTTGCAGTACAATCGGTAAAAGTATTGCTGATTACGTATGGTGTTCCACTGAAAAACTTGACATTATTGGAGATATGAAAGTTCTGCATGATGTCTTTTACTTTGACCATTTTCCGTTGCGACTCGAGCTATTCCTGCACACTGGAAAATCTCCAATTGTTGCCAAGGGGGGTACCGGTCGTTTTCACTTTTCGTGGTCTGTCGAGAAAGCTGAGTCGTTTACTTATGCAATGATGATGTCTCCTAGAGTGAAGATATCGGATAGTGTGAACATGCTGGATGACAATCTACAGCTTGCTATAAGGGAGGCAGCTGAGTTTTTGCAGATGACAACTTGGCGCGGTGCCCGGCGCGTATACGGTCGAAATGCAAAGCCTTGGTTCGATACGGAATGTTACCAAGCTAGGAAAAAAGTTAAACATGAATTGAAAATATGCCGCAAAAATAACTTTGATAAGACTTTTTTGGACCTTTACTTGTTAGCGAAAAAAAAATTCAAAACAATGATAAGAAGCAAAAAGCATACACACGAACATCAACTTATAAACAATCTCAGCAATGCCAAAGAGCCGGCAATATTTTGGAGAACACTGAGGCGGTTCCGTTCGTCGCCATCACGCAATTGCTCACTTTCTGTTGCAGCTTGGGAGCTTTTCTATGACAGCGTGACCAGTCCCAAGGTTGAATCTTTCACAACGTTTTTTGACGCCGAAAACAGTTTTCTAGATTCACAGATTGCGCAAGATGAAATAACTGCTGTTCTCTCTAGAAGTAAAAATAGAAAATCTCCCGGTTTAAACGGCATTCCATACGAATTCTTCAAAGCCCTCCCAAATATCTGGTTATTGTACATCCAGTGCATGTTTAATAAAATCTTAGATCTAGAAGTTATCCCAAAGAGTTGGAGTCAAATCTCTTTGTGCATGATACACAAAAAAGGCCCTACGAATGATCCTGCTAACTATCGGGGGATTGCTATGGTTAACTGTCTCACGGAACTGTTCACTTAAATTTTATTGCAACGACTAATATCTTGGACAGAAGAAAATTCATTGATTCCTGAATGTCAGTCTGGCTTCAGAGCGGGTCGTGGTCGCGTGGATAATGTCTTCACCCTGAATGCTGTTATTCAAATTCACCTTAGACTAAAAAAGCGAAAAGTCTACGCAGCTTTCATCGATTTTCAGCGAGCTTTTGACTCTGTAAACCATTCGTTTCTCTGGCAAAAGCTGTACGATTTTGGAATAAGCGCGAAATCATACGAATTATCAAGGAATTATACGACAAGGCTTCAGTAAAAATAGCTGTCGAGAGTGAGTTCACGAGATCTTTTCCAGTTGCCGAGGGGGTTTTGCAGGGCGAATCGTTGAGCCCTCTACTGTTTAGTCTGTTTATTGCTGGTATAGAGCTTTTTTTCCGGAAAAAAGGTGCTCATGGGTTGAACATTGACGGTGAGAGCGACCTCTGCCTTCTTCTTTATGCCGATGATTTAGTTATTCTAAGTGATTCTCCGATAGACTTGCCCGCAAACTTGCCATTCTTGAGGAATACTGCGAAATAAATAAACTTGTTGTGAATACCAAAAAGTCGAAAATAATGTGCTTTAGTAGAGGTGGATATCGACTACAGTCAAATTTGAAGTTCTACTATAACAAGGAACAGATGGAAGTAGTGGGGAGGTATACCTACCTTGGGGTGGTATTTACCTCGTCCGCTATGTTCTTGGAAATGTCGAAGTCTATGGCTGCCCGGTGTAAGAATTCTTTCGGAACCATCCTCTCTTTGATGGCACGGTCAGGGATGAGATCTTGGACATCGCGTTTAAGGCTGTTCGAGTCTCTGGTTCTTAACTCGCTGTCACACTGTATAGTGGTTTGGGGCCTCAGATACACTGACTTACTTGAAAGAGTCCAAGTTGGATTTTTCAAAAAACTTTTACAACTGTCAAAAAATACGCCCGACTATATGATAAGGTTAGAGACCGGCACCAATAAGATCTCTTTGCTCATTCTCCGCATGTGTTCATCTTGGTTGCTGAAACTTTTCCAAATGCCTGATAATCGCTACCCTAAGATGTGTTTTCAACGACTATCTAAACTCACGTGGAAGGGTTCATGTTACCGAATTATAACTGAGGAGCTTTGTACTATATGTAATTTGCACAGACAGGAGACGTTGGAGCATATACTTTTCGAGTGTCCAATTTATGACCCTATAAGATTTCACTACATACATGACCTCATCAATCTGAGAGATGTCTTGCATTTTATTGAGGTAAATAATACTTCTGTTATTGTTAGAATTGTCAATTTCATTGTGGGAGCTCTCAGGCTGAGGGCGTTCAGCAGGAACGAGTACTGACTTGTGTGTTAACTTATCTTACCCTGTTTTTTTTTTCTTGTTCATGGTGTATTACCGAAGGAACAATAAATATATTGAATTGAATTGAATTGACTATCTAAACTCAGCTGTGACTCTGCAAAATATAACTGGGTCGCTCAGGTTCGAACTTTTTTTGAGTACATGGATATGAGTGAGCTGTGGCCCACTCTTGATTTTAGTCAGCTTTCTCAAAGTCGAGCAGAAATTCTGTCTAGTTTCGAACAAAGCTTGTATTCAGACGACATCACTACCGCAGAAAATTCAACGTTTCCCCCTATGTACAGGAGCTTCTCTCTTGTGAGGGGATCTGCAGGGTACCTGCATTTGGGGTTGCCTGTACATATTGTCAGAATAATAGCTCAGTTGCGAATGTTTGGTAGAGGATACATTAAACTTGTATACAAGGGTAACTGCTATCAAATCTATGAAGATGAAATCTGTTCTACTTGTAATTTGAATTGTAATGAAACACTAGAACATATCTTCTTTGAGTGCCCGATGTATCGTTCTATAAGATGTTCCCTTCCCGAAAATCTAAAAACTGTAGTCAAACTGAGGTCTGCTCTAGATAAATCGGACAAAGTTCTATGTAATGTAATATATAATTACACTGTTGGGGTTTTGAAGTTGAGGGCTTTCTTTCGGAATGACTGACACTCTTCCTAACAATATTGTTTATGTTTCTGTCAGTGTTTAAGAAATATCTATATTTTTTCATATTCTATCATTATTTTGTTTCTTTGTATGGGAATCTTGTATGTTATATCTTTGTAATGGGAATTACCATTCCCTCGTTATACAATAAACGAATAATAATAATAGTACGTAATAGATCTATTACGCTTGCCTCTTTGCTATTACCCTATTACTCTAATGTCCAAATCTTTTACCATCCATTGTTTTATAGCCCAGGTACTATCGAGTTTCAGCATGAACTAATTTATGGTCGGCCAAATTTTTCAAAAAACGACAATAAAGAGTGTCTGCTAAAATATACCAAAAGTCCCCTAAGATCCCGTGTCGGCGTCCCCCTTTTTGGGGCATTTTTCTGAAATATGACAGTTACGTTATAACTATAACACACAGATATTGAGACGCGCGCCTGTCACCCGGAATAGCTCAGTGGCAAAGGCTTTGATTTCCGATTGATGGATCGCTGGTTTGAATCTCGTTCAAGACACAATTTTTTTTTTTTCGTATAAGTGATTTTTTCCTTCTCCTAAAAATTACCCAAGGGATGAAAGTGCTTATTCTGAAGCATCGACTTTTTTCTCAAGAAAATAAATCTACTAATACGAGTTCTGGGCACCTAATAAACAATTAACTGTGATGCCCTCATGGCTTTTTCATCACATTTTTCAACTCATAAAATGTAGTTACCTGTCCATTGCGAAATTGTAATTAGGTATTTTCAATAATAATGCTGGACGAGCATTTCCACTTGTCCTCTAGCTTGTTATACTGTCCCATTTCTTTAAACTACTTCACACATGGTGGATTTCCTGGGACATTAAATAGAAGCATGGTCACGCAGAAAAGATCTCATAGGTCGCAGTGCAGAAAGAATCCTCCGAGACCAAACAACCACCTCTAATCTACAATCTACAATCTGAACCACTCCTTTTTTTATATACGGGTCATTCAAAAAAGATGTCCACACTCATTTTTCTCAATATCCGTTAAAGCTAGCGAGTTGCGGTGAAGACCGTTGGATTCAGCTGGTTTTTCTGATCAAATTTGATATGTCAAAAAAACTACTCCACCAAAACTCTGAGTACGGAGGCACCTCAAAATTTTTGGCGAACGAACGAACGAAGACGAGGATGACCTCTTTGATTAATTCTTGTTATTTAACCTATGGGCACAAAAATGTTTCTACAAAGTTTATTTTTCGTTCAAAACTGGCTTTTATTTTTTTAGGCCTTCCTTTCAAAAGGTCTATTTTTGTTACTCTTCTTTAATCATTATTGTACATTTCGGATATCGTGAAAATAGAATATTTTGCACATTTGTACTCGAACGGGTGCCCTTTAGCAACACCCTAGCGATAACCCGACAGTTTGGAATCACCTGTATTTTAAATAGATAATGATAATTGATAATTGATTGACAAGGACAAGTGGAAATGCTCGTCCAGCATTATTATTGAAAATACCTAAATACAATTTCGCAATGGACAGGTAACTACATTTTATGAGCTGAAAAATGTGACGAAAAAGCCATGATGGCATTACAGCTTATTGTTTATTATGTGTCCAGAACTCGTATTATTAGATTTATTTTCTCGAGAAAAAAGTCGAAAATGCTTCAGAATAAGCACTCTCATCCCTTGGATAATTTTTAGGAGAAGGAAAAAATCACTTCCACGAAAAAAAAAAGGTGTCTTGAACGAGATTCAAACCAGCGATCCATCAATCGGAAATCAAAGCCTTTGCCACTGAGCTATTCCGGGTGACAGGCGCGCGTCCCAATATCTGTGTGTTATACCTATAACGTAACTGTCATATTTCAGAAAAACGCCCCAAAAAGGGGGACGCCGACACGGGATCTTAGGGGACTTTTGGTATGTTATAGCAGACACTCTTTACTGCCGTTTTATGAAAAATTTGGCCGACCATAAATTACTTCACGCTTTGACTTGAATAGCACCTAAAATACCTGGGCTATTAGTCAAAAAATCATGAAAAATCAACAATTTTTCACAGCTGAATTTATTAATTAAAAGTAAGACCAGAAATCGCCTCTATGTATCTACATGTAGTGCACTATTGAGCAGCAGGGAACTCATAAAAAATTATACTTGCTACAGTTAACAGCCAGATAATCTGTGTTTATCACTAAATTGGAAAAAAAAGCATTGTAAGAAGAAGAAGAAGACAACGAAGATGAGATGATAGTGCAGATGACGCTATACACGATTTTTGAAAACAAGGGTTTGAGCGTTGACGTTAGAGATTTCAACGGTTTGAGTGTGAGTTTTGTTGAGTTTTGTTTGAGTTTATTACATTTTTTTAAATTTTTTTGATTTGTAGAAGAACAGTTTTGTTGAGTTTTTTTTGAGTTTATTGAAATTACAATTTATTTTCTTTTTAATTTGTGGAAATGAAGAGTTTTTTGAGTTTTTTTTTTGAGTTTATTATAATTACAATTTTTTTTTTAATATGTGAAATAATTTCATGTTTCAAGTATAAGTAAGTACCTACGGTTTCAATAAGTAATTAAAAAATATAATCTATTACCAACTAAACAAAATCCATTGCCCTTTTCAATCCTTTTCTAGTACCGAAATTATTTCATTGGTGGCAACACTGGTCGGAACAGTTCGGAAGATCATTGATATTTACGAGAAAAAGTAGAGGGCCCAACACGGAGCCCTGAGGTACTCCTATGATTATTCTTCGAAAAGTGGATTTTTGCCATTCACCAGTGACATATTGGGATCGCCCTTGCAGGTAAGACTTCACGAACAGCGTTTCAGCGACATTAAAACCATAGTAAGCTGCGCACAAAATGAAGTGACAATTTTTAATATAGTAATGATATTTGACATATTTGCGGCCAAGATGGCGGCACAATGTTGGAATTTAGCTGGAGAATAAGAATGATCATACGAAACAATGGTCATGGAAATCGTTAGGTGATGAGAAATTTCAAGATGGCGGCAGAGCATCATTTGTCCAAAATTGGATGTATTTTGAGAAGTTCACATCGCCTGTGAATTTCACTCAAATCGGATCACTACAAGAAAAATTCAAAATGGCGGACCAAAGATGGCGGCCAAGTGACAAATCATTGGTTAAATTTATATGATGGACACATACGCATTTGATTGGCATTTGCACCACATCGATACCTATCTCTTTTCGTTAAGGCATAATTCTCCTAATTCTATCACTTTGAAACATGTTCAATAATCAAGTTCTAAGCTTGATCCCAACAGAAGTTTGTTCACCACAATCAAAAAAGGGTGCCCCATGGACCCTCTCTCCCCCAACTTATAGTAGCCGAGGCACACACGTTAAATGGAAAGAAAACGGCATTTGATGTTACAAGCAAGCCACTTTGCACAGTTGTTACTAAGACACTAACAAACATTTTTTTCCGCAGCACATGAAAATCGGTCCCTTAGGAAAGCGGTGGGGGGGGAAACCCCCTTGGAAAGAGTAACTTTTTCAAATATTGACCGATTTTCACAATTTAGGTGTCGATTCCACACAATTTGATATCACTAAGAAAAATAGAGACAATGCTAATGCTGTAAGTTACAAGGTATGGTTATTTTTAGGCGCATTTTCAAAATATGGCCGCCAATTTCGCAAAATTTTATCTGATTTGAAAATAACCTTGTCACATGTCCAAACCGACTAATTCAAGGATGCTCTTCACGTTTCCTTTGTCTAAAACAATATTCGGTGGATTATTATAACTATTATTATCCGGTGAACGTGGAATGGGGGTGCAGGGGGCACCCCTCAGCAGCGGGTGTGATTGTGCACTCATCTGAACTTCGCCCTAAGTTTGATTTTTCAGTGTTTATTTTATTTTTATTTTCATTTCTTATACTTTATTCTGGAAAATCAATAAAGACAGTTCATTATTATTATTATTCAAAATGAGTTCCATAAATCTTACGTCTTATTTTAAATTCAACGCCACAACCCGAATGTGGATTTGAATATGCGAAATGTTTTGGCGGCAGTTATTCATGACTGCAGCTTGCAGCGCTGTTGTCCCAAATGTAGTGATATATTGAGGTAAGGAAACAGATGTATAAAATAAAGCCAACACTGCCTTCAATTACCCTCAGTTGATCTGTAAGTGGGTTTTCCCCACAGTGAATCTCAAGAATGATATTTGAATTATTCAGATTTCTTTCAGAAACGTCTCTTTCTGGTTTACCTCAAATCATAGGCTCAGTGACAACCATAGATGAATTCGTCAGATCTTCGGATTATCTCAAAACACCAACCTCAATGATGTCACTTGCGATCAGATGGAAGAAGCTGATAGCAGGATATTTCTTCATGTCATGGACATGGTAATTCTCGATACTGAAAACGTCCCCATTCCAAGTTCCGATACAGACGTCGTGGTCCTAGCGATCTCCTACAACTTCGACATAAAAAGCGTTGGCCTCAGGCAATTACGGATTCTCTATGGTACCTCCAAGCATTACAGACACCTAGCAATCCATTTAATTGCAGAAGCTCTTGGAGAGTCCAGATCCGTAGCTCAGCGTGGTTTCCACGCCTACATAGATTGTGATAGCGTTTGGTTTTTTAGTTGATAGAAAGACAAAAAGACAGGTGGAGTGCTTGGAAAGATATTTACACCGATGCATTCACACCTTTAGCTCGTCCTCCTGCACATCCTCTCACTGAGGATACACTGAAGACCTCGAAAGAAAACACAGTCCGCATGTATGGAGTGTGTGATCCTGAGTGTATCACTGCAGATCAGGTTCGCAAAAACCTATTTGCCACAGAGAATCGACCTTTGGCCCTGTGGTCCTCCGACATCTGGTGCCCTAGTACAGCATCCTCGACGAGCCGCTTACCAGGCTGGTCAGTTGTGGGGACAAGCCACGTCCACTAGCCAGTGTGACACAGCTCCAGAAGGATTGGGCTGGGCACTCCAAAATGATAAGTGGGAACCAGTATGGTCTCAGTTATAGGAAGTGTGGAGTGCTTGTCATGCCTTGGACCGATGTGGCTGCAAGACTGGTTGTCAAACTATGCAATGTAAAAGCAAAAGAAGTCGGCTACCCTGCACTCTTAGTTGCAAGAGCTGTAAAGGAGGCTGCACCAACAAAAACTATGCCTTCAGTTTTTTTTTATAAATTTGGAGAAAAGTATAGGTACTAGAAGCCCCAATAATTACTTTTCAGTTCAGGACTTGATCCTACGATTGGTTCAGCCGATCCAGGGAACAGTGTGCAACAAATCATTGCGAATAATATGTAACTGAATATTTCTTTATTAGTATAAATATTGAAAAAAATTGCCTTCTATGCTTCCTTCATTCAATAACTCTCTTCAGATATCTCGAATGTTATTTTAGATGAAGAAAACGTAAAGAGCGCCCCAAAATTAGTCGGCTTAGACACGCGACAAGCTTATTTTCAAATCAGATGAAATTTTGCTAAATAGGCGGCCATATTTTAAAAATGGCGCCCGAAAATGAAAAAAAACCTGTATCTTGTGACGTACTTCATCTCTATCTTCCTTAGCGATATTAAATTGTGTGGAATCGACACCAGAATTGTGAAAATCGGTCAATATTGAAAAAAGTTACTTTTTTCAAGGGGGGCTCCCCCCCCCCGCTCTCCTAAGGGACCGATTTCCATGTGCTGCGGAAAAAAATGTTTGTGTAGTTTGTAAGTAACAACTGTGCAAAGTGGCTTGCTTGTAACATCAAATGCCGTTTTTTTATGTGTACCTCGGCTACTATTACCACACCAGTCTATCCAGCTACCCCAAACACTCCACTGCCCCTGTCATCCTTCAGAACTTACACAAAGAAATCATAGCTTCAAATCAGGGTTTCTCAGTTCTATACACAGATGCATCTAGAGGCAACAACGGCGTCGGAGTTGCGATTGTGACCGCAGCCGACTCCTACAAGTACCGTCTGCCCAAATCTACCAGCATTTTCTCAGCAGAACTGTACGGCATCCTTCGGGCTTCGAAAATAGTACATGCGAGCCCCCGTTTCAAGTTTATAATCTGCACCGACTCTTTAAGTTCAATCCAAAGCATGCAAATCATATACTCCACAAATCCACTAGTGCAACAAATACAACGTACTCTTTCATCGGCAATAAAGCAAAACAAAAAAGTAATTCTGAGCTGGTGTCCGTCACATGTCGGAATCCGGGGCAATGAAAGGGCTGACCAAGCTGCCAGTGAGGCGGTAAATTTACCGGAACACACTAATTTCAAAATCACTGAGTTTGACTTGAAGAATCATTACAAAACAGCTATTCGTGGAAAATGTATCAGATCCATGTCCAGCTATAGACCACTCACAATCCAGATCAGTCCAGCCATCCTGAGGATCATATCTAGAACCGCCCTAAACAGAAGGGAAGAAACAACACTGAATCGTGTACTAATCGGACACACGCTTATGACACATTCCTTCATTTTGTCAAAAGAAGAGCCCCCAGGATGTCTATACTGCAATGAGGTTCGAGTCATTATTCCACACCTTTTGTTCAACTGTCAGGGACTTTTGAGACAAAGACATCGGGCAGGGTTTTCAGATGAAGTTTCCCTTACTCGGATGGTTACTCAGAATGGCAGTTTTGGTGTGCTGATGGATTTTCTGAAGGACTCTGGCATTTTTAACCTGATCTAAAAACAAACCATCCCCTAATACCATGTCAAAACCAGTCAGGAATACTGTGGACTCCCCAAGCATTTTCAAACCTCCCAACATTTCCACTCATACTTTTCTCATAGCTTTTTTCACGTCATAGCATTTTCTGGGAAATAGAAACAAAAATCCAGGACAACCGGAAAACATCTACCACCCAGTGTTGTTGGACGACTTTGGCGAATGAACCGGTAAAACCCGGATTCAGGAAAAAAGCGCAAACAGCTAGCGCTCAAACCAGTTTTATGCCGGGTCGTCCAACAACACTCCTACGTTTCTAAAATCTCCAAACCTGAAAACCAGAAATTCAAGTGAAGATACTGAAACTCAAATCCAACCATGGGTGCTAATAACCATGCAGTTGATGCACCCTAACAAAAAAAAACATGTTCAATATGGAGAATACAAGATGGCGGCGGGGCATCAATTGTCGAAAATTGGATAGATCTTGATGTGGTTTACATTGCCTGCAATTTCATTTCAATCGGATCACTTCTAGAGAAATTCAAAATGGCGGATGAAAGATGGCGGCAGAATATGAAAAAACCAAAAGTCAACTTGACATCCTGGACATATGTACTATCAGCGTTTACACCACATCGATATCTTTCTTCCCTGAGGAGTTATCCCGGGTACGGAAAGAAGGGCGGACAAAGTGAAGCTAAAGGCGCCTTTCCCCCATTTTTTGGGAAAGTGCGCTAAAAATCCAGCAGGGTTTCATTTTTGTTGGCTATTTGCGATCTCAACATCTAAAATTTCTGGACTACCTACCCACTTCTGTTTATAACCAACTTTTAGTCATTTTCGGTTTCATAGCTTTTAAGAGCTGTCTCAAACTTAGAAAACGACGTGAACGTTTGTCCACACTTCATCATCATAGGTACCTACCGATCGTCGAGACTACCGCATTTACTGCCCGCTGTTGACATGACAGCCCGGCCGCAAAACGCCATCACAATAATTTCGCGTGTACCTTAAAAATATAAGTTGGGGCACGCTAAAAGCTGACGTCATATACACACTAATAATAATAATAATAATAATAATTTTATTGTTCATTAACACAGAATGTGTTACAACAATTATACATATATAGGTATATAAATTACAATAAATAAATAAACACGTTAATACAAAGGTTTAAATAAATGTAACATATACACCTATGTTGATGATGACACCTAATCTTCAACTTTGCGTACACGTGAGTGTGAACCTAGACACAGCGATTTACGCTCAATCAATTTTCAATCTAGGTACAAGTAAATCCAAATTATAATTCACAGGATTGGCCCACTACAAGTCTTGTCAACAAATCCTTTTAAATGCAGCCAACAGCAAACCTTTTATAATTGACGAAAGTTTCCGGACATATTTCAAGGAAGATCTCGACATCGAAAGATTCGAAGTTCAACTCCATTTGCTGACGGAGCTGTTTCAAGAACCATCTATGGTCGCCAAAATTTCTCAAGTAAAATAAAAATAAATAAATAAATTAAGTCTTTATTCCTTGTATAGCATGAATAATAATTACAGGAAACGTCCAGCTAACAAATAAATACACAAACAATGTAAAAAAGAAAAACACAACATACAAAACAATAATAAACCAGTCCATCTCCCCACCTTGCGGTGTGTCTAATAGGGAGCCTCGCCCAAAAAAAAAAGGTCTTCGCAGCAATAAATCATTTTGGTGAATTATTACAAAAAGTACACATGAAACCCGTACACACGTACATACAGTAAGAAGTATCGTTATTGTTTTATTAGCTTGGAAACTGTTTGAAACTTGCTTGGCAAAAAAAAATAATGATGGTACCTACTCTAAAACTTCAATGAAGTGATATCGAAACCTATTTGCCAAATGTGACCTGAGATAAAATAAGTAATGCAAAATGCATTAATGCAAAAAAAGGCAATGAAATAAAAAGAGAAATAACTGTATGTGACACGTAAGAATACCTCTCATCTGCGATTTGCGGTAAAAATGGGAGATTATTCAACTACTTTGAAAGTTTGAAAGGCACGAGCAGAGCAAATGTTTGGGATATGATCTTTCCGATATAGAAATTAGGGGTGAATAGTTTTATCTCCATCATACCTATTTTACGTTAATACCATTGTACCGTTGAGGGCAGTCTTAGCCCCATAACTCGGCTAGCCTAAACGGGTGCCTTGTTTTTTTTTTTGTAAAAAGCAAATATCTGATTATTTCTGTGAAAGCTCAGCTTTATACGAAAAATGCCCACCTCAGTAGTAATATAGAGCATTTTGCATAGTATGTATGAGTGGCATGCGCGCACCACTTCTTTACAGTTGTTGGTTGCGTTAGAAAAAAAATCATATCTAAAAAACTATAAGTCCTAGATCAAATTTTTTTCTTTTAAAAAATTCTGCAATACTTTGGCTCCAATCGTCTCGCTGGTCGTACATATATAGAAAACTGTGAAAATAAAAATTTTCCTCGCTGATTGAAAATCATGCTGCATTCATAGCCGATGAAAACGTTATAAACCTTATAAATAAATAATAAACCATTGTTTCTCAATCGCTGTCACACTGTGACAAAGGTCTGGATATGTGCTTCAATTTAAAAAAAAAATAGGCACAAAGCTTCATTAGATCCAAAGATATGATGATGGAAAGGCTGACATCCATGCGTTTTCTCCATTTTGAATGAGTTTCACGAGTTGTGCATTCTTTATTGTTGTTAAAGATTGTTTATATTTGACCGATCATCTTTAAACGTCGTCTGTATCAACCTGCAATAGTTGAGATTCGATTAGCGAAAGAATGAAGTGGATATATTGAACCGTTCAAAAGATACGGAAGATTTAGGTGAATTGTGTTAAGAAACGAGGAACGAGGAACGAGGGAAAAAAAATAATCACGAAAAAAAAAGCGGCCACAAATAGCCTCCGCCACTACGTCTGGCGAGGCTTAAAAATAGGGGTAGGTAGGTGGGCATATGAAAAATAAAAATCTTTCTTGTAAATTTCAAATAAAGTGCTCAACAATGAAAGTGTTACAAATCAAAAATTCACCCAGTTTTGAACCGCTGTAACTTTTGATTGGCACAAACGATTCTGATTCTGTTTCAAGTACTGAAGAGCCCAATCTTTTGGCCATCTTTCTTGTCAATATGGAATCTATAGAGCCCCTCATAAAATTTCTACAGGGTGATGAACAGAGCAGTGCAAAATTGATGAAAGTTCAACATACCCCCGTTTTCGTTAAATTTTTTTTTCGGGAGTATCAACACCAAATTTATGATGACTGATGTGTTTCCTCGAAACGGTTTTTGAATTTTCGGGATTCCAGTCGAAACAGCCAAAATGTGATTTTTTATTGTGAATACTGTATATTATTCCTGTAGCAACGCAAAAACATTTGAACTTTTCATATCAAGATGACGCCACTGGGTAGGCTTGCTCACTGGACAATTCTGAGCAATTTGACTTGCAAAACGTTCCTATTGTCTAGTGCAGGGGTGAAGAAAAGCCCAATTGGCAGAGTGTACTTTTTGGTACTACTCCTAAAATTCGAGTTTTTAGCATTAAAAAAAGGTTAATTTTTACTCTCTTCAGTCAACATGGGACTACGTCATCAGAATTGGATTAACAACATTTCCGCCATTTTGGAATTTTTTGCCTTTACCTCAAATTCCAAAACATAGGCATGTTTGGCATCATTTCTTGAAATGTTGGTCCCGTAAATGGGATTCTGTCAATAAGATCTGTCTATCTGTTTGTTTATATGTCTATCTCTTTCCGAAAAAATATTTATAGAATTTTTAGCGCCACCCTCCTTCTTCCTGAAATTCTCTGAGTGTTCAATTTGATATTCTTGACCTCTCAATTCTTTTCAATGCAGTCAACGTCATCCTGCATAGCATTGGAAGAGATAATTTTCTGTGGAAAAAATGCCACCCAAATTTCACCCTTTCGCTCCCCCCACTTCATCTCAAAAATCCAAAATGGCAATACCCACTTTGTGATACATCAAATTGAAGGAAATTAAATTCTCTCCATGAACAAATTTTTTTCTAACTTTTTAAAACCCCCATTTTCCTCACAAAACACCCCAAATGTCTAATTTATTTGGAGAGGAGTTGAAAATTTCAAAAAAATTGTTTTCGGAAGGAGAACTCAATTCCCTTCAATTTGATGTATCACAAAGTAGGTAGTGTGTCGTAAAATGTTGAAGCTGAGGTGGGGGAGAGCAAAAGGGTCAATTTGGGTAGCACTTTTTCCACCGAAAATTTTTTTCTTCGATGTTTTCTATAGTGACACAGACTGAATTAAAAACAATTGAGAGGTCCAGAATTAAAAATAAGACAGTCAGAGAATTTTAAGGACAAAAAAGGTGGAGTATTTATTTTTGTAAATATTTTTTTCAGAAAGAAATTTTAAATCTCGTCAATTTGATATATCGCAAGGTAGGTCATGTCATTGGAAATTTCAAAGTTGGGATGAGTGGGGGCGAGGGGGCTCAAGATAGAAATTTGTCAATTTATGTTTTAGATGTCTCCTTTGATATGAAAATATTAAGTATTTATATTTATATATATTAAGTAAAACTCTCAAAACAAAGGCACTTTACTTAATATCAGAGAGAATTTTGAAATAATGAAGACGGCAAGATCAAACCAAAACATTCTTAATGAACTTGTAGACGCTAACTACTCTCCCTTACTTTCTGTCATTCTCGAATAACTTCACCTACCCTTTAGGACATTGTTGATAAAAGCCCTTCAAAGACATCAAGTTAGGCCATAAGCCATACATGGGACTCTTGCAGATTGCAATTACCATCGTTGAACTCTTGATAAATTTCGGTTCGAACTTTTGGCACCTAGCGCGAGCGCAAAACGAAGAATTGACCCTCTCTCTTCCTAAGTTGTCTTTCTGTCATCCTGTCTAACCTCCTGGCGCAATGAAAATGGACTGTATACACGTGACAAAGTTAATCTTAATTATTTCTAGTCATCTTTAAATATTAGTTGTAAGTAATGTTGAATAAATTCACATAGCTTTATGTTTGGTGTAATTATAAATGTATTTGTATTTTAGCCACAGCTGATGATGGACTGCAACTAGTCCGAAACCGGTTCGAATAGTAAAGGAACTTGTTGGAAAAGACTGAATTTTATTACACTAATAGACCTGTTTTTGCTCGAAGAAATATTTACTAGGAATCGGGAGTTATTGCAGGTGGATAGTTTTCAAATGGTCACCCGGTGCAGTATTCACAATAAAAAATCACATTTTGGCTGTTTCGACTGGAATCCCGGAAATTCGAAAACCGTTTCGAGGGAACACATCATTCTTCATAAATTTGGTGTTAATACTCCCAAAAAAATTTTTTTGCGAAAACGGGGGTATGTTGAACTTTCATCAATTTTGCACTGCTCTGTTCATCACCCTGTAGAAAATTTATGAAAAGCTCTATGCATTTCATATTGACAAGGAAGATGGCCAAAAAATTTGGCTATTCAGTACTTTTAACAAAATCAGAATCATATGTGCCAATCTAAAGTTATAGCGGTTCAAAATTGGGTGAATTTTTGCTTTGTAACACTTTCATTGTTGAGCAGTTTAATTGAGTGAAACTCCTCCAGGCTGTATAAGGTTTTGCGTAACAAAAATTTCCTTAGCTCACTCTTAAACTGACATTTTGCGGTGAGCTCCGCGATGTTCGCTGGCAGTTTATTAAATAATTTGACACCAAGGGTGTCTGGAACCATCTTTCCGAGTTCAAGTCTCCGAAACGGAACTCTAAACTGTCCTCTGAACTTAGAACCATAGCTGTGGAAGTGGACAGCAGCAGATAGATTTTCTTTATTTTCAAATACATAAAGACACAGCACAGGTCAAAGATCAAGATACCGGGCAACGTCAGAAAACCAAAACGCCGGAAAAGTTCTCTACATGAGTGAGTAGGGCCAACACCCGCAATACAGCGCACAACCTTCTTTTGTGCAATAAAAACAGACCGCGCTCACGAGGAGGACCCCCATAGGTCCACACCATATCTAAGCCTTGACTCCACTTGAGCATAATACAGCTGCAGCAGCGCACCGCTCTCCAGCACAGATCTTAGATTTCTGAACATATACAGGGCTGAATGAAGTCGTCCAGACAGGGTTTGGCAATGCTCCTTCCAGCACAACCGAGAATCCAATGTGACCCCCAAAAATTTTGCCTCACCGCGCCACTCGACCAATGAACCGTTCACCATCGGGCACTCCACCGGAGGCTTAGCGCTCTTAGTGTGGAAGCAAATGAGGCCAGTCTTCGGACCAGTCTTCGAAGTAGTGGAAGGCGTGATCAAGAGTTCGGATCGGTCACTATTCTCACAAGTGGAAATATCACTGAAACTTCTATATGCCAATCCTTCTTCATCTGCCAGTGCAAAAAGAAGTTTTTCAGGTCTTCGGCGTCTAAAAACGTATTTGCGATCAAATATGACTGCTACAAGACTGAATAGCGTCGCTGTTCTTAGTTTTCATCAGTATAAAACTGATAAAATTAATGTGAAAGAAGTTGCAAAGGAATTCATTTTGCAAAATAAAACGAGAAAGGCTAAATTGGAGTTGTGGAATAGTTTTTTGTTTGTTTTTGTTTCAAGCGTAATAGTCAATTACCTATTACTAATATTTGTTGTTTTTCCTTATTCCAGTGGCGTATTTAGGGTAAATTGCGCCTAGGGCAGAACATGAAAAGTGCGCCCCTGAATTAGAAACCTTGGAAAATGCGCCGCAGACGTTTTTTTTCAAAATTCAGGTGGGCCAACGACGAAGTGGGCCTCCGACCCCCGTATTAGGCTATATCTGGATCGGATGAAAAAGTCGAAAGCTGATCGTCTGTTTGAATGTACATATTGGTTTTGTTTTTTCCCTCTTTCTCTCTTTGCTGTCGCCGCCGCAAGGTTTTCAAAATTAGCTCCACTGACTTCATAGTCTCAAATATTGTCACATCACTCTCCTAAAGAACTTGAGACAGTTCTTCACAGATCTTTAATATACCGGGTGATCATTTGAAAACTATCCACCTGCAATAACTCCCGATTCCTAGTGAAAATGTCTCCGAGCAAAAACAGGTCGATTTTTATATCAAGGGGGACATCTAAAACATACAGCATCTAAAATTGGCAAATTTCTATCTTTAGCCCCCTTGCCCCCACCTACCCCAACTTTGAAATTTCAAATGACACTACCTACTTTGCGATACATCAAATCCAACATAATTAAATTCTCTTTCTGAAAAAATATTTATGAAATTTTTAACCCCACCCCTCTTCCCCCCTAGGTTCTCTGAGTGTCCAATTAAATATTCTTGACCTCTCAATTCTCTTCAATGCAGTCAACGTCATCGTGCACAGCATCGAAAGAAAAATTTTCTATGGAAAAAGTGTTACCCAATATCACCCCTTCGCTCCCCCCTCCTCACCTTGAAAATCTAAAATGACGATACCTACTTTGCGATACATCAAATTGGAGGAAATTAAATTCTCTCCCTGGACACACTTTTTTCGAAATTTTTAAAACCCCCGTTTTCCTACTAAAATACTCCAAATGTCCAATTAAATGGGGGAGGGGTTGAAAATTTCAAAAAAATTGTTTCTAGAAAGAGAATTTAATTTCCTTCAATTTGATGTATCACAAAGTGGGTAATATTTTGCTAAATTTTAAAGTTGAGGTGTGGGAGAGAATGAGGTCAATTTGGGTGGCACTTTTTCCACTGAATTTTTTTTTCTTTGATGCCATTCAGGATGATGCTGACTAAACTGAAGAGAATTGAGGGGTCCAGAATATTGAAAGGGACACTCGGAGAATTTTTAGGAAGAAGGGAGTAGAGTTTAAATTTTTGAAAATATCTTTTTCAAAAAGAGAATTCAATTTTCTTTAATTGGATGTATTGCAAGGTAGATAGTGTAATTTGAAATTTTATTTTCGGGATGGGTGGGGGCGAGGGGGCTGAAGATAGAAATTTGCCAATGTATGTTTTAGATGTCCCCCTCGATATGAAAATCGACCTGTTTTTGCTCGAAGAAATATTGACTAGGAATCGGGAGTTATTGCAGGTGGATAGTTTTCAAATGATCAATCGGTATTTGTTTGCAACTGTCGCGAAAAAGAAAAACTAGGATTTTCTTCGTCTTTCTGCGTAACCTTTGGCTTCTACGATTTCATTTTGATGGTCTTTCAAAGTTCTCAATACAATTTCATACTGCGACCAATTTTCTTGAATGGAACTTGCTCGCTCCGGTCCATCTTGTTTGGCACAAAAAATTTAGTTTTGTGGGCCTTGGCTCTCCGGAAATTTCAAGATTGCACATGAATAAATTGCTTTTTTTTTCGAAGATTCTCTGAAAATTATAGCAATTTTGTTCACCACGCTTAGGACATCTTGTGACATCTTGCAAAACACCGCGAACTCAGTACCCGAAATGGGTACTGAGCTCGCGGTGTCTTGCAATGGCCAAATTTGATGAACGAGCAAAATAGTGTCCCATTCACTTTTTATTTTCAGTAGAATGACTTTTTGGATAAAAAAAAAAGTGACAAGCTGGAGCGCTGGGAGGATACGGCTGATGGCCGCTGATAGTTGCGCTCCAAAACTTTGAAGATGCCATCAGCCGTCGCCGTAGCCCCCCAGCTTATTGTCACTTTATTTCTGCTCCAAAAAGTCATTCTACTGAATTTAAAACGTGGACGGCAATGACGGCATATGGGAATATAAACAGCTCTATAATCAATTTCACGGCTTTCTGCTTTGGAGCAAGCTGTGGAAAAAATGTGTTGTGTTGGTATGAATGGCGGCACGTTGACTAAGGATGTCTATACTATTGGCTGGATAAGAAACTTCGCCGTCATCTTGAAGCTTGATTTGACCCCTTGCCCGTCGGGATTGTCATCGTGACATTCGTAGCGGACGCCGCCAGCCTCTTGGTGCATCCATGGCAAATTATCGTTGATTATGCCGCGCAAGCCAAATAGTGTTCACAACAAGCGGACCCCGCAACATAACACACTTTTTATTGCAGGTAATTGACTAGTTGCTATCATTTTACAAGACCCGGCTCATACCGGGCCTGGCAGTAAACTTCTGAACGATCAATCAATCAATCATCAATCATATTTATTGCTCAAAAGAATAATACATATTCTTATAGCAAGGAGTACCGCTTCCCACTCAGCATAGCATGTCATGTTTCATAAATGAGATGATCTCAATCATGTCACAAAATAACATCACAATGAATGTTACTTCCACATCTCTGTGATGTTCATCCGCGATGTTATACGATGTAATGTCTGAGAGATGTTTCGAAATGAACTTAAATTGAACATCACACATGAGACATCTACCGGACATCACATTGTTACTGCTTTCAACTTGCCGAAGAGTAACATCTCACTGACGTCAATGAGATGTAGTCACTGAGAGATTTTTCAAATTTCGCGGGCTGTCATCGTTAAGCTCTGTGTGTAGGAAAATATTTAATAAATAGTTTTGTCCTCTATTCCATGTGTGTGATGCCAGAACAGCCTTATGTCTTCATGTTTAGTGTGAGGCCTTGCGGGCCCTCTTATGTCTTCAAGTGTCGTTTGGAACAACTTTTGTGTCTTGTTGTGCTTGTGGCTTTTCGAACTAGTGTGCCCCGTTTGTGTCTCCTTGTGTTCGTCGAAAGCCTACTGGGCCTTCTTGCATTTTGTCGTGACTTTCGCACCTTTAGTGAACCCTTGTGTTTGCTTTTGCGTTATTCGGAACCCCAAAATGGGCCCCTTTTTGTTTTATTGTGCTTTCGAATACTTTGATGACTCCCGTTCATGTCTTATTGTAATGTCCGGGGCCCCAACGGAGTCCCTTGTGCCTTGCTGTAACGTTTCGAGCCCCAGCGAGGCTTTTTGAGCTCGGTGTATCGTTTGGGAGTCCTAATGAAATATTCCGAGAAACATCCCTGAACATCAAGTGCGCTGTTTAAATATACTGTAGTAGACAAGTTGGTAGCTTAGACGAATCGGCAGCAGTGCCTCTATCCATCACCTGTGGGGATCCAGGTTCGAATCCTGCGGAGGACGCCATAGAAGAAGAACTTTTCTTAAGGAAAAAACGTGCTGTATAGATTGTAAAAATTAGTAAAAATAGGTGCGGAACCTCCTGTGACATAAAACTATGTTGAAAAGTGGTGAAAAATTGATTGTTATTTAAAAATACACATCCAAAATGCGACGTATCATGTACGTCAAAAAGTGATATCTACGAGATGTGGAATAGCGATGTAGATAGTATGTCACATTTGGACATCTTTGAGATATCTCATTCATGTTCTAATTACCCGGACATAAGAAGTAACAGAGATGTCCACTTAACATCGCAGAGACTTTTTTGTTAACATCGCAGTTGTGACTTGAACATCTAAGTGATGTCACAGAGATGTTTTCTTGCTGAGTGGGTTGCTGTGTATAATATAAGAAAAAGAAAAAATTAACAACATTTCAAAAATAGGTTCTCGTATGTTCACAAAAAAGTAAGTAAAAAATAAAGTAGGTATACTCTTGAACAAATAAGTGGTGTTAATGTGGCAAAAGTCAAACAGAGTGAAGTGCAGCTAATAATTAAGTTAAGTCAGGTTTAGTCATTTGTGTAAACTTGAGAGTTGGGTACAAATTCAACTTGTCAAAAGAATAAATCGAGGAATAAATAAATTGTCAAAAGCCGATGGTAGATCTTTGGAAAAAAACCGCTGTTATCCAAATATCATTTCTTTAGGGCTGATGGTTTTTTCGTTTCGATTTTCTTGTCAGGATTGGCCATCATATGATAGTACGAATGTTGATTCGATGACTTAATTTTCTCTTCTTTCGGGTGTATGTATTTTTCAGCAGCAACAATTGCTGGCTCTCCTTGTACATATTTAATTGTGAGGCCAGATTCTCCACTTGCAGATCGGGTATTCAGTTCTTCGCGCAACTAGTTCAGATTTCTTGCCTGTTGTGGGGTTAAATCGTCTTTGATTTTAATCGCCGGAAACTTACTTTTTTCTCAGTCATCTTCTCACTTTTTGAACTAAGCTTCAGTTTGATAAGTCTTGGCTTCTCCTTATTACTGCCACTGCCGATTCTTCGTGCTGATACTATTGTAGTTTTGATTGAGGGTTGTAGACTTTTCAAAATTTGGGTAGTTCTAAAAAGGGTGTCTTCGTCTCCGTTTGGCTGCTCGGGAAGTCCTATTAAGATCAGGTTATTTTCCCTATCCAACCTGTTTCGGAATTCAGCGTACGATGTTCTCTTCTCCAGCAAGTTCACTCTTTCCGACAAATTGTGGTACTCTTGGCGTAGTTCATTTATTTCAGTTTTGCAATCGGTAATCTGTTTGGTGTGCAATGTTAACAGTTTGTTGGCTTCTTCAATTGACTGGCTGCATTGATTTATTGATACTGATATCAAAGCGAGCTGCTCCATCATGGCCTGGAAGTGGGTACTTTTCAGGGGGCCCTCTTGGTCAGCGCAAAGCGAGCAGGTCCAGGTGGTCCCCGGCACTGAGTTTGACGAATTTCGGGCGAGACATGTAATGTGAAAAGGACGTAGGCATATCTTGCATCGAGCGTCATCATCTTTTGTAGATCTTTTGCAAGCAGAACATATGATAATTGAAGGCATCGTTGTACGTATTAAATTCATTCGTTTTTATAACGGTACACTTTATCACACCAAGAAAAACAGGAGCTCACAAAAACACGTGTGGTCGGTATCGTTTCTTCAAGCGGACTCAGGTCGCGCAAGCCCTATAGTGTTCACAACAAGCGGACCCCGCAACATAACACACTTTTTATTGCAGGTAATTGACTAATTGCTATCATTTTACAAGACCCGGCTCATACCGGGCCTGGCAGTAAACTTCTGAACGACAGTTTCGAGTGTGCTCCGACTGAACGTCACTATGGTTACGGGTCGCGGACCAGTCGCGGACGATGACACTTTTCCCGTCGGGATTGTCAAATCTCGGCTTCACCTTTCTACGTCAAAACCGGCGAAGCTTCTTGTACAGTCAGTATAGACGTCCTTGACGTTGACGACTTGTTGGCAGCCAGTTGTCTACATGTGCAATTTTCAATGTGACATATGTCACCGCCTAGAGGAGACATGTACGTGAAAGTGAAAAATTCCGTGTTGCTCTACGTGCCCCCGAATTGCTTGGCAGCTTGGCCCTGTCTCGAAATAGTATTTTTCGTGCTGCCATAACCGAAAATGACAATATGCCGTTAGGCTAAAGCTCGGCCTAGGGCCTCGAGCTGCATTCACGTTCGTTATGCTATGCCCGGTTTTCGGCGCTAGTAACATAAAATACTATTTCGTTACTAGCGCCGAAAACCGGGCACAGCATAACGAACGTGAATGCAGCTCGAGGCCCTAGGCCGACAACGACTATGAATTCGGGCATAAGAGTTGAATAAATATCAAATTTTGTGGCAATAATGATTTTTTTTTTGTATGATAGCGTTTGTAATACCTTTTTTTATCTAGCCCAACTTTTATTTATTTGGTATATTTTCGCACATTGACTTGATAATCACATAGCTAATTCACTTATTCTGCATTTTTTTTCAGTTTCATAGTCTTGGTTCCTTAGTAAATTTCCTGAAAAGTTTCGAATAATTATTTTGGTCGAAAGGTTTCCACTCTATCAACAAACTTACCGGTCAAATGAACAAACTCACCGGTCAGCATGCTGATAAGGCCCAGTTTCGTTTTCAATATTTTGCGCGCTGATATCGCTGCGAGAAAAAAGACGTTGGTACTTTTAAGAACACTAGGTCATGAAGGCGTGCAAGCGCGCCTTTAACCAACAGTCAGGTGGTCCTGAACATTGAATAAACTTGAAGATTGAATAATCTCGAAAACTGAATAATTTCGAAAATTGAATAATCTCAAAGACTGAAGACCCACCTTTGAAATTATTCAAATTATAATTTTTCCTCAACATAACTTTTCCATCCGTTTGAAATTTCTTCTTTCCAAAATCTGATATAAGATTCGGGGGCCACCATAAAACATATGCTATAAAATTCCTTAATTGTTTGGCACACTCTGGCTGATTCGAAGAAAAAAATATAAGTAACTGAAATGTTTCTTACTTTCGGCAGAACACCAACATTAAAAAATTCATTCTGAAAATTGTGATCAAATATCATATGATGATCATGTTCGTTTTCACGTTTATTACTTCTTGTGATACATTCAGTGTTCACAGTCACCTCAATGTCCCCTATCAGTTCGTTTCAAACTACCTACTTGACCACGTGATCAAGTTTGAAGTTCGAACAGCGCAATCGCGTCCATGGCCTTGAAGTGGACATCTCTTCTCTAAGTTTTGGAAAAAAAGAAAGAAAAGAAAGAGATTGGTTTCTTTCGAGAGTAATTTTTGCGGTGTGTAACAAGCAGTTATGGCTTTTCGCCGTCGTAATATATTGGAATTCATATAGTTTGGAATTATTATTACGCCGTCGAGCGACTTATGTCGGATCTGCCAAATGCTTGCTTTTCGAATTTCCTAATAGTAGAGGAAAATCGAGCGACTTTAAGTCGGATTTAAAGCACCAGCAAAACTGGAGAACTTCTTCACTCACGCGAAGCCGCTAAACATCCATAAACTTCTTTTGGTCACTGGACTTTTAATTTCGTGATTGTTATTTTTGAACTACTTACCGTCGTTTTGGGAGAAAACCGTCGGAGATAACACTCAAAAAACAGACTGTAGTCAGTCTCGTGTTTAAAAGCGGTTTAACATCAGAGGTAGGTGAATCTTTGCGTCGATTTCTTGTACTAAAAAAATGCTTCTACTGCTTCGGCTTTCACTTTTACCCCTTCATTTGGACTCCGTTCTTAAATTGTGGAATTTCGGGAGGATAGTTCGTCTCTGGAGATGCCTGCGGCAAAGGGTTGACAATCACCTGTTGTTGTACACATGTTCACCGGGACGCAGTGAACATTTTTGGTACTTATTTTCTCAGTCACCAAATATAGATAAGATTGTTCAGTTAGTGATACTACCATCTACTGCTAAGTTTGGCTAAAATTTTCCGATGAGTTGAGAAAGAAAATGCCTCAGAAAATTCAAAGGCGTTTTCACTCATTTTCACACTAATGAAAATGGTTTTACTAACAAGGCGTATGCTAAAGTTGACTAGAAAAGATAGTCTGGCTGATCTCTGGCGATTGAAAATATGTCTGGCACCTCAAAAACTAACGTCAAAAAAATTTATGCATCAGTATGCAGATGACACCCAGCTCTACGTTTCTTTCGATCCAGCCCACCTCGCGGCGGCAACATCGAGAATAAATGCTGACCCTGCGGCCATTTATCGCATTTCGCAATGCCATGATTTGGTGCTGAATGACACCAAGACGGAGCTGCTCGTGTTCGGGAGAGTTCGTGATAGTGTTATATCCGATCACAGTTTCGCCATTGTGGTTGGTTCTCATCGCCTGGTCCCGGTGACCACTTGCAAGAGTTTGGGTTTGTGCATTGACGATCTGCGTTTTTTGGAGCACGTGATGGCCATGGTCCGTGTTACTTTGGGCAAGTTGAGAACCTTGTATTTTCACAAAAGCATCTTATCTAATGAGATCAGGCTGAGGCTTTGCGCGAGTTTGATACTACCCCACATTTCCTATTGTATGGCTGTTTACTGGCCAGCAATCTTGGCCGCCGACAGGAGGTGCCTTCAGCGCTTACAAAACGCCTGTATCCGTTTCAGCTTTGGGTTGCGAAAGTTCGACCATGTTAGTGGGTCTTTTGCGGAGGCTGGGTGGCTGAGATTGGAGGAGATGTTCACCCTGCGCCTGGCTACACTTGTTTATCGCGTTAATGCTACGTCGCAGCGAAATTCTTTGCACAGCAGATTTCAGAAAGTTGGGGAGATACACGGTAGGAAGGGTGGTCTGTATGCAGTCACCAGACATCGCACCGTGCGGCTCCGCGCTTCATTTTCACCGCATTGCTTCGGCTGTAGAAGACCGGGGCATCTGCTTCGGGACTGCAGGCAAAAGTCGAGTTCAAGTGACCATTCAACACCAGGACGAAGAACTTCCAGCCCTGATAGACGCTATCAGGAAAACTAATTCCAGCTAGCGCTAAGGGGCGCACGCTGGCTGGCAGTCCTCAGTGCCCCAGGAATTACTCCGTCTCACTGCTGCGGAAGTCACCCAATAGCCTTCTTCTTAGTGGAAAGCTTGACAAGGACAATTGCGTGTTCGTAATCGATACCGGAGTCACGAAGTCAATCGTTCGACGAGGGATACCTCGAAAACAACGCATTGTGCCACGGAGGGACGGCGCTTGTTTGACTACAGCTACCGGAGAGTCTGCTGCATTGTACGAAGAAGCTGAAGTGAGCATTCGCTTTGGACGGTTTCTGCTGCGAGAAAAGTTCCTGGTCGCTGACTGACCACTTCATACTTGGTCCGGACTTGATGGATAAGTACGGATTCATCCTGGATGTTGGACAGCGGACGTTGAAAATCGGAAACGAGGAATTGGCGCTTAGAACATCCATGAAGGCCGCTGAGGAAATCCGCCTATTCTCAGCTGAAACCGTTCGTGTAGCCGCTAACTCCGAGAAAATCGTGTGGGCAACACTAAGCGGACAACCTGGAGGACATGTCGCCGGCATTGCTAAACCCAACACAGCTCCCAGCTGCATCATGGCTAAGACATTGATTAACATGGAGAAGACAAAAATCCCGATCAGTCATTTACCCGAACAAAACGTGCAAAACAATCAAGGAAGGAGAGACCCTTGGCAAGTGTGAACCCGTAGAGTGGATCTCACGCTGTGAAGACATATCGACAAAGGCTGCGACTCCCAAGCTCTTAGAGAAGAGACTAGCAAGAAGCTAGTCAGCGAGATGTTCTCGCCTGACTGGAAACATCTGAGTGGCAAGGAGAAGGAGCTTGCGACGCAATTCATCCAGGAAGAAGCTGCAGCCTTTGCGATGGAAGGTAATCCCACCAGGAGGACCAGCGTGATCCAACATCGGATCAAAACTGAGAACGCCGCACCGATACGACAAGCTCCCAGGCGCCTACCATTGGCGAAGCAAGAAGAGGTGTCGAAGCTCTTGAAAAACATGTTGGATGAAAGTGTGATAGAAGAATCGACGAGCCCATGGTCTTCACCGGTTGTTTTGGTCACGAAGAAAGACGGGAGTACGCGATTTTGCGTGGACCACCGCAAACTCAATGATGTGACAAAGGACAGCTTTCCACTGCCTCGGATTGACAGACACTTCAAGCACGCTGTCTGGATCGAGATGGTTTCCGACGCTTGACCTGAAGAGTGGTTACTGGCAAGTGGGACTTCACAACGATGGCAAAGAATAGACGGCGTTTTCCGCCGGGAGCGGCCTTTATCAGTTTACTGTGATGCCGTTTGGACTTTGCAACGCACTGGCCACGTTTGAACGTCTAATGGAGTGCGTCTTGCGAGGTCTTACATGGGAAACTTGCCTAGTCTACCTCGACGACGTAATGGTCAACGGTCGAACCTTCGAGGAGCACCTGAAGAACCTCCGGGAGGTATTTCGACGTATTCGAAGTGCACATCTCAAGCTCAACCCAAAGAAATGCGTGCTCTTCCAGAAGCAAGTCAAATTTTTGGGGCACGTTGTGTCGTCGGAAGGAATCGAAACCGATCCAGCGAAATTGGTTGCTGTCCGAGAATGGCCACGACCAAGAAATCAGCATGAAGTCAGAAGTTTCTTGGGCTTATGCACATACTACAGGCAATTTGTGGAGAAGTTCGCTGACATTGCTAAGCCCTTACACAAACTGACTGAAGACCGTGCGCCATTCCTGTGGACCAAGAAGTGCGAAAACTCATTCAAGACTCCAAAGGTTGCATTGTGCTCGAGTCCTATTCTGGCATACCCTCTTCCACAAGGACAGTACATCTTGGACACTAATGCTAGCAACAACGGAATTGGAGCAGTGCTGTCACAACACTAGCAGGGCCAGGAGCGAGTAGTGCAGTACTACAGCAAGGTGTTGTCCAAGCCTGAAAGAAACTACTGCGTGACGCGTAGGGAGCTACTGGCCATAGTGAAAGCTGTCGATCATTTTCACCAGTACCTCTCTGGCCGGAAATTTTTGGTGAGGACTGACCACGCTGCCCTGAAATTGCTACTGCAGTTGAAGAATCCTAAGGGACAGTTGGCACGGTGGATCGAGAAATTGCAAAAATATGACTTCAAAGTCCAACATCGCCCTGGAAGAAGTCATGGCAATGCGGATGCTCTATCTCGAAGACCATGCAACGAGGACTGTAAGCACTGCAAGAGGGTGGACCAGCAGAATGGGAACGTCAAAGTCAAGGCAATTGTCGTTGAGACCCCAAAGAATTGGACTACGGCTGAGCTCAAGAAGGAGCAGCGTGAGGACCCAGTCATCGGTACCGTCAAATGTGGTGGTTCGGAACATCGGTGGTGATTAGAAACAGGCATGTTTTAGTTTGAATTTACCGCTCTAGTAATTACAAAACCCTACTTTTACGGAATTTCTTTTAGACTATTGCCTTACAGATGGCAGCACCATGCGCCATACTTGACAGTTACAGGTTGCTTTATCGGTTGTCTACACAAAGCTGGTATTATTCGAAGCAGTGCCATCCAATAATGTGGAGAACCGTTGAAGTTCCTACAGGGTAAATGGTTTTTGGTACTCTTACACTTCCAATATATTTTTTTACGGTGTCATTAGCACCTACACTTCATGTTTTCACACTTGGAACCTCAAAGTGAAGTTTTCCCGTTGAGTCACGGCTCCATTTATTTTTTCAGTGCCCAATTTGGGGTGACTCGGAACGCAATGCCCAGAACATACAAAAGTCCCATTGGGGCCAGGAAAAATTGTAATTATAGCCAAGAACATTCAAAAATAGCTGTACGACACATAAGGAATCGCAGCATGACATTGCGTGAAAGTAGTGAGGTCTACGGGATCCCCCTTACCCCTGACCACGCTTTCCCAACAAAAAAAAAAACTGCTAAATACCTATTTCGTGGAACAAGTTTTAAGCGTGGAGGAGGGCAACATTACCGTTACCTTTTTCAGAAAAAACAGCAAAATCAAGAATGCGTTTATTTATCCGGTCGTGCCAGACATAAGTCAAGTGGAGTTGAAGCAGATATTCAAAATTCTTCCAACACCCACTAGGCTGAAAAGATGAGGATTTCAATCCAAAACCCTCGAAAAAATGAATTCCTATTATGTTTATTTTTTTTTGTCATTTACCAAGAATGGATTGGTAAAAACACCTTTTCCATACTTTTCTTTATGTTAATTACGTATCAAGATTGAATTATTGATATTAAACATGTTTCTTTATATATTTTTTTGTTAAAATGCTAAAAATAGAAGAATTTTTTTTCAAACAAATATTTTGTTCCTATACACCTCGTGGGTGGGTAAATTCGGAATTTCGATGTTTTAAAGCTGTGCTCCTAATCACCCCAAAGCACGGGGTGGGTCGGAACACACAAAAAGAAAATATAAAAAATCAGTTTGAAAAACAGCAGCTTACAATAGGGTTTACCTTGAACAAGAGACTTGGGGCGACCCGTAGCCAAATATTTGGGTGCGTATTAAAAAGCGTTGGAAAGTTATAGAGCAAAATATGTGAAAAAGCGTTCCGAATCACCACATTAGACGGTACGCTTGCTGAAAGGAAGGAACTTGGCCAGGACAGACCAGAATGGGCCGAGATCTTTGGTGAAGGGCCCGAATTCAAGGCTCTTTGGGCTCAGTGGAATTCTCTGAGGATGGAGAATGGGCTGCTGAAGAGGGTGTGGGAGAATCCTGATGGGAAGAAGGGGATGGTTCAATTGGTGCTCCCCAAGAAGAGAGTAAAAGAGGCCCTGAAGGAGATGCACGATGGCGTCACTGGAGGGCACCTTGGGGAGAACAAGACGTTGGCCAAGGTGCGCGAGCGGTTCTACTGGGTGAACTGCCGGAACGACGTGGAAACATAAGTCTTTTTCGAGCGAGTAACTTTTTGTAACCGGATGGTTATTAGCGGTTGACATTAGATTGACAGATACTGTCATTTTTTTGACATCTGACATTTCTCGCTAAAACGTTGCGGTTATAACTTTGGTTAGCCGCATTTGGCGGTAAAAGAGGGACTGATAGCTTCAAATAGTTACGTACTTGTATTTGTCTCCTTGTCGTCTGAATTTCTCACCTTCAAAGCTATCCTAGATTACAAATGGATCAAGTCTGTGGTTTAAGTACACGGTATGTAACAGTCATTCATCAATCCAGTCACTTGAATCGATGAACATCTCGTTTCCGAAATCACCCGGGTGGGCCCCAATCAGGGCCCTGATCACGAATTTTGTGGATCACACGTGTATCGTGATCACATCACACATACCATTTCTATGAAATCCTGTTTGTTTTCTTGTTCATGGTGTAATACCGAATGAACAATAAATAGTTATATTGAATTGAATTGAAAATCAACTATTCATATTTCTCCTATATAAATAGGAGGTATGACAAGTACTTTTAGGATTAAACCACCATCAGGCGGCCATCGGACATCTGGATTACCCGATTTTCTTGTGGGTCCATCGTAGATGAGTCCATCGTCTTCGATTCTTTTCGTCGCCAAGTCAAGTTGTCAAGTTTTTGAGGTTAGGTTAGGTACCTACGATACGTTTCACGTTTGAAAATTATGGTCCGCTGCTTGTTTCAAATTCAAATCTGTTGCCGCAACAATTTGTTCCCCCACTATAACAATAACCAGCCTCATGACCAGGTTATGAAATGTATAACCGGTGATGATATCAAAATGGCGGCACTTCCTTTACCGCTTATAACCAATCCTCGCTCAAACGTCAAATTCTATAACCAAGTGTAACCGGTCATGAACGGTTACTCGCTCGAAAAAGACTATAGTGTCGCCAGTGCGAGATTTGTGCGGCCAGCAAAGGACCAAGAACTCGCAGCCGAGGGGAGCAGAAGACTTACAATGTTGGAGCGCCTTTTGAACGCGTCGCGATCGATGTGGCTGGCCCGTTTCCGACAACGGAAGATGGCAATAAATACATCCTAGTTGCCAAGGACTACTTCAGCAAGTGAGCGGAAGCGTACGCTCTACCCAACCAAGAGGCTTCTACAGTGGCAAGGGTGCTAGTAGACAATCTGATGAGCCGCTTCGGAGTACCTCTGGGGGTTACACTCAGACCAGGGACGAAACCTCGAGTCCAACGTGTTTCAAGGTGTCTGTACTCTACTTGGGGTACACAAGAGCCAGGACGACGCCTCTTCACCCACGGTCCGACGGAATGGTTGAACGGTTCAACAGGACGATGGAGCAGCACCTGTCGAAGGTCGTTGACGAGCATCAGCGAGACTGGGATCGTCACCTGCCAATATGCCTAATGGCATATCGCGCTGCCATTCACGACACCACAGGGGAAACGCCAGCACGTGTTCTTTTGCGATTTGCAATTTGGCACGCCGGAGAATGACCCTAAAGACATCCCCGGATATGTCGACGACCTGAGGCAAAGAATGTGTGACATCCACGAGTTGGTTCGGAACCGGATTCGAATCGCGACCGACCGAATGAAGACCCGTTATGACTTGAAGGCGAACTCCACGGGATTTCAAGCAGGTGACCTGGTCTGGTTGTACAATCCTCAACGCAAGAAGGGAAGGTCTCCGAAGCTGCATCCGTCGTGGAAAGGACCGTACACGGTAGTCAAGAGGATCAATGACGTCGTGTACAGAATCCAGCGAGCCCAGAGAGCCAAGATGGAAGTTGTTCACCTTGATCGCCTTGCACGTTACTCCGGGAGTGACGATGAGCCTATTCGGGACGAACATGCTTAAGAGGGGGGCAGTGTTACGAGCGGCGATCCCGTGCATATTGGTAAACACGCGATCTTTCTGGATTCTTCACATCCATTAGATCGCAGTGTACAAGTGCGGAGTGTTCTTGTGCACTCCAAAGCGTGCGTGTAAGTGAAACTGAATGGGGACTCCAACGCTCGATCAAGATACATCTGTCCATTTTGGCGGAGGCTGAGATTCCAGAACACACGGAAAGCACGCGAAAGTTGTGTGTGATTATTCAGGAGTCGTCTAGAATCCGCATAAGCCGGGCCACTATGGGAATTGCGGGAAGATGACGGAAAGTTCGGGAACACTATTCGGAAGCTTATATAAGGCATCAACCGGCAGCTCACGGGCAGTATTGAATCGGAATGCGAAGTGGTAGCGAGCGGATGAAAGCGAAGTACCTGCGATATATTCCAAGTAGATAATTGTTGGCGTGTATTTATTATAATACGCAGAAATAAACAGTGTGTGTTTTAAATCGATCGTCTCAATTATATTCGAACCCGTACGCGAAATATGTAACAGTAATATGAAATAAAGAAGCAAAAACCCCTTGGCGTGATAAGCCAAGAAAAACAGAAATATCTACAATGAATTGTTTTATTCTTATCGTTACAAACACTGAATTGTGACTTGTGACAAATATTGGTGGAAAGAAAGTGATCCATTTTGTATTGCTGTTGTGAATCGTCACCGTAATTCGAAATGCTAGGAATTCCTTTACCTCCAGATCAATTGGTGATGATACCACGAATGACAGAGCAGGGACATACATTGGCAGATATTGCTAATGTATTCGGCGTTTCACTGAGATCACTTCAGAGGGCAGTTCAGCGATGAAAGAACGGTAACATCAATCATCGTCGAAGACCACGGAACCGACGTAAAACCACCCAAGGTCAAGATCGGCAAACAAGAAGAGCCGCACAAGCTAGATGGACGTCCACAGCCAGCAAAGTCAGGAATAAGACAGGCATTCAAGTTTCTAGTCAGACAATACGGCGACGACTCTGGAGTTGGTTTGCGGGCAAGAAGACGAGCCGCTTGTCCAAATGTCCACTGTTGAAAGTTGAAAGCGAAAGCGACACATCGAGCTGCTCGACGAGCATGGGCAGACTGCCATCTTAACTGGGGAGTAGCAGAGTGGAGTAGGTGCTTGTTTACTGATGAATGTAAATTTAATTTGTTCAGATCAGATGGACGTGTGCTTGTGTGGCGAGTGATTTACGGATTTACGGAAGAGAACATGGGGGGCAAGGGTGGCTTTTTGTGGTGGAGGTGTGACTGTCTGGGGTGGAGTAAGAATTAACTGAAAGAGTGAATTGGTGATTTTGAGACAGTGCAATTTCTTTAGGACAATGAGCCATGTATGAGAAATCATTTTTTCAAATGAGATCAGTGTGAGATTCAAATCTGCGAACAAGACAAATTCAAATTAATAAAAAATACCTCAACTTATTAAATTGAGTTACAGATTAGCGATCGGCTCTTTTCGATGGTGTTTCAGGGCGCCAAGTGATTTCTTGTCTTTAGTAGACAAGTAGTAAACTACTTACTTTTGTTATGAATCAGAAGGAGGCAGAGAAAGAGTTTAGTAATGGCCATAATTATTTAATAAATGAAAATAATTGTATTTGACAAGTTTAAAGTATGAAAGAGAAAAAGAGATGATGATGATGAAAGATGATTACACTGGGAAAGTAGATGTGAACGAATTGCACACTCTAGGTATGTATGTATAATCAAAATAAAGAGGTGGGGAAACGAACCAGTACCTCTGTGTACTTTACGTGAGTGCACTCCCGAAAATAAAGGTCCTTAAGGTCAGTAGATTTCAGTTTTGGTCTACTCTTCCAGTGCAACCTCCCAGTGGTGAGGACCGGGCAACGTAATTGAAAGTTGGTGGACAAGTATTTTACGGCTAAGCGCAAAAGACGTGTGTGGACGTAGTTTCAGTAAGTGAGGTCCTTGCGATGAAGAAGCGAACCACCGTCACGCCCACAGGCAGCCAAACATCATCCGGGCGAACAAGAACGGCTGCCAACACCGCGGGAAGTACTCTCCCGCGAGACGTCGCCAATAAGGCGTCAGGGAACAGGATTGAACGAAAGAACTCTGACGGGCCGGAGACAATAAATCCCCGGTTACCACCTGTTCCCGCTACTATTTCTCCCGCCTCTTCCAACAGGCATACCACACCTTACGTCTGCGATGGCGAAGGCTGTGGTAAGAGATTCGAGTCATCGTCTGGCCTGGCAAGACACCGCCGAGGGGAATGCAAGCCGCGCACCCAGTGTGACTATTGTCCCGCAAGGTTCAACACCTACTCCGGGGTCCGCCAACACGAGCGACAAAGGCACCCCGCTGAGTTCAACAATGCCGGTGAGGCTAGTTTAGCCGAATCCGATGCCATCATGTTGGAGCGGATAGCTAAGGCGGAAGCGAGTAGTACCAACGGGTACTTTTATAAGGAGGCGATGCTAGCTACCGGCTTGACCAGGGACCAGATTCGGCATCGCCGTCTCAAGCCGTCCTATGCCGGGTATCTATCGAGGGCAAGACAGGGAAGTGGGGTTCCACAGCCCACCAAGGCCTTCAAGCCTTTGGCCCCTTCGAGCCAAGGTCGCCTTCTTCGTACCCGTGTGGTGCCGGCCCCGAGTGCCCCGAAGCGGGTCCCATGCCGGAAGTCCGATGCGTCGGCTGCGCAGATTCCATCTGTCGCGACCCAAGTAATCCCTCCCTCCCCTACAGAGTCACACGCGACTGTGGCTGAGAATACCCTTGTATGTGAGGCGACCAGTGTTGGGCCGACCAATCCGGTGCCGACCGGCTTGCGAGGGCTTTCCCAACAGCCTGGTCCGTCCGGCCTGGGACGAAGGTGTGTCAGGGATCGAGAGAGTGTTGGTGTGACGAGCTCGTGCTCTTCGGATTCGGACTCAGATCATGGTGGAGACGTCGAATACTTGCCGCCGAAGCTGGAGACCTCTTCGTCGTCGAGCGGTACTTCGGGCGCTATGACGGCGGAGTTGGAATCCAGTGGAGGTCCGTCGTCATCGGGATCGTCGTCGGAGTCAATCTGCTCGTCAGGGGCAGACACGCCGGTGATTGTGAACGGTGGCGGCGGCACGGATGTTCCCCCCCCCCCATCGCCAGCCGACTCTCCGCTGCGAGGAGACGGCTGAGTGCAAGTCTGCCCGTCCTCCCACAATCGGTGATGGACGTGGAGGCCCCAGAGCTGCAAGAGTGCTCGGGGGGTGAAGACTTCTCTGACTACTGTCAGAGTGCCGCCTTGCGTTTGGGATCTCAAGAGGGGGACGCCGTGCTCTTTAACATCTTGTCGATTGCCCCCACCGCGACGCCAGTAGAGCTATCTCCCTTAGTGGAGGACTGGTTAGCGCGACGCATGGGAGGGCGTCGCAGGCAGAGATTACCGACGTTGAAGCCGGTCGCCGCCACTCCGTCCTACGGTGCTAAGCACCGCTCCGGCCGTGGTCAAAGGGCTGCTACGTACAAACGGGCTCAAGACCTATACGGCAAAAACCGTAAGGGTTTGGCGGATTCCATCTTGTGCGGTCGACCGATCTCGGATGAGGATGAGTACCCATCCACCGCTTCTGTTGAGGAGCTCTACGCCGGCATTTTCGAAGATCCCGGGCCGAACATGCCCGACGTCTTGTATGAGCGGAAGGAGTCGAAGGACGTGGCATACCCGGTTACGGCCGATGAGGTAGCGCGTGCCAAATCCAACTGGCTTAAATCGGCTCCTGGCCCCGACGGGGTCCAGCACAGTCAGGTGAAGTCGTGTGATGGTGACAGGTTGACGATGATTTTCTCGGTGGTGCTGTTTAGGTGTGTGCCTCTGAATTCGTGGCGCGAGTGCCGGACCACCATCCTGCATAAGGATGGGGATCGTAAAGACCCCAGTAATTGGCGTCCTATTACGATCGGGTCTATGGTTCAGAGGTTGTTCCATCGGGTGCTAGTCAACCGTCTTAAAACGGCGGTGAAGCTAAATCCCAATCAGCGAGGCTTCGTCGACGGAGACGGAACGATGGCCAACTCGTTGATCTTGGACCACTACATCACGAGCAGGCGAGCCACCGCGAAGTCATACAACGTCGTGTCTCTGGATCTCCGAAAGGCGTTTGACTCCGTTACTCATCAAGCGCTGAGTAGGGCGCTAAGGAGACACTCCATACCGGAGCTAGTGATTCAGTACATCTTGTGTGCTATGAGTGGTTCCACCACCGTTATTTCGGTCGGGTCTCAGCGAACCCGCCCCATTCATTTGAGGCGTGGTGTGAAGCAAGGCGACCCGCTCAGTCCCATTCTGTTCGATCTCGTACTTGACGAGCTTATAGATGGGCTGAGTGAGGGGGTTGCGGGCGGTACGTTGGTGCCGGGTGTTACATGCCCGGTACTGGCGTTCGCTGACGATCTGGTGCTGTTGGAGGACGTCGAAGCCATATTGCCGGGCACCCTTACTGCTGTTTCCGAGTTTATGGCGCCGAGGGGGATGAAAATGAATCCTCGCAAAACCATGGCCTTGACTGGTCGCACTCATAACGGCAGGATAGTGATGCGGACCAAGTCCATATTTTCCATCGATGGATCACCCATCCATCAGGTCAATGTGATGGATTCCTTCAAATACCTCGGCCACCGTATTGGATACATGGGCCTGGGCAAGCCTTCGTTGTACAACTTGGGTTGGTGGTTAGACAGAATCCGACAGGCTCCCCTAAAACCGGATCAGAAATTTGAACTGCTGAGGACCTACGTAACCCCGAAAATGCAATATGGGCTCCAAGTCCCCTCAATCACTGGCGGACTCCTGCGTGAAGCGGACCGCATGGTGAGAAGGGCGACGAAGGGCATCCTACATCTTCATGCGCACACCTCGAACGCTGCGCTTCACGCAAATGTGAGAGACGGGGCTCTCGGGGTGCGGATTTCCGTTCATCTATCCCGCGCACGCTCTTGAAGCGTCTCACGAGGCTTCTTGAGAGGTGCGATGGTGATGAGGCTCTGAGTGCGGTATTGCAGTGCGAACGGACTACTCACTTGATGGAAAGGTTGCAAAACTTGGGTGGTGATCTGGACACCGGACAGAGATGGCAAGAGATGATCATTTCTCAGCCCACAACAACTGGGATTGAGAACGCATCAGATGACCCCGCGTCTAGAGCTTGGCTTCACACCAAGCCGCGGGGCTGGACAGGACGGGATTTCGTCAGGGCAGTTCAACTCCGCACTGCCAATTTGTACACGGCGTCTATACCGTCTAATCCTCCGGATCAGCGGTCGTGTCGTGGTGGTTGCGGTGTGCCTGAAACGATTAACCATGTCCTTCAGAAATGCCCCGTCGTGCATTATGAACGAATAGACCGTCATAACGAGATTGCACGGAAGCTCGCTGTCCACTGTAGGGGTCGGGGTTGGGCTGTAGAGGAGGAGCCGCACGTTCGGCACGAAGACGGCCAACTCTATAAGCCTGACCTCGTCGTCCATCTGCCTAGTGTTACAGTGGTGACGGATGTGCAGGTGAGTTTTGAGGGTCAGCGGCCAATGGGTCGAATTTGGGAAGACAAGAAGCTGGTTTACGGCAACGACAAGTTCCTCCAAGCTGCCGTGAGGCGGTGGCCGGGGAAGGCGATAGTGTTCGCTCCAGTCATCGTGGGCGCCCGTGGCATTTGGCCGCGTTGTAACGCCCCAGCCGAAGACCTATTGGCTTTGACGCCCGGACTGAAAGCTAGCGCGGTTAATTCCGCGCTGAAATGGGGCTCGACCATACACAAGCGATTTACCAAAGCTGTGTGGAAGCGAGCGTTTATGCGCCAGGCTCCTCGATGATGTCCCTCTACTAGGAAATTAAAGGTGTAGACCTACTAGGCCAGTACGGCCTAATGTACAAACGCTCGGTGACGAGTTTTCCTAGCTAGAGCTTTCACTAACGCTCTTTCTACAATGGATTTGAAGAATTTAATACTAGATACTTGATTGGCCTTGAATAACGATAAATTTCTAAAATAGTAGCGCGATAATAAGCATGAATCATTGAATAAACAGATATTAATTAATAGATATTGAGTTCTGGCCTTATTGATGAACTAAAGTTGAGCCCATGAGAGGATTGCCTTGCTTGACTGTAAGCCTGGAGGACCTTCACGCTCAAGGACTTCAATGCTAATCAGTAGATAGATGTTCACTTAAAGATGCTGGGGACACAATTTGACAATAGTTCTCGTCGGCTAGATAGCACAACCATTCCAGTGGAACAAGGCACTATTTTCAACATGTATTCTTCTATCATTGGCTTGGTGGTTGGGCTTGAAGTGGGCCACCTGATTCGATCATTAGCAGCTTAGTGCTGATCACTTGGAGGTTGATTTCAATTCCAAGCGCAGCGTACAGGAAACACCATTTCAGGAACGTGCGATAACAATGTGCGAATAAAAAACCTGTTGGAAAGTTTTGGCTCAATAATCGAAATTTAAAGAAACTGAAGTCTGCCTTTACTTTCCAATCTCGCTTCCAATGCTCAAAGGGTTCGCTCCTGATACAATTTACTTCCGGTTTTAGCATTTTTAGCTGGACACGATCAGTCCTTTAGCAGCTCAAAATTCATTCTGCTTATCTTCAGGTTACACTATCTTCTTGCCACCCATAAGTTGATGTGATAAGAAGTTCTTATATTAACTTTAGGAATTTGGATTGAGTTATTTACAGGGTGGATCATCACAATATATCCAGAAAGGCATTAACCACACGTTACTTTTTTCTTAGAAGCATATGAGGCAAGAGTATGGAGAAGCGCATGATAGAAATCGTAGGCGAAGAAGAAGGATAGAAAACCCCAAAGCGGTGAATGTTTTGGAGTTACATCAAAATAAGTAATAACCCCCGACTGTCAGCCAGACAAATATCTAGCGAAATTAAAATTTTCAAAACCTGCGTAAACAAAATTATCAAGAAACACGCTCTGCGCCCTCACAAGCTGTATCGCAAGAGCTCCGACCTGGCGACCACCAAAAAATCACTGGCGTATAATCCCGATTTTTTGAAAACTAAACTGGGCAACAATTGAAGTGATTCACTCGAAAATTTTGCCTCACTTCAAATATGGATAACTCGGGAAAAAAATGACCGATTTTGGAAATCGTGGTCATGCTGGATAGAGTGTTCTTTTGAATGTAAGATACTTGAATGGTACAGAGGTTAAACGACGTTAAGTGAGCTATACAGGGTGGAAACAGAAGAAGTGCAAAACCGGTCAACATTATTCAGTGCCCCGCTTCTGTGAAAAAATCTCAGATTATTTCTGAGTGCAGTTTTGAAAAGCACATATCAATATCTCTGAACGGTTTTCGAATGTTGATCCTAGTCCGGCTTTTTCAAAAGTTGTGATTTCTTTTTTGTACTACCGCATTTTTTCACGGCGATTTTCCCAGTGCTCATATACTGCATTCAAATTTGAAAAGAATGCGTTATGTGGCTAGACAAGTTGAGTTGAAAGTTTTTTTATGCAAAAACTTGACGTAAATGACACTAAGGGCTACCACTTTCTTCGATCGTCTGGAACCTTTGGCAAGGCAGGAACATGTGGGCATATGTTACGGTCCTAATAAACACTTTTCCTTCCTGCACTGTTTCTACAACAACTGTGAAACAACTGCTGCATCATTAATTAGTCTTAGTTCGCAAATTTTCAAACAGGGTGCTTCATTGAAAATGTTTGAAATTGATACCGGAAACGAGCAGACGTAGAGAAAAAAAACTTTTTTGCCTTAGATCTGTTGCACGAACTGTCGAACCCCAGGTGGCATTTGGCGAAGGCGGTGTTACTGTATGGGTGGGGGTCACCTTAAACGACAAGACAGAATTGGTGATTTTAGAGAACAAATGAATGAATGCAGTGCGATACAGGGATCTATGCATCCTCTCTAATGTTGTCCCACATGCCGAAAACTACAGGCATATTTCCATTAAGTCGATGATAATACTCGCTCACATCGAGCCTTTCTGGTTAACAAAGTGTTACGGGACCACCACTTAGATCGTTAGAATGACATGGCCGGCAAATTGTTCGTCAATGTCTCAATAAAATTTGCTTTGGTCATTGAATTTTTATTAATTTCGAAAATTGAAAAAAAGGGTTTCATCAAATTAGCGGCAAATTTCAAGACCAAAACTGCAACAGATCTAAGGCAAAACAGATTTCTTGTCTACGTCTGATCGTTTCCGATATCAATTTCAAAAATTTTCAATGAAGCACCCTGTGAAAATATTTCGCGACTAATGCAGTAGTTGTTCTACAGTTGTTATACAGTGCAGAAAGAAAAAGTGTTTATTAGGACCACAACATGCCCACATGTTCCTGGCTTGTCAATGGTTCCAGACGATCGAAGGAAGTGGCAATACAGAGTGTCAATTACGTCAAGTTTTTTCATAAAAATTTTGTCTAGCCACATAATACATTCCTTTTAAATTTGAATGCAGTAAATGAGCACTGGGGAGAATCGGGGTGAAAAAATGAGGTAGTGAAAAAAAAAATCACAACTAAAAAAAAACGCACTAGGATCAAAATTCGAAAACCGTTTAGAGATACTGATATGTGCTTTTCAAAACTGCACTCAGAAAAAATTTGAGATTTTTTCACAGAAGCGAAAAAATTGAATAACATGAATACGATTGAATAACGTGGACCGGTTTTGTACTTCTTCTGTTACCGCCCTGTATAGCCCACTCAAGGTCGTTGAACCTCTGTACTATCCAAGTATCTTACAGCCAAAAGAACACGCTATCCAGCATGACTACAATTTCCAAAATCGGTCCATTTTTCACCGAGATATCCACATTTGAAGTAAGGCAAAATTTGCGAGTGAATCACTTCAATTGTTGCCTAGTTTATCATGTGGACTGACGAAACTAGAGTTTCCAATGTTGGTGGTGGAAATAGGTATAATGAGCATACTACGCACAAGAAAATTCGCACATTGTTAAGCAAACCCACCAGCAGCTACTTTGGTTTAAACATCTGGTGCGGGCTAGTAGATAACAGTATGCTGAGTCCGTATACATATGTTTAATCATAATTCCTGCAGAACATTTTCCCAGATCTTTTTAACGAAATTCCAAGGGAAAGTAGACAGCCCATTTTACTGGTGGGCTGATGGGGCTCCCGCTCATTGTGCAGTTGGAGTTGTCGAGTTTTTGAACGAAACGTACGACCAATGGATGGTAGAAATGTGGTTGAGCAGCGAGTGAATTGGCCTCCTAGATCCCCGGATCTCAATCCGTTGGATTACTTCTTATGGGGATATATGAAAAACTTCATGCCCATGAAATTTGGACCATAGAAGAATTAAATTCGAAAACTGAAGAGGCTTTTGCAAGAGTTCATAGTGATCTAATTGCGGCCGCCGTTGCTGACCTTCGCCGAAGAGCAACTATATGTAAGGAATTTTTATATCTTCTGATGAAGTTCTCCATAATATAACTACTAGCCATGTCTCTATCGTTATTTAATTGTTATCATAATTTTGTCAGATATTTCAAATTCTGACATTTACTCATGACTTTTTACATTTTATATCTATTCACCATTTACTTGCTCTTGAGAATGAGACAATAAATAAGAGTCTCGAAACGCGTAGAGCAAAATAAAAAATATTATACAAGTGAAGAGACATTTTTAACTTTCTACAATAATATGTAAGGAACAAAATGCGGCCATTTTGGACACCTACTCTTAATTTCCTTATATTTCCATTCTTCAATTATTATTATTATTATTATATAAGAACGGTAATTTTTGCATTTACATTATTGACCATGACCATTACTGCTGGTACCAATTGATTTCTCACTTATTGCATAATTAAGCTTCTTTTCAGCGACCTCACCAGAAACCGCCCATAGGCTTGAAGCGGAAGAGCCTTCCTGCACCGTTTGTTTACCGTCTCCCTCAACCTGTCAACGTGGATGGGAAGGCGTCACCGACGGCTGCGTCCAGGCGCGAAATATGCGTATACTACCAAAATGTGCGAGGTTTACGCACAAAAACCATAGCATTCTATAATGCCATTGCAGCTGCACAACAACAGATAATTGCTGTGACTGAATCGTGGTTGACACCTGACATCTCCGACTCCGAACTATTTTTGCCACACTACACAGTAAACCGCAACGACAGATTTGTTGATGGACTGTCGCGTGGAGGTGGTGTACTGTTGGCCGTAAGGGAAGATATCAAAACAACGCCGCTGGATCTGCAGCGTTTCGAAAAGAGCGTTCCTCTCATCAATGTTGTTGGTTCTAAACTTACTTTTTCCGACAGCAATGTTATTTATGTTTTTGTGCTGTACGTATCACCTTTGGTTTCTTTTGAGAAATTCGCTTTGTTTTTTGACATGTTTACAACACTCGACTTTGTTTATAATGAAAATATAATGATACTGGGTGACTTCAACGTGCCATCATACGTTTCTCCTATTGTCGGAGATAGGTGGGCCAAACTCTTGGGGGACTGTCAGCAGCTGCTCAATATCGACCAGTACAATCGGGTCTTAAACTCAAGGAGGCGTCTCCTTGATCTTGTATTTTCTACATTTCGCTGTGATGTGACCAGGGCGGAAGACCCCTTAGTCGGCGAGGATGCCTATCACCCGGCGCTCCTGATCTCTTTTCATGTTTCAAAACCGTGTCGCTCGTTTCATGAGCGTACTGATGGTGAGCTGTTCAATTTCCGAAAAGCCGATTTTCCACTTCTGTATGAGTCTTTACGTGAGACTGATTGGAGTGGGGTGTTTGCCGTGACCGATGTGGATGAGGCCTGTACGAAGTTTTATGACACATTGCGCTCGGTGTTTCGGGACTCGGTTCCATATTTTAAATCTGCAAAAAAACAGAAACATCACCCGCCTTGGTTTTCTCGGGATGTCGTGAGGTTGATACGTCGCAAGGAGAGAGCGCACAAGTTGTTTAAAAAGTACCGTACTACATATTATTTTCAGAAATTTGTAAGTCTTAAATCTTGTGTCAAGGGACGAATTAGCAGGGAGTATTCTGACTATATCAGGGATACTGAAAGTCGCCTGACTTCTGAACCTCGCGAATTTTGGTCTTTCGTTCGCAAAAAAAAGGGAAAATCTAGCGTTCCAGGCATGATTCGTGACGCTGCTGGTAACGAATACGATAACCCACAATCCATCGCTGAAGCTTTTGCGTCGTACTTCAGCAGTGTCTATACTTTGCCAAGTGGATGTAATAATGTTCCCGGTTCACTAAGCGAGGCACCTGACTGCATCAGTGCTTCATCAGTTACTACGAATGACATACTCAATGCAGCAAAGAAGATCAAGAACAATGAAACGTCTGGGCCGGACGGGGTGCCGGGTTTCCTTATTCGTGACTGTTCGGGTGTTTTCGCTGACCCCCTGCAGCATCTTTTCAACTTAATATTGAACACCTCCACTTTTCCCAGAATCTGGAAGCAGACACGAGTTTGTCCGGTATTAAAGAAAGGGGACCCCACCTTGCTTAGTAATTACCGGCCGATCTCCATCATATCTAATTTCGCAAAACTCTTTGAGGTTGTTCTTTACAACAAAATTTATCCACAGGTCAAGGGTCAGATATCTCCTTTCCAGCATGGCTTTATGGAGGGTAGATCGACGGTGACCAATCTTGCCTGCTTCTCACAGTATGTAACTGAGGTTCTAGACTCGCGAGGTCAAGTGGATGTGATTTATACAGACATTTCCAAGGCCTTCGATCAGGTTGACCACGGCTTGCTTTTGTGTAAAATGGAAAAGCTCGGTTTTTCAACCCCGCTTCTACGATTGTTTCGTTCCTACCTTTCTGGTAGAGCCAACCGCGTTGCGTGTCTTTACACAAATTCTGAGCCATACTTGTCTACTTCAGGTGTCCCGCAGGGTGCCAATTGGGGTCCATTTTTGTTTTTGATTTTCATCAATGACATAGTTGAGGAAATCACCTGCCAGAAGCTACTTTTTGCCGACGACCTCAAAATGTATTCTAGGATTGACACGATTGATGATTGCGCTACCCTACAGGGTTGCATTTCCTCTGTGCTGGCGTGGTGTCGTAAGAATGGCCTGTCACTGAATGTGGGCAAGTGTGCTGTTGCGACTCTCACAAGAAAACGCGAACCGATTTGTTTCGACTATGGGATTGAGCAGAGTATTCTGAGGCGTAGCGAGGTGGTCGTTGATTTAGGGGTGCTGTTTGATTGCGCGTTTTTGTTTGTAGACCACGTGGACAGCATTGTGTCTGCGTCTCTCAGGATGCTCGGCTTCATCTACCGAAACTGTAGGGATTTCAGGAGCGCCGCCTGCTTGAAGACACTATATTTCAGCTACATTAGATCCAAGCTGAAATATGCCTCCCTTATTTGGCACCCTATATACAGGACACATGGAGCGCGCCTTGAGTCTGTACAGCGCAAGTTCCTCAAGTGTTTGTCTTTTCACCTTGATGGTGTATACACTCCTCAAGGCTATAACCAGTTTGTTACAGACGCGGCATGACATTGTCTCACTTGAAGCCCGACGTATCATTCTAAATGTTAAATTTCTTTACAATTTATTCCACAACAAAGTCGACTGTATTGGTCTTCTCGAACGGGTCAATTTTCTTGTTCCACGCCTAAACGCTAGGCATACACTGACTTTTTACTGTGATGCTCCCAAAAGTAATACCTTGGTGAGAAGCCCAATGTTTGTTATGTGTAATAGCTTCAATACATTCTGTGGTGATTGTGATGTTTTTTACGACAGTTTTTATGTGTTGCGGAATTGTATTTCGAATAAGTTCTGACTTAATTCACTCTACTAAGACCCACACATCTCTTTACATCTGTTTTAATTTCACTATTTTGTTTCCTTCTTTTTGTATATATGTATATTTATCTATTTTATTGGATTTCCTGTAATTGGGTTTTTGTATCGGCCTGTCGGAAATAAATCTATTAAATTAAATTAGCGAATTCAAGATGGCGGCCATAAGAAGAAAGCAGTCGACAGTCATATTTTCGAAAATAGTGGGCGGGGATGGTGGCAACACATCACATCTCATTTATGAGATCATTCTTTGTGGAGAGGCGATTGTGCGAATAATTTTGTTCAGTTCTCCAATGGATCCAGCCTTCAAAATATCAATGACATCGTCGACACTCCGTGACATTCCAAGAAACTCCACCCTGACACCCTCATAAATGGGGCATTCAAAAAGCATGTGTTGCAAAGATTCAGCCTTCTGCAGGTTGCATGAAGTGTATAGTTCCTCAGTGTTAATTTTATGCGTGGTTCCCCTATAGGTCAGTCTCAGATAGGTTTTATGGCAAGTTCTTAGCTGGGCAATTATTCTGGTAGTGCTCAATGGTAGTGTTAGTGTAAGGTACATCGGGATCTCATCACCGTACTCAAGTTTTGGTGTTATGTCTGAGTACGACGTATGCGCTAAACGGTTCAAGTCTTGATTAAAGAGAGACCTTTGAAACGATTCAAGTAATTGATGTGTGTTGAGACAAGTGTTTTGTAAACCGTTTACCACATCGTACCATACACCACCATGTGAGCACGGGTCAAAGTATTCTTTCAGCTGCAAGACCCAGTTATACCTTTTATCACCTTTGTCACTCAATGCAATCAGACGCTTGTAGCATTTCCTAGGAAGGCGAGTGTCGTCCATTTTCAGGAGTTTGTTCAACCAGGATATGGCTGCTTTGAATATGACGTATCTCAGACGTATCTTTTTGAAGATGTTTCAAGCCTTATTATGTAGTCTGGTGTGTTCCTAGCAAGATAAAGCAGTCGCTTGAAGAAGTCAACTTGAACTCGTTCGAGGGTCTCACCGTACTGTAAACCCCACACGCCAATCCCATAGGACAGCATGGATAGGACTATAGATTCATAGAGTTTAATTCTAGATTCCCATGAGTTCATTTTTGAGCGATACATCAGAGCGGTGCAGGCACCAACGGCTTGTTTGCAATTCAAGACAGTTTTTCGAGACATTTGAAGGAAAAGAGAGGACGAAACAAATTCCACACCAAGATAAGTATAGGAGCTCACTATTTCCAGTTGCTCATTATCAATGAAGAACCTATAGTTACTAGAATTATTATGATGAAAACCACCCCTGGCAAAGATCATTATTTTGGTTTTGTTTATATTGATAGACAGCTTGTTTTCTTGGGAGTATCTATGTAAGGTCATCAATTTCCGGTTCATGTCAGTCCGAGAGTTACTTATCAGGACAAGATCATCAGCGTACAGGAGCATCTGTAAGCTATTTCTGCTATCAATGCTGATACCTTCCAGGCCACTGGCTGTGAAGTATTCCTCGATGTCAGCAATAAAAATGCTAAACAAAAGAGCACTCAGAGATTCACCCTGTAGTACTCCCTTAGTGATGTTGAACTGTCTAATGTGCTCATTTCTTGACCTGACGCACATCGTGGCACTGTCATAAAGATTCTTTACAAGTCTAATGATCCTCGAGCTAATTCCAGCCCTATAAAGTTTGTGCCACAGCAGGTCGTGGTTAACACTGTCAAAAGCGCGCTGGAAGTCGACAAATGCAACAAACACTCTGCGTCCTGCAACCCGTAGGTGGATTTGTATGACTGAGGTCAAAGTGAAAATGTTATCAGCACATCCACGTCCAGGCCTAAAGCCAGATTGGCATTCAGGTAGCACATGATTGTTCTCGGTAAACTCGGTTAGTCTGTTCAGTAAGACTGAGGTAAAGAGCTTAGCAGTACAGTTAATTAGTGCTATTCCCCTATAATTCGTAGGATCGTCTTTGGGTCCTTTTTTGTGTATCATGGACATGACTACCTCATGCCATGCAGATGAAATTTGGCATGTATCTAAGATTCGGTTAAATAGCAAGCATAAGTACAGCATCCAGTTCTGGGGTAAGTTTTTCAAGAATTCGTATGATATTCCATCTTTTCCTGGTGATTTCCTATTTTTGCAGCGATTTAGACTTTTGTCTAATTCATTCATATCTATCGGTCTATCAAGATGGTTATAACTGGCGAGGTTAAGGAACAGACCAAGGTTAGGACGCGGACCGAGGTCAAGGTCGAAGTCAAGGTCAAGGGTCAATGACCTGTCAAGGTCAGGGGTAAATGACCTTTCAAGGTCAAGGTCAAATTCAAAGTCAATTTCAAATTCAAGGTCAAGGTCAGGGGTCAATGAACTTTCAAGGTTGTCCCCCCCCACTCCTGTTTGCAGCCCCCTATTTTATCTACTTAAATGCGTCGAAAAAGACTATATCAGAATTTACTCTGATGGTAGTGATTTCCTGGTAGAAAGATTCCCATTGATCTATTGTTATTGGGGATTGATCCGATGGGGTGTATGTAAAGGACTTCAGAGTTTTCCAGAAGGTTGTTTGATTTTTTGTGCAGCTGAGTGTATCTATTATGAGTTTTTCATGATCTTTCTTTTTCAAATAAATTAGGTTTTTATATTTTTTTTTTTGTGGAAATGTAATTTGTTTTATGTGGTTCTAAAAAATTATATTTTTTGCAGTCCTTCAAGCATTTTGTTACATGTTTCTTTGCTTCCCTACAATCGAGGTCAAACCAAGGTTTGTTGATATTGTTTTCACCTTTATTTGCTGATCTTTTGGTTTTTACAAGATCTAATTGCACCGCTGCTGTGTGAATCGCACTACATAAATTCTTGTACAGTAGATCTGGCTGGTCTGAGATTCTGCCTACATCTGGGTAGCACTTCAGCAAATTTTCATAAAGATCGCACCGCAAATCATTCCAGCGCATCGACTCTAACATGGGAGAACAAGGAGTGTTGTATATTGCTTGTTGAGCTGTATTAATTCTTAGGGTGAGACTGACCGGAAAGTGATCAGAGTAAGGGATAGTTTGAAGAACTTCTAATTTTTCGACGCATGAGAGCCTATCATTATTGCAGAAAGCTAGATCAATCACACTTTTTCCAAAGTTATTACAGAAAGTAAAGTTTGCTGGCCTGTCACTCTGTATCAATCCATTGATGAGGGAGAAATTATTGTCATACATAAAATCAAGAAGTGTACGGCCTTTCGAGTTAGTGGTTTTATCAAAACTTCTAGCACTCTCACAAAAGTTCGTGTTTTCCAAGATATCTTCAGGTATTGTTGACAGTTCACCGACTCTACAATTGAAGTCGCCCACAATGATGACCATGTGCTGTAGATAGCTGTCAAGTATAGGATCTAAACTAGACTGAAACAATTCAAGTATTTCGATAATGTCAAGTGAAGGTTTGAAGTATATAGTGCATAGAATAAACTAATAAGACCTGGTCCGAAGCTCACATATTATCCACCATGGAGTGGAATCTATCGTTACGACTTCATAGCATCGCTTGCACAGCACCATGAGACCACCACTGGCGCGTCCTCGAGACTTCTCCCTTATGGCTGGGGAAGAGATAACGTTGAAGTCGTCCTGAAGGTGAGGTGGAACTCTTGCATCTTGGGTCAGCCATGTCTCGACCAGACATAGAATCTCGAAACCAGCAGGTTGCACATCGTCCAAAAATCCTGAGAGGTTCTTGTAGCCTTGCATGTTCCAAAACATGATGCTCAGCAGGTTATTTCTTATGAGGTTTCCATTGTTCACGATGATCTTGGGTCTTGCATTGATTTGTTGCTATGTTTGCATGGAGTTGGCGAGGTTGCTGTTTATAGGTTGTATAGGGTTTTGCTCTGGGTCGCCATAATCTGTCTTCTTACGTTGGAATTCAAGCTTCCTAATATAACAAGGGCAGTCCTTATCTCTGGCTGAATGTTCTCTTGGTGTTATACGCATCCTCTGGCAGTTATTTCATATGGCAATGACCTTTGCTCTAAACTTGAGGATTCACACACGCCCAAATGGTCTAGGGATCACCCAGAAATTTTTGTCTCCGTTAAAATGACAATTTTTCGAGAAAAGACGAGCCGATTTTGGGAATTTTTGTTGCGCTCGAAGTAATCTTTCGACTACAAGATACCACCTTCGATCACTGGATTGTTGATTCTATGTATGATATACAGGGTGACAATGAAAGCAGCGCAAAAATGACATAACTTCAGCAAGGTCCCGCAAGATCCCTGTTTAGTACTCATATTAGAATTTAGTTCTTTTTTAGTGCATTTTCCATCTTGATGAAAATCGCTATCGCAACCGCTTTGTCCGTCCGTCCGTCCGTCCGTTCCTCGAACTCCTCGCAAACTAGACGCCCTAGCTTTCGAATTTTTTCGCTGTTACATAGCTGCCACTCCCAAAGCTGGGCTAGGCTATATTGAATGTCTATATTGCACCGCCAACATAGGGAAAACCGCCCCCAATAAACTTGAAATAACATAATATCGCAATTTCTACCAGACCTAATGCTCTGGTGTTCTCATTTTATGAATAATACATAGTTGCCACTTATAAACGTGAGCCCAGAGACATTCCGTCTTCAATATGCGCCGCCAACATGAAAAAACCGCCCCCAATCACTTTAAAATGAAAAACATAAACCCGAAGACATAGCGATCTGATTCTTTCGGTATATAAATAGCTGACTAAGAATGGGAAAGGATAGGCTACTTTTGGTTAGTCGCCGCTTCCAGATTCCGCCCCCAAACGATAAAAAGTGCAACTTTCACAAATGTTACTGATTGAGATGTTCCCTTAAACATTTAGGAACTGCCAACTCAAATTGTGCAACATTTGCTCAGCTGAACGCTGCCGCTCCCACACGCCGCCCCCAAAGTAAGAGATAAATGAATAACATGAACCCGAAGACATAGCGATCCAAGTTTTTCGCTATATGGATAGCTGACTAAAAATGGAAAAGGATAGGCTACTTTTGATATGGCGCCGCCTCCAGCTTCCGCCCCCAAAAAAAACAAGCGAATATGCCTCATGGGCATGAGGCTCAGTAGCGCACTTCCTTTTTGAAGGATTAGTGAACGCAAGATGTCAAGTAACTATAGGGTTCTACTCTACCGTTATTTGGGCAAACAATTTCAATATGGCGGCCAAAATTTCGGCAGAATAATGAAATTCGGCTTGAAAATCGGAATGATCGTACTAGCTAGACAAGGGTACATTCCAAGTTTCATGAAAATCGTTCCACTAATAAGAGATTTCAATATGGCGGCGAAATCATGAAACTTAGCTTGAAAATAAGAATGATCATCCGAGACAAGGGTAACTTTCAAGTTTCATGAAAATCCTTCCACTTATACGAGATTTCAATATGGCGGCGAAGATGGTGGCGAAATCATGAAATTTTGCTTGAAAATAAAAATGATCATACGAGACAAAGGTCAGTTCCAAGTTTCATGAAAATTGTTACACTAATAAGAAATTTCAATATGGCAGCCAAGATGGCGGCAGAATCATTCAGCTTAAAAATAAGAATGATCGTACAAGACAAGGATAAGTTTCTGGTTTCATGACAATCGTTCCACTAATAAGATATTTCAATATGGCAGTCAAGATGGCGGCGGAATTATTGAAGCCAATCTGCCTATTTGGTCCTTGAGGACCTAAGCTATCCATCGGATAAAGTTCAATTTTCAAGGGCATGGGCGCCCGCAGGATTTTTGTCAGGGGGGGGCAAATAGCTTTAGTTAGAGAACGTCACATACCTACCTGGCCCAATTTGCGAAGTCCTTTAGATTAGCGCCGCAGGCGAAAATTTTTTCGAATAATAATAATAATGGTGATAATAATTATTGTGCGAAAAATAAGGAAATATATTTGAAAATTAAACTTAACTTTGAAGAAATTTATTGAAATTTGTAATTTTGTACAAAATGTATAAAAATTTACTTCTAAATAGCCAGGTCAATAGTTACACTCGTTCATTATCTTGAAAAAACCCCTAGTGTTTTAAACCAGAGGTTTAGAAAATTTCAATTATTGCCATGATTGATATAGAGGTCAATTGTTACACTCGTTCATTATGTTGAAACAACCCCTGGTGTTTTAAACCAGAGGTTCAGAAAATTTCAAGTATTGCTTTGTTTTGCAGTCTTTAACGATTACCTATTAAGTTTAGGAAAACGCGAATTGAAGTCTTCTAGGGTCCTTTCCAAAGGCATCAATGATTTTCTCATAATAATCATCACCCATTTCCTGTATCAGGTCTCTGTGTACACTCATCATGCACAAAGAGGCCAATCGGTCATCCCCTGTGGTTGACCTCAACCACGTCTTCACTCGCCGTAAACAACTAAACGACCTTTCAACGGTGCAGGTCGTTGAAGGTAATGTGTTGCCGATTGAAATGGCTTTAAAAACCGCCGGATAAAAGAGTTCGCTCTCATTTAAAAGGTTTAAGAACAATAAATTGTCCTTTTTTTCTTCCGGTTGATTTTTCCAAAACTCAAACCAAATTTTAGCTTCCGCCTGTAAATTATCAAGAAGAGGTTCGTACTTCTTATAGATGTTAGCTATACACCGAAAGAACTCTTCTTGATCCAAATTTTTCATAAATTTGGGATGCAGATTGAAAAGAGAGTACGCTGCTTCATTCTCTGTCGAAAAACGCTCCTCGAGTGAAGTTATCAAAGAATCCAAGTATGGCACGAATATGGATACTCTGTAATATTCTTCGGCCGATGTATTTGGTACATTTGTTCGATGAGTTTGACGAGAAACTAACCGAGGAGTTTTTACTTCCATATTTAATGTGGTCATTATGGTTTTAACTTCGCGCATAATTATCGCAAACTCGTGCTCAGCTCTGGCGCGGTGTTCTTTGAATAAAGAAAGCAGTGTGCCGATTTGTTCTTTCACAGAAAGAAGGTTTTGATCTTTGCCCTGTAGTATATTAGTGACAGGTTCCAATATCGCAGAGTAAATGGCAATAACGTGGAGAGAAATGACAAAAGTTGAGGAAGTACAAGAATTGTATAATTGAAAAGCCCGTTGCTTCGTGTTAGCGTTATTGCCGTGGATTGACAATTCATCCAAAGCTTCCAAAATGGCCAGAAAGTGTTCCTTAAATTTTCGAATGCTCTTGTACTTTGCAGACCAACGAGTTTCACAGAAAAGCGGAATATTCGGCACCAATCTTCTCCTCAAAATGCTTTCGCGGAAGAAAGTTATGACTTCTTTCATTACTCCAATTGAATTGCGAATATCATTCACTTGATTTAAGTCATTTATCACCAGGTTAAGTTTGTGCGAGGAACAATGAAAAAAGTTTGCCATCGGAAATTGACTTTGGACAATTTTTTGTACGCCTCCAGTTTTTCCTGCCATAGCAGCACATCCATCATATCCTTGACCAACTAATCGTGAAAGATCGATTCCAAATTTTTCCAATGCAGTCAAGATAGTAGTTGCTATAGTATTCGCATCCATAGCATCCAACGGAACGAAACCCAAAAACTCCTCTCTTATAATGAACTCACCACTTGAGCCTGATCTTTCAACAAACCTCAGCCCTAATGAAAGTTGTTCCGTTCCAGATATGTCCGCCGTTTCATCCGCCAAAACGGAAAAACAAACGGCGTTATTCACTCGAGAGATGATATTGTCCCGGATTATATCACTGCAAATCCCGATGAATTCGTTTTGAACCCTATGTGATATGTAAGAGGCATTTCTCCCACATGTTTTCAAATGAGATTCCAAAACGGCATCACCTGCATCAACGCGGAATTTCAGCAGGCCATTAAAGACGCTGCTTTCATCAGTCTTTCCTCTTAAAGGAAGATCATGCGTACCACAAAACACAATTGACTTCACAATGGGGACCAATTTAAGGCGGTTAGCTTCGATTACTTTGTTTCGATTTTGATCAATTTGAAGCAATACATTTGTCATCTTACCTTCATAGACATCAAGGAAATTTTTTGATTTGATCACCGACTCACAATGCCACTTTGATTGTAGGTGGGCTTTAACGCTGCTGTGAAAATCCTTATATTTGGTGAACGGACGCACTATGAAACCACCCTGGAGACCACGCTCTACAGTGGGTTTGAATAAAACACAATTTTTACACAAAACACCTTTCAACTTCGAGGAGTACGCGATGCACTTATACTCATCCAACCACTGGCTCCGGAAAACTCTTTTACCAGGCGCATCTTTTTTGAAATCGTAGTTTTTCTCGGGCGTCCATGACTTCGTGAGGAGCTTGAAACGCATTTCCTCTGACACACAAGTAGTATTGAGAAAATGTCCAATGTCCAGGCCATTGACATCTCCTCGGCCATAGTCAGATTCTTGATTATCACTGGAAGTAGAAGATCCAGGAATTGGTAAAATTTCCACGAAAGTTGGACTAGGGCCGGCACCAGGAGCCAGGAAGTCTGGAGGTCCAGAAGAAACGGTCACATTTTCGGCGGATGTTGTGTTATCACCGAAATTAACATTATTAGCACTAGGAGGCCCAAGAGCTCTAGGAGGAATTGCAAAGTTCTCATTGTCGTTGTCGCCGGAAGATGAACGCGTCGGAGCTTCTAGTTCTAGCCGAGGTTTTTTGCTTTTGCTCGGTTTAAAAAATTTCCTTATATCCATTCTCTAGGTCCATAATAAACAAAGAACGATGATAATAAACAATGGCACGGCGCAAGATATTACTTGATGAAAAATTGCACAACGCGACGGCACAAAGAACAAATAAGTAAACAATGGCAGGGCACGGGAACACGAATGAATGAGTACAAATTACACAATTTAATAACTCGGTAAATCGCCACCCGCAATCAGAATTACTGAATAACGACTGAATTACTGGATAACTGAATAACCAAGTGTAGAGCAAGCAGCGCTGCGGCACAGCGGCAGCCCTCTGCCCTCACCAGTCTCCAGCTTTTTAGTGGCTAGTTCCTAGAAATGTTTTGATAACAAACTGCTTTTAATCCAAAGCTCTTCACAGTGTTTATACCAAACGGAAAAAATAACATAATCATTTCACCCTATATTGGGCAGTGGAGCTGGTAGCTGGAATGCACAAATTGCAGATCGTTACCTACCTACCTACCTATCTACCTATTTTATGACTTTACGGGTAGCTATCTAATTTAGGTAGAAGCCTAATGAAATTTCAAATTGCTCTAACAATTCAAGAAAATGTAAATTACCTTCTCAAAGTTTTTTCTTTCGAAAATGAATTTTTTTTTCCTTTCTCGAAAAAATTTTTTTTCGTAAGGAAGAATTTATTCAGCTGCTCCGGAGCCAGGGGGGGGCAAGTGCCCCCCCTTGCCCCCCCCTCCGGGCGCCCATGTTCAAGGGCTGTAGCTTTATTTTCCGAAGAGAAGTTCAACTTCCTCGAAGTGCACAGGAGATCTCTGTTCTTTGATAATAATGATAACGATGTATGGATAACAAAAATAGTGCCCATTGGCCACCCTTGAAGGACACCAGCTATCCATCGGAAAAAGTTCCAAGGCTCTTGCTTCAATTCTCGAGAAGGAGTACATCATCCTAGTTTCTACACGGACAGACAGCCAGACAGACAGACATACATACAGACGAACCGGCCACATAAGCGTCATTCTGTTACTTATAAAAGAATGTTCTCCTACTGATTTCGACCTCCTGAACACGAATATCGGGTTTATTTTTGAATCGGAACAATTCTTTTTTTATCGAAATACCGAAAAAATGGTAGTCTGTCACATGATTTTTAGTGATACCTACCTACTTTTTTTTTTGTTATTGAGCAAACATGTTTCATAGTTTGAGTGCCATTATCCTTCAGGTACCTAGTAATGCCTATTTCAAAATGTTAAATAGTGTTAATGGCACGTCAAATTTTAAATTTGTAGGGACGCGTATATGCGCCGAGCCGTAGTTTTGCGGTCATTTTCAAAAATTCATAACAATTGTCCCGAAGGTCGTATCGAAGTGGAGTTTTTGTCAGAAGAAAGTTCAAATTGTTCTCTAATTATATTCCCATACATGTAGTAATGTATTTTTATAAAAACATGTTGCTACCCGCATATCGTAACTTTCAACATCTAACTGCGAATTCCAGCACTTAATCGGCGAAGCCGCCTTACACCAAAATGTTATTATTGTAATTGTTTATGATTATTTCGCAAAGATTTTTCTTGGTTCGCGTACCAAGGCCATGAGCTACCCATTCAAGTTGAAATATTTTCTGTATTGGATTCCGTTTTGTTCGGAGAAAAGGATATCAAGCACCAGCAAGCAACGAATAATCTTTTGCGGCCGAGCCGTAGCTTCGGAGTCATTTTCAAAAATTCATAACTATTGACTGGTCCCCGCACCGATGTTGAATTTTCATTAAAATAAAGTTCAAATTCTCTTCTGAATATAACTCCGCATATGTATTATTGTAAAATGATAAGAACGGGTACTTGATCGCATGTGATAACTTTCGAGATCAGGCCGGCTTCTGAAATGCAGCATTCAACGGCGATGCCGCGTCACACTAATTTGTTATTATTGTAATTGTTTATCATTATTCCGTCGAGATTTTTCTTAGTTTGGGATACAAGGTCATGAGCTACCCATTGGAGTGAAAATTTTTCGCAAAAACCTTTCCGTCTAGGACTAGATGCTGTGACGGACGGACGGACAAAGCGAGGACAAAACCGCCTTCCCATTTGGAGAAGTGCGCTAAAAAGTGCAACTTTCAACAATTTCCACTGATTTAGCTAATAATGTTACCTCAAACATTTAGAAACTCTTGACTCAAACTGTGCAAGAATTTCTTTGCCAAACTCTGCCGCTCCCACACGCCGCCCCCAAAGTAAGAGATAAATGTAAAACATGAACCTGAAGACATAGCGATCTAATTCTTTCACTATATTGATAGCTGACTTAAATTGGAAAAAGATAGGCCACTTTTAATTAGCCGCCGCCTCCAAACAAAAAAAAATGCAACTTTCACGATTTCCACTGATTGTCATATTTCCCTTACATTTAGAAACTCCCAACTCAAACTATGCAACAGTTACTTTGCCGAATGCTGCCGCCCCCACACGCTGCCCTCAAAGTGAGAGATGAATGAAAAACATAAACCCGAAGACATAACGATCTAATTCTTTCGCTATATGGATAGCTAACTAAAAATGGAGAAGAATAGGCTACTTTTGGTACGGCGCCGCCTCCAACTTCCACCCCCAAAAGAAAAAAAGTGCAACTTTCAACAATTTTCACTTATTCTTTTTTTCTTTATTGAACCCATGATTTTGTACAATCTGTCCTGCATTTTCTAGAATAATAAGTACTTTATTTGATGAATAAATAAATAACTAAAGAAAAAAAAACTAAAATAAAATTAAATATCTTGCGATAACGGTATATCTCCTTTACCGTTTTGTGTAATTGTATGACAACATGGAATTTAATTTACACCTTAGTCAAAACGGGTGGGTAAGTCGTTAGGTTTGAAACGTTTAAGTCTACGCACTTCACCATAGTTATTCCACAAATCACTCGCGAGTCTGTTTGGGTGTTCACTTAATCTTTCGCAGTATTTTTCAGTTTTTCACTGTATCGGGCAATCTCGTCTCTGACTGAGGGAATCTGCAGATCTTTCTCGATTTACATTTAATGTTACCTTAAACATTCCGAAACTCCCAACTCAAAAGGTTTGTTCGTTTGTGTTACACCAAGTAGTCTGGAACTGTTCCTAGCAGACTACTGAAACGTCATCAGTGCAAAATTGGGTAGAATCGAACACTCCACTACCGTTCACAAACGAACGCGAACGCGTCTCCTCGAACTGTCAAATGTCAAATGCTAAAAGCCTCATAACCTATTTGTCAGCCTATTTGTGCATTGTGCTTGTGCAAGAAGATAAAAAACTGCGAGATGGAAACCAAAACCAATATTATTGTGGGAGATTTTTTTCTATTTTCATTTTCAAGATTAATTGCATAGTCTATATCACTATCATCATCACTACTTGATGAGTTCATGAATTCATGTTCTCCTTCATCATCATTAATATAATCCAAGAACAACTCATCCATGTTAATAACTTGTAGGTAATCTCTGCTTGTAAGAAATATTTAAGTTTTAGGTTATGTTATACCTATATTTGAAATTTTGAATTTTGACGCCTTTATCTGCTGTTGCACCAGCTTGCACTTCTTTACTCCTCCTCGAGAGCAGGAGTAAGTTTTGTAAGCCACGAGTGGTTCAGAATTACACTATGTGCGCAAACGAACAGAAAACGACTTCACTCCGGAGTACACTTTTTACAGGCGAACGCGTTTTCCCACACCGAACTACTCCGAGTAGACAGACGAACAAACCTAAACTGTGGAAGAATTTCTTTGCCAAACTCTGCCGCTCCCACACGCCGCCCCCAAAGTAAGAGATAAATGTAAAACATAGCCCTGAAGACATAGCGATCTAATTGTTCCGCTATATAGATAGCTGACTAAAAATGGGAAGAGATAGGCCACTTTTGATTAGTCGCCACCTCCAGCGGAATTGGAATTCGAGGGCTCTGATTGGCCGATATGACGACTTTGACATTTTTCGCATTTTCTGTCCGAATATTCGCAACTGGGAATCCAGCTTTAAACGTTCTCTTCAATTTTCGTGTCCGTTCCGTTTTCGCCGCCCGCGTTGTGCGAGGGCAATTTCGTGCTTTTCCGTTTTTGATATTGTGTATCTCCCGAGGTATCCCCCCATTTCTCAACCTTCCACCTACCCTATCGTGACGCACTGGACTTCAGCGAACACCAGAGAGCGCTCTCTTCATCTCTCGCCGGACGTCACAAGGTAGGTCCTTTTTTAATTTTTTTTTCCTCAAAACCCAACATAATTTCTGGCCCTTCGAATTCGATCCTTCGTCCTTCGTACAATTTTTACTTCTTGAATAAAAAAATTTCATCCCTGAACCTGAAGGAAATGAAAGTGGAAAAGAGAATTCGAGTGAAAACTTGATGACATCTAAAAACAGAAAAAAACAAGTGCAAAAAGAACCACCCTTCAAAAAAATTTTTTGGTTGCTCAATAACGCAAAACAGAAGGTCATAGTTTGCAAAATGCAGTTTCTGAAACCTGTAATGCTACTGATGGTGCCAAAGTCAAAACGATGATCAAAATTTCCAAACAAGAATGCTCCACAAATGCCGAAACGATTGAACCTCGTGCAACTGAAGTAGGAGATGCAGTTTCTGAAACTCCATATGTAGTATAGACGAGTTTGTTCGACGGAGACACGTATTACGGGTCTGGTACAATACGTTCATGAAAAAATGGATCTTAACGAATGTGTAATTGGTTTGGTGTTTGACCTGTCCCGTGCTTTTGACACGGCTGATCCTAGTCTAGTCTGCGCAAAGCTTGAGAATTTAGGACTAAAATATCCTATCAATGGTTGGATTAAAAGCTAACTTCTTGGCGGAAAGAAGTGTGTTGGGACCCAAGATGTTTTCATTATTCGTAAATGATTTCACTTCCTTTCCACAGAAGGGCGAAGTCTTCATGTGTGCGGATGACACTACCATCATAATCTCGGACCCAAATCCCGTCATGGTTCAGAAAAAAAATTGAAGTAGTTTTGAATAAGTTCGACAATTGGTGCAAGGCTAACAGACTCATCATAAATTACGAAAAAACGGCATTCATAGAGTTCATAAACAAATATAAAACATCTAGTGACCTTCACGTGAATTTCAGGGAGAACATTGTTGAAAAATGTCAGTCAGCTATGCTGCTGGGGGTCTATATCGATAGACACTTCTCATGGGATGACCAAATCAGTAAAGTATGTGCCCGAGTTAGTAAAAGCTACTATTTAATTGCATCCCTGAAGGACACGTTGGATCACAAAACCATAATAAAGTTGTACTATGCTACAGTATATTCTCACGTATCCTATAACATAATCTCCAGTGGAGTATTTAGAAATTTGGGATGGGGGGAGCAAGGTGTTTTTTTTTTTTATAAAGATACGTGAAAAGGTCTTTGCGAGGGGGGGGGGTTGAACAGAAGGCAGACGAAATTCCTCCATCCATCAATGAGCAGCAAAAATTTGGAGTAATAGTAATTATTGTGTAGAAGGGTAGAATGTTATTACGTATTATACAACGAAATTAGGTATATATTTTTCAATTTTCAACATTATTGGAGTGCGCCTGTTCTTTTGCCGGTATACCTTCTTCTTATTATTATTATCACAGATCGATGGGGGGGGGCATATGCCCCCCATGCCACCCCCATAAATACGCCACTGATAATCTCGTGGGGTGGGGGCACAAATAAGAGAGTTCTAATTAAACAGAAAAGAATAATAAAGTTGATTTTTAATATGTCTTTGAGACAGTCATGTCGTCCAGTGTTTGTAGAGCGTGAAATACTAATTACTAACTGTACCATCTATATATACCTATATCCTGAAGACATTGGTTCACATTTATGAAAATGTCGACAAATTTCGGATCGCGGGAACTCTACACCGTTATGAAACCAGAAGGGGGAAAGATCTTTATATGGACAGGGGTCTACCCCGTTGGACGGAAGGCCCGCTGGACGGAAGGCCCACTCGACGGAATGAAGTGGGGATACGCGCATGCTGGATGCATGATACAGTGGTTCTAAACAAAGCTCCCAATTGCCACTCTGCACATCTCTTCTGCGTGAATACTTGGTTGCCTACACCTATGACCCCCGAAGACTGAGATTTCCGTCGAACGGGTCTGATGGCCATTCCGTCGAATGTACCCTCTAATATTTCCGTCGAACGGCCCTGACGGTAATTCCGTCGAACGGGCCTAATGATCATTCCGTCGAACGGGCCCGCTGAGATTTCCGTCGAACGGGCCTGATGGCCATTCCGTCGAATGTACCCTCTAATATTTCCGTCGAACGGGACTGATGATCATTCCGTCGAACGGGTCTGGATCACATACTTAAATAGCTATACCGCGCAAGAGAGACGTCCGACACTTGTAATAATGGGCGCCGCCATCTTGATGGTTATTTAGGGACTTTGGGTGGTGTGGACTGGCACCACTTCGCTACTTGGCCACTTGACTAAGCACGACATTATTTTGTTTCTCCCTCAAAGTACGTGGAATCAACACTAATAACATCAAGTGGGAATCAACAGGTGAAGAAAAGGTGTGCGATCATTCCAGCATCCAAAAGTTCTGTTAACTACACGGATTTTTGAATATAGAGCTGGATAGCCAATCACAATATACCCCCACCACAATTTTTGTCGAACGCGTGTTGGCTGCCATACTGTGCTAATTTTTAGTAACTTTAATGCTTGTGGGTTGGCAAAGCTGCGAATAATTGTCATCCCTGAGTGTCACTTTGATTGCCAAATGTCACCCAAAAGTCAATCTATTGTCATTTTTTGACGTTTTTCTTGTTTATCCGTTTCTTTGTGCGAAGTTTTCTCGGCGTTTTTCAGTGATTTGTTGAAGAAAAAGACTTGATGTCGTCCTGTTTTGTGCCTAGTTGCAAAAATAGCGACAAACAAAACAAAACCGGCATAACCTATCATGTGTAAGTTCGATGTTTTTATCCGATTTTTCATTTATTACAAAAGAATTATTTCAGGTTTCCGAAACGATCAAAGTGGAGTGGCTCCAGGCCATCAGTAGGGATCAACAAACATTTATTCAGCAGCGTAACAATGAGAGCGTGTTTGTTCAGATCATTTCTTGGATGAAGCCTTCGAGCGAATTGGATTGCTCAAGAAACTGAAACCCAATGTAATTCCTTCACTTGATTTGCCTACCCTGAGACCACGGTATACCTGAGACCCATTCCAGTAGCTTCAGAAAGCAGTCAAGCTATCCAGGAAGCTCCAACAACCACAAGCCAAGTTATGCCGGAATCATGACCAGATCAAGCTATGCCGAAAGCATCAACAAGCCAAGCTATGTCGGAATTATTATTAATCACAAATAAACAATTATGTTATACTTCAATAATTGTTCTCATTTTATTTTTGTTATATAAATCAGGTTCGTGTTTGTGTTGTTTTGTAGCGTTTTAAAATCACTAGAACCGATCCAGTTCGGCTCTAAAATCAGGGTATCCGATAGGTTCTCGAAAATCCTTGCCCAATCAGTGATAGCGATTTTCGAGCTGAACTGGCTCCGTTCTGGCCAGTCGAAGACGCCATTAGTTTTCTGCTTGAGTTTCTACGTTTTGTCTTCGAAACAATTCATCAAATACCTTACGTTTCCAACATGAATGTAGTTAACTATTCCGAAATAAAATGAGCTGCAATTTGTAATGAACAACATTAATGAAATCATAACCACTAACCAATAATTAAAAAATGAATAATAGGAAGATTCAAGAACCAAGAATCATTCTACGAAACAAAAGTACAAGCATCTTAGCTTTCTCCCTGTAGGACTCGTCCAGTTTCAGGTAATTATTATTTCACAATTAATATTTGAAACAAATGTAAACACCAATGCACAAAAGACGGCGGTTTATATTTTGAATCCGATTTGTTGCCCGTCAGCCAATAACATTTTAGCACAGTATGGCGGCCAGCTGGGTTCGGACAACACGCATGTGTTGTATTAGCTATCCAGCTCTATATTCAGAAATCCGTGGTTAACTACTTGATGTTTATTTACACTGTCAAAAAGCTGTCACTTGACGTTTCGTTTACTGAGAGTACAGTGACTCCCAACCATCCAACTCGATGTGAGTATTTCGTAATTTCAAGAAAACTAAATACACTTACGTGATGGTACTTGAGAAAACTGGATCGCTATTGTAAAATTGCAGAAAGTTTGATCAGTTTCACGGCACTTGGGATATTTAGTGGTAGCTATATAGCTCGGTATTTTGAGATACACTGGAAATTAACCATCAAGATGGCGTCATTCTCTAACTCCTTCTGTTACGCGGCGCGGCAGAATGCGCAATAGGTTCATGAGCGGTATAGCTATTTAAGTATGTGGTCTGGATGCCATTCCGTCGAATGTACCCTCTAATATTTCCGTCGAATGGGCCTGGCGTCGCCCCCAATGTACGATATCGATTTTTTGTTGCAGCATTCATTTGATTTTATAATTGTTGAAATTGTAGGGCACATAGTCTTGCCATAAATGGAATATTTCAAAATCTCAACAGCCACAACGTCGTATCCCTCTTAAAATCGTTTAGAAGTCATTTACGAATTCAGTGCACACATTTATTTCAATTGGGATAGAAAGATGAATAAAAGTTCAACGTGACATATTGTTTCTTTTTGCGCAAAGCTAAAATTTTTATCATTATGAGAAATGCCTCAAGGTGACTATAACTGAGACCATTACCTTATTGATTTACCCTTTTCCTTCGGGAATGTACCGCCTAAGTTATGGGTTTCACCGATTCGTGCCTACCGTTGGCTCTGTATGTTGTATAACTTGTAATTTGTACCTGATTTGTCATTGATTTAATCAGGTAATGCTCAAGACCTGCTGGCTGGAGGTCAGCTGACTGTGGTGCAGTTTTTGAGGAGGTTGGCCCACACGATGGACAACCTCGAGCAAGACTTTAACCCACAGCCAGTTGACAATGACAACGATGCGGGAATTGGAGTCAACGCCGCCGACGAAGAGGCAGAAAGAAATATTCTTCCCGTGGGGATTGATGACAACGCCGCCGCGGTGATCGGAGCCAATGGTGCCGACGAAGAACAAATAAGAGAAAATCCTCCTCCTGTGGGGGTTGACGAAAACGCCGCGGTGAACGGAGTCATCAACCCCGACGAAGTGCCAAGAGAAAACCATCCCCCCGTGGGTGTTCAACCGCCCTTGGTGGACCCACCAGCTCAGCCAAATGCCTACCCGCCAGCAGCAGCAGCAGCAGAAGTATGTGTAATTTGTTTGGTGGACCCGAAGAAATGCGCTTACGTGCCTTGCGGCCATTTCTGCGTCTGCGAGGGGTGCAAGGCAGAGCTTTTGAGGAGGCAGATGATGAACTGCCCCATATGTAGGGAGGACGCTCTGACTATAATGCGGGTGTTCTATTAGAGGCCAGATCACACATTTTTTTTCCACTGTAAATAGGGTGTGATGGTGTTACGAACATAAAGGTAGATTATTTCTCATCAGACTCTATCGGATAATAATAGGTCTGTACCAACCGGGATTTCTGTTGGAACAGACCTTATGAAACGTTTTCGAAAATTGTTAAAAAAATCTAATTCTACTTTAATAAATTCAACTTTTACTAAATCTCTTATCTTATCTTATTTTATCAAATTAGAAAAAACTTACCTACTGGTGCAAAGTTGCATAGGTATTGAGGAAGCAGAAGAAAGAAGAAAAATCTATTTGTCTATCTAAATGTCAATGTGCTCAGGTAATTTTGCAAAGGACTATTTTAGACATTTTTTGTTATTATTTGACACTCGGAGGACTCATGGGCTACGCCTCATGTCTTGAGAGGGGCGGCAGGCATCTTTGAATCGAAGTTCGTCGGGCAGGTTCTTGGATTTTGGACTTTTTTGGACAGGTGGGCTTTTTTATTAAAAACTGCGCTGCATCACCCGGTATTATCAAATTTTACAAAATAGGGTGCTGCATGGGTTAGTTTTGTAATTAAATTTGGCTGAAATCAGTTAAACGGTTGTAAAGTTATCTATATCAGAAAATGAATGATTCCCAATGTTAAACTTCAACATGAACACCCTGTAACTGATACCATTTCAACTAAGCTTTATAGAATATCGATATTATGCAGATATTTTTCGAATCCATATTTCACAAAAAAATCCTTATCAGGCCCAATTTAGTCCGGAGGTTGGTGACCAAATTTAAGACAATCTGTTCATTTTGTGATACAGGCATGAAATTTGGTATGAGTGGTCTTCATGGTCATCCTTTCAAATGTACACGTGACGCCACGCCGAATTTTGACCAGGGGAATTCCTGGGCCCCCTTGAAAATTGGCAGTGTAGGAACTTCTATAAACCCCCATTCATTAGCGTCACACTTATCAAAAATAAATCATTTGACCTTGCTCCAAACCTTGAGAACATTCCTCGCCAAGTCAAAAAAAATCTTCGGCTAGTCAAAAAGATCTGTTTTTTTAATTTTTTGTCATACAAAATACAAGTAATTTGACTGTTAGGTGTGATTACCCATTAATTCGCACCTGCTGAAGCCATTTCCAAGTCCGTTTTTAGATATTGTTACGTTTTCCCGTTGGGTTCTTTAATAATTCAAGTTTGAGATTATTCGCACACAAAACTAACGTTATTATGCACTTTTACTATACTTCAAATCGCTTAAATAATCGCAAACTACAACTCCCGGGTGCTATACACCGTTTTCGTAACAATATAGACATTCTTTAAACAATGACTCACGAAGACATGAGCCAATTTAAAATCTCAATTTAACAGTCTTTTTTTTACTGTTCCCAACCCATAATATCGACCGTTTATTCATAGATAATAGCTTAAACTGTTATCTAATTTTATTTCAATCGACAGAAGGTAGAACCAGGTGCGAAACACCTTTTTTTTGGCGTTGTCTCTCACGGGGAATTAGGGCCTGCCGAAAATAATTGCATCCATAATTCCGCTCCAGCCGAATGGTTTATATTATTTCAGACCTAAATTTTAGTTTTTTATGTTTTATACTTGACAAGAAAAAAATTTACTGGCATTTGGTTTATATTTGCCGTTGTTTCCCCAAAAAGCATGAATTTCAACGGCGTCGTGGCATCATATTCACGGTACGGGCAGGACTAAAAAAAAATGTTTCCGGGTGTTTAGCGCGTGGTTCCACCTTCCACCTTCAGTCGTTTGAAATAAAGTTAGAAAACCGTTTAGGCTATCTATCTATGAATAAACGGTCGATATTATTGGTTGGGGACAGAAAACAATACTTGTTGAATTGAGCCCTTAAATTGGCTCATATCTTCGGGAATCATTGTTTCAAAAATGTCCGTATCTAAAAAACAGACTCCAGAGAGGGCTTCAGCAGGTGCGAATTGATAGATAATCATACCTTACAGATCAAATTACTTCTCTTTTGTATGAAAAAAAATTAATAAAACAGATTTTTTGACTCGCCCAAGATTTATTTTTTTTAATATGAAGAACAGTAGATACAGACTTGGCGATGAATCTTCTCAAGGTTTAGAGTAAGGTCAAATGATTGATTTTTGATAAGTGTGACGCTAATGTATAGTGGTCTATAGAATTTCCTGCACTGCCAATTTTCAAGCGGGCCCAGGAACCCCCCTAGTCGAAATTCGGCGTGGCGTCACGTCCACATTTGAAAGGGATGACCATGAAGACCACTCATACCAAATTTCATGCCTGTATCACAAAATGAACAGGCCAAGTCACTAACCTTCGGACTATTGACGGAGATATTAGAGGTTACATTCGACGGAATGGCATCCAGGCCCGTTCGACGGAATGGCATCAGGCCCGTTCGACGGAATGGTCATCAGGCTCGTTCGACGGAATGGTCATCAGGCCCGTTCGACGGAATGGCCATCAGGCCCGTTCGACGGAAATCTTAGCGGGCCCATTCGACGGAAATATTAGAGGGTACATTCGACGGAATGGCATCCAGGCCCGTTCGACGGAAATCTTAGTTTTCGGAGGTCATAGGTGTAGGCAACCAAGTATTCACGCAGAGGAGATGTGCACTGTGCAGAGTGGCAATTGGGAGCTTTGTTTAGAGCCACTGTATCATGCATCCAACATGCGTGTATCCCCACTTCATTCCGTCGAGTGGGCCATCCGTCCAGGGGCCTTATTCTTGAAACGGGGAACAAAGTTCTCATGCGGTGTTGCTATGCAAGGAGAGCTGATTGGCCCTTGCCTAGCAACTACACATGTGAACTCTGTTCCCCGTTTCAAGAATAGGGCCCCAACGGGCCTTTCGTCCAAGGGTCTGCCCCGATGGACAGAGCTCTGCATGAGACATACAAGAAGTCGCCTGCGTATGCTGAGGTCGTTCTGTACAACAGACTACCCCTCCATATCAGGCAGATGGGTGGTGTCGTATGGAACACCGTCGTGGACATAATAGAAATTCTCCGAGAGATTTAATTTTTGCACACTTTTATAAAAATCACGCAACTTATTTATAAAATGTACAGATTTATAAACAAATGTTGTGCTTATTTAAAACTATTCTGCACTTATTGACAGAAACAGAGGTAGTTGAAAAAAACTCGGCGCAAAAGCTATATAAAAGCTCAACTAGAACGTTTTCATCAAATATTGCTAGTGCCTGCGCGCCGTTGCGGAAAATATAAAAACCCCTGTGGAATAATAATTTTTGATCTACTCTGATTGAAATTATTAGACTTATTTATACATTTGCCTTGTTATTTATATAAACTTCAGAACTTAATCTATAAGTTACCCACTTCTCACTCTAACTCTAACCAACTCATAAAAAAATAAATCACTCAGCATGAGACAAATCACTCACACGCACCGAGTACCTTACACCGCTTGAGAGATTTATTTTCAAGTTAGAGCTTCTGCCGCTGGATGGCAGGAACTGAACTGACGTGAATGGCAGTGGCACTCAAAATACGTTGCCATCCATGCCCAAGATTACAATGAACCGTTGTTAATAAAATAACCGTACCTACCGTAGGTTCCTAACTCTAGCTCTTGTATAATGTACGAGCCCGGTTTCACATCAGCTGGCCCAGATGAGGACATTTCACTTTTCTTTTCCAAATAACTACAGGATGCCCCCATGATACTTACGGGTGCCCCGGAGTATCAGTGCGGAAACTTGTCAATCAATAAAGAATAAGAATACAAGTACTTGAGACTGATAAAAAAGAAGATTTGGGAAAAGTAAAATAACGGATATACAATCCTTCGAATTTGGGTTGGAAAATCGATTTTTTATCATAACTTTCAAACCGCTTCCCCCGATTTTGCTCAACTCAAAAAGAGCGACACTTCTGACATAACCTTCTATGGCTAGAAACCGATTTAGCTAGGAAAAAAACTATTTGGGGGGGAGGTTTCCATATTTCATCACGAATTTATTTTCTTCCCTGGCGCTGGAGATTGAATCCCAGAATATATTCGAAGGTACTAACATGTAGTGAATATGTAGAAAAACAGTACCTATTCCAAAATATTTTAACCAAGATCATTTTTATATAATTATTCCCATCATAACTTTTCTAGAAATTGCACTTTTAATGATGGGCCAACTGAATAACTGATGTGGGGCGGGGCTCGTAGATAATATGGGTAGACAATATTCAAGTAAAAAAAAACATCAGATGAATATTTCTGCCATATTGGATCAAAATGCATCAGGTATAAAATCAACTTTTTGACATTTTTTGAGATTAGTACGACAAATTTGCAATTTTTTGAACAAATTTCCTCAAATTTGGCAACAATACCCAGTATGGAAATCCCACAATAATCACAATCTACTCCAATACCTTGGCTATATGCTCTAGCCCATATTGCTCCTCCCAATCTCAGACGTCAACAGGCAGCGGTAAGAGAATGGCAGAAAATCAACCTCATGAATCCAGCAAGCTGTCCCATCCATATGGTTCTCGACAATCTACCAAGTATGCGACTGAGCTCTCGTACCCCAATCTGGAACGATCTAGTTCTCACAGCTGAAACACCGTTTGACTTGTCAGAACAATGGAGAACCACGTACACTGTCGCTGATAACTACCATCGTATTCAAGTATTCAACCCCGAAGAGCCGTTATCTGGGATGCAACTTCCTAGAAATACCTGGTGCCGACTGAATCGTGTAAGAACCGGACACGCCAGATGTCAGTCGATGCGACACAAATGGGGAATTGCAGAGAGCCCACAATGCGACTGTGAAGCACCAGAACAAACGGTACTTCACATTGTACAAGAGTATCCGCGCAGGAGATTTCGAGGAGATTGGACTGACATTATGGAAGCTAGTCCTGCTTTAATTGAATGGCTGTCTACTTTATATATTGAACTTTAATATTATCAAATACGGTTTTACATTCTTTTTTTTTAACCCTTTTACTTCATTTATTGTATATATTTTATATAATCTCATTTATGCTGTTGTAGACTTACCATACGAAATATATGTATATATATATATATATATATATATATATATATATATATATATATATATATATGATAATTACAATCTATCTATTTATATAATAAGTAATTCATATGACTAGGTGAAAATCATGTAGGAGAATGCCCAGTGTCAAGCTCCCTCTCTTCATACATCGCCGTTGGCGGTGAGTAGGACAAGTGGGCGTCTTCTTGATACTTCATACGTTTAATTTTTCAGAATCTAGTTAGTAGATCAGTAGGAGCACAACGCTCAAGTCTCCGGTAGCCGGTCATTCGTCTGCGCAGATGGATCGCTAGTGTGTTGGGATGTGTACTCAATCTTTGGTGGTAGTTGGCACTGTAAGTCATGATTTCTTGTTTGACAGTTGAACAAGTAAACTTGAAAAAACTTGTTGAACTTATCTTAAAAAAAAATTCACTAATAATAATAACAATGAAAATAATAATATGAAAACTAATAACTTATCTTCAAAAATTCGAGGATTTGTGCAGAACTGAATACTCTACAACATAAACAAAATCGCCATGAATCGCACTGCAGGATTTTGAGTTATTCGAGAAGGAGGATAACATTTTGTCAAGATTCGTAATCTATGAACTGTTACCTCTCCCTTCAAATAACTCAAAACCCTGCAGTGCGATTCATGGCGCTTTTTTGAGTTATAGGGAATTCAACTCTGCACAGATCATGAAATTTTTAAAGATGAGTTGTTTGTATAGTTTGAGCTATTTTCATTTAAAGGTGCATGCTGTAGTGTTCTGGTCAGTAGTAACCAACGCACCGGGCCGGCTCAGGTTCAAATCGATTTTTTAAACTTGAGAAACAAAATTATACATCGAATGGATGATTTTTGTGAAGAATACACTTCAATCTAATGACCTCTGAAATTTTTTCAAAGATTAACACCTCCAACAATTAAAAAAAATCGTCAAAATTGTCAGAGAAAAAACAAGTTTTTTCAAGTTAACTTGTTCAAACTTGTTTTCATCCAAATGTAGACATCGGATTCGAGTTCGGATTCGAGTTCAGGAGATAGAATTTAGTCGGAAAATATACCACACTTATTATGATCGGTTCTACATGGCCAGAAAAAGAAAATGGATCACCTATCAAAGCTTCGCCCCCCCACTACCCCCCTTCAACATTGATCGACACTTTTTGCGCCAAAGTGGTATCAACGGGATATGATGCGTCGATTTATAACGTATTTGCTTCCAATGGATTGACGTGTTTCATCCCCTCTATTTCAACTTTCAATTTTTTTACCCCCCCTCCAAAACCTCAAAACCGATTTTGGTGCGATTTTTGGCAATTTTGGATATGTATAGAGCATTCAATTCTGAATAGAATATCAAATTTTCAGAACGTCCAGACATTTCCGAGGTATGGCCGATTTTTTTGCTCCCTGTTGTAAATGTGCCATTGAACACCCATTCAAACTGCTAGGGTCCATATCGGTATCTATGGTGTATCTGAGGGGTTTACGGGGATCTATGGGCTCAAGGAAAGATATGTACCGGTCCCTATAGGCATCTATAGGCCATTTCAAAGTAATTCTATATTGCCCATTCATCCCTGTACGTTAAATATATTTTGTACCGGTATACTACCTATAGAAAACTGAATGACATAGGAGCCAGTACGACCTATGGGATCTATGGTGGACATTCCAGCATTATTATTTCTTTATATAGGGCTCTATGTGGTCATTTCAGCTAGCAGCATACACACCATACATCCCTATAGGAGCTTTGTTGTAAATGTGCCATATTCAACACCCATTCAAACTGCTAGGGTCCCCTGCTATCGGTATCTAAGGTGTATCTGTGGGGTTTACCGGTATTTACAAGGAACGACTGTATCGGTCCCTATAGGCCATTTCAAAGTTTCTACATTGTATAGGGCTCTATGTGGTAATTTCTGCGAGCAGCTTACGTTCCATACATCCCTATAGGAGCCCTCTGCTCTGTTGTAAATGTGCCATTGAACACCCATTCAAACTGCTATATGGTCCCCTGCTATCGGTATCTGGTGTCCTACTGGGACGTACAGGACGATCCACCGAGATTCCCCCCCCCTGTTAGATTTTTTCCCTTTGGAATGAATTGGAAACGAACAACCTTCACTTGCGCGATTTTTCCGTCGATTTCAAAATTAGAAAGTAAAATGTTCTTTCTCCTGTCAAATACAGGGGACCGCAAAAAAAAACTCAATTTCTTTGACTCCCTGTATTTTTTTATTTAAACTGATGTAGTTTTTTATCCTGAATACAAATGTTTGACATATTAGTTTTTTAAACAAATTTTTTCAGATATTCCGAAAAAAATTCATGAAGTTGCATTTTATTGACGTAGACTCAATATTAATCGAAGTTATTTGGCTGCAAAGTTAAATTTTGTTGAAAAAGTGTTAGAGATAACATCAGTCATAAATTTTATTTTAATATTGAGTCTAAGGTCAGATAAAAGATAAAATCGAGGATAAAATGCAAACTTTATGAATTTTCTGAGAATTTTTTGAAAAAATTCAACACGTGGCACCCTGTATATGACAGGTGGGAGAAAATTTTACTTTCCAATTTTGAAATCTACGGAAAAAATCGTTCAAGGGAAGTTTTTTCGTTTCCAATTTATTCGAACGGGCGAAAATCTAACAGCGGGGGGAGTCTCGGTGGATCACCCTGTACTTATGGATGATGGGTAGGATATAATATATTATATTATAATGTAATATTATGGATAGGATTTTTGTATATATTATTTATTTCATGTCAATGTAACACTTTGACAGGTGTACCTAATTAATATTGATTATTTAAAGAAGTGTAGGTACAATGTACAATCAGAGCTGCAATTTTGTATTTAAATGTAGCGCGTTTGCGACAGCACGAGTGTTGGCTGAAGTTCAAGCCAATGGGTGAAACCCATATCATCGCGTGAGCACATCAGCCAATCCATGAGCGGCATTAAGCCCGCGAGCACAGGATGCCGGCGACCCGGCCAGATTGGGCGTTTTCCATTTAAAACATTTGTGTCGGTTTGTGTCAGCTTGTGTTAGCTTGTGTCGATGAAACAAAGGAACACAGATCAAATGGAACACGTTTGTGTCGGTTTGTGTCGACACAAGTCGACTTGTGTCGCTAAATGGAAAACGCCCGTTATGTATATCATAACGGCGTTGCTGGTTGTGTGTTGTGTTGTGGTACGTACAGGTTGTCGGCCATCTTCGTCACAAAACATTTCAGACGCAAACGATGTCGATGTCAACAACAGTGAAATATGCCTACGTGCGTTTCGTTATGGACAATGTCCGTACTATTGTACCGATCGAAAACGTAAGGAAATTCGACGTCACGAAATTAAGTGTTTCGAAAAAATACCTCGTCAGGTACGGCGACGAGGAGGACTGGTGGGAGGCCACAATTGTACATGTGGGAGGTAATTATTCTATATGATATACCTAGATTGTTATAGTTTTATAAGTTATCGATGTTTACGGATAATTACCTTTTGGAAATGTTATGTCGAGTGTATAATACCTATAGTTTTTCTTGCAGCTGTTTTGGCGGGTGGGTGACGGGGTGGGGGTTATATAGTCGGGGTGCTTTTGTAGGAAAACCAGCTTCCATGTTGGCGGTTCAAACGACTTCTCAATCCGCTGGTTTTGCTATACAAAAGCTCCAGAACGAAAACCCCCCACTCGCCAAAATAGCTGAAAAGAAGTAGGTATATACCTAATGTTATTATGATATGGGGTTTGCCCTGATTTGTTTATACTGATGATTACCTAACAAAGATTCAAAATTAGCATATAATTTAAATATGGGCCTCTTTATAATATCTCAAAATATTGTTGTTTTCTTTCAAGCCTCCGAGGATGAAATCCGACGTATGATGGAAAAGAGAACGAGGGTACCCCCCATTAAAGGGCTCGTATCAGACACCGAAACTGAACCAGAGCCAGAGACAGAGTCAGTAAGGAAGCCGAAAAGTAAAAGGAACAATCCTAAAGCACATAATATCCTGAATGATGTGTACATTTCCAGATTTGAAGGAATGGTTGGGAAAAATGTATGTACCTATGTATATTATGTATATATTTATTGTAATTCAGAATGTTTGACATCATGGGGAGCCATGACTTTCGACATTTGGATCAGAAATTAGGCGTTTAGGTAAATTTTTATAAATACAATACCTACGATAAAGTTCACATATTAATAATAGTTTTTAATATCGAGCTTATTGGGACTTGGCAAATGCTTTATTTCCAACGAAATGTTAAATTGTATGACTCCTGAGATGTCAATCATTTTGAAACTTACTTTACCTATTTATTCTTTGCTAAAAACAATGTAGGGGTACCTATGTACTATCGTTTAAAAAAAAAACTGGTACAAAACTGTCAAACATGTCAAGATAAAATCAGTGAATTCTGCATTATGTGACCCGGTCTTTTCAAGATAGTAAAATTATAGGCGCTTTGACGTACCGAATTGATTGTCGATTTTGCAACAAGAACGCTTTTTTGGGGTACAAAACACTGATTTTAGTTTGACATGTTTGACAGTTTTGTACCAGTTTTTTTTGCAATCAATAGTAATTAGCTTACAATATTGCTGTTGTGCGCTCCCTTTTTATCTTATTTTTTTTTAACGCACTTCTCCAAACGAGAAGGCGCTTATGTCCTCGTTTTGTCCGTCCGTCCGTCACAGCATCTAGTCCTAGGGAAATAAACTTTTCTGAAAATTTCAACGCCAATTGATAGCTTCATAGTCTTCAGGCCTGAACCAAGAAAATTTTTTTCTATTTCAATAAACAACGAAAATATTAACAATTATACGTAACGATGTAATACGGAAGATTCTATATTTTAAAATAGGATTTGCAGTGCAATTTTCGACATGCGGCGAGGTACTTTAATTTGTAGAAATACATAGGCACATATTGGAGATTATATTATAATTAGAAAACACATTGGAAAAACTTTTGGGGCAAGAATTTTCACGCTATGACGTATGGTTCTAGAGTTGTGAATGTTTGAAAATGGCATTCACCAAAATTACAGCAGTGGTCATGAAGTTTTATAATTTTCAGATATTTCCACTTAATTTTCAACCGATTTTGTTGAAATGTAAAATTGATACGTATTATCCTCGGTATTATCAATGGTGAATCAACATGTTTATGTCAAAGTCAACTTTGACATTTTCAAAAACCGCCATTTTGAAATTCTACAAAATTTTACCGATTTCATTCAAATTGTAAACCTGCATGTATTTTCAATAGTGAATGAGCATGTATATCAAATTGAACTTTTTGACATTTCCAAAAGTCGCCATTTTGAATTTCTATAAATTTATACAACCGACATCATTCAAATTGAAAATGTGCACACATTTGCAATAGTAAAGCACTATGTTAATGTCAAATTGAACTTTTTGGAATTTTCAAATGCCGCCATTTTGGAATTCTACAAAATTCAACCGATTTTATTCAAATTGAAAACGTGCATACATTTGCAGTAGTAAAACAGTATCTTAATGTCAAATTGAAATTTTTGATATTTCCGAACCGAACGTCGCCATTTTTAAATTCTACAAATTTCAACCCGTGAATACGTTAAAAATATTAGGTACTTCTTGTATGCGCCCAACAGTATCATAAAAGTGAAACGATATATACCATTCCGGATCAGTTATGCGATGACGCATTTTCAGCCTTGTGTCGTTCATTAAATGAAGAAAGAGTTTATGTTTCTAAAACTGCAATTCGTTTGCTAATCTGAGAAAAAGGAAGTGCGCTCTTGAGCCTCACGCCCGTGAGGCATATTCGCTTGTTTATGAATACCTGCATCGTACTTACAGATTCTACAATTACAGATACCTGAAGTTGAAGTTCATGACTTGGAAGAACATGTGCATTTCGAAGGAGCAGGAAGTGTATCGAAGGTTCAAGTGGAGGATGAGGACATTGAGGATGCAGGAGGAAATGTTGGAGAAGTGGGAAGGATTGTTGAGAATGTGGAGAAAGCAGAGTTGACAGCAAAAGTGGAATGGCTGGAGCAAAAAGTTGACAAACTGGAAAAATTGAACCACAAACTTCAAGAATGTGTAATTCAAAGATTTGATGGTGAGTTTTTTTAATTATTATTGTTGACAAGTTAACATCTGCATGCCTGCAGCACTAGAATCTGCATGGCATTACTTCCTGGTCACCTTCTGCAATGTCGATTCTTAATTTCAATATACAGGGTATCCATTTTTCGAGTGCCACTGTGGAGATTTCGCTTATCTTTTAAGGCCCGCGTCTCGCTGTAAAACTGATTACATGCACTGCTCAAAAACTAATTGGTCGATTACTTTGATATTTTGCAAGAATTTATATAAAAATATTGTCTATCGAACGAAATAAAAACTTAAAAAAAATAATAACTTCAACCCAGAATTTGGAAAAAAAACTGTTTCAGAGTCTAAGTGTTAATTGAAACAGTTTTTTCCAAAACTCTAGGTCAAAAGTTATTGTTTTTTTTTTTTAGTTTCTATTTCGTTCGATATATAATGTTTGTATCCACATTCTTGCAAAATTTCAAAGTAATCGGCCAATTAGTTTTTGAGTACTACATGTATCCAGTTTTGCGCTTTTGAGCATCGAGACGCGGGCCTTAAGAGATACAAAGTCGGTTAAATTGGGGCAAACGAGGGACTCATCACTGTCAGCAACAACAGTACAAAATCTCTGCAATACTTCGGCAATACTCTGCAATACTTCCGCAATACTCGCCAGGCAATACTCTGCAATACCGAGAATATTGCTGCAACACCAGTACAAATTTTCAGCAGTGATTAGCCCCTCGGGAGCAAAGTTGCGCATAACAATAAAGCTAGATATTTCTTTTTTCTTTATTTTGGTTCCGACTACGTAGTGATTGAATAAAATGAATGTGTTCAGGAGTTTTGTTTTGTATACAAATCTGTATTCTGTCTACTCACTTTTGTTGATGTGCTTCAGAACTTATTGCAACAAGGGTGGCTGATCCACTTCCACCAATCGTTATCCCGGATCCTCCAATAGGCTGTAGAGTGGAAGGAAATGTAATACTGCATTTATGGTAAAATCTTTGAGCAATGATTGATTGAAATGGATTCCTCTTTAGGTTCACCTTGGCAGAGGGGTTTTTGTGCCTGCATGTACATTTGATGGCATTTGTCTCACCGCTCGGAGCAAAAAGAAGGATTCGATTTTTGTGAAGGAAATGTCGCTTGCTGTGTTTGGCAAATACACCTTGATGACCTCATCCGTCACAGGCTTAGCCTGTAACAGAACGAAGGCACCAGCAAAGCCAAAGCTAGACTGCACAAAAATGATGGCAATAGCTGGTGAGTAAAAATGACTGAGATTAAACATTAAGGCTAGTCCCAAGTAGATATTATTTTGATGAAACAGTACAATTGCGGACAAACAAATCATTGTCATTTCTGGCATCGAACCTCTAATCGCAAACTGTCTGAACGTACATCTGCCTTTGAAGGGTAACGTTGATATTCTGCATGCAATACTTTTCAATTTGCTATAATAATGTTTCTGGACTAGTGAAACAAATTTCTACTACCTCCCGGCTAGAACCAAATGTTTTGGTTGGTGTCCAAAAAAGTCCAATGCATGTTTTTTCTCTTTTGGGAAATTTGTTCAGGTATATTTTTATTTTGTCTTATAGACATTCTTAAACAACGAATTGAAGAGAGGGAAGAAGTTGGGGAAGTGGAAGAAGTAACTGCAAAAGTAAACAAATGGATTGCGGAAAAAATTCATGATCTTCTCCGTCCTCCCAGGACTCGAAAAGGCATGTAAAAACATCATCAATACTCATAATAATTATAAAGTTATATTTTCAATATGGGAATGTGATGTGATCATTCCAATAGTTCCAGGTGGACAAGAAGTGCAAGAAGAAGCCGCAGAAATGAGAGCTGGACAAAGACAAGATGAGCGAGACAGCAATTAATGTCTTGCATTTATATTTTGAGAATTTTCGTTTTCTTACGTTTTTTTTATTGTTTACCCATATTTTTTTAAACGCAATGAGCCGAGAATGAGGGAAGAATTGGAAGAAGGTAATCACATTAAATAAGTTTATCCATAATCTGGTTGATAATTTTGTTCTCTTTATCTAGGGAAATTCAACAGAGGAAAATCATGTACACTTGGTTGCAAAAAAAATCGCGTACACCCATTTTTCGCTGTATTAAATCAGTCTTTATTACTTTGTCAGTGTCAATGCCATACTACAATGGTCATACTGTCATAATGCCAAAGTTGATTGAGCAGTGTGGCAGCGTCAGCGTCACTGTCATGCCAGTTTATAAGCTATGTATTTGGAAAAATAAAGTCAAAATTCAGGAAAAGACACATTGACACCGCACAATGTTGGCGAATACTCGGTTGCTTGATTTTTCAAGTGTACGCGATTTTTTTTGCAATCAAGTGTAGGTAACTTGGAGAAATTGGAATGAAGCCTGAAGTATATTATGTGAGTGATTTTATTGTATTTCAAAGGTATTGGGCAACATGCATATGTAGTTGATTTGGTTTTTTGTTTCTATTGCTATACATTTTTTTTTTACATTATTAATAGATACACAGATTTTTTCATTCATACGTACCACTTTGAATATGTGTTTCAATACAATATTTTGACGTGAAACGTTTTCTACATAAATCTTGTTCCCATATAAGAAATTATCGGTCTTCAATGTAAAAATTTTGCACACCATTAAGAAGTCCCCTGATGAAGTTTGTATTACGGTGTCGTTTGTCTTCTTTGGTTTTTTGTAATCGGTGCTATGTATCAACATTCCATCAAACACACAACGGTTGAATTCAAATGCATTTGTTAAATCGCCAGTACTCTCGAAGTTTAATGATGAATTTGTTGATAACCGTAACTGAGTTACATGCTCCTGAACTAGAGACCCGTGACCTAAGAAGGTAACTCCTTCATTTTTCTGTGCGAAAACACTTCTTCTTGGTGACCATAGATCATTGCAAAATGTTTTACATGTTTCGGTCAATTCATTATTCTTGTTTACAGTGCTGATGAATATGTTCCTGTTGAGTATCTTTTTGGAAATTTGCTTTACCACGCCAACGGGTCCTGCCACTTGTTTTTTGATGTTATATATGCCCGACTCAAAAGGAAAGGCACTAGTCGCCCATAGTGGACCACTCCTTTTCACGCTGTCGACTAGATGTAAGAGCGAGTGAACATTATAACTCATGGCGCTCTCGCCATAATACAGTCCCATTTGCTTAACAAATTTTCTCAAGCACCATTCGGCTTCATTTAACTCTTGCAGTGCAATGCTTTCTTGTAATAAGTTGAAAATTGCTTTGATCAGCAGGCAAAAGTGATCCAGATATTGGTCCTTCAAAATTGATGTTAAACATGGTATTGAGTAAAACAGCAGCCAGCTCCGCCATTCGCTGGCTTTCCATTTGGCTTTTTCATTTATTGACCTTGGTAGACGATGGATCTCGTGTGGTGGTTTTGTTGTCAAAAGTCTTTCATTCACCGCTTTCAGGCTGTTCGGTTTTCCTATATAATAGGTATGCCTGCTTTCAGGAGTAAATGTTGTCCAAATCTCCCAAAGCTGTCTCACCACACCTGAGGAAAAAATAATCATAAAGTCTTCAATCTGAAGACCCAGAACGCTCCAACAAAACCTAGGTACGATCGCCCTCACGGAAAACTAGTACAGTAGGTTATACTAAATTCTGGGTTGGTATCGCGATGACATAATTAAATTAAGCTGGAAATTCGTCGAATTTGTTGTGCACTAGTTTTCCGTGGAAGTGATGGTATCTGTAATAATTATTGATGCTTTCTGAAATACACTTGGAAATGTTTAGGATAAGAAAGTAAAGTGCGATAAAATTCGAACATCCTCAAGTTGGCTGTGATTATCTCGAATTTTTCCTTTCCGAGAGAGTCGCGCGGCCAGACGCTCAGTCAAATTGCGGACGTTTGAATTTGATCGGACGTTATGACTATGCGACCAAAGTAAGCTATACATTTTGAGAAGCCTTTTTTTATTCACTGAATTTCCACTTACCTAGAATTACTCCGTGCATGTAGTCTGGAGGGAATGACCAAACTGCATCCATTAGGGGAAGAGACAATATTAAAGCCGAAGGTCCTTTTACTCCCCGCACTTTCTCTGTGAAGCCTGTTGCTATCACATTATCCAAATCTTGCGCGTGAGACATTGAAGTCCTCAACAATACATTGTCTTCTTGAAAAGGGTATTTCACCACCCTGTTCACAGCAACACCCTCCTGGTAGCACCAACTGCAACCGTAATATCCGTTGTATTGTACCCTGTTTTGCAACAGTGGCCTTGCCACAGAATCACAAACGCAAAATAATGGTGCTAGTTTGAAATTAGTTGCTTTTCCGTCTTTGAGAACTGTCACTCCTTTATTCAACAATGATTTGGCTTGGTCAGCAAATGATTCCATGAATGTATTCATCAGGTGAACATCCGGTTCTCCACTCCCTATCCAAATTCCGGCAAATATTTGGTGTTTGAATCTTTCCTTCAATGGCAATTCGTTTATCAAGCATTGTATAGGCCACATGCTTAATTTTGACGAGTGGAAAATGGGTGCTCCATCCGTACTAAAGTTGTACGTTAGTTGGAAAGGCGATTTTTCACTCAACTCCTTGTAAATCAGCCCATCGTGGATGTCTCGAATATCGCTAGTTCCGGTCGTTTCTGGTTTTATCAAAATTTGATCGTTTTCCAATATTGCTTCAATCTGTGGTACCATATTTACCGATATAAATATGTTTTTACTTTGAGGGCCCACTTCTTGCTCTAAGCCACAAGCGGCATTTGGACAAATGACAGTTTTAGTGATTATTTCGGTTTTTTGTTTAGGTCCATCCACCACTGATTTACAAGTGGCACAATAAAATGAGGTCAACAGATCGTCTGCTTTTGGATCAAATTTTTTGTCGACGATATAATTTGATGTATGGAAGTCATCTTCATCCAAGTTAGCACAAACTTTTAAAAGCATGAAAAAGTCATTTCGAACTTCGTTTGTTAGATTATGCTTTAAGGTAAGTCCATATACCATTGTAAGAACCGCCTGTTGACTCAGTCCACTTGCAGGAAACATCAAATTGTCGTTTTCGATATCGTCGTCGTTGCCGGCGTCAAAGAGTGGGATGCCCTCGTTACTGGTTTCAAGCACAGATGGATCTTCAGGTTCTTCCACATCTTCATCACCGCTGATATCACTGTAAACACTGTTTCCATTCCTTTCTCCAAAGCTCATGTCGTAAGTCCTTGAATGAAACATTGTGTTATTAAATCAACTTTGCCGAATCGAGATTTCTCATAAAATACCTACCCATTATTGAAGTCTGAAGAGTCTTCACCATTGCAGTTTTCAGCAGGTAAGTTTTCTGCAATACCTTCCCTGGGTGGGGTTTCTGCAATTTTTTTACTTTTAGTATCAACTCACTATCAAGACTTATTATAAATTAATCAAAAAATTATTGGTTATTGGTTGATATTTTGTACTTACTCATTATTTTGCCATAAACAGTTTACTAAAATCGTTTTGAAATTACGAAAATACATGGGTTCGAAAGACCACCCTTTGACCATCCATAACTTCAAAATAAAAGACCGATTCTTTTTATATTTTTCCAGCACTCTAGGTACTACCTTTTCATATAACGCACCTTCCTGCATTGCATTGTACATTTTATTCTGGGACACCTGTATACCTATGACATTTTCACTTTATGACTTTGACGGGACACTGGCCACTGGTCGAATTACGAATTTAGATAGAAAAAGTTTGCTCTGCGAATTAATTTTCCCCCAATAATACCTACATTGAAATTGAAAGGAACTTATTTGTAACAGGGATACAAAATTTAAATTAAGCCGTATACATAGGTTATATTCACCTGCTGGTTTGAACTTTTTCTTCCAGCGTCTTGAAGTTGAATCGCTCACATTTGGTGAATACAAATACCGTTTGTAGGTTCTTTTGAACGCTGACGCTGCATTTTCCATCTTGTAATTACATAACACTGTAACCACGAGCAAACAATGGCTAGAACTCTAAATTAATGACGGCGGATATCTAACGGTTTTTTCGAACCTAATATATGTGTTTGCGCATCTGTCCCCACCATGTGAAGAGCGTGCGGCTGTGAAAATCAGGGTTTTCCGCCATACAGCCTCATAGAAAGTGTTAGTGGCTCTATGGGGTCAGTGTAGAGTGATGTATAATATGCCACCATATAGCCCCATAGAAGGTATATGGAGCTGTATGGGGGCCAGCGCAGACTTGAATATGCCACCATATAGCCCCATAGAAACTGTAAAGGTGTGTATAGGGTCAATGCAAAGTGATGGACATGCCACTATACAGCCCTATAGAAAGTGTACAGGGCTGTATGGATGTCAGCACAGAGTAGTGGATGCCCCACTATAGAACACTATAGGAAGTCTATAGGGGTGGATGGGGTTAGTGCAGATATGAATATGCCACCATATAGCCCCATAGAAACTGTAAAGGGCTGTATAGGGTCAATACAACATGATAGATATGCCACTATACAGTCTCATAGGAAGTGTACAGGGATGAATGGGGCCGCTACAGACATATGAATATACCAACATACATCCTATTAGGAGGTATACAGTAGGGTGGGCCGAAAAAATGAAAATTTGCCAAATCGAAAAATAATAGTGCGGAAAACTTGTATTCGAGCTTTATAAGTATTCCTATGAAAATTTGAAAAAAATTAATTTAGGTCTTGGGGTGCCACAAAGCACTTGAAATTTAAAAAAATTGAAATTCTTTGAATTATTTTTTTTTAAATCCAGGCATTTTTTCCAATTTTTTTTTGCCGAAGGCTTGTATTGGGTCTTTGACATTGTGTGTACAATTTTTTGTTTCAATTAGTCAAGTTTTTGATTTTTACATGACATTTTCTGAAATGAATGGATTTTTTTCAAATATTAAAAGTTTCTAATGTCCTGTAGAACCAAAAATCTTGACTAATTGAAACAAAAAATTGTACACACAATGTCAAAGACCCAATACAAACCTTCGGCAAAAAAAAATTGGAAAAAAAGCATGGATTTAGATAAAAGAAAAATTCAAAGAATTTCAATTTTTTTAAATTTCAAGTGCTTTGTGGCACCCCAAGACCTAAATTAATTTTTTTCAAATTTTCATAGGAATACTTATAAAGCTCGAATACAAGTTTTCCGCACTATTATTTTTCGATTTGGCAAATTTTCATTTTTTCGGCCCACCCTAGTATACAGGGCGATACACGTGTAATCCTATCGGGGTAAATGGTGAAAATTCACCTTCAAATACACCTATAGGAGCCCATAGGGCCCCTATAGCTTTTTCTATGGTTGTTCTATGGAGCATTTGCAACAGGGATATTTTTCCTGAGTACTAATGTGCCTGTTGGTGCCCGAGTCGAAACGATGGTCGAAATTTTTGAACAACAATGTTCCGAGAATGTCGTTGTTTTCGTTCAAAACGACAATAATGGAGTGACTCTCATTCCAGTAGATAATGTGATAATCGAAATAGCAGATGAAGTTGATGTCGTTGAAGTCGAAAAGGAAAGGAAAAGCAGGTACCTACGTTATAGTTTGTAAAGCCGTATCTCGCGGTATCGTTCACCCTTTCTATTCGACGTCCTTTGCACAACGCTCTTTGTTTTGTTAACACGTCATGTCCAGTTGAACTGTAAATATTCATGAACTTTTTGTTTTTTATCATAAATCTGATTTTGCAGTTTATTTGGTATTTTTTTGATTCTCCCAATCCTAACTATCTGCCATCTCGGAATCAATCACCTTTTATTACAATTTTAACCCGTAAGATGATGATAGTGATAATAGTATCGGTCACGGTACAAGAGAGTTCTTTCCGAGTGCGAAAAGGTCCAGGAAGCAAAATGCACATACTTAAATAGCTATACCGCTCATGAACCTATTGCGCATTCTGCTGCGCCGCGTAACAAAAGGAGTTAGAGAATGACGCCATCTTGATGGTTAATTTCCAGTGTATCTCAAAATACCGAGCTATATAGCTACCACAAAATATCCTAAGGCCCGTGAAACTGATCAAACCTTCTGCAATTTTACAATAGCGATCCAGTTTTCTCAAGTACCATCACGTAAGTGTACTTAGTTTTCTTGAAATTACGAAATACTCACATCGAGTTGGATGGTTGGGAGTCACTGTACTCTGAGTAAACGAAAGGGTGTGAAGTTAGCCGCTGATTCTCGCAGCCGCTGATTCGGCGAGGATAGCCGAGCCCGAGCGCAACTTACAATGGGAAAAACATGCAAATCAGCGGCTGGCTGCCGCCGCAAAGACGTAAATATTAGCGGCTGGCGGCTAACGCCTGGCAGCTTGATGTTGGATTGTTGGCTGCTGACCACGACAGTCGTGACGTCCAAATTAGCTGCTGCAAAAATGGAATTATTCCTGTTAGAAACAAATCAAAACTTGGTGAAAATGATTTAAAACTACCCTCAAACTGTCGGGCACAGATAAATTCGCGGAGACCTCATTGGTCCGAAAACCCCGGGGGAAAAACAACCCCAAACAAGTTTTACTATAAGTACTCAAAAATGACACATTTGGGAAATTGAATCAGAACCCACACTACGCAGGCAACGTTCACTAGGGCCGTGTGCATCGATCCCACGCAAAATCGAAACTTGCAAGTACACCCCGGGAAAGAAACAACCCCTAACAAGTTATACCAAAAAAGGTCAAAAATGATACATTTGGGAAATTGATTCAGAATTCACACCACGCCGGCATCGTTCACGAGGGTCGTGTGCATCTATCCCACCCAAATTTGAGACTTGCAAGTACACCCCGGGGGAGAAACAACCCCTAACAAGTTATACTACTATAAGTACTCAAAAATAACACATTTGGGAAATCGAACCAGAACCCACACCAAGCAGGCAACGTTCACTAGGGCCGTGTGCATCGATCCCACGCAAAATCGAAACTTGCGAGTACACCCCGGGGAAGAAACAACCCCTAACAAGTTTTACTATAAGTACTCAAAAATGACACATTTGGGTAATCGATTCAGAATTCACACCACGCAGGCATCGGTCACGAGGGTCGTGTGCATCTCTCCCACCTAAATTCGAGACTTGCAAGTGCACCCCGGGGGAGAAACAGCCCCTAACAAGTTTTACTATAAGTACTCAAAAATAACACATTTGGGAAATCGAACCAGAACCCACACCACGCCGGCATCGTTCACGAGGGTCGTGTGCATCTATCCCACCCAAATTTGAGACTTGCAAGTACACCCCAAGGGAGAAACAACCCCTAACAAGTTATACTACTATAAGTACTCAAAAATAACACATTTAGGAAATCGAACCAGAACCCACACCACGCAGGCAACGTTCACTAGGGCCGTGTGCATCGATCCCACGCAAAATCGAAACTTGCAAGTACACCCCGGGGAAGAAACAACCCCTAACAAGTTTTACTATAAGTACTCAAAAATGACACATTTGGGAAATCGATTCAGAATTCACACCACGCAGGCATCGGTCACGAGGGTCGTGTGCATCTCTCCCACCTAAATTCGAGACTTGCAAGTGCACTCCGGGGGAGAAACAGCCCCTAACAAGTTTTACTATAAGTACTCAAAAATAACACATTTGGGAAATCGAACTAGAACCCACACCACGCCGGCATCGTTCACGAGGGTCGTGTGCATCTATCCCACCCAAATTTGAGACTTGCAAGTACATCCCGGGGGAGAAACAACCCCTAACAAGTTATACTACTATAAGTACTCAAAAATAACACATTTGGGAAATCGAACCAGAACCCACACCACGCAGGCAACGTTCACTAAGGCCGTGTGCATCGATCCCACGCAAAATCGAAACTTGCAAGTACACCCCGGGAAAGAAACAACCCCTAACAAGTTTTACTATAAGTACTCAAAAATGACACATTTGGGAAATCGATTCAGAATTCACACCACGCAGGCATCGGTCACGAGGGTCGTGTGCATCTCTCCCACCCAAATTTGAGACTTGCAAGTACACCTCGGGGGAGAAACAACCCCTAACAAGTTATACTACTATAAGTTCTCAAAAATAACACATTTGGGAAATCGAACCAGAACCCACACCACGCAGGCAACGTTCACTAGGGCCGTGTGCATCGATCCCACGCAAAATCGAAACTTGCAAGTACACCCCGGGGAAGAAACAACCCCTAACAAGTTTTACTATAAGTACTCAAAAATGACACTTTTGGGAAATTGATTCAGAATTCACACCACGCAGGCATCGGTCACGAGGGTCGTGTGCATCTCTCCCACCTAAATTCGAGACTTGCAAGTGCACCCCGGGGAAGAAACAACCCCTATCAAGTTTTACTATAAGTACTCAAAAATTATACACATATGGGAAATCGAACCAGAACCCACACCACGCCGGCATCGTTCACGAGGGTCGTGTGCATCTCTCCCACCCAAATTTGAGACTTGCAAGTACACCCCGGGGGAGAAACAACCCCTAACAAGTTATACTACTATAAGTACTCAAAAATAACACATTTGGGAAATCAAACCAGAACCCACACCACGCCGGCATCGTTCACGAGGGTCGTGTGCATCTCTCCCACCCAAATTTGAGACTTGCAAGTACACCCCGGGGGAGAAACAACCCCTAACAAGTTATACTACTATAAGTACTCAAAAATAACACATTTGGGAAATCAAACCAGAACCCACACCACGCAGGCAACGTTCACTAGGGCCGTGTGCATCGATCCCACGCAAAATCGAAACTTGCAAGTACACCCCGGGGAAGGAACAACCCCTAACAAGTTATACTACTATAAGTACTCAAAAATAACACATTAGGGAAATCAAACCAGAACCCACACCACGCAGGCAACGTTCACTAGGGCCGTGTGCATCGATCCCACGCAAAATCGAAACTTGCAAGTACACCCCGGGGAAGAAACAACCCCTAACAAATTTTACTATAAGTACTCAAAAATGACACATTTGGCAAATCGATTCAGAATTCACACCACGCAGGCATCGGTCACGAGGGTCGTGTGCATCTCTCCCACCTAAATTCGAGACTTGCAAGTGCACCCCGGGGGAGAAACAGCCCCTAACAAGTTTTACTATAAGTACTCAAAAATGACACATTTGGGAAATCGAACCAGAACCCATACCACGCCGGCATCGTTCACGAGAGTCGTGTGCATCTATCCCACCCAAATTTGAGACTTGCAAGTACACCTCGGGGGAGAAACAACCCCTAACAAGTTATACTACTATAAGTTCTCAAAAATAACACATTTGGGAAATCGAACCAGAACCCACACCACGCAGGCAACGTTCACTAGGGCCGTGTGCATCGATCCCAAGCAAAATCGAAACTTGCAAGTACACCCCGGGGAAGAAACAACCCCTAACAAGTTTTACTATAAGTACTCAAAAATGACACATTTGGGAAATCGAACCAGAACCCACACCATGCCGGCATCGTTCATGAGAGTCGTGTGCATCTATCCCACCCAAATTTGAGACTTGCAAGTACACCTCGGGGGAGAAAGAACCCCTAACAAGTTATACTACTATAAGTTCTCAAAAATAACACATTTGGGAAATCGAACCAGAACCCACACCACGCAGGCAACGTTCACTAGGGCCGTGTGCATCGATCCCACGCAAAATCGAAACTTGCAAGTACACCCCGGGGAAGAAACAACCCCCAACAAGTTTTACTATAAGTACTCAAAAATGACACATTTGGGAAATCGATTTAGAATTCACACCACGCAGGCATCGGTCACGAGGGTCGTGTGCATCTCTCCCACCTAAATTCGAGACTTGCAAGTGCACCCCGGGGGAGAAACAACCCCTAACAAGTTTTACTATAAGTACTCAAAAATGACACATTTGGGAAATCGAACCAGAACCCACACCACGCAGGCAACGTTCACTAGGGCCGTGTGCATCGATCCCACGCAAAATCGAAACTTGCAAGTATACCCCGGGGAAGGAACAACCCCTAACAAGTTATACTACTATAAGTACTCAAAAATAACACATTAGGGAAATCAAACCAGAACCCACACCATGCAGGCAACGTTCACTAGGGCCGTGTGCATCGATCCCACGCAAAATCGAAACTTGCAAGTACACCCCGGGGAAGAAACAACCCCTAACAAATTTTACTATAAGTACTCAAAAATGACACATTTGGCAAATCGATTCAGAATTCACACCACGCAGGCATCGGTCACGAGGGTCGTGTGCATCTCTCCCACCTAAATTCGAGACTTGCAAGTGCACCCCGGGGGAGAAACAGCCCCTAACAAGTTTTACTATAAGTACTCAAAAATGACACATTTGGGAAATCGAACCAGAACCCATACCACGCCGGCATCGTTCACGAGAGTCGTGTGCATCTATCCCACCCAAATTTGAGACTTGCAAGTACACCTCGGGGGAGAAACAACCCCTAACAAGTTATACTACTATAAGTTCTCAAAAATAACACATTTGGGAAATCGAACCAGAACCCACACCACGCAGGCAACGTTCACTAGGGCCGTGTGCATCGATCCCACGCAAAATCGAAACTTGCAAGTACACCCCGGGGAAGAAACAACCCCTAACAAGTTTTACTATAAGTACTCAAAAATGACACATTTGGGAAATCGAACCAGAACCCACACCATGCCGGCATCGTTCATGAGAGTCGTGTGCATCTATCCCACCCAAATTTGAGACTTGCAAGTACACCTCGGGGGAGAAAGAACCCCTAACAAGTTATACTACTATAAGTTCTCAAAAATAACACATTTGGGAAATCGAACCAGAACCCACACCACGCAGGCAACGTTCACTAGGGCCGTGTGCATCGATCCCACGCAAAATCGAAACTTGCAAGTACACCCCGGGGAAGAAACAACCCCCAACAAGTTTTACTATAAGTACTCAAAAATGACACATTTGGGAAATCGATTTAGAATTCACACCACGCAGGCATCGGTCACGAGGGTCGTGTGCATCTCTCCCACCTAAATTCGAGACTTGCAAGTGCACCCCGGGGGAGAAACAACCCCTAACAAGTTTTACTATAAGTACTCAAAAATGACACATTTGGGAAATCGAACCAGAACCCACACCACGCCGGCATCGTTCACGAGGGTCGTGTGCATCTATCCCACCCAAATTTGAGACTTGCAAGTACACCCCGGGGGAGAAACAACCCCTAACAAGTTATACTACTATAAGTACTCAAAAATAACACATTTGGGAAATCGAACCAGAACCCACACCACGCAGGCAACGTTCACTAGGGCCGTGTGCATCGATCCCACGCAAAATCGAAACTTGCAAGTACACCCCGGGGAAGAAACAACCCCTAACAAGTTATATTATACTATAAGTGCTTGAAAAAAATGACGTGGAAAAAATAGGTACTATTTTGTCTCTGTTACAAAATACTTTGTTACTTTGTCTACAAAATACTGTTACTCTTACTACAAAACACTATTTTGTTTACTTTGTTACTAGTCAACAGTCAACTAGTCCCAATAAATTGACGCTGACACCGCGCAGGGAATATTCAGGAACGCCGTCCGCCCCCGAAGGATTTGAATTCAGCCCGCGCACTATGAACCGAGGGGAGGAATCCACTTGTTAAATTGAAAACAAAAATGCAATTACTCCAGTCCTTATTTCAATCAGCCCATCAAGTGCTTCCACTCAATATTAAGATGTTAGTGTGGAAAATTCAGAATGCTTACCTTCGTCACATGATAAAGTCGTCCTACTACTACTGCTATCACTGTTTAGATGCCGTTCTGCATCACTCGGTTCTACACCAAACCGATCGAGCACCAAACTTTAAACTAATACACTCAACCTCACTATTTTCTGTATAAGAAAAAATGTCTCCACACATGTATGTACTCACTCTGCAACAATCCTACTAAGTTTATTGGAAAGTGCGGTATCATGAGTTCCTGTTTTACTACTCACTTTGTAGATTTCAATTAATCAACGCATTCAGAGATAACGGACGTCGTGTAACTACGATCTGACTTATCAATCAACCGGCCGCCATATTGTACAATCGACAATGACACCCCGCGCCTGCGCTCTGCACTTTTCACAGGAGTTCTCAAATAGGGGTCCTGATATTACTAGGTAGTAGTAGTAGGTACTGGTACTATTATTATTACTGTTTTACGTTGTTGTTGAGTAATCTTTGTTGTAAAGGAACCCTGGATGTTGGGGAAGATGTAATTTTGTTGATAAATTTCTTTCTCTCTATTGTTATTCATGGGATAGCAGTGATGGCACTGTGGGTATTGTGTACGGAATAGTACGGATGTAGGTACCGTATGATTCAAACCATTCCGATTGGGGTAGGCTGTGACATGGTCAAATTCCGGGATGTAAAGAACTGAAAATGCAAAATATCCAATAAAGCACAAAAGACCAAAAATGAAAATATCTAAAACGCAAAAAAATCAAAAATACAAAAGTTCTAAGGTAAAAAAAGTCCAAAATACAGAAGATCTAATTTCGAAATATCTGAATTTTGAACTACAAAAGATTGAAATGACAAATGATTTAAACTAGGGTAGAGAGGGGAGGTTCGGACATGAGGCACCTCCGGACGTTCCATATTAACCGCCTTGTGGGCTCCTACAAAAGGTCCAAAGTTTTAAAGATCAATAATACCTCGAAAAATACAAAAGGTCTCAAGTTTCCTTCTCCTTTTCTGCCAGGGTTCGAGAACGAAATCCAACATAGAAACGAAAGCATGCTTCTCACAGCTCTGTTCCTTACACGAAAATATCAAATCGGAACGTGGAACGAAATCTTTTGAACACTCCTGTCAAGTAACCGAAAATGAACGAAATTTTAATGAACGAAATAGTGTAGGGAGAAGAACGAAAATGGTAGAAAAATGTGGAGAACGAAACTATCACTAAACATCAAGTATGGAAACGGAATAAGTAACGATACGTGAGGAACGAAAAGGATCGAAACTCTCCATAATATGAGAGTAAAGGTGCGTTCAGTCAGCTTATTTAGCCGCAAGTTTTAGTTTTAGTCGTAAGCGCAGCGATGCTCGTTGGCTGTCATGAACCAGACTCCTCAGATCAGCCAATAAGCGATTCTGCGCTTACGACTAAAATTAAAACTTGCGGCTAAATAAGCTGACTGAACGCACCTTTACAGTAACAATTAGATCCGAGATTAGATCTCTTCTCTAGCAAACGAAACGACGGGAGAAAAAAGATCGAAACTCTCGGAATGTGAACGAGATTGGGTACAAGTCTTATTTGAACATACCATAATACTAGGCTTTACCGTCCAACAACTTTACCCGTTCATCCTTTCGTCTGTCTAGGCTAGGCCTCCCCAAGGCTGGTCGACGTTATGTTGTACTATAGGTTGCCTCATCCAGTTTATGAGTGACGTCACAAGATACCCTCCGGGAACTTGATTTTGGCTGAAACTGATGTCGCTTTTTTCGTTTGACATTTCGGATCTTATTTCAACGGAAATCCACCAAATTTCTGAACTGGAAATTGTGATTTTTAAAATCAAATATGAGTTGGGCAACACTAATTTGAACTTTGTTTTCTCTTTCTAATTTTAAAATCGCAATTTGGGTGTTTTTGAAGAAAAAAAAGTTCGGCACGGCTGCGGTTCGATCCCACTGCCTTCCTGTTGAAAGTCACGTTCTTAACCAATGAGCTACCCGGTGACAGATGCGCCGATCGCTTCACCTCGTGATAACGTTAGCGCCTTGTTCTTGGTCTTGACAGTTCGGCGGTTCAAATTGTGTTTTGGTGAATAAAAGCATGCCCGATTCATTTAAAAACCACCAATCGTTGAATGTGCAATAACCATTTCTCGTCCAGTTCAGAAATTTGGTGGATTTCCGTCGAAATAAGATCCGAAATGTCAAACGAAAAAAGCGACATCAGTTTCACCCGAAATCAAGATCCCGGAGGGTATCTTGTGACGTCACTCATAAACTGGATGAGGCAACCTATTGGCGAAAATCTTTTCCGCGTGGTGGCGCTGTACGCAATAAAACATGGTGGCCCAAGAGGCCTTGACAAATAGGTAGTAAACGCAGTGCGCATTTACATCACAACAGCTGTCAACAGTGATAGCTGTGAGTGAAAGCGTAACAGTCACGAACTCGTAACAGTGGGCCAAGAACTGGAGGTTCGTTGGGAATGGAATTTCGTTGCAGTATCTCTAACTTATTTTTGTTTTAGAAAATGCCGATAATACAGATTCATTTGCCCAATATTTATGGTCATGTTGGTGACCAAATCAGCCCCCTCTCGACATAGTGCGAAGAAGTGATTGAGGCAGGTCATTTAATCGTGTGTGGGGTGACTGGGGCTCACTGTGACTGAGACTCTTGGGCTTTGTTATGTCTCATAAATGGATAATTGAAAACCATTTGGAGGTTGGGTTCTGTGGACCAGTTGTTAGAACAGTGTTGTGAACTCGTGAAGCCATCTCCGATAAGCCATTGAGAGCAGACGGAGAGCCTGGAGATCAACGCCAGCGGTATTGAGAGAAGATACCTGGCCTGCAAATCAGAATCCGTCACTCGCCTCATCAGTTCAGATTTAGAACAACTTAATCGTTATGAATATATTTTCCATTGTAGAAACACTAACATCAACCGATGAGCTATGATTAAACTTATGATTGAAGAATACTCAATTATTATTGATAAACTATGATTTTTATTATTCTAGACAGCGGTAAATGCTTATTAGCTACTGAAATTTCACTTTACAGTCATTGTATGAGTCGTACGATTACTCCAAAAGAATGTTTATCTTTCTGGCCTAAACGGTGATTGTTGGCACATTTTCGTGATGCGTCCTGTTGTACCTATGCCTTGTCTTGTGGGGGCTTAGTATTTCCACCTTGTGTGCAAGGGGCTCACACAACTCAACATCTGTAATGTAAAATAAGCATTCAGAGATTGCATTTTTCGGCCAGCATTTCACCAACTTACGTATCGTTTTTTGCAGCTGCATTGTGCATTGTGTCCATCGGCGTATACTAACGCAGTAATTCAAGTCAAACTACAACCGCAGAGCTACAACACTCACTCGCTCACATTCACGACGATGTGGAAAACAAGGAAGACAAAAAAATTTATTATTTTTCAACTGTCAAAACTGTCAATATTCTTATGATTTGGAGTAGGTACTGTCAACTGTCGAGTGCTACTGCGCTACGGCGCTGGGCTGTGCGCTGGGTACCTATTTGTCAAGGCCCCTTGGGCCACCATGTTTGACTGCGTTCAGCGCATTCTGGTGGCCGCTGATTTTCGCCAATAGTACAACATAACGTCGACCAGCCTTGAGGCCTCCCCGTCTATCGGCTTTGCCTGTCTATCCGTTCGCCTGTCCAGGCTCGCTCGTCTGTTGGCTTTGTATTGTCCGTTCATCCTTTCGCCTGTTCAAGTCTTCCCGTCAATCCCGTCCATCGAACTCGCCCGTTCATCTGGTCGCCTTCCCAGGCTTTCTCGTCCATCAACATTGCCCGTACATCAACAACCCCATCAAGAACTGAAGGATGAGTGATGACTTATATAAACCAGAGTTTTGCTCCTGATTTCAATCACATACTTGATATTCCATGCACACTAACATGTTCAAAAATTCGGTGACCGGACAATTCTTCGCCGGACAATTCTTCGCGTCGGAAACTTTGGAGCTCTAATGAGGCCCAGTGTGAGTGTGATATTTAGAGCCCTATTCCCCACTGGGTTTTTACGTAGCGTTTCAACCCTTGCTGAGCCCCCTTGTCTCTACAAGTATCGCTTGGGATCTTGATGAATCCCCTTGGGTATCTCAAATTTTCTGGAGACTTGCTTTGCCCTTATACAGCCTTGGACAGTTCCTCAGAGCCCTATTAGGCCCCCTTGTCTTCATGTCGCATTTGTAGCCCTGCTGAGCTCCTTTCTATCTTGCATTAGTTTTCAAAGCTCTATAGTTAGCTCCTGTTTGTCTTTCTGTCTTGGTCGGAATCCTACTGGCCCCCTTGTGTCTTTAAGTGTCGTTTGGAGCCCTAGTGAGCCCCATCAGTCCCTCTTGCGATATTCACAGCCCTATCCTCTCTTGGTCTACATTGTAGTGGTTTAGGCTCTGCTGAGCACCCTTGTGTCTTCTAATGTCGTTTAGAGCCCCATTGAGCCCCTCATGCCTTTTTGTGTTATTCGAAGCCCCATCTAGCCTTGTTTTGACATTGTGGCAATTTGAGCCTGCTAGCCCCCTTGTGTCTTAAAGTATCGTTGAGGGCCCTAGTGAGCCCTTCCAGGTCTTCTTGTGATATTCAGGGTCCCATCCTCTCTTGTGTATACACTGTAGGATTCAAAGTCTTGCTGAGCCCCCTTGTGTCTTGAAGTGTCATTTAGAGCCCCAAATAAGCCCGGTCATGCGCGGGCGCAATGCTTACGAAGAATTGTCCAGCAAAGAATATTCCGCGCGAAGAATTGCCCGGCGAAAAATTGTCCGGCGAAGAATTGTCCTAGCACCAAAGATTCGTCCCTAATCCCGATCCCATTCCGAGAGTTTCGATCGATCTTTTTCGTTCTCGCTCAGACGTTATCACTCGATCTTCCAAGTGTGATGTTTCGTTCATTTTCGTTCCCCAAATATCGCAACTACTTTCATTTCCATAGTATTTTGTTCTCAATATTTTTGTTTTTAGCTATTTCAATGAGAGTTGCGTTTACATTATTAAAGTTCCGTTCTTTATTTCAGTCGCACCGATTCCGTTCATAATAGGTTTCATTGCCACTTTTGTTTCACGCGTATTTGATCATTTTCGTTTCTATCATGAGCTGCAGAACAAAACCGTAATGGGAACGCGTTCTCGATCCCTGTTTTCAACCCAATCGGATAAGCAGATGCTTTTTTGACTCAAGTTAACTACCTACCACTCAAGGGTTATTTCGTCTTTTCCAGACCTAAGATTGTCTTAGATGTCTTTACCTAGTGAGTCTGGAAAAGAACGAGGAAACTTGTGTCAAAAAAAACAAATCCTTTATCTGGTGGGTCTGAAAAAAAAAGTCTTCGAGCTTATCAGAATGGTAGATACTGTCGTGTTTTAATGCGATTTATTCTGATCAAGCAAACAACTCTTTCAAATTAAAGCAACGTCTATTGTGTTCCAATGATAACTGAGAGATGACTTTTCAAGACAGTGTTTTGTTTGGACCAAAAACTAATCAAAAGATAACAATGCTAATACATTACAGATACATGACGAATCACATTTAACGGAACAAGAGTTCTGAAAACTAAAGAGAAAAACGAGGGGTGGGCTGAAAGACACACGAGGACACCAGGGGACCGATAGGGGTTTATATGCTATAGGTGGTTTTCCTATTACAGTGCGCAAGCGTTGGGGTGTCAGTATTCGACCAGCACGGCGATTCTGTAAATCGTTATATCGTTTTTTCACTACTAGCTGTGAAGTATGCCATTATTGACCTGTTTAGAGGTCGTGAAGTGAAATTTCACAACCTGTTGTAAAATCAGATAGGCCGGGCATATTATTAACCGCTTCGTCCGATTAACGTACACAATCAAACAGGCCGTGCATATTATCAACCGCTTCGTATGATTGACGTTTGGCGACTTGGCGTTTGAATCTCTCAAATTTTGGACAACGGCAGCTCATTTACACGAAAAGGTCGAAAAATTGTTTGACCGGATCTTATTTAATGAAGAACTTGATGTGGTGTACGTGAATTTGGTTAGTTTTGTGAAAAAACAGCTAAAGGTCGAATGATCAGTTGGTCAGTACAACATATAACCTCACATTATCTACTTTTTTGGAATTATTCCCAATTACCTGTGTTCACTTCTCGATTAGCACACATATCATTTACAATCTGTTATTGTTAGAGCATGCAGTTTTCTCAAAAGGGAGCAGTTCTTGAAAGTTGCCTACGTTTTCATGTACCTAAATCGTTTTTGGTTTTTTATTTTGCTGACAGAAGTCATTGGTGACCTTATCTGCTGCCTCACGGCTGCCTCGCACAATTCGAAAGGTGTCTTGCGACCGTCATTCATTGTCATCATCACCCCGGCGAATAGTATTTGAAGTTGAAAACTTTCAAAATGCTCGAAGAGTCTATTTGGTATTAATTGACATCTAAGTACAATAAATGCAGAGCTTTTTTTGTAAAATTTTGGAACTTCACAAATCGGATCTGCTTTGCTAGTAGTGAAAAAAATCGTATATAAACCGCGCTTGAGAAGGCTATTATAGCCTTCGCACATATCTCCCTCGCCGCTACGCGGCTCGGGATTTAAACGGTGCTCACGCTATAATAGCTCACTTCTCAACCTTGGTATATAATATACTATTTTTCACTACTAGCTGTGAAGTTTACCATTATTGACCCGTCTAGAGGTCGTGAAGTGAGATTTCACAACCTCTTGCAGAATCAACTAGGCCGGGCATATTATTAAGCGCTTTGTCTCATTGACGTGCAGAATCAAGTTGGCCGGGCATATTATTAACCCCTTCGTCTGATTGACGTTTGGCGACTTGGCGTTTGCGTTTGAATCACATCCAATTATTGACAATATCGGCAGCTCACTTACACAAAAAGATCGAGAAATTGTTTGACCGAGCCTTATTAATTGCAGAGCTTGTTGTGGTGTACGTGAATTTGGTTGGTTTGGGTGGAAAAGCAGCTAAAGGTTGACCCAACCTAACCTCACAATATGTCTATTTTGAATTTATTTTCAATAAGCAGTGTTCACTAGGTACTCAATAAGCACACATATCATTTACAATTTGTCATTGTTAGTGTCTGCAGTTTTCCTCGAAAAGAACCAGTTCTTAAAAATCGCGTACGTTTTCATTAAATTGTTTTGAGTTTTTTGTTTTGCTGGCAGTAAGTCATTGGTGATCTTATCTGCTGCCTCACACAATTCGAAAGGTGTCTCGCGACCTTCGATCATTATCATCATCCCGGCGAATATCATTTGAAGTTGAAAACTCACAAAATGCTCGAAGAGCCTACTTGGTTTTGATTGACATCTACAATGAATGCGGAGCGTTTTTTATAAAATTTCAGAACTTCACGAATCGGATCTACTTTGCTGGTAGTGAAAAAAATCGTATATAAACCGCGCTTGAGAAGGCTATTATAGCCTTCGCACATATCTCCCTCGCCGCTACGCGGCTCGGGATTTAAACGGTGCTCATGCTATAATAGCTCACTTCTCAACCTTGGTATATAATATACTATTACGTGTTTGTTGTGTTAATACATGAGATATAAAGACTTTTATATAAGTTGTATATGGATTTTACAGTTTATGTACTTAATTTGACACTTGTCAAAATAACCTCAAAAACTACAACATTTTCACAATTTGCAATGAAACAAACACGTAAAATGTTGTACAACACTCGTGGCTTGTTACACAAGATATTTTCAGACACTCAACCTCTTACGGAACTCGGGCTGCGCCCTCGTTCTGCAAATTTCGGCTTCGTGTCGGAAAACTACTTATGTCCCTGTATATTTCATATCACGTGGTCTCCGTCTGACCAACAAATAACCGATAAGCTTGTTGTGCACTTACGTGCACACCACGCCCCTTGAGTGGGTGAACGTCGTTTTACGCAGGTAGTGACAATTCTTGCTTTCGATACTATACCGACCTATGAGTCCTATGACGCTAAAAGCGCCGGTGCCGGTACCTATACAGCAGTGCTGGGAGCACGCCGTCAATCAGTTACAAAGTTCTCGATAGGTGTCAGATGTCACTTTTACACACGGAGTAATGTCGACCGTTCGTTTATTGAAAATTGCTCGGATCTCGGATCGCTCTGGCATCACGTGATCAAAATACCTGTCTGCTCGCTCCTAGGTGATATCAGAACCAGAGCTGGGCAGTACTCGAGTACAGGTACTCGAACACTGTACTCTAAGTACATTTTGGGTACTCTGTACCCGGTACTCGAGTACATTTTCAATCAAGTACTCGGTACTCGTACCCGTAACATATTTGGTAAAAGTACCCGGTACTCGTATCTCCCATGCGAGTACATTTTCCGAATAAATTACACAAGTTTGGACTTGTCTATGTATGTGCGAGTGCGTTTGTTTTTTTTTACAGGGTGCAAAAGTAGTGGAAGTAGAATGCAACAGAATAGCTAATGTTAGTTATAAAATATAAAATAATCAATTAATTTCATGTCTGATGTGGAGACAATCCAACACGTCTATTCTTTATTTGAACCACTTGTTTTTGAAAAGAGCATAAGTAATTTTTTTTACTACTAGCCGTGAAGTACATCATTATTAACCTGTTCCTCAAATTGGATTGCTATTTTGAAGTAGTAAAAAAAATTCTATATAAACCACGGTCGAGAAAATTATTATAGCTTCAGCGCCTTATATCCCTCAGCTGCGCTTCGGGATCTAAACTGGCGCTTCAGCTATAATAATACTTTCTCAACCTTGGTATATAATATACTATTTTTGCGATTTTGCCCTCTGAGTTAACACTGGCATCTTTCTCCTTTGCCCCAATCAAATACAAAATAGAATATATACTACAATGTTCCTGTAGTGATGAAGAATCATCACAAAATTAATCAAAACCGTATTAAATCCTAATAGGAACTGTTTTTTGTGTTTTTCTCAAAATTTGGTTAGTGCGCTCCATGATATTCTTAACATGTGCTTATACATTGTTTTTGGACCTGCTTTATACAATTTGGTGTGAAAGTGGGGGTGGAAAATATGTACTCGGAAAAAGTACTCGTGAAATTCGAGTATGTACTTGTACTCGGAGTACTGTACTCGACAGGATGTGCAGTGAGTAAAGTACTCGGTACTCTGTACTCTCTCTTCAATTATGACAAGTACCCGGTACCCGGTACTCGAGTACAATTTATCAGTACCCGGCCCAGCTCTGATCAGAAGCGCCTACAGAACCGCCGTGCAGGCGGACTCCCGACCGTCGCTATCCAAATCTGTTGTTGTACCGCCTTGTGTATCGCCCAGGCCGACGCATGCGCCACGACAGTTACGAATAGGAAAACGATTTATTAACATAATATTTACGATACCTCGATACCTGATAAGCTCGAAGCAGAGGGGATACCTGAGTTCGAGTCTGAGGGCTAAATTTCAAGTCCAAGTTGCAACCCGCGCAGCGTGGCGCAAGTAGTCACGTGATCCCTCTGTGCCAATGAGCATGCCATTATTGGATCACGTGACTACTTGCGCCACGCTGCGCAGGTTGCAACTCGGTCTTGAAATTTGACCCTGAGTTGCTAGAAGATGCCAGACTCAGGTATGCAGAGGTAGGTGGGTATGTATTACTGCGTGCGCCACAGCTACTGCGTTACACTGTGGACAGGCGGACAAAGAGCGGATCTGGAGCGGATACCACATTTTGTTCATTCCAAAAAAAAATTAATAATAAATTAATGTTTTCCTCCTTCTCGGCCTGCACACTGGCCATAGGAGTTTTGCCTTTTATTAATAACTAACACTGTTACATTCAGAAAAATTGCAATTTGGACAACACAAACAGCCAGACACTACTGGGAATCGAACACGAAGCCTCCATGGTCGCAGGCCAGCCACTCAACGACCTGCGCCACGGGGCCGTCAAAAAAACATCAACAATTTGAGTCTCAACCCAGATGAACAAAATTGAGGGTTTTTTTGCAAAAAGTGTAGGAAACCAGTTCGGCAATATTCTGTCACAGTTCGTCGAGTTCGGATCCGCTAAGGCGCCCCCTAATCTCATCGGGGCTGGAGATAAATTCTGATAGCATGTCCCGTGCTTGAGTCTCACCGCTTTTTTTTGGCTTTTTCTCAAAAAATTCTGTAATTTTTTTTGAAAAATTGCTACACCTGGAATCAGTGAGGCAAATGCATAAATCTCTCGTTTTTTTCAGGACCCCTAGTCCCGGTGCATCGGTGCATCTTATTCCGACGCAAGTTGCGGAAAAAATGCCCTCAACGTCTAAAGAGCCGAAAGTGAATTTGAGCATCATCAACCTGGACCAAAAGACTGCCACCACTGAATTAGATACCTACACTTCAAAGATATACAAACGAATACAATACCTAGAGTGGCATGATCCGCATAATAACAACAATTCTCATAATATCAGGGCTAGTGATGGGCGATTATTACGATTATGACCCAATAATCGATCACAGTGCCATCCCATGAATAACAATAGGGAGAAATAAATTTATCAACGAAATTACATCTTCCCCAACATCCAGGGTTCCTCTACAACAAAGATTACTCAACAACAACGTAAAACAGTAATATAATAGTACCAGTACCTACTACTACTACCTAGTAATATCAGGACCCCTATTTGAGAACTCCTGTGAAAAGTGCAGAGCGCAGGCGCGGGGTGTCATTGTCGATTGTACAATATGGCGGCCGGTTGATTGATAAGTCAGATCGTAGTAACACAACGTCCGTTATCTCTGAATGCGTTGATTAATTGAAATCTACAAAGTGAGTGGTAAAACAGGAATTCATAATACCGCACTTTCCAATAAACTAAGTAGGATTGTTGCAGAGTGAGTACATACATGTGTGGAGACATTTTTTCTTGAACAGAAAATAGTGAGGTTAAGTGTATTACTTTAAAGTTTGGTGCTCGATCGATTTGGTGTAAAACCGAGTGATGCAGAACGGCATCTAAACAGTGATAGCAGTAGTAGTAGGACGACTTTATCATGTGACGAAGGTAAGCATTCTGAATTTTCCACACTAACATCTTAATATTGAGTGGGAGCACTTGATGGGCTGATTAAAATAAGGACTGGAATTATTGCATTTTTTTTTCTTCAATTTAACAAGTGGATTCCTCCCCTCGGTTCATAGTGCGCGGGCTGGATTCAAATCCTTCGGGAGCGGACGGCCTTCCTGAACATTCCCTGCGCGGTGTCAGCGTCAATTTATTGGGACTAGTACCTATTTTTTCACGTCATTTTTTTAAGCACTTCTAGTATAACTTGTTAGGGGTTGCTCCTTCCCGGGGGTGTACTTGCAAGTTTCGATTTTGCGTGGGATCGATGCACACGAACCTCGTGAACGATGCCGGCGTGGTGTGGGTTCTGGTTCGATTTCCCAAATGTGTCATTTTTGAGTACTTATAGTAAAACTTGTTAGGGGTTGTTTCTCCCCCGGGGTGCACTTGCAAGTCTCGAATTTACGTGGGAGAGATGCACACGACCCTCGTGACCGATGCCTGCGTGGTGTGAATTCCGAATCGATTTCCCAAATGTGTCATTTTTGAGTACTTATAGTAAAACTTGTTAGGGGTTGTTTCTCCCCCGGGGTGCACTTGCAAGTCTCGAATTTAGGTGGGAGAGATGCACACGACCCTCGTGACCGATGCCTGCGTGGTGTGAATTCTGAATCGATTTCCCAAATGTGTCATTTTTGAGTACTTATAATAAAACTTGTTAGGGGTTGTTTCTTCCCCGGGGTGTACTTGCAAGTTTCGATTTTGCGTGGGATCGATGCACACGGCCCTAGTGAACGTTACCTGCGTGGTGTGGGTTCTGGTTCGATTTCCCAAATGTGTTATTTTTGAGTACTTATAGTAGTATAACTTGTTAGGGGTTGTTTTTCCCCCGGGGTGTACTTGCAAGTCTCGAATTTAGGTGGGAGAGATGCACACGACCCTCGTGACCGATGCCTGCGTGGTGTGAATTCTGAATCGATTTCCCAAATGTGTCATTTTTGAGTACTTATAGTAAAACTTGTTAGGGGTTGTTTCTTCCCCGGGGTGTACTTGCAAGTTTCGATTTTGCGTGGGATCGATGCACACGGCCCTAGTGAACGTTACCTGCGTGGTGTGGGTTCTGGTTCGATTTCCCAAATGTGTTATTTTTGAGTACTTATAGTAGTATAACTTGTTAGGGGTTGTTTTTCCCCCGGGGTGTACTTGCAAGTCTCAAATTTGGGTGGCAGAGATGCACACGACCCTCGTGAACGATGCCGGCGTGGTGTGGGTTCTGGTTCGATTTCCCAAATGTGTCATTTTTGAGTACTTATAGTAAAACTTGTTAGGGGTTGTTTCTCCCCCGGGGTGCACTTGCAAGTCTCGAATTTACGTGGGAGAGATGCACACGACCCTCGTGACCGATGCCTGCGTGGTGTGAATTCTGAATCGATTTCCCAAATGTGTCATTTTTGAGTACTTATAGTAAAACTTGTTAGGGGTTGTTTCTCCCCCGGGGTGCACTTGCAAGTCTCGAATTTAGGTGGGAGAGATGCACACGACCCTCGTGACCGATGCCTGCGTGGTGTGAATTCTGAATCGATTTCCCAAATGTGTCATTTTTGAGTACTTATAGTAAAACTTGTTAGGGGTTGTTTCTTCCCCGGGGTGTACTTGCAAGTTTCGATTTTGCGTGGGATCGATGCACACGGCCCTAGTGAACGTTACCTGCGTGGTGTGGGTTCTGGTTCGATTTCCCAAATGTGTTATTTTTGAGTACTTATAGTAGTATAACTTGTTAGGGGTTGTTTTTCCCCCGGGGTGTACTTGCAAGTCTCAAATTTGGGTGGCAGAGATGCACACGACCCTCGTGAACGATGCCGGCGTGGTGTGGGTTCTGGTTCGATTTCCCAAATGTGTCATTTTTGAGTACTTATAGTAAAACTTGTTAGGGGTTGTTTCTCCCCCGGGGTGCACTTGCAAGTCTCGAATTTAGGTGGGAGAGATGCACACGACCCTCGTGACCGATGCCTGCGTGGTGTGAATCCTGAATCGATTTCCCAAATGTGTCATTTTTAAGTACTTATAGTAAAACTTGTTAGGGGTTGTTTCTTCCCCGGGGTGTACTTGCAAGTTTCGATTTTGCGTGGGATCGATGCACACGGCCCTAGTGAACGTTACCTGCGTGGTGTGGGTTCTGGTTCGATTTCCCAAATGTGTTATTTTTGAGTACTTATAGTAGTATAACTTGTTAGGGGTTGTTTTTCCCCCGGGGTGTACTTGCAAGTCTCAAATTTGGGTGGCAGAGATGCACACGACCCTCGTGAACGATGCCGGCGTGGTGTGGGTTCTGGTTCGATTTCCCAAATGTGTCATTTTTGAGTACTTATAGTAAAACTTGTTAGGGGTTGTTTCTCCCCCGGGGTGCACTTGCAAGTCTCGAATTTACGTGGGAGAGATGCACACGACCCTCGTGACCGATGCCTGCGTGGTGTGAATTCTGAATCGATTTCCCAAATGTGTCATTTTTGAGTACTTATAGTAAAACTTGTTAGGGGTTGTTTCTCCCCCGGGGTGCACTTGCAAGTCTCGAATTTAGGTGGGAGAGATGCACACGACCCTCGTGACCGATGCCTGCGTGGTGTGAATTCTGAATCGATTTCCCAAATGTGTCATTTTTGAGTACTTATAGTAAAACTTGTTAGGGGTTGTTTCTTCCCCGGGGTGTACTTGCAAGTTTCGATTTTGCGTGGGATCGATGCACACGGCCCTAGTGAACGTTACCTGCGTGGTGTGGGTTCTGGTTCGATTTCCCAAATGTGTTATTTTTGAGTACTTATAGTAGTATAACTTGTTAGGGGTTGTTTTTCCCCCGGGGTGTACTTGCAAGTCTCAAATTTGGGTGGCAAAGATGCACACGACCCTCGTGAACGATGCCGGCGTGGTGTGGGTTCTGGTTCGATTTCCCAAATGTGTCATTTTTGAGTACTTATAGTAAAACTTGTTAGGGGTTGTTTTTCTCCCGGGGTGCACTTGCAAGTCTCGAATTTAGGTGGGAGAGATGCACACGACCCTCGTGACCGATGCCTGCGTGGTGTGAATTCTGAATCGATTTCCCAAATGTGTCATTTTTGAGTACTTATAGTAAAACTTGTTAGGGGTTGTTTCTTCCCCAGGGTGTACTTGCAAGTTTCGATTTTGCGTGGGATCGATGCACACGGCCCTAGTGAACGTTACCTGCGTGGTGTGGGTTCTGGTTCGATTTCCCAAATGTGTTATTTTTGAGTACTTATAGTAGTATAACTTGTTAGGGGTTGTTTTTCCCCCGGGGTGTACTTGCAAGTCTCAAATTTGGGTGGCAGAGATGCACACGACCCTCGTGAACGATGCCGGCGTGGTGTGGGTTCTGGTTCGATTTCCCAAATGTGTCATTTTTGAGTACTTATAGTAAAACTTGTTAGGGGTTGTTTCTTCCCCGGGGTGTACTTGCAAGTTTCGATTTTGCGTGGGATCGATGCACACGGCCCTAGTGAACGTTGCCTGCGTAGTGTGGGTTCTGGTTCGATTTCCCAAATGTGTTATTTTTGAGTACTTATAGTAGTATAACTTGTTAGGGGTTGTTTTTCCTCCGGGGTGTACTTGCAAGTCTCAAATTTGGGTGGCAGAGATGCACACGACCCTCGTGAACGATGCCGGCGTGGTGTGGGTTCTGGTTCGATTTCCCAAATGTGTCATTTTTGAGTACTTATAGTAAAACTTGTTAGGGGTTGTTTCTCCCCCGGGGAGCACTTGCAAGTTTCGAATTTAGGTGGGAGAGATGCACACGACCCTCGTGACCGATGCCTGCGTGGTGTGAATTCTGAATCGATTTCCCAAATGTGTCATTTTTGAGTACTTATAGTAAAACTTGTTAGGGGTTGTTTCTTCCCCGGGGTGTACTTGCAAGTTTCGATTTTGCGTGGGATCGATGCACACGGCCCTAGTGAACGTTGCCTGCGTAGTGTGGGTTCTGGTTCGATTTCCCAAATGTGTTATTTTTGAGTACTTATAGTAGTATAACTTGTTAGGGGTTGTTTCTCCCCCGGGGTGTACTTGCAAGTCTCAAATTTGGGTGGGAGAGATGCACACCACCCTCGTGAACGATGCCGGCGTGGTGTGGGTTCTGGTTCGATTTCCCAAATGTGTCATTTTTGAGTACTTATAGTAAAACTTGTTAGGGGTTGTTTCTCCCCCGGGGTGCACTTGCAAGTCTCGAATTTAGGTGGGAGAGATGCACACGACCCTCGTGACCGATGCCTGCGTGGTGTGAATCCTGAATCGATTTCCCAAATGTGTCATTTTTGAGTACTTATAGTAAAACTTGTTAGGGGTTGTTTCTTCCCCGCGGTGTACTTGCAAGTTTCGATTTTGCGTGGGATCGATGCACACGGCCCTAGTGAACGTTGCCTGCGTAGTGTGGGTTCTGATTCAATTTCCCAAATGTGTCATTTTTGAGTACTTATAGTAAAACTTGTTAGGGGTTGTTTTTCCCCCGGGGTTTTCAGACCAATGAGGTCTCCGCGAATTTATCTGTGCCCGACAGTTTGAGGGTGGTTTTAAATCATCTTCACCAAGTTTTGATTTTTTTTTTAACAGGAATAATTCCATTTTTGCAGCAGCTAATTTGGACGTCACGACTGTCGTGGTCAGCAGCCAACAATCCAACATCAAGCTGCCAGGCGTTAGCCGCCAGCCGCTAATATTTACGTCTTTGCGGCGGCAGCCAGCCGCCAGCCGCTGATTTGCATGTTTTTCCCATTGTAAGTTGCGCTCGGGCTCGGCTATCCTCGCCGAATCAGCGGCTGCGAGAATCAGCGGCCAAGTTCACGGACGTAGTAAACGAAACGTCAAGTGACAGCTTTTTGACAGTGTAAATAAACATCACGTAGTTAACCGAACTTTTGGATGCTGGAATGATCGCACACCTTTTCTTCACCTGTTGATTCCCACTTGATGTTATTAGTGTTGATTCCACGTACTTTGAGGGAGAAATAAAATAATGTCGTGCTTAGTCAAGTGGCCAACTAGCGAAGTGGTGCCAGTCCACACCACCCAAAGTCCCTAAATAACCATCAAGATGGCGGCGCCCATAATTACAGGTGTCGGACGTCTCTCTTGCGCGGTATAGCTATTTAAGTATGTGGCAAAATGTGATACATGAATCACAATCGGACAGTCATGATAAAAAAGACAAGTGAATCTGTGAATGGCAAACGTGTGTACTGTGTATAAGAGACATAATTGTTATTTTGCAACAAACTAGTACATAAAATTGCTAGACATTTGGAAAGTGTAGAGAGTGACGAGGTAAAAGCAGCAAAAGTACTTGCATTAAACAAAAATGACAGAAAGCGAAAAGACGGGTTTTTTTTGTGCATTCTCCGTGCAATAGACTGCGTCTATAATTGCGAAGTACATAATGGCATTGAAAGATGAAGATTTGATGTTAGGCCGTCGTCGTCCAGGAACGTTGCAACAAAACTCATTCAAACAGTATGACCCCTGCCCCAGTTGCCTGGGTTTTTTCTCCTCTCTGTGGCACCAGGTTATACATAAGTGTTAGAAAAAGTCTGATAATAGAAATATTTCGGTCAAAACTTCACAAACTCGTGCTGTTACTAGGAATGACGTTCGTGGGTGTTTCAAAGGTTACATTATTGTCGACCACTGTGGATCCCGGTCAAGTTGCTGGTCTATTGGCGAGTAACATTACCGATGGTGACGCTGCTGATGCGCTCGCATGTAAACAAACATGTCGGATAGAGCACAGATTGTTGCCCGCGCGTTCAAAAATCTCATCAGTAGTAAGCGGTTTTTAATGTCCTCCAGACGTGAAACGTGGTTAATTAGTATTGCGGTGGAACTCAAAAATGGCAGAAGCGCAATTGAGTGTTATGGAGGTTTTGAATCACTTGATGGACTCAACGGATTCTCGATGTATCGTGATGGGAGAAGAAATTCCGAAGTCACAATTTCTTGTGTTGTGTGGTCGAAAGCGAACCGAATCAAGCATCAATTTAAACATAGACATTTATTTGAATTGTGTTCACAAATAAGCGCATTGTATGAATCTCCTCACTAGATAACTGGGAATGTAATTAAAAAAATAGTAGTAGCAGTTCCTGTGAAATTGGAACGTTCAAATGCACTTGCAAAGCAGGCCAGTCCGGGACATGCAAAAATATCGCAGCTGTGCTTCTTCGATGCAGCCATATAAAGTTCCCATTTTCAGCGACACTTCTCAGGCTTTTCTCGTAGTCATATCTTCCACAGTGCCGAGTTTGTTCGTCATTTTGACTACCCAACTTGCGTCTTTCGCTTTCGACGGGAAACGGTGAAAATGTAACTCTTCCTTTTTCCGATTTCCACAGCGCGACTCGCACTCGGAAACACAACTAATTCTCCGCCACTTTTTGTCACTATCTATCTTGCCACCTTCCATTATATGCCACTTTTGCTTGCCAGTCGTCGTACACGTGCCACTCTTATTTAAAAATGCAATGCTTTTGCAATCGACGACACCTAATATATTCAAGATAATGAAACGTGCGTGGCTCACGTACTTTGTTGGAAAAAATTAACGCCGCGTTAAGTCAGATGGGATCAAATAAAGTCCCCAAACACCGCAACGCTCATAAGAGCCCACACAAATCTGCAGTTGATCCGTGCACAAACGTCGTTTACACGTTGGCCGTCAGATGGCGTATTCGATCTTGAAACTCGCCAATTGGATCTCATCTTTGATGGCTTTGCAAAGAGTAATCGCCTATTGTCAATGTTTTATTGCCATAAAGTGTCGTGAAAAACAACCTACTTGTACTCATATAACACAAGACGAGTTACATGAATCATTGCTGTTAAGTGGCTGATGAAGCATGTGCAAACACTGTCATTCGCTCAGGAATTTCTAAAGCTGAGGAGTGGTGGTCAACCCTCAAAACCCATGAGAAAATTTTCACTTTTTATTGATGATGCCGCACCGGGTTTCTCCGGGTCGGCGGCCGTCTGGCTAACTCGAATCTTTGTCTTGATTTGGATCATTGAATACTTTCTACGATCTCTGCATGCTCTTTTGGTGCAGCATTTTTGGATATTGTCTGCAAACGTACAATTAGATCGGTCGTGTCTTCATGCAACCGTTGCTTCCGTTGTCTTCCTGTTTACTGTGAATCCGATCATGGATCAATTGCCCTCACCTCGAATATCACAAATCAAAACCGTCCCAGGCATCTTGAGTGGACTACGCGGGGCCCTTCACCATTACTTTGTCAAAAATTCGAGGCGCTAAAATGCTGAAAGCGGGAGTTAGCCTTTTCGTATGTTTCTCTACGAAAACTCTCCATTTGGAACTCGCCTCCGACCTAACCTCGGAAGCATTTTTGACGGCCCTTGGACACTTCATTGCTCCGAGGGGGAGTTGTACCAGGTTATTTTAAATAATATAATTGGTTATATAGCCAATCCTTAATCTGTCTACGGTTGGTATGTGCCCCCCTAGGCTTTCATTTTTCTAAATTCCGACATTTGCGTCTCCAGTGCATCAGTTTACTTCGATAGGATTTGGTTAGGCACACTTGAAGAAGAGATAGGCAAGGGTCTTTTGAAAAGAAATTAAAACCACTTTTCACAGGTCTCAAAATCCAGTAGTTTAAGAAAACATTTTTTGCCTTAGTTACGTCTTCTGACTTCTCAGTGACAGAAACGCTCCAAAGAGCATACAACCTCTGTAAACCCTCGTGTAAACCTTTGAAAACGGCAGTAGAGAGCTGCCAAAACGTCAGGAAGAAGAGTTAGGACTTGAGGATCAGTGTTATTTTTCTTTAGTATTAATTCAAGTCTAGCTTTTTGCACTCCATATTGCACTCGGTGGAATTTTTTGTATCAAGTCAGGCAACTTTTGTATTAGAAACGTGTTGACCCTCTTACAGTTGTTAGTATGGTACCCTAGAGTAGAATAGAATTCTTAAGTGTCTCCCGTCACGGTTTCTTACCATTTGCTTCACTCATTTTTTGTTTAAACACATAAGAATTCTCAACAAAATACCTTTTTGTCTTTGACAGCTTGTCAACGGGCAGCACGTTCTACAAAAAGGTTTTTTGTTGAAGTTGAATCCAGAGATATTACAGAATTTTAACAGGCTGCGAAAAACATAAAGAAGAATCAGATTATGACAACGCAGCAACCAACCTACAGAACATAGTATAAACAAAGACATCGAACGCATGAGAAGTAGGTATATACTTTCGTGGAGGATGTTCGCCATTGTGGAATTCAAAAATCGCCGAAGTGCCGTTGTGCCCCTCATCTAATAATTGACGGATCATAAAAGAAAATGCTATTGGCCACAAACAAAATCCAACGAAGAATTAAATGCGTTAACTCGTTCCGGAGCTATGCCTGAAGGAAGTTTGAAGCAACATCCTGTTGTTAGACTTCTGTATACTACAGGTGAGTTATAGATATAACAATATATGCAACTAAGAGACAAAAGTGCCTTTTTTGTTGAACTCTTGTTTACCGTTAGGAATCGGAATGCCCGCAATGCCGACAGGCTCAACCGAAGAATTATGGAAGATTTCGTGTCTACGCCAGACCCAGACCCGGACATTACCTCAAAACGGATATATCCGTCGAAATCTCGGGAACAATTTTCAGCGCTTTCACAATACTTCTCCCCGTCGTTGGGTGGTGGGTCGGGAAAGTAAAAAAATCACATCGTCATTGTTGGACTTTTGATCTGGAAAATTCAAAAACCGTTCCGAGATTAGACATCAGGCTTCATGAATAAGTCATTAGAAATCGAAAAAAAAAGTTCACAGAAACGGGGATCGGTCGAACTTGGCACAGTTTTGCAATGTTTTACATTCCACCCTGTGAAAAAAGTAATTGAAATCAAAAAACTAATCTCGTCAATGGGATGGATTGCTGAAAGATGAATCTAAAAAAACTGTAAAAACAAATTCAAAATCGGTTGTGTCAATCCAAAGTTACGTCATTTTGAAAAAGGGCAAAGTTTTCGATACCGTCATTCCAGTTGTTGAGCAGTTTATATGAAGATTCAAGCTTCACCTTGAATCATATATTTTCACAGATCATCAAACAACATGAATACACATTACACAACTGATTACAACAAACAAAAAATCTTCAACTTGAACAAACTCTTTAATGGATTGGACATGAAAATAAATATGGTTCAAAAGTGTGTGTTTGAATAGCACCTACTTTTATTTCAAATAAGTGCACAACATTTTTTTTTTTATTCCTTTATTTAACGTCGGCTTATTTCCGCAACGAGGCCTAACACCGACGCTGGTGAATACTTTCCTCCACTATACCGGAAATTTTGCCGAACCCCTGTGTGTTCCAACACAGGGTAGGGATTTTTAACGACCACCAACATCGCATGGGGTCGGCACCATCGTTCGTATTTTACGTGTTATGCGACACACGGCGCGTCTTGCATTTAGCAAGCATTCCAACTAAACCAAGGAGCTTGTTTTCGAGGCCGAAAATCCGTCCCCGGCGGAGTGCACAACATATTTCACTTGATTTCATTTCTAAGCCTCGCCAAACGTAGTGGAGGAGGCTCTTTGTGGCCGCTTTTTAGCGCACTTCTGCAAACGGGAAGGCGCCTTTGCCCTCGCTTTGTTCGTTCGTCTGTCCATCTGTCTGTCCGTCCGTCCGTCACAACATCTAGTCCTAGACGGAAAGGTTTTTGCGAAAATTTCTCACTCCAATGCTAGCTCATGACTTTGTATCCCGAACCAAGGAAAATCTCGACGAAATAATGATAAACAATTACAATAATAACAATTTAGTGTGACGCGGCATCGCCGTTGAATGCTGCATTTCAGAATCCGGCCTGATCTCGAAAGTTATCACATGCGAACAAGTACCCGTTTTTATCATTTTACAATAATACATATGCAGGGTCATATTTAGAGGAGGATTTGAACTTCATTTTGACAAAAATTCCACATCGGTGCGAGGAACGGGTCAATACTTATAAATTTTTGAAAATGACTCCGAAGCTGCGGCTCGGCTGCAAATGATTACTCGTTGTTTGCTGGCGCTTGGAATCTTCTTCTCTGAACAGGATTGAATGCTTGAGAAGAAAATTTCAATTCAAATATGAGTAACTCATGGTCTTGGTACACGAACCAAGAAAAAGCTTGCCGAAATAACGATAAACAATTACAATAATAACATTTGAGTGTACGGCGGCGTCGCGGATCAATTGCTGAATTTCATATTTGAATGTAAAAATTTGAACATGCGGAGAAGTACATATTCTTATGGAAATATATCACCACATGTGCGGGGTTATATTCAGAAAAGAATTTGAACTTTCTTTTGACAAAAACTCCACTTCGATACGACCCCCGGATCATAAGTTGATATATTTTTCCTACGACCACCTACAAAAGTGACCCCTTTCACACGCTATAGTCGGCCCAGAAGTTGTCAATTACGTCAACCTACCCAACCTGTGCGTTATGAGCCGTGCGTTATTATAACGCACAGTTCATTCGGACCACGAAACAATACGAGTTTAAACGACGATTCAATCACAATTTCGAAAAACCGGCTTTCAATACCACCCTAACTCTGATTCACAAGCAAACCAACAATAATTCGCACCTACAGGACTGGCCTCAGTCATGTCCTCTCAACCGATAGTATGGGTTTGACATGCTATCGGTTGCATTATCCCTTTAACTGCTCCTGACGAGTATACTCGTGATTTTTTTCCCCCCGATTTAGCTACAAACGAGTATATTCGATGGCCCAGCGTTTTGAAACGCTCCATGCGAGATATCTCGGACTCGACGCACAGGCTAAATGCAAATAGATCTTCAAATAAACCGCCACAAACAAAAATCTGACACTGTCACTTTGTCTCGTGAACAGCAGTTTGTGCAAGGTTTTACCTTTTTGACAGATGCGCACTTGCAAGTCGCAGCAGGTTGGGAGAAAATTCAATTGCCTCTCATAAAATGGCACGAAGGTATCTTTCGGACAAGGAATTGAAAGAATTCCTTCTTGAAAGTGAAAATGAGCTGGAAAGTGATGAAAGTGATCATACCCAGGAGTCAGAATCCTCGTCAGAGACGGAAGGCTCAGAAAATGCACCCGGTAAGCGGTTTTCAATTTGTTCTTGATCAATTATAATAATAGGCGTATGTATTTTCACAGAAAACAGGCAGTTTTTATCGTCTTAAGATACTCGTCTCCAGCATTGTAGCCACAACTCTCAATACCAAAAAATGTAGCTTAGTGCTGTAAACGAGTATATTCGCAAGCGGTTCCAAAACTCAGCACTGGGGGTCCGGCATCTCAAAACTAACTCAGCAGTTAAAGGGTTATATAACCTTATCGAAGGCCTAACCCTAGCGGTGAAATGTATAAAAATGAAAATCCTACATAATTTCCTTTCAACAACAGTAATTGTAAAGTTATGGATGAAATTCTCACCTACACTTATAAAGCAGAATAATTCTTTGGTAGCAATGCAAATGTGACCACAAAAGATTAGATGGGGGTCCATTTAGAAATCTTGAGCTGCACCAGCCCCATCCAATACACCCAAGTATTTTGAATTAAGTTAACATACTATAATGTCAAAATGACGGTTGAAATGTCACTAATTTCATTATTGGATTTTCAATTTTCTCACAAGGAGACGTTGTTAATAAATGAAGTCCCATACACCTGCTGATGACCAAAACGTACCTTTCCCGGCTGGGTGCCGGGGCCTCAGGCCGCTATTGCTCTTCGAAGGATAAAAGAAACGGTTCGTGTCCTTTATTAATGACGGTTTTGGCCGGTTGACGAAAATACCCTGATAGCTTGATGGTGAGAGACGCCACCTCCAACTTTACCTGCTGCAGCAGGCGCGAGGCGTGTGTCCAGAGGATTCGAGTTCGATTTCTGCGATTCCCCGAATTTTTTCATGAAAAAGATCATTTCTCATATTTTGAAAGCAATCAAAATTTGAAAGACTGGTTTTTGATGGGATTCTTGATTTTTTGCGATAATTCGGTGTACCGCTCGCTTGTAAGATGCTCAAGCATAACAACAGCCACAGGCACGCTTGGTCAAAAAACAGCGGTGTTTTTCGAGGAAAAATGGAAATATATGGACAAATATTGGTATTATTTAATTTGGGTGGTCAGAGAAGCGGTGTTTTTCAAGAAAAAATTGAAAATTGTGAAAAAAATTAAATTTTTGAAAATTTGAAATACATACGCATTTTTTTTATAAATCCATTCAAAATTACCCTTATCTATGTAATTATCATTTATCCACTGTTAATGTTTTTTATAAAATCTACGTTTACAGAAAAACACGAAAATGACGTCTTAATTTGAATGTAATTTTCTCCCGGTCGTAGGAAAAAAAGTGTACGTAACTCGCTGTAAAGTGTCTTACTTTCATTCGTGTGATTTCTGCACTTGGCTGCGCCTCGTGCATTAACTTACACACTCATGCGTAATGTATCACTTTCCGTACTTGTTACGTAATGTACTATTATAAACGACCGCAAAGCTATGACTCGGCGGAATAGGTCGTTTCGTTTGGGTATGCGCATATGTGGCGCGAATTTCATAGTTTCGTACACCGATATTGAAAATTAACACTAGAAAGTCTTGTAAAGCACCTAAAATTTCACAAATAATTTGGGGTGTGTGTAAAAATTACAGCCAGGAACCAGTAGCTGATCAGGGGGGTAAACAGAGCATGCAGCGTTGCCATTCAACTGACTGGTGTACGAAAGTTTTCAAACTTTAGCGCCTTTACGCATGCCCACCTGCCCAAACGAAATAGCCTATTGAAAAGCTGTACGACTCATACGGGCGTGTGTTTTGGTAGCGCGCATAGAGTAAGATAATGACGCTTATACCGGGTGTTTATAAATGTCTGTGATCGCATCGCCTTTAGAATCCGCTTTCGATCACTACAATAGCGCCTGCTACAGCATTTTTCGGCCTGACCCATACCTGCCGCGATCACAGATTCTTATAAACACCCCGTATTATGGCCTTCTTTCAATTTTTGATGTTTTCTTTATGGCGCAAGAGATGTTGTTGCAAGAAGCAAGAGTGGCAAGATACAAAATCCAGTTCCTTCATTCCAGAAATACGTGCCTGAATGGCGTACTGAAATGACAGACTTGACGACAGATGACAGATATCGCGATTCATTGCAGAAAAGCTGGCCAATGGTATTCAAAAATCACGGCGATGATGCACGACCACCGGCGATTATGGTTGCTCCTAGTTAATGGTCATTAAGATCCTAAATGACGTTCTAAATGATCATTAAGTGAATGACGACGTGACACACTAGTAAGTTATATCGTAATTTATGCTTAATGATCATTAAGTTTTCCAGTCTGTCAAGGGTATAAGCTATTTTTAATTTAATCCTAGGCTACCCCAGAACGCAAAATGCGCACCCGGTACATACTATATATATAATGCTAATAATTGCAATTACTAGGTTTGTTCCGTCCCACGCTAAAACCGTTCATTAGAGGTGACGATAGTCCCTGAAATAAACTATCGATAGTATCGATAAATAATCGATAATTTCGTAAACGGAAAAGTACCGAAGATAATTTTAGTTCATTTGATTTTTCTAAACATTTCAATAAAATCAAGATAAACTAAAAGAAATAGATTGTATCACATTTTCACAATCAAATCCGTCGGAAGTTGTTTTCAAGCGTCACTCACACAACACACTCACTTTCACTCAGTCGCACTCGGACTCTCGCAAAATTGCAGAAAACGTATGAAAAAGAAAAGACAACATAGAACCTGAATGCGCGCCAACAGTGGCAAACGCGAAATGGAACGAGGATTATGGAACATAGTCCGGACGTTCTGGGAGAAAAATTAGGGGTACAGTTGGGAGCGAAATGATTCATACGGCACCGCTAAGAAGTCGGCTGGATTTCAGAAATGTTGGCTTCTTGGATCATTCTTGAATGCCTGTTTTGATTAGAGATTGATTATAATCAAGACTGGCATTCAAGAACGATCCAAGCAGCTAACATTTCCGAAATCGAGCCGACTTCCTAGCGGTGCCGTATGAATCATTTCGCTCCGAACTGTACCTTGCACTTTTATACCAAGCATTTTCACTTTGCATGCCTGTTGCTGAGACCACCCTGGACCAATCTAGATGTGGGGACATCGGCGCAAATCGTGCAGAGACTTTACACAGGGTGAAGTAGAAAAAATTTGTTGGAAAATCGTAAATCTTGAACCATAACCGATAGACCTATGTTAATCAGGATATTCATGACGGATTTCATGCTCATGAAGATGCTGCAAACAGTTTTGAAATATCTTGAGGCGTTTCCGAAATACGCTGGAAGAAGTTGAACTTCTTAATTTTTTTATTGAAGTGAAACTTCTATTCTGGCGCCTAGATCACAACACACAACTAACGCAGAACCACACATGGGAGTAAATTCGCGGTACATGTAACGAGGGTGTGTAACGCGGAGGTGTAACGTTAGTGTGAGGCCCTTGGGGTGACCAGTGTCTCGTCCGAGAAAATGGGAGTAAGCTGTTGCCGCGTTCGATTCTATTCTTTACAGTTAGTATTCTTTTACCGCTTGCATTGTGTTTTAAGGACAACAGCTTCCATCATAAACTAAAATTTAATTTTATCGATGAATTCTAACTCAACGGAAGTGTCAATTACAACAGAAAATGATTAATTTATTTTCGTAATGCGTATCGCCAACCTGTCGCCGACACTGGACTCCTCTACTTGGTGTTGTGCTGGTGACCCGACAGGAATGGTTCTCGACTTGGCTAGAAGTTATCATTGTGACCATTGCGTGGCGCTCTCATTCGCCGGATTACCGTTACATTTTCGAATCGAATCGAAGCAAAGTTTCGAGCTGTTTTCGGGTATTCGCAAGAATATTTCCCGAATCATTCTACAAATTATTCACATATTATTTCACACGACAATAAAATTGATGGTACATGAGTAGCCACCTAACTGTACTGAGCCGCAGAACAGAAAAGAGAACCAGAGGCTGACGTAAAAAATGTGAAATCATTATGACTGCTCAATCCCAAATCGTTTCAATTTTTTGCACATTCCTCTGGGTCCTTGAGTACTCGCTTGAGCATGAGCATCCCCATACAGTGTCCAGAGTCCAACGCTAACACTGGACACGCATCATGCTTGTTTGACAGTAGAAGTTAAAACAATGACAGATCGATTGAATTATCGATATGGTCTTTCGGATTATCGCTTATTAATCCTCAAAATTTGTGTCCGAATTATCGCGTTTTTGACGTATGAGTGAAATATTCTTGTTAATTTTTGCGCTTTGTTGATTTGTTTATGTTATTTTTGTTTTGTTTTTGTTAAATTATTGTGGTTTTGTTTTTGTTATTTCAATTAAAATTAACACCAGATCGAGTTTTCCAAACGACATTCTTATACTTTGTAGAGATTATTAGATTTCCATGCTGTGCCTGCCAGAACACAATTTTCACCGTGCTGTAAGTAATATAACGGGGGAAATCGTACAGTAAGAAAATCCGTCACGATGTCACATTCGCATAATTATTTGTGGAGAATATTATTGATGAAAATAGATATTTATTGTATTAGGGGTATGAGTGAGACTTCTAGTGGAAGCGGTACACACCTAAAAACACATCGATACCGCATTTTGGAGTGCAGTAACGAGATTTTGCATGGGCATACCGAGGGGGCAATCACTTGTGCAATATGTGGGACAAGCGTGTGTGCAATGCTTGTGCAATGGTGTGCAATGCTTGTGCAATGGTGTGCAATGCTTGTGCAATGGTGTGCAATGCTTGTGCAATGGTGTGCAATGCTTGTGCAATATTTGTGCAATGTGTGCAATGCGTGTGCAATGCCTGTGCAATGTGTGCAATGTTTGTGCAATGGGTGTGCAATGTTTCTGCAATGGGTGTGCAATGTTTGTGCAATGGGTGTGCAATGTTTGTGCAATGGGTGTGCAATGTTTGTGCAATGGGTGTGCAATGTTTGTGCAATGGGTGTGCAATGTTTGTGCAATGGGTGTGCAATGTGTGCAATGCTTGTACAATGAATGTCGTATCACGCATGCGTCGTTGTTTGCTGGGAAGGAAACTAATAAGCCCGAGCCTCACCTCGCCCCCAATAATTCGAGCAGGCTGTGTGTATATCCCATACACTTCTTATTTTCAGTAGAACGACCTTTTGGAGCAAAAATAAAGTGACAAGCTGGGGGCTACAGCTACGGCTGATGGCACCTGCAAAGTTTTGGAGCGAAACTATCAGCGGCCATCGGCCGTATTCTCCCAGCGCCCCAGCTTGTCACTTTATTTCTGCTCCAAAAAGTCATTCTACTGAAAATAGAAGGTGTATGGGATATATGTATCGTGGTGTGTCGTATGCGATTCCCACGAGGATCCCCAGCACCTAGAGACCAAGGCTCCAAAATTCAGACACGAGCTCAGATTCCTATCTGTGTTTTGCTCAGCATTCTGTTTTGCTCATTTTGCAAGTCTCCCCCCCCCCCCCCCCGCCCTGTTTTCCTAAGTAAGAGGTACTTACGACAAGATAAGAAGCCGGAGTAAGCCTTCAGTTTTCGCTTCCAGTATTGGTCATGGAAAGCTCAAAGCGTCCCAACACGGAAGTCAGCACATCAGCTGTTGAAGTTCTGACAACACAACCGTGAAAGGAATTGAATTTTGGGAAATAATAGTGAGTGAAATCGGGGTGGAAATCCCGCTTCACTTGAGAATTTTGCTCCATTCTCAGCGCAGTTACCCAAAAAATGGGAGAATGGCGCGTTCAGCTTCAATTTGTCCGTCATTCGTCAGTCCATACCCGAGATAACTATTTTGGAAAAGGAGATGTCGATATGATGTGAACGCTGATCAATAGTACATAATGTCCAGGATGTCAAGTTGACTTTGATTTTTTGTTACTTTGCCGCCATCTTTGATCTGCCATTTTGAATTTTCTCTAGAATGATTCGATTTGGATCAAATTTGCAGAAAATGTGAACCACATCAAGATACATCCATTTTTTGGCGATTGATGCTCCGTCGCCATCTTATTTTGTCCATATTGGAAATGTTTTAAAGTTAGAATTAAATTCGCTATTTTGAATGCTTTGCTGCCTTCTGCCGTGATACACCATTATGACATTTCCACATTTTGTCGCCACTTGTATACGCTATTTTGAAGTTTTTTGAATACGATCAGCAATCACTCCCAAGTTACGTGTCCCACTGTGCAATATTGCACAAACATTGCACACCATTGCACACATTGCACACCATTGCACAAACATTGCACAGCATTGCACAAGCATTGCACAGTATTGCACAAGCATTGTCAATACTGACAATGCACAAAATCACATAATTATTTTAATTTTATCGTCTTGTCATCACATTTACTCTTTCAAGAAATTATGATCATACATCATTATTGTAGGGAGATATGTACCTATCCATCCACGAAGAAAATTCAGTATTATGTCACCTTTTTAGCTGTTCGTGAACTTAACGTAGATTGATGTAATGATCGCAGCCCATTTTTCTGGAACTCCAGCAAAATATTTGTTGGAGGGAACCAGGCCCAATCCTATTACTGGATTTAGGTACATCGTAAATGTAAATGGGATATAATTGTCTACTCAATACTCATTAGTACCTATCTTGAGCACATTAGAATTATCTAAAAAAATTGTTCAAACTTTTTAATGCAACAGAAATGGGGAAGACTCGGAGGGGGGGTAGTTTCGCCCGCAGCGCTAGCTCGCTTCGCTCGCATCGATAGTCCTAGCGTTCCGGTTCGTGAAAAATGCCATTTCGACCACTGAGCAGAACACTGTATGTGAAACTAAGTTCCTGGGAACTATTATCGATTCCAATCTGAGGTGGGAAGCTCATGTAAACCATCTTGCAAAAAAAATGAACTCTGCATATTATGCGGTCCTAAAACTAAAAGTTACCCTGCCTGTTACAGCTCTAAGAAATGTTTACTACTCAGTGTTGTCAGATTGGGCTATTTACCGCCAATTGGGCTACTTTGGAAGGTCTGTTAGCGGGAAGAAATGCGAAATGGCTATTGATAGCCAATTGGGCTATTCTTAACGTGGGAAACCCGCTAATTGGGCTATTTCACAGAAGAATTCTCTTAGGAGAATTCACATGTAAAATAAATAAAGTGTACATTTTATCAATTATTTCTTCATGTATTTAATTTAAAGAGCCCGCCAGTGTCCATCGTAGTGACAGATTGTCGGTAATACAGAAGTTACAGAACTCTAATTTGCCAATGTCATCGGCATCGCTTGCGCCTCGCCTCGGTTTTGTTTGGTTTGATGGGTTGTTTACTTCCGTACCGTACTTCGACTACTTCGTTTTGGCGCCAGGCGCCAGCCGCCAGCGGCGCTAGTTTCGAATTCAGTTTGCAAGTTTCAACTTTCAATTCAATTTTTTATTAAACATGGGGAAGTGGGCGAAATATGCCAAAGATTATCGGAAAAACTGGGAAAAAGACACCCGTCTAAAAGGTGAGTGTTATCCATTTATCACAAAACCTTTATATATAAAGTATACTTGGTGCAGTTTTAACGTTAATCGTGGTCAGTTTCAAAAATAATTAAGGCTTTGTTATTTTACGTTTTGTTTTTTTTTAGGCAGGTAGGTAACCTACCTACTTGAGCGTTTTTTTTTTAATCTATGTAAGTTGTTATCAGTCAAGTAAAGTTTTTACTTCAATATAATTTTTGTTTCAGTAGGTAGGTATGCATGACATTAACTTAACCCTCAAATGATTAACTGACTATTCTCAGGAAAAAGCAAAATTTACCGTTGTGAAGTGCTATTTTGGGCTATTTGAATGTTAAATTTTTTTCGCAGTTTTGGGCTATAAGCGCGCCATCTGGTGGCTATTCATTGACTCAGACTTCTGGCAACACTGTTACTACTCTTTAGTACAATCCCATCTTAGCTACAATATTGTAATCTGGGGCAGGGCCACCCACTTCAATCGTATCTTTTTGTTGCAAAAACGTATAATTCGCCTTATTTTTAGTCTAAAATGTAGAGAATCTTGCAAAATCACTTTTACGAATGGAAAAATATTGACACTGCCATCGCTGTTTATTTTTAGATGTTGTATATAATATGTACATAGTCATAGAAATTATTTTGTAAATAACAATGCATGTCACCAGTATAATACAAGAGACGGGAAAGAGATTAGGCTGCCAAAACATAGAACGACTATGTACGAAAAAGCTCCCGAATATCGTTGCGGGCAAATTTATCGTAAGCTACCCGACAGAATAAAACAACTGACTAGTATTGCTAAGTTCAAAACTAGCCTCAAACATTTTTTGTTAGATAAATGTTTCTATAGCGTGAGTGACTTCCTTAGTTGCAATTTGACATAAAGTATGTACTCGGTGTATTTTTTTGTGTTTACAACGTGTTGTTGTTGTTGTTGTTGTTGTTGTTGTTGTTGTTGTTGTTGTTTTCTGACTTGTTCTATGTGATTTTGTATAATCATGTTTTTTATATGAACCAATAAATATTATGATTATGATTATAAAAGTTGAGAAGTTGTACTCCTTCTCGGGAAATGAAGCTAAAGCCTTAGAACTTTTTCCGATTAAAAGCTTAGGCCCTCATCTTGATAGCCATTTTAAAATTTCTCATCAGTGGAACGGAACCTCGAACGGAACTTACTCTGATCTCGTATGAACATTCTTACTTTTAAGCTCAGTTTCATGATTACGCCGCATCGAAATTTCTTATTATTGGAACGATTGTCATGAAACGTGAAACGTAGGTACTCTTGTCTTGTATGAATCCGCTTCAGATTCATTCGCTCTGAATCCGCTCTAGCGGATCATGAAACTCAGCTTGAAAATAAGAGTGATCATACGAAGCAAGGGTAAGTTCCAAGTTTCAGGAAAATCGTTCCACTAATAAGAAATTTGAATATGGTTACCAAGATGGCGGCGTAATCATGAAACTGAGCTTGAAAGAAGGAATGTTCATACGAGATCAGAGTAAGTTCCGTTCGAGGTTCCGTTCCACTGATGAGAAATTTCAATATGGCTACCAAGATGGCAGCGCCACCATGAAATACAGTCTGCCCATAGGCCACCCTTGAGGGCCTAAGCTATTAATCGGAAAAAGTTCTAAGGCTCTAGCTTCATTTCCCGAGAAGTACAACTTCTCAACTTTTACACGGACAGACAGACAGAAAAATAACGGACGGACAGAAAGACGGACAAACCGGCCATATAAACATCAGTTTCTATCGAAATGTGCTAAAAAGTCGCAATTGACAGAAAAAAGTCGCAATTGCCAGAATAAGGTGTCAATTGACAGAAAAAAGTCGCAATTGCCAGAATAAAGTGTCAATTGACAGAAAAAAGTCGCAATTGCCAGAATAAAGTGGCAATTGACAGAAAAAAGTCGCAATTGCCAGAATAAAGTGTCAATTGACAGAAAAAAGTCGCAATTGCCAGAATAAGGTGTCAATGGACAGAAAAAAGTCGCAATTGCCAGAATAAAGTGTCAATTGACAGAAAAAAGTCGCAATTGCCAGAATAAAGTGGCAATTGACAGAAAAAAGTCGCAATTGCTAGAATAAAGTGTCAATTGACAGAAAAAAGTCGCAATTGCCAGAATAAAGTGGCAATTGACAGAAAAAAGTCGCAATTATAAATAAATATCTTCCATGTCCGCTCTGCGCCTTCGTACTATTGGACCGAAGAACATGGTGCTGCACACCTCCACCGACGCACAGTGGGGTGAGAGTGAACATTTTGTGGCGGAAACTCTCAAACTTACAGAACTAGTACAGAATGAGCTCGTGACTGCAGGAAAAATAATGAAAAAAATCTCATCTAAAAATTAGGGTTGTTTTTAAGGGGTGGAAATTGAACTTATCGAATAAAAATCTGAAACTTCCAATTTTTATAGCAATTGACCTCCAAAATTAAAGAAAAACAAAGAAAAAAAAATCTCATTTGAAAATTGAGGCTGCTTGCAGGAGGTGGAAATTGAACTTGATGAATAAAAATTTGAAACTTATGATTTTCATAGCCTTTGTCCTCTTGAATGAATAAATGAGAATAGAATACAAGATGAAAAAATAATGAAGAAAAATCTCATCTGAAAATTGGGGTTGTTTTCAGGGGGTGGAAATGAGACTAACTGAAAAAATCTGAAACTTTCAATTTTCATGGCATTTGATCTCTTGAATGATGTAGAAATGATGGAAAAAATCTCATCTGAAAATTGGGGTCGTCAGGGGGTGATAATTGAGCTTGTAATTTCTTGAAACAATTTCGATGCATCTATTTGTTCTGATGCTCTCAAACTCATCTGGGTGGCGTAACTCAAAGACAACAACAGATGTGGATTCCCTCAAAGCTTGAGTTTTCTCCCATTTCGTTCGGTCGGAACATCTTAAAGGGAATCTTCGGGCGCCCACCACCGCGAATATTCTCTATTCAGAAAAAAAAGTGGATTAGAAACCTATCTAAGAGTTCTTTCTTGAGGTAGGTACCTGAAAGTTATCAAATTTCAATACACATACCCGGATTCACAGGCTCCATGATTACAAATTGAACGCTTTTGGAAAACTTGCTTCTTGATGGCGCCGATTATGTATATTGAAATCTGGTAACTTGTAGGTACTTGCCTCCAGAAAAACCTCATAGATATAATCAATTTCACGGCTATCTGCATTAGAGCAAGCTATGGGAAAATATTTTTTGTTGGTAGGAATGAGTAGGAACCATAACCGTCGTTGCAGAAGGTTTGTGTAAATGTGGTATGTGAAAAGGTTAGGTATTGTGGCATTTGTGGCAGATGTCACCCGTCGCGCGGTGTGATGATGCACGTCAAGTCAAAATGTTTAGTTGACAGTTTAGCTGTGCCATATATGACTTTACTCACAACCACCATGGTAATTGATTCATTACATATCAAGTAGGAGGTCGGGAAGTGACCCATTGCCGACCTCCCGAGAAAGTGAAAAAATGGTAACTTTAGAAGGGAGATTTCAAAATATGCATCAAACCAAACAATGAGTGTGTTAATCAGTATTTCCTGAACCACGTTTCAGCAAAATTATTCGGCCTATCTGGAAGTTATGACAAAAAGTTAATTTTCAGATTTCAACTTTTGAACGCCTGTAATCCTGCAAGCTGAGTACATGGTTGTAAGTACCGAGAGTTCATAAATTAAATGGGTCAAGGGTGCCTGTGGATTCAAAAACGTCTGTCGAAACTAGCGTAATCCTTTTATAATAAATTTTTCAAACTTTGACAAGTTACGTCCCATATTATTGATTTCTGATCTGCCATAAGTGCACGAGAATACTTCAAGTTCGAAAATACTCCTCCATCATGTAGGTTTTGTGCCCTGCCGTGAAATCCACATTTAAAATGTTCCAGAAACAAAAACTGCGACTGGTTTGACAAATTACGATAACCAAAAAATTACAGACATCAAATGAACGATGCTAGCTCCGACAGATGTTTTCAAAGTCATAGGCACCCTTGACCCATTTAATTTATGAACGCTCGGTACAATAGTATACATACTCTACATCATAGGTAAATACATCATTCCAGCTTCGGGCTAGTCTCTGTGCCCTCAGCAGTAATGATGTATTTCCCGTCTCGTGAAGGGTCAGACGTATGTAGTCGAAAGACGGAATTGGTTTTCACATGTTTATTCATCGGAGTCGATAATACAAGTTAACTAAATCTAAATTGTTATTCGCTTATTATACTTGCACCGGACGTTGCTCCTCTGTCTAGTCCCTATATTCGCTGAGTAGGTAAAATACCTACATTGCGAAAGTGCGTTACACGCGGTTTGTGTAATAATTAAGTGGTTAATAATGGGGCACCACACCTCCCCTTTTGGGAGAATGATGCATACCTGAAAGGTTATGCATTATTCCCCCTAGCAATTGAATTAAAATAAAAATGCACAAAAAAAAAATTGATAGCTTCACCTCATTAAAAGTAAATTACAGGTTTATGATAATAATTAAAAATTCGTACAAATATTTCACCATATTGGTCCGGTACCGTAAAATGACCAAATATTGAAATAAGTGATGAATTTGACTAACAAAACAAAGAAATAATAAATGCAGGCACTGAAAAAAAAACAGTAGAAATGTATAAATATGTATCAACTTTTTCTTAACCTATTTTTGTGAATGGGAAAAGTTTTTTCCCCATCTCTTAAAACACAATTTGGATCGTCTATCTCAATCACCTCGTATGGTCCTTTATGCACAGGGTCTAGTTTGTGTCGCGCTTCACTTTTCACAAATACAAAATCACCAAGGTTTAGTTGAATGGGACTTGCTTTACGATCGAATGAACACTTTCTATTTTCTTTGTCTTTCGACAAAAGGTCGTGTGCTCGTTTCTGTGACAGCTGTAAACGATACTTGAACTCCTTTGCAAAATTGTCCATATTGTAAACGGGTTCTACGCCATGGTTTAAAATGTCGATAGGCAAATTTGGTGTCTTTCCAAAAACTAACTCAAACGGAGTGTAGTTATGCGTGGAGTTTGGGGTTGTGTTATAACAGTAAGTGAAATATCTCAACCAAACATGCCAATCAGTCATCGTAGCATTTATGTAGGAACGAACGTATTCATTAAATATTCTGTGGTTCCTTTCTACTGTTCCAACTGTCTCATGTCGATATGGTGTTGACACTTTATGCTCATACTTTAGCTGAATTGCTAGTTCATCAAATAGCGCATTTTTGTACTCAGTGCCAAGATCTGTCCTAATTACCTTTGGAAAACCATACATAAGGAAAACCTCTTGGAATAGAGCTCGCGCTACCGTTTTAGATTCCTTGTCCGGAATAGGAATACTTACGAGATACTTTGACAAATCGCATATAACTGTAAGAGCATACTTATATCCGTCGATGGACACCGGAAGTGGTCCAATTGTATCAATTATCAAAAGTTCAAATGCTTTTTGTGGTGTTGGTGTGATAATTAGTTTTTCTAAACCTCCTTTTATAGGTTTATTTAACTTGCATGACTCGCAATTTCTTATGAAATTTACCAAATCTTTTTTCATGTTTCTCCACTTGAAATACAATTTTAATTTCGACAACATTCTCTTGGAGCCCGCATGACCTCCAAGTAGTGGATCATTATGAAATGTTTTTAAAATTTCTTTTCTGTCGTTTTCGTCGGATAGTGTGATAATAGGGGTACAAATCGCGATTTTTACATGTGTGAGGGTTCGATTTCCAATATTTTTAAATGCATTAATGCTTATTACTTTTAAAATTTCATCCTCGTTCTGAAGCTTCAACATTTTTATTTCATTCTCGCCGGCCACATTATCCAACTTGGTTAGCAGATGCTCTAAAGCACTGTTAACGCTAGTGGATTCCTTTTTGTTACTCGAGGGATCATCCTGTACTCTTATATCACCGGGATTTACCCTGGATAACAAGACCTTAGCTTTGTTATCACTAGTGACTTTTCCATCAAAACTCGCAACACACTGTAAATTGTATTCCTGTATTATCATACTTATTCGATTTTCGAAAACTTTGAACTTAAGATGTGGTAAATTGAAGGTATCTTTATTGTTTGTTACCTCAAAAACTCCAACTTCATTTTCGCTTATTCTGGTTTCCTTTTCGGATCGGTCAGTTTCTGTAAGATTTTTTTTCTTTCCTGGTTTGGGCTCGCGTCATTATTTTTGCTACATTGATATTTAAAACTTTTAATTCTTCAATATTTACCCTGGACAAAGCATCCGGTCCTACATTGTCTTTCCCCTTTACGTAATTGATTTCAAAATCATATTCCTCCAATTCGAGGCGCATACGTGTTAGCTTGGAAGTAGGATTCTTCATTGAAAATAAATAAACGAGTGGGCGGTGGTCAGATCTCACAATAAATCTCTTTCCATAGACATATGGTTTGAAATAATTTACAGCCCAGTGAATTGCTGTTAATTCTTTTTCAATGGTACTTTTGTTAGCTTCCCCTTTTGTGAATTTTTTTTATGCAAATGCGATTGGTAAATCGTTTCCATTGTGTTCCTGTGACAAAACTGCACCACATGCAATATTTGAGGCATCAGTTGAAAGTATAAAAGTTTTTGAAAAATCTGGATACTGCAATATTGGCGGCATCATCAATGCCTTTTTTAAACTCAAAAATGCACTGTTACAATCCGTAGTCCATTCGAATGGGACTCCTTTTTTTGTAAGTTGATTTAGTGGAGAAGTTATTTCAGCAAAGTTTTTTATAAAACGCCGATAATAATTAGCGAATGCCACGAAACGCTTGGCTTCGTCAGCGTTTTTTGGAATGGGAAAATTCTTAATTGCTTCGAATTTTGCTGAGTCAGGTAGGACTCCTTTGTCTGAAATGGTATGGCCCAAATATGTGACCTGATTTTTGAAAAATTGACATTTATCAGGATTTAACTTTAAATTGCTACTCCGACATACTTCAAAAACTTTTCTGAGATTTTGTAAATGATGCCTTTCTGAACATCCTGTGATTATAACATCGTCAACGTACAAAAACGCCACATCGGGTGGTAGACCCGAAAATGCCATTGTCATCATACGCTGAAAACTGTTACATGACACATTCAAACCGAAAGGCAATCTTTTGAATCTGTATGAAGCACCTTCGATAGAGAAAGATGTGATATCTCGTGAGTTTTCTTTTAGCGAAATTTGATGAAATCCGGCCATCAGGTCAATAACCGAGAACCATTTGGCCCTACCTAATTCATCTAGTATCTCCTCAATTCTTGGTAATGGGAATTTATCTTGTACCAGTTTTTTATTAACTTGTCTAAAATCCACGACCAAACGCCATTTTTTCTCATTAGGGTTTTCCGCTTTTTTGGGGACGAGTATTAATGGAGAATTGAAAGGTGACCTGCTCGCTTCTATTAAATCTTTTTGTTTCAATAATTCTACCTGCTTTTTCACTTCTTGTCTTTGCGATTGTGGCAGTCTGTATGGTTTTATGTAGACGGGTGTTTTATCTGTTAACGTAAGTTCCTGTTCGTAAAAGTTGTTATGTGTTAATATATCCTCCTCTAAAGCAAAAATATCTGAAAATTCCTCGCAAAGGGCAAATAATTTATCTTGAACATAAAGCGGCATATCTTTTTTAAATTTTGATAAAATTGTCTTGAAACGTGTTTCCTGATTCATCGTTTTTACGCAACGTATGTGAAATTCCGAAAGCGGACGCATTGTCAGCTTTGGTTTATTAATAAGAACTGTTTTATTTGAAGTGTTGACAATTAAAATTTTTGCGTCGTTAGGAGAAATTATGGTGCGTGCTACATGCACACCTTCTGCAATTTCGGTCGCGTCAATTACTGACTCAGAATTTAAGTTATCAATTTTCACTTTTTTAACAATTTGGCAACGTGGAGGAATTATTAACGTATTTTGCTGAACCGAATCATCAATTGGGATTTCGTGAATTTCATTTCCTAAATTTAGAATTAACATTGATCTGTCGTAGTCCAAAATGCATTTAAATTTTTTCATAAAATCCAACCCCAATATCCCATCAGATGGAATTGGAAAATCATCGTTTACTATATGGAATTCATGATTTATTTCAAATTTCTCGTTAAAAAGTGTTGTTTCCGTAGTCCCTAACGTCTTTAAAACTCCGTCCGTTACTCCTTTGATTTCTGCGCTTCTATGTGGATAAAATATTTGTTTAATATCAATTTTCTCCCGTTTAAAAACAGATGTGTCGGCCCCGCTGTCCAGCATTAAAGTAATTACGTTCCTTTTTGTCATATCGGTGTATAAATTGATAAAACTTCCCATAACCAGGTTGAAACAAAAAATTTTTACTGTTGGTTGTCTTGGTCCTCCAGAGTCTGACCTAACCTCTGGGGACCTGTCTCGTTTTCCGATTGTAAACACCTGACATTGTGGGTGTTTCCTCGCGTTGTCCTATTCCTACTTTGTCCTCTGTAATCGTCGCGATTATTATTGGAGTAATTAGACCGATTTACATTTCTCGATGAATTACCTTGCCAATTTCCCTGAAAACGAGTGTTTGAATTATTATTTCGATAATAATTGCCGCTGCCACGATAATGTCTGGACCCGCGGTTTCCTCGTTGTCGTGAATAATTGTTATTCCGGTAATAATTAACTTGTAAGGGCTCCGTTCCTGTGTTAGCATCTATAAAATTCGTCATAAGTTCTTGAATGGTTTGGGGTTTTGAGGCTTTAACAAGCAATTTTGCTGAAGGCATCGCATTTTTCAACATTGCTTGTTTCGTTTCCGTTATAGTATATTTTTCGGCCACATTTTCTGGTACTCCATCGGTCAAATATGCATTTTTGAGTTTCTCTGCAAGTAATTCTATTTCTTTCGCGTAAACCTCGGCCGTTTTGTGTCTCTGATCAAGGCTTACCAGCTTGGCTCTTACCAAGTCTATACTTTCTGTTTTTATTACAGCTTTGAGCTTGTCAACTACCCTTTCTATTGAATTTTCATTCGTAATATAGGCTCTGGCCCTACCTGTCAACCTTGTCTTGACAAACGATAGTGCCAGTGCCTCATGGCCAGTTTGATACGCCTTAATCAGATCCACCGAGTCTATAAATGTTTGCAGTTTATCCGGTTCCCCATCGTAAGGACTTTTTAAGCTATTGGCACATAAGTTCAAAAATTGCGCTGCGTCTAACACCATATTGACAGTTTTATTTTCTTTTATAGCTTCGAATCTCGAGTTTAATGTATTTGCAATAATATCAATTCCACCTTCAATACGCTTTGCGTACTCTTTCACTGTGTTGAACAATTCTTCGCTATGAGGTGTTTTATAGAATAATTCCTTAGTTGCCTCAAACTCTTCCTTTATCCTATCTAGATGACTTGACTTGTCTTGAATCACACGCAAATTTGTTCTACGCTCTTGATTATCTTTTTCCAAATTTCGCCTAAAAACATTTACTTCGTCAAACAGGTGTCTAAATGAAGTTGCATCAGACATTCCACGGAAACATTACTAAACGTTTTATTTTGTTTTATTTTTATTCAAATATCGTCTCAGTTTCAAATTGCATTCTTGCGTTAATTTTGCGGCAAGCCATTCGCATAATACTGTGTGATTTTGTACTCACTTTGTTGTGTTTATGCTGTCGGGTCGTTGCATCTTCGGCCTTGATTATGCAGCGTTTCTCTGCATAGGTTGGGATGTGATCCGTTTAGCGGATGTGGGCATTAGAACGATCGATTCGTCCTTCTGGTCAGCTTGTCTAGGACATCGGATGTTGGCTGCTGCATTTTTGACAATTGACTTTTCTTTGGTCAGGTTGTCTCGCCTCTAGGGAATGATGGCTGCTGTTCCTGCTTGCATACTTGCTGCACTGCTGCACTGCTTGCGTGTTTTCATTAGCGGTGCTTTGAAAACGTGGCTGGTTTTCGTAGTGTTATTTTGGTGGCCCTAGGCCTCACTTGTTTCAAAGTATATTTGGAGCCTAACTTCGGAATTGGCACTGTACTTTCAGCAGATTACTCTGCACGGTCGCCATGAAGGGTCAGACGTATGTAGTCGAAAGACGGAATTGGTTTTCACATGTTTATTCATCGGAGTCGATAATACAAGTTAACTAACTCTAAATTGTTATTCGCTTATTATACTTGCACCGGACGTTGCTCCTCTGTCTAGTCCCTATATTCGCTGAGTAGGTAAAATACCTACATTGCGAAAGTGCGTTACACGCGGTTTGTGTAATAATTAAGTGGTTAATAATGGGGCACCACACTCGGTATGTAATATACTATTATTCCTCTCCTCTTGTTTTCTTCTTTTCCTCACCTTGGCGCCCACCACTGCCACCGATTTCGACATTACTCCTGGGTTTCTTTTGCTTAGATTCGCGTTCCGGCATACGGTCCCTGTTTTCCATCCCCTTTTGATGGCTTCTAGATACAATGGGCCGTATTCATACCTCGCTTTTAAGCTAAGAGCGCTTTTAGTGCGATGCGCATTTAGGGGCATTTCTCATATTTCAGTATTCAAAAATACATCATTGCGATTGGGAGCGATTGTATGTACTTAATTGCAATTAATTTGCGAGTTAATTTGTATTTTTGAACACTAAAATATGAGATATGCCCCTAAATGCGCATCGCACTAAAAGCGCTTTTAGCCTAAAAGCGAGGTATGAATACGGCCCAATGCTTCTAGTAACCGCGCGCGGCTCGACGCTCCGAGCCTCCGGCTCACCAGGCTACATGCGTGATGCAAGTTTAGTACAGCACACTGACTGCACTCTATACTTTTACTTTTGTCGCTATTATCAATAATTTTGTTGCACTCCTCACACTTGACCTTGCTGGTCGCCATCTCGCCATCAATAAGTTGTTTACTGTAAACAGATCCAACATCGCTCAAAGGACTAGGGAGCTGTCGCGTTTTGAAAATTGATGAAAATATCGACATAGACACTTATTTTGTTGACCACTTGATTTAATAAAAAATTGTATGCAATTGTACTATGTGTCGCTGCCAAGGGTCATGTCAAAATCATTGATGCTGGATCTTTTGTTAACCATCATAATTAGTTAGTTTTTTACTCGTATAGGTCACAATTTTTTCAACTACAAGTACAACATATTATTGTAGAACTATAACCGTAACTAAAAATAGTTCGAAAAATTCAACGAGGAAGTGACATCAGTGCAAAGAGTTCCCATCACACTGATGGAATTTCCCCGTTGAATCGCGAGTGATAGTCTTTCTCTAAACCAGGAGCCTTCTTTGTGATTTCCGGTGGCTTCTACCAACTTGAGGCTGTGGTGGGAGCACGCCGTCAAGCGGTTACGAAATTCGTGTTCGTATACGAATTTTGCTAGCACGCCACTTCCATGTTTCGTAAATAGTGAATATCGCCCAATCCCTTGCGTCTTCTGCGCCGTGCAGAGCATGCGTTCAAACGGTTACGAAGTTCGTTTTCGTATCCGAATTTTGCAAGCACGCCACTTTCGTATTTCGTAAAAATCGACCAGCCCCTTGCGTATCTTACCCACAGCCGTGCCTATGCACAGCCCGCAAGCTCCGTACAAACACGAAAATCTTGGGTTTTGCGTAAAGTGTCGATCTTTCTCGTCTTTGTCTAGCATAATATATCTGCATCTTCCCTCTTCGTCGCTGAAATTTCAGCAATATGGCGGCCTTTATTCACGGGCACGACTTTTTACGATCGTTTCCGATTGCAAAGACGAACGAAAATACGCAAGTTTATACAATAGAAAATACGCAAGCTTCGTCGTACGAAATTCGTAAACAGACGGCGTGCTCCCCGCACTGATGTCTCGAATAAACGCTCGCGCACTTGGACCAAAAGAGCCAAAAGTCTCGATGGCGATTGGGATGAATAAATACTCGTTTGACAGGACGCTGTATTAAATCCTTTTTTTGGCCTCAGCCTTTTCAGCTGCCGCGCCTGGGCATATGGCAGTACTGGATAAGTATGATGGAGCCACCGAGTCGACTATTGTCAAGTCCCAGACAAGACATTTCCCATGACTATAATGACTATATGGAATCAAGGACATCCCATCGGGACGTTTGCCATCATTGCGAGCCATCATAATCATTAGTTAGTTGAACATAGATCTCTTATAAGTAATAATTAAGAAGTGTTGTTGTTGTTTTATGAATTTTTTACTCACAACAATTCTCAAATTCTCATCTACTTTGACGTAATAGAATAATTACTGTTCTAACAATTTGACCTGTTGGTATGAACTCTTATTATTCAAAGGTGAAATATTGTCCTCTACAGCTCAATGCTTACCTACATCGTCGAGTTATTTCTTTTGAAACCTGTTTTGGATGCCAAGACAATATTCAGACGAAAGTTCTGAAACGTTCTGAAAAAGCTCCTCAACACGTATTTTTTCTTATCACGGCTTTACGATAAAAAGACCGTCACTATCATATTCCTCGATGTAAAAAACGTTGGAAAAGACCCTTCAAACATAAGTTTCTGACAAAATCAAATTCAGGTGCCATCTTGGGCGCCATCTTGGATTCCGGGCTTTGGAGACCGAATCCAACCTGGCAACCAGCAGAATCGAATTAGTCCAAAAACGCCGGTTACCAAAATGTCTCAATTATTTGCTTCTAGAACTTTATATTTTTGAACGGGTTCCTAGTCTAACAAGGAAGAAAAGGAGGTCAGAACATTGTACTACCCAACGGTAATGGGAGGCATTCTCGCAAACGCATTCCAGAGAGCGCGACATAGGCTTGGGACCAAATGTCAACGTCATGTCAACGTCAAGTCCAAAGTCAAGCTTGCAGTTGTCATTGCTTGTCAGAGCTTAACCTAACCTATCTTCATTGTTTATTGTCGTCGCATGGTGTTAGTGTCACCGATACCGGGTGCTTGTCGTTTGAAAGGCAGGGCAAATGCGAGCGAAGCAGCGCGGGGCCGTCTGGCGGTTCGTGCGAGACAAAAATCCCTGGCCGGTGACACGATAAATGCAACCCACAGTGGTCCCAAGCTATCATGTTGAAGCAGGGCTCCGTTCAACATCGGGTAAGTTCAGTTTGACTGCCAAAGGCAAAACTTCATTTTTGTTTACTACTAACTATAGACCTGAAGAGCTCCATATGGTATCTACTGAAGAGGCAAACAGATGCTCTCAATAAACCACTCCTGCTTCATCCTAGCACATGGATAACGGAGACAGAAATTAGACTATACTATACGAAAACCAGGAGGACATTTCGGTATCACCAATCCAAGAGTAGGGGTGATATTTTTCGGCCCGACAAAAAAGGGGGAAAAAACGACAAAAAAGGTGAAGATCACGGCAAAATAGTGGTTTACGCGACAAATAAGTATTTTGAACGCCATACATAAAGCGACAGAAAAGGTTCGAGTACCGGCAAATTTGGTGCTTTTCACGGCAAAAAAAGGGAAAATCACGACAAAATGAGGGTTTGCACGACAAATTTGAAAGATCAATATAAATCGGGGGTAGTTCCTGTTGTCATTGCGGAGCCTTCAGCTCCCCAATGGTTACCGTTAACCACGGCTGACTTCGGTCCCACAGTCTTAATAATAGAAGGCGACAGGATGTCAAGCGCGTCAGTCAGGGGTGACGTGTGTTCCTTCTGAGCTGCACCAATTTTGCGAATCAATCTTCATTCTCCCTCCGTTCACGAGCTGATCCGTTCTCGATGTTACCGGCAGTGCGTCGGCACGACCCTCACCGACCCTGAGCTAGCCGAGTGGTCTGCGTCCCCGAGTACCGGGGCGTTGACAGAGTGACGTGCCCAACTTGGGGCCATAACTCGTTTTTTCGTTTTTGGAACGGAGAAGCAACGTGGGAGAGCGCCGAGAGTCAAAATTTCACGGGATCACCATCTGGAGCCCTGTGGCGGATTAAAAACGCGACTGGTGTCAAGCCCAGCGGGTTTTAATCGTGCTGCGGGTTTCCCAGCATCAAGGGCGCTGCCTTGTAGCGTCTTAATCCAAGGCGGATTATGGCCTGCTTGGTGGTGCTCGGGACACGGTAAGGCTCTGCCCCTAGCCACCCCCCCAAACACGTTTTCGTCCGCGGGACCAGTACTGCAAAAAAGCGCGACACGTACGGGACCGTGAAAAAATGCGGCGCGCGCGCATTTCGGGCGTAATTCCGGCAAGAACATCTGCGAAGAAGACGCCGACGAAGAATGCGCCCAAGAAGAAAACGACCGAAACGCCTCTCTCTGGTCTAGGAGTCGGAGCAGGGGATGTAGCCGCTGCCGTCTCCGCAGCGTCTCTCCTAGTGGCGCCCCAACCACAACAACAACAACAGCAGCTGCCGACCGCCGAATATGCGCGCATCGCGAGCGTCCTCGAGAGCCTGGAAACGCGTTTCCGCTCCAACGCTCAGCCGGAAATTCCGCCATTCGCGGGGCTGCCACATGAAGATGTAAGAGAGTACCTGAGAGGTGTGGAGGAATCTCTCACCACAGCCGGAACGCCGCGACGAAAATGGTTGCACCTGGTAGCCGACCAGCTCTCCGGAGAAGCCGCTTCCTGGGTGAAGCCGTACCTCCAGGTGGACCTGGCTTGGGAAGAAGTGAAACAGGCTCTTCTCAACCACTTTGATTCGCCGCAACGACGCGGACAAGCCGGTGGAAAGCTCCACACCGAAACGCAGAACGGCGAGCCGGTCCTGTTGTTCCTAAGGAAGAAGGTGAAGCTCGCACGGAGAATCGCACCGTACCTTCCTGACGAGGAACTCATCGGCATGCTGATTGCACTCACGGATTACGATATTAAGTACCACCTTACATTAAATCCGGTGAAGACGCTGGCCGAGCTGGTGGATAAGGCACAAAAGGTAGAATCCTTGCGCGAGGAAGCGCCGAAGGTCACGACGGCAACCACACGGCAAGTACCTGCAGGCAGCGCGACGTCGAATCTGCCGCCGCCATGTCGATATTGCCCTGAGCGGCATTATCATCGAAATTGTCCTGTGCTCCAAGCTCGGCGCGAGCCGCCACGTGACGCGTTCCGTCAGTACCAACAGCACCAGGAAAACCCCACCGGGACGAACGACGCGCGGGCGTCGCAACGTCCCCAGCACCAGTAATTTCGCTGTGCGCCACCTCTTCGGACAACGCTCCCCTAATTCTTCTTCGACTCGACCACCATCAAGTGCATGCCTACCTCGACACTGGCTCGACGCTAAACTTAATCGACTACACGCTCGTCAACGACCAGCAGATCGACAAGACCGCCACTTTGTCCGTAGGCCTCGCAAGCACAACAGTTGAGCCCTTGAGAACGGAGGGTACCGTCCGTCTGACGTTTACCGCCGAAGAGGCGCCATACACCGCAGATTTCCACGTGGTGCGTAGTCTAGCACATTCCGTCATTCTCGGCAAGAGTTTCTGCCACCAGTCCGGAGCCGTCATTGATTTCCAGCGGGAGTGCCTCCACCTCGGAAAACAGCAGCGACGTACCGTCTTCTGGAATAAGGACCACGCCTCTCGACAGCGAAGAGGATCACCTTTATCTGTCGACGACGTCCAGCACAATTTCCCGGAGCCTCTCCACGGAGCTTTTCAACAGCTCTTGACCGATTTCGTGCAGACACTTAGCCAGGACCCGCGTCCTACGACGACGCTGACTACCACTCACAAAATCCGGCTCAAAGACGAAACCCCATTTCGAATTCGACCGTACCGGACCACATCCGAAAAGAAAGCCATTATCGAGGAGCAGGTGCATCAGATGTTGAAAGACGGCATTATCGAGCGCTCGAACTCGGAGTTTTCATCGCCGATTGTTATCGTCACGAAGAACGATAAACCAAGATTCTGCCTAGATTACAGAAAACTAAACTCGCAGACAATCACCGAGCCGTCTCCGATTCCGCGAATCCATGAGACGCTCAAAGACCTAGGTGAAGCCAATGTTTTCTCTACTCTAGATTTAAAATCAGGATATTGGCAAGTGCCGCTCGATCCGTCTTGTCGTCGATATACGGCCTTCTCCACCGTGGATGGCGGCCATTGGCAGTTCAAGGTCATGCCCTTCGGCTTGGCCAATGCGCCTACCACCTTCCAACGTATGATGGTGCAGGAAGTGTTAAACGGCTACCTTCACGAATTCTGTCTGGTGTACATGGACGACATTATTGTCTACTCGAAGTCGACAGAAGAGCACCTTCATCACCTACGGCTCGTTCTGGAGCGTCTCCTGACCCATCGCCTCCGCTGCGGCATCAAAAAGTGCAAGTTTGCATGCTCGAGCATCGAGTACTTGGGCCACACCGTAAGCGACGCCGGAAATACGCCGCTGCAAAAGCACGTGAGGCTCGTGCACGACGCAAAGCAGCCGACGAATCGAAAACAACTCCAGAGTTTCCTTGGAACCTGTAACTGGTTGCGTGAATACATCCCACGGTTCGCCGAAATCGCGGCTCCGCTGACAGACATGACGTCGCCGAAATGCCGATTCTCCTGGGGAGAGGCACAGCAAGCCGCCTTTGAAGGATTAAAAACCGCCATGGCAACCCCGAGAACGCTAAGCCGTCCCGACGCTGTTTTACCCTTCGTCCTGCAGACCGATGCAAGCAACACCGGCATGGCTGCCGTGTTATACCAAATTAGGCCCAACGGCGAGAGAGCCATCATTTCGTTTGCCAGTGCACGTTTCAACCGTACAGAACGCCGCCTGCGAATTAACGAACAAGAGTGCCTTGCCATCTTGTGGGGTGTCAAACAGTATAGACCGTACTTGGAAGACCGACCGTTCACGATTCGAACTGACAGTCAAGCGCTTTTGTGGCTGAATAAGGCAAAAGATTCCAAGGCCAAGCTCACGCGCTGGTCGCTGCTCCTGCAGGAATTCAGCTATTCCGTGGAACACGTACCCGGCCGAGCCAACGAGTTAGCGGACGCTCTCTCACGGAATCCAGAGCCGAATCAGTCGCTAATTTCCGCCGATTGTACCACCAGAATGTTGCCTCCTGAGTTGGCCGACGGCGCGCCACAGACGTCTAGCGTTGACGAACCCGATCGGCGCGAGCACGTGTTCCTGACGGACGTCAGGACATTGTCGGACGAGGTCAAAGAGGCTCAGGTCAACTCCAGGACGGCACAGGAGATGATGCGCATACGGCGCTCTCTTCAGAACGATCCGGATACCGAGGACTGGCATGCCGGCTTCAGGGCAAATTACGAGGTGGAGGACGACGTGCTGTACAGACTAGCGGACGATGGACGTCGACTGCTGTATGTACCTTCCGAACTACAACCCCGAATTTTCTACGAACATCACGACGCTCACTTAGCGGGCCACCCTGGCGAAGAAGAAACGCAGCGATCGATTACCGAGCAGTACCACTGGCCAAGCGTCGACAAGGACTGCCGTGCATACGTCAGATCATGTCTAATATGTTCGCTGGTGAAGGGCCGGTCGTCACACATTCCCGCGGAACAGCGTCCCCGTCAACCACGTGAGCCATTCGAGGCCGTTGCCTTGGATCTCATGGGACCGTACGAAACTTCCGAAAAGGGAAATCGCTTCATTCTCGTCATCACCGACCTTTTCACACGTTGGATCGACGCCTGGCCGCTAAGTGAGACTTCGACTAAATCCATCGTTGCCACGCTCGACGAACACTTTTTCCCGTTGCATGGGTACCCGCGTACTATCATTTCGGACAACGGTCCTCAGTTTTCGTCCGCGTACTGGTCCCGCGCCTGCGATAGGTGGCAGAGTCACCACTGGACGACTGCCGTGTACCATCCGCGCGCAAACCCGACTGAGCGTCGCAACCAGGAAATCAAGAAGGGCCTTCGCTGTCGCCTTATTGACCGACCGGCTACCGAGTGGGACGTTCACTTGCCAGCGACCTTATTCAGTCTTCGTCGGCGTCGGAACGCCGCCACCGGACAAAGTCCGGCGGAGCTGTTGATCGGCCGCTCCTTAAGGTTTCCTGGCGAGTGGAAAGCCGCGGAACCCCTGCCTCGAGCATCGGCAGCAGAACGTGCCGAAGCCGCCCACGAACACCAGCGCGAATATGTTGAAGCTCGCCACCGAGTTCCAGATCGACCTGTGCCCGACTACTTGCCAGGCGATCTCGTTCTTGTCCGGCATCCTCCGGCTCCAGGAGCATTTCATCCGAAATGGCTCGGTCCTCACTCCATCGTGCGGAACGTCAGTCCCGGCGTCTTCATCGTCAACATCGACGAGCGACTCGTCAAGTACCACGTGGATAAACTTAGAAGAGCTCCAAGACGACCGCGTCGTCGAGTGTAGTGTGCGCCCTACCTCCGTCAGTACGTTGCCTTATGGCAAACAAAGAAAACTTAGTGTCGCGACCCCAGGACATGTCCTCTTGCCACTCGTTGTGACCTTGACACCTTTGTTTAGCCTTTACAAGTGCGCGCCTTGTCCCAAAAATGTTCCCCTTTTTAAAGCGAAAGTTCTCCGCCATGTTAAAAAAAAAATGTTACTTTAACGTAGTTACCCTCAGGTGTAATACATTAGTTTAAGGTATTTCTACGGTCGTTCATTGTTGTAAAATGAATTTGTTAATTTTGAATAAAGAGTGTGCCCTAAGTCTCAGAGGGGGGCGACTGTCATTGCGGAGCCTTCAGCTCCCCAATGGTTACCGTTAACCACGGCTGACTTCGGTCCCACAGTCTTAATAATAGAAGGCGACAGGATGTCAAGCGCGTCAGTCAGGGGTGACGTGTGTTCCTTCTGAGCTGCACCAATTTTGCGAATCAATCTTCATTCTCCCTCCGTTCACGAGCTGATCCGTTCTCGATGTTACCGGCAGTGCGTCGGCACGACCCTCACCGACCCTGAGCTAGCCGAGTGGTCTGCGTCCCCGAGTACCGGGGCGTTGACACTGTCACAGATTTTTCTACATACGTCGAAATCAAAACGTCGCAGTCACGTTCCAGTCATGCAAGTTTTGGAAGACTACGATGAAAGTAGCAGGGCTGATGAATCCCCGCCTGTGAAGAGAAGAAGAGGAAAGGAACGAGTTTTTAAATGGGAAAAAGTTCTCTTCGCGCGAAGAAGCGGAAGCATAATGTTTCTTCTGAGAGATGGTGGAGCAAGTCGTCTCTAAAATCGACTTCATACGGCGAGAGGGTGGACTACTGCTGCGTTGCCGAAAACAATCGCCAGCAGGATCTTTTTTTATAGCTTCAGACTTCCAATGAGACGCCTTTTGCCGCCTTGTGCTATCAAGAGCTTCACTGGGTCCCCTTATTCTGTCTTGAATGTAATTTGAAGCTTTGCTGAGCCCTCTGGCACTTTCCGTGACTTCCGGAGCAACAGGCAGCGTTGTGCCGTCTTGTCATGTTCAGAGCCCTATCGAGCCCCCATTGTGTCTTCAAGTGTAGTTAAAGCCCCGTTGAGCAATGTTTTTTCATGGCTTCCGAAGTAGGTACCAGTAGCCCCATTCTGCATTATTTTGTTATACAGAGCTCCATTTGACCCCTTTGTGTCTTCAGTACCGTTTGAAGATCTGTAGGGCCCCTTTGCACTTTTCCGAGGCTTTCGGAGCACTAGTTAGCTCTATGGGCCTTCATGTGATATTATTCGGCCCCAAATCGGGCCTCTTTCTGTCTTAAAGTACAATTTGGAGCCCCACTGAGTCTCCTTTGAGTACTTCATGGCTTCCAGGATTCCAATAAGCCCTCTTTTGCCATCCTATGTTATTCAGGCTCCATTATTGGGCCCACTCATTGTTTTTTCAATGTGTTTTGAAGCCCTGCTGAGCCCCTTGACATTTTCCGTTACCTACTATCAAACCATAGTGATCACCATTGTGCCGTCAGGCCATTCGGAGTCCTTTCGGGTCCCTTGGATCCTCAATTGTAGTTGGAGCTCTAATGAGCCCCCTCATGTTTTTTTCGTAACATTTCGACTCCCTTGTGCCCACAAATGTAGTTTTGAGCCCTGGTTACCCCCTTCATATTTTTTCATGGCTACCATAATTCCAGTAAGACCCCTGTTGCCTTTTTCTATTACCTACAAGCCCCATTGTCTTCTAAAGTTGAAGCCGTGCTGAGCCTCCTCACATCATGCTGATAGGTTTCGGGGCATTAGTGAGCACTTCATGTCTTCATGTGATATTCGGAGCCCTATAGGACTCCCTTGTGTCAAGTGTAGTATGGAGCCCCAATCACCCCATTTATGTTTTTATTGGCTTTCAGAGTAACAGTAAGCCCCCTTTTGCCTTCATTTCCTATGTGTATAAAGCTCCATTGGACTTCCTTGTATCTTCAATATCGTTTGAAACCCTGCTAAGCTCACTTGTATTTTTGCGTGGCTTTCAGGAACTCTATCGCACCCCCTTGTGTTTGCTAATGATTTTTAGAGTCCCTCATTCCCCCTTGTGTTTCCATGTACGTTCCGAAGCCTTGGGGGTTTTTGGTTTTTTCATGTCGTTCCTCTTGCGACCTTGCTTACGAAGAATTGTCTGCGGAACGCATTGTTTTAAGCACCCTCCAATGGGACGCTGAAGCTTCAAGGGGGGAAAGATAGAATGACGTAGAAAAACTTGAAAAGGGGCCTCTGCCGTTGCAGACAAGAAAGCTACGTTCATAATCTACAAGAGGGGGTTCGGGCTCCTACGTAGCAAGGCAAGTGACTCGGGAAGAAGCCAAGGGGGCTTCTGGAGTTACAGACAAATTAGTTAAAAATGATGACCATGACCAGTTATATCAAATTGCCAATTAGACTACAAAAGATTCACTGGAGGCACTAGTTTTCCAGGTACACAATTTGATGCTTCACCGGAGTTTCAGAGTGGGTACTGGGTCTCTGAAGTCACAAGATTAGAAAGCCTCTGCAGTTGGAAAAATTCAAAATGAAATTGACGCTTTACGGTTTAAAAATGCAAGAAAACACAAGAGCTGCAAGAACCTTCAAACTCTTCAGCATTAGATTTCCAGTGAACTTTTGAGTAGACTTCAAGGAAGCACTGGGTCTTCCAAGCGACAAGATTAGGTTAACATAAAAAAAGCATCAAGCGTGACTTTTTATTTGTCACTTGTCAAATTTGTCGTGCAAACCCACATTCTGTCGTGAATTTACCCCTTTTTGTCGTGTAAAGTATGTCGTGAAAACTATTATTCAGCCGTTAGTTTCACCTTTTTTGTCGTTTTTGTTTTGGCGTGAAATGTATTTATTCTGTCGTGCAGTAAACATTTCCCCCAAGAGTAGCCCTTCCACTTAATGAAGTCGAGGTATTCAAGTCCATCATTCTATCATCAATACATTCCAATGAGTTTGAAATCATTTTGCAGTTTCTATCTACAAGCCGGACGTAAGCTGCATGATAGTAGGCAAGCAAAATATACCTACTCATGGCAAGGCATCAGGCACAACACAAAAGAGGCCATAACCTAAAGGCTTCACAATTTTGTAGCAGTGTGGAAAACTCTCTGTAAAGTGATGGTTTGAATTATTGTAATAAAGTGAAATGCCCTGGCTGAACAAAGAACTGTATTTCATGTGTTTAATTTTCGTATACTAGGCACAACGCTGTGAATATAATAACTTTACTGAACAAGTTCAAAACTTCAACAGAGAACCAACATAACCTAGATCCCTTCATGCACCTCAGCAATGTCATTGTTTTTCGATTATTCTTGTCTCTATCTGTCTGGTAGAATGGAGCAGGAAGGGCTTATTCAGAGCATCTATTTACCTCTCCAGAGTACCATACCGGGCCCGGGTCTACGATAAAAGTCAATAAAAATATATTTTTTCTTCGGCAGTCAAACTGAGCTTACCCGGAGTTTGGGGCCGCATCCTGACCCTCATCGCAAGAGCCTACAGCATCCTCATGAACGATTCAACGATACGATTAAAAACTTCCAATTTATGTTCACGGTGACATTTCTAAATATTTGACGTTTATTCATTTGACGATTTGACACAACGCGCTTGTTTATGCAATCTAGGCCAGATAAAATCCCTAGAGGTCCCGACCAACTGCAGCGCCTCCTGGCGGGAGCAAAATCGTCCATGCCTCCCATTGAATAGAAGGTCGTGTTATTGGTCTATTTCTTGTACAAATTTTTAGGCTGCAAAGAACGAAAAAGGAAAAGATCGAAGTTCTTCACAAGAATGTAAATTTCGAATACCAAGGAAAAAATGGCGCATCGCGATTGTTGTATGCAGAATAAAACAGAATAAAGCGCAAAACAAAGATGATCACATCGTATGCAGCATTGCAGCTGTAGGGATTTTTCGTGAAATCCGCCCAACAAAAATTACCGGACGTGCGCTGAAAAACAAGATAACAAGTGAATATGCCCTCACGGACGTGAGGCTCAATAGCGCAATTCCTTCATCTTAGGATCAGTGAAGGCAAGATGTTAATTGGGGTCCTAGACATAATTTTTACCTAGTTTGATTCTCAAAACTATGAGCTATCCATCAAGAGTAATAAATAGTAGGCTGGAATGCAGGAGGTGGAGCACATACTCAAACTCATAATAAATGCTTCCAATTTCCTAGTTATCTCCAGATATGACATGATCCAGTTAACAACTGAATAGTTCACGAAGCAGAATATGAAACATTACCGAAAAGGCCATCTCACTTCAGAAGAACTATGCAGGAGATCTCGATGAAAGTTTTCCTCAGGAATGCATTCGATTCAAATGTTTCATTGATGGTTTAGAATGCGAAAACAATCCACAGAAAATGTTGAAGTTATTAAAGGAAAGAAAACTAACATCGACGATCGAATTATTGTTCCGGAGAACGTTCTTTTTCAACATTGCGGAGAGTGAAAATTTTCAACAGAAACACTTCCAAGTGACGAGAAAACAAGTGACTTATCCTTAACTACAAGCGAAAGTAATATCGTTGAAATTCTAAATACCGACGCCATCATTGAACATTTTGCGGCACTAAAAACACGCAAAAAATCATTTGCATGAGTACGAGCAGGCTCATTTTTATTATAGTCTGTTAGGTTTTAGGTCATATCTGTAGTTAATGGTGTATCAAATCCATAATGCGCTCGGCAACACTTTTAACCTTGGCAATTGCTGAAAAACGCAGACAGAAATGGCAGAAGCTAATTGAGAATTCGGATATGAAACACTCCAGTAGGAAAGTGTGAAAAACTTTGAGGAAAATGAATAAATAAATAAATAATTTATTTTACTCATTTGACCGAGACAACAGTGTGAGTAATAGTCGGGGAGGAGAAAAGACTATGATATAGTTACACTTGAATAACACAATTAAACAGGTATATAGAACAAATACATACACAAATTCACAACAATGTATACTTATTATTGAACAAGTACAACAAGTACAACAAGTGCCTACCAATCGCAGGCCAAAAACTCACCGATGGAATAAAAACTTTTGCTAAGGAGCAAGGAATGTACCTCTTTTTTGAAGGAGGTGTAGCTGGTGAGCTTCCTGGCCGCAATCGGCAGCTTGTTAAATAGCCTAACCGTCATCACAGCTGGGCCGCGATCCACTAATGCCAGTCTATGTTGAGGCATCAGCAGCCTGTGTTGAGACCTAAAGCCATACTCACTCATTTTGCGATTGTCAGTGTGACTGTGTCTGTTTCGATGGACATAACAGACACATGTGAGGATGTACAAGGACGTCACCGTCAAGATTCCGAGCTGCTTAAACAGATCGCGGCAGCTAGTTGATCTACTCTTGAAAGTGACGGTGCGGAGGATCTTCTTCTGAATGAGCAACAGGTCACTGACGTGACTGCTTGACCCCCAGCAAATAATTCCGTAACTTAGGGCCGACTGAACGTGTCCGAAATAATATAGCTTCAGAACATCGAGGGAGACGTTGGAGCGCAAGCGCCACAAAACGAAACACGCAGAAGACAACCTGCTAGACAAGTGAGTCACATGTGACTCCCACGACAACCTCTCATCAATCCACACACCAAGGAACTTCATACTTGTACTCTGTCTGACAGAGACACCGTCCATTTTGACCAGGAGACTCTGGTCTTTGGTTCTGTTGGAGAAAAGCATCATTTCAGTCTTCGTCTTGTTGAGAAGAAGCCCGTTGCTGGCAGAATACTCGCCCATCACGGAGACAGCGGCAGTGGCTGCGCGGGACAGGTCAGAAATATTTGAACAGCTGACAGTGGCAGAAGTATCATCAGCATATTGGGTAACATGGGCGGAATCTATGTGCAGATCATTGATGAATATCAAAAAAAGCAGAGGCCCCAATATGCTGCCCTGCGGAACGCCAGAAGACACTCGCCCAATCCCAGACAAGTAAGAGACACCCCCATTTTTGAGAAGCACTCGCTGAGTCCTATCTCTAAGATAGGAAGAAATCCACTCAAGAGGGCGTCCACGTACACCACAGGAAGATAGCTTATTCAACAACAGCTGATGATCAACTGTGTCAAATGCACGTGACAAGTCAAAAAGAAGCGTCAAAACCTCTTCACCACGATCGAGTCCCGACAAAACATAATTCTGCAAAGAGAGAATAGCGTCGGCCGTAGAAAAGCCGCGACGGAATCCAAACTGAGTGCTAGAGAGCACCAGCCGAGAATCAAGATAATCAGACAGTCTCCAATAAAAAACCTTCTCAAACACCTTCGAAAAAGCCGTCAGCAATGCAATTGGTCTGTAATTGGAGATTTTGCTCCTCTCGCCCTTCTTATACACTGGAACAATGTGTGCTACCTTTAGACCAGATGGAAAAATACCGGACTCGAACGAAGAATTGATATCAGAGGCCAGTGGAGTCGATATGAGATGCGAGATATGAGCAAGAAGCGAGCCCGGAACCCCATCCCAACCACAAGCATCCTTCCCAGAAACCTCTCCAATGGCCCTCTCAACCTCCAACTCAGACACAGGAGAGAGAAACATCGAGCCGCAGCCCAAATCCGACGAGGCGGACTCAGTCGAAGCAGTGCCACCCCCACAGCCTGCGAAAGAATTCAGAAAATGACCATTAAATGCATCGGCCGCTCTCTGAAGGTCGGAATGGGAAATTCCAGCCTCATCCACAAATGGACCAGAGAGATCCCTTTTTTTGGAAGCGCTGCAGGAATCGTTGAGAATTCGCCACGCCTCTCTAGAAAAATTGTTAGAAGAACGTAGTCTTTCCTCGTAATAGTTCTTTCTTTCACGTTCGATACGAGTTTGGTGGTTACTTTTCAAAACTCTATACCTTTCCAACAATTCCGGATCATCAGTTCGCCTACATTCCCTAAAAACATCCCGCACGAAGTGCCCCTCGTCAACAATTCCCGGAGTTATCCACGGTCTACCATTATTTTTTCGCTTTTTGCTTTTGCTTACCGTTTTAAGTGGAAAAGCCACCGCAATAGTCTGCCTTACCTTGTCAAGGAACAAATCAAACTTTTTCTCCGCGCCTGTCGCATCATAAACAGTGGTCCAATCCTCCGCACCCAACAAATGTTTGAAGTTGTCAATGCTACAGGAATTTTTAAAATCGCGGTAGGTGACATCCTCGCTCTCTCTCACATCATCAAGTGACTCAACGGCAACGGTAACAAACTGAGAAAAGTGATCGGAGAAATCGCACGGCACAACTCTAGGACTCAACAATTGTGGATCGCAGCTGCAAAATACGTTGTCAATTATTGACTTCGTATCGCCCTGAACTCAAGTGAAGTCAACAATACATTTGTTAAGACCATAACACTGAAATGTTGAACACAACAATTTTACAGATTTGTCAAGACTATTTACAAAATTCACATTAAAATCACCGCAAATTACAGTGATTATGTCGCGTGTGGAACATTTATACAATTCAAAAGAGCGTCAAGCCTATTACAAAAATATTTTACATCGACGTCAGGGGGCCTATAAAGGCATGCCACCAGCATGGTTGCATACCCCACAGACAACCTCACAGTCGCAAACTCGAAGAGAGAGCTGTCATCAGAAAAGTTTGATATATTTACAGAAACAAAATCGAAGTCTTGGCGCACATAGACTGCAACGCCCCCTCCCCTAGAACTCTCTCGACAGTATGAGTGCGCAAGGCTGTAGTTGTTTATATGTAAGGAGTTTAACTCCACGTCACTGCACCACACCTCCGATAAGCACACCACTGCAGGAAATCCCATCGACTGAAGGTAGAATTCCAGCTCGTCAGCCTTGTTTCTGAGACTTCTGATGTTCAAGTGGCAAAAACGATGTCCAAAAACAACCTGCTCAAAAAGTTTGTGTGATAGCTAACGAAGTCGCACATCAGTTAATCGTAAATGGCGAATCTGACAAAATAAAAAAACAAATATCGAAAGGAACCTTGAACCGGAAACAACAAAAATAGTACTTCTTTTGTTATTAACGATCTTGTAAACGCTATTGAACATTTGAAGTTCGGAAGAGAGTCAGAATTAGACGACATCCGAAATGAACCAATAAAACATTTCGGTCCAAAAACTATTCAGAAGTTGAATACTAGAACTTTATAATTGGTGCTTGAAATACGGTGCTATACCAAAGATCTGGAGAAAAAGTGAAGTTTTAGCAGTTTTAAAATTTGGCAAATCTGCGGATGATCCAACGAACTATCGACCGATCTCCCTTCTAAGCTACCTGTACAAAACATACGACAGGATGATCTTAGATCGGTGTTGATGACAATCTGATAGCAGAACAAGCTGGTTTCAGGCCTGGAAAAGCTGCACAGCACAAGTTTTGAACCTTACTCAGTACATAGAGGATGGCTACAAGAACAAGAGAATGAGCGGTGCAATCTTTGTACACTTGTCTTCGGCGTACGACACAGTCACCACCGACGACTTTTGGCAAAACTTTATTCACAAATGACTTTGGCTTAGTCACAGCAGTCCGTTCACTTTTAGAAAATCGCCGCTTTTATGTGATCTTGGGAAATGGTTGCAGCCGATGGAGGATTCAAAAAAATGGCCTACCACAAAGAAGTGTGCTTGACCCGACGCTGTTCAATATTTATACAAACGATCAACCACTCTAGCGGGGTTGGTAGCCATTTCTATACGGCAATTAATGATACAGAAAATTCCTTTTGCATGAGTGCACAAGACATAATAAACGATATTAGAAGGGAAAGCATTAAGCTTCTTCTCAGGGGGGCCGCAGGGGGCCCTGTCAATTTGACGGTCCAAGAACTCCTACTAAACCATCTTCCAATTTCGCTGTAGCAAATGGGAATGATGTGACTCCATTGTGAATCTCGCGAAGGTGATGGCGTGATGGCGGTTCGGGCATGTTTTGTGTCTTGACCTGTTTTATGGCATTCCCAAAATCCTATTATAAAGTCAATTTTTCAAATTCTCAGTTTTGGGCTGACAGGCTAAGAATTGGGTATTTTAACATCCAGTTCAGACGTACTTTTTCCAATGACTAACTGGATGTCATTCAAATGTCATGAAGGCTTATAGGTCATCCACAATGATGTTGATGTTAACGTAATGCTATCGGCAATGGTAATGTTAGCATTTCAAAGCAACTAATTTCAATGGTAAATGCTTACCATTGCCACTAAGATTGTGAACGTCGAACGTCACCATTTGAAACTCATTGCTTTGAATGCTAACATTACCATTGCCGATAACATCACGTTAACATTAACATCATTGTGGATCACCTATTAATCCGGCCCTGGGAACAAGTGACTTTTCAAACGAAAAGTACCTACCTACTAGAAGGTGGTAGTTTTTCTTCAGAAATGACAGCTGTGGACACGTGTTTCACTTTATTATTTTAGCTCTTCAGTACATAATACCAGATAAAAGAATTTTTGTAAAACTACCAAGAAAAGACGTATAAGATTTTCAACAACATACCTCTGCAGCCGGGAGACATCAAACGGAACGGAACGGATAGCCAGGCAAGTCCGTCAAGGCTAAAAAGACCTAAAAAAGTTCCAACGACTACGAAAACTGAGTTTCTAAGTGACGAGCAGTTAGAAGCTCTTCTATTTGAGTCGGACGACGATCTGGATGATTCTTTCAAAACGGACGAGTCAGATCCGGATTATTCTGGAGTAGATGGCAATCGGGACGATGAGAAAGAAGGGACTTACCTAACCCACAACTCCACGGACAATGTCACCTGTCCCTGCACCTATCACATCCGCCACACCCACAGTTCCCCCATTGGCACCTACTGATCCTGTGGTCCTGCACTTCCAGTGAATTGGTCGAGCATTGCGGAGAATATTGTCAAGGATATGACAGAAGGGCCATAGGGGAAAGGCCCTTAAGTACGAATTATTTTATTAGGTATAAATTAAAATAAATCATTAATCGTCTTCAGCAAAAAAAATGAGATGCCACAGAAAATGCTGAAAGGGCAGCACAATTCTTGGTTCATAACCGCCGTGGTATGCCGGGTTCACCAAGCACGAGGAAACGAGCATCAATCCGATTGAACGACGAAGTTTCCCATTGCCTATAAATCTAGAAGAACCCATAGTTCTTGATCGAATTCATTCTTTGTAGTTGCGGCGGGCCGCTATGCCCGTCGGTGTCTAAATTATTATTATAGTCATTTTTATTCATCATTAAATCGCAAGTGCGAAAACCAACTATGTAAGTCGGGCTTATCTCATGTCGTCTCGGATGTCATTGTGTATTCATGTGTGTGTGTTAATAAAACTATTGAAACCATCACACTGTTCTCTTCCAAACCTTCACCCTGCTTGCAAATAACAGCCCCTAGAAAGTAATGAAGGGTCAACCAAAACCCTTCCCGACAATATACCTGCCCAACAAACTCCATTCACAAAACAAGAGCAACTATTGAAGCAGCCTGCAGGTGAATCATCCTTGATGCATGGTGAAGCATTGTAACATTCGTAACTACATACATCTTTTTTCACCTTTCTCGGGAGTGCCTCAGGGGTCCAACCTTGAGCCACTGTTGTTCCTTTTATTTATCAATGACATCGTTGATGTTATTCACTCTAAAAAGCTCTTATTCGCCGATGATTTAAAGCTGTTTCTCAGAGTGAATTCTATGTTTGACTGTGGTTTGTTACAGAATATCGATGCTGTTGAACAGTGGTGTTCCATAAACAGACTCTTTTTAAAAGTTCAGAAGTGCACCGTTATGACCTTTTCCAAACGGCAAACTGTTATATCTTACTCATATGTTATCAACGACGTTATTTTGCAGCGCTCGGATTTGGTGAAAGACTTGGGCATTACTTTCGATCCCGCAAGCTTGATTTTTCGTCCCACAGAATGAATATCGCTAGTCAAGCATATAAGATGTTTGGCATAATCTACAGAAATTGCAGAGAACTCTCAAGTAACGAGACACTGACTTCGCTTTTATAAGATCCAGCCAGACTGGTTCCAAACGGTTCAACTGTTTGGCGTCCACACTATAAGACGCATATTGTTACGAGCGGCGATTCTGAGAGCGCGCGATCTTTCTAGACTCTTCCCATTAGGTCGCAGTGTGCAAGTGCGAAGCTCTGGTGTGTTCCAGAGCGCGCGTGTAGGCTTTTACTCGTGGATCTGAATCGAGCCTTCAACGAGGGCTCAACACACATTTGTCCAAATTGGCGGAGGTGCCGGCATACCAGAACACACGGGAAGCACTCGAAAGGCGTGTGATTTTTCGGGAGTCGCCTAGAAATCGTATTCCGCGTCACTGTGGAATTTGCATCCATGGAACATTCTAGATAATTAGTCGGAGCTATATTAGCACCATGGATCGCGCCCACAGATTCAGTATTGAATTGGAAGTGATCGAGAACGATAGAAGCGAGAGTCCCAGCGATATTCCCAGGCGCAATACTTGTTGGCGTGTATTGTAGTACGCAGTAATAAACAGTGTGTCGTCGATAAAACGATCGTCTCAATTATGAAAGAACCCGTACGCGAAATACGTAACAATATTCATGGCATGGAATTGTTGCAGCACCGTTTTCTGAAGTTCTTGAGTTTAGTCATTGCCCCCCAAGGAACCAGCACCAAGAATCGAAAACAGATCACATTATCCCCAAAAAGTTCCGTTCAGTCCGTCTCTTAATAGACAAGGAAGGCGTCGTTGTAAACATTGTGCGTCGAACGGACAAAGGAAAGATACAATGTATCTTTCTATTTTGTAATGTATGCCCCGATTAGCCTGGACTTTATGTTGAATGTTTTCAATATTACCATTCCTGAATTGTATACGATTATTTGCGTACTTTCCAGTTATTTTTGTATTGTTCGCGTACTTTTCAACCCAGTAAACACACACACGTTACACTTACGTTGAATTTTCAACAGTTGATAAATGGTTGTTACGTAGTGTTCAACGTTGATGCAACTTCGAATGGTAACGTGAGTTATACATTCTCTAAATACTTGAATATAACGTTGATTTTTATTCAGCCGATGATGTGGTACAGTAATTTGACGTTGATATGATGCAACGTTGCAGAAACATGTTAATCTATACATCCTCCAAACACTCAGAGTACCTCTGATGCGACGTCGAAAAGTAACGTGAATTCATGGATTTTCTAAACAATGGGAGGCATGGACGATTTTGCTCCCACCAGGAGGCGCTGCAGTTGGTTGGGACCTCTAGGGATTTTATCTCGCCTAGGTTGCGTAAACAAGCGCGTTGTGTCAAATCGTCAAATCAATAAACGTCAAATATTTAGAAATGTCACCGTGAACATAAATTGTGATTTTTGAGTCGTATCGTTGAATCGTTCATGAGGATGCCGGGAGGCTCTTGCGACGAGGGTCAGGACGCGGCCCCAAACTCCGGGAAAGTTCAGTTTGACTACCGAAGAAAAAAATACATTTTTATTCACTTCTATCGTAGACCCGGTCCCGGTATGGTACTCTGGAGAGGTAAATAGATACTCTGAATAAGCCCTTCCTACTCCATTCTACCAGACAGATGGAGACAGGAATCATCGAAAAACATTGACATTGCTGAGCTGCATAAAGGGATCTAGGTTATGTTGGTTCTATGTTGAAGTTTTGAACTTGTTCAGTTAAGTTATTATGTTCACAGCGTTGTGCGTAGTATACGAAAACTATACACACGAAATACAGTTCTTTAATCAGTCAGGACATTTCACTTTATTACAATAATTCAAACCATCACTTTACAGAGAGTTTTCCACACTGCTACAAAATTTTGAAGGAAGGGCGACTCTTGTATTGGTGATACCGAAATGTCCTCCTGTTCTCGTATAGTATAGTCTAATTTCTCTCTTCGTTATCCATGTGCTAGAATGAAGCAGGAGTGGCTTATTTAGAGCATCCTTTTGCCTCTTCAGTAGATACCATATGGAGCCCCTCGGGTCTATAGTAGTAGGTAAACAAAAATGAATTCTTGCCTTGGGCAGTCAAACTGAACTTACCCGAAGTTAAACGGAGCCCTGCTTAAACATGATAGCTTGGGACCACTGTGAGTTGCATTTATCGTCTCACCGGCCGGGATTTTGTCTCGCACGAACCGCCAGACGGCCCCGCGCTGCTTCGCTCGCATTTGCCCTGCCTTTCAAACGACAAGCACCCGGTATCGGTGACACTAACACCATGCGAGTCATGCGACGACAATAAACAATTAAGATAGGTTAGGTTACGCTCTGACAAGCAATGACAACTGCAAGCTTGACCTTGGACTTGACGTTGACATGACGTTGACATTTGGTCCCAAGCCTATGTCGCGCCCTCTGGAATGCGTTTGCGAGAATGCCTCCCATTGCATATAACGCTGAATATGTTAACCAGCCGATCATGTGGAACAGTAATGCGACGTTGATGCAACGTTGAAGTAGAATGTTGATCCATGTAACCTCTGAACACTTGAATATAACGTTGATTTTTAACCAGGCAATCTAATCAGAGTATTCAAAAGTACCTCATCATATTATGACAGTGACATTTCATTTTGACAAGTAACAACCAAAAACTAATCAGTGCATAAGAGCATGGAACTATACTTCCAAGCCAAATTTCACCCTTATCAGATGAGCGGTTTGGCAATTATCGTATCAGGACCTTTTCACATAGTGATCACATAATTTTTTCCTTATTTCGTGATTGGGCTGAGAAAGTAACATAGTTTTGAATAAAACCTTTCTCGATCTACCTCACATCAACAATAAACGTAACAAATTATTGATCGACGACGTTACAACGTTAATTACATACGTTTATGTACGGTCAGCATTCATCGATGAAAAAACCGTTTAGTTGGACCATTACTGTCACCATTTCCAATCAGGGACCGATCAGCGTTATCAGATCTATCACGTAAGAGCAGAGCTGGGAGTACCTTGAAGAAAAAGATACTTTTTTGTAACTAGTTACTTTTAACTAGTTACTTGAAAGTAACTTAGATACTTCATCTTAGATACTCTCCAGATCAGAAGAAAAGTATCTGTAACTTAAATACTTTTCTAGTAACTTGTAAAAAAACAAGTATCTTTAGATACTTTTTAGTAACTTAGATACTTTGGTGGTATCTAGTTATTTTTGAAGTAACTAAGTTACTTTCAACGTAACTAACTTACTTTCAACGTAGGTAACTAAGTTACTTTTCAAGTAACTATAACTAGGTATACAGAGGAGTGCATGAAAAACGGCCACCGCTGTAGCATCGTTATTCCTTATCCGATCTTCAAAATTCAAAAATCAGTTTGAATGGTATAATGCCTCCTACGATTCGACAGTGGAAAATATTTTTTTTATTATGATGCTTCTGAGCACAGACAGTCAATTTTTGCTTTTCAAATGGCAACCATATTTTTTCAAATTTCTTTCGGATTCCTTATAATTATTTGAATATAATGATGCATCAATATCACACTCTTTGTTATTGAGCACGAAGAAAAAAAATTAAACTGTGAAATTTTCCCACACAACAGTAGCGTCAGAACACCCACGATATGCACGCAATCCGGTAGGCTGGGTGCAAAATGATTTTCAAAAGCACATAATAGGTCAGGCGTTTGGTTTTTCAAAATGTTAATGTCAAAATGTTTTCAAAATCCGAAAGAAGCTGTCCGTCTCTAAGATTTGTTTATTCTCTATTTTTAGCTTACTATTTTTTATCTTTTCAAGTGTGTATTGGAGGAGCTTGTGGTGTGGTTAGTTAGCGCGTTCGACTATCACTCCAGAGGTCGCGGGTTCGATCTCCGCCGGGGGCGGATTTTCGGCCTCGAAAACAAGCTCCTTGGTTTAGTTGGAATGCTTGCTAAATGCAAGACGCGCCGTGTGTCGCATAGCACGTAAAATACGAACGATGGTGCCGACCCCATGCGATGTTGGTGGTCGTTAAAAATCCCTACCCTGTGTTGGAACACACAGGAGTTCGGCAAAATTTCCGGTATAGTGGAGGAAAGTATTCACCGGCGTCGGTGTTGGGCCTCGTTGCGGAAATAGGCCGACGTTGGATAAACGAATTAAAAAAAAAAGTGTGTATTGTGGAAATGGAGAATCAATAAGACGTTTTTGTCCTGACAGGTCACAATACCTACTTAAAATGTGTAAAATAATAAGCTGAAAATAGAGAATAAAGACGTCTTAGAGACGGACAGCTTCTTTCGGATTTTGAAAACATTGACATTTACATTTTGAAAAATCAAACGCCTGACCTACTATGTGCTTTTGAACATCATTTCGCACCCAGCCTACCAGATCGCGTGCATATCGTGGGTGTTGTGATGCTACTGTGATTTGTAAAAATTTCGCAGTTCCAACTTTTTTTTCTTTGTGTCTAATAATAAAATGTGTGATATTGATGCATCATTATATTCAAATAAGCATAAGGAATCAAAACAGAAATTAAAAAAATATTGTTGCCATTTGAAAAACAAAAGTTGACTATCAGTGCTCAGAAGCATCATAACAAAAAAATATTTTTCACTGTCGAATCATAGAAGACATAAAACCATTTGAATTGGTTTTTGAATTTTGAAGATCGGATAAGGAATAACGATGCTACAGCGGTGGTCGTTTTTTATGCACTCTCCTCTCCTCCTCTCCTTTCAAACTCCTCTGTATATCGCAAAAGTATTAGTGCAAGCGGTACACCAGGATTATTAAACAAGCGAATACGCCTCATGGGCATGAGGCTCAGTAGCGCACTTCCTTTTTGAAGGATTAGTGAACGCAAGATGTTAAGTAATTAGGGTTCTACCGTCTTGGGCAAAAAATTCCAATATGGCGGCCAAAATATCAACAGAATCATGAAATTCGGCTTGAAAATCAGAATGATTGTACTAGACAAGGGTAAGTTCCAAGTTTCATGAAAATCGTTCCACTAATAAGAGATTTCAATATGGCGGCCAAGATGGCGGCATAATTATGAAACTCAGCTTGAAAATAGGAATGATCGTACGAGACAAGCGTAACTCTCAAGTTTCATGAAAATCCTTCCACTTATAAGAGATTTCAATATGGCGGCCAAGATGGTGGGGCAGTCGTGAAATTTGGCTTGAAAATAAGAATGATCGTACTAGACAAGGGTAAGTTTCAAGTTTCATGACAATCGTTCCACTAATAAGAAATTTCAATATGGCAGCCAAGATAGCGGCCGAATTATGAGAGCCAATCTGCCTATTTGGTCCTTGAGAACCTAAGCTATTCACCGGATAAAGTTCAATCTTCATGGGCTGTAGCTTTAGTTCCCGAGAAGAAGTTCAACTTCATCGAAGTGCACAGGAGATCTCTGTTTTTTGAGAATAATGATAACGATGTATGGATAACAAAAATAGTGCCCATTGGCCACCCTTGGGGACATAAGCTATTGATCGGAAAAAAGTTCCAAGACTCTTGTTTCAATTCTCGAGAAGGAGTACAGCGTCTTAATTTCTGCACGGACTCGGACAGACAGACAGACAGACAAACCGGCCACATAAGCGTCATTCTGTTACTTATATAAGAAAATGTTCTCCAACTGATTTCGACCTCCTGAACACGAATATCGGGTTCACTTTTGAATTGGAACATTTCTTTTTTATCGAAAAACCGAAAAAATGGTAGCCTGTCACATGATTTTTAGTGATACCTACCTACTTTTTTTTGTTATTGAGCGAACATGTTTCGTAATTTGAGTGCCATTATCCTTTAGGTACCTAGTATTGGCTATTTCAAAATGGTCAATTACTATTTCGGCACGTCTGATTTTAAATTTGTAGGGTCGTGTAATATGCGCCGAGCCGTGGCTTTGCGGTCGTTTTCAAAAATTGATAACAATTGACCCAACGGTCGGATCGAAGTGAGGTTTTTGTCAAAAGAAAGTTCAAATTGTTCTCTAAATATAATGCCTCACATGCAGTGATGTATTTCATTAAGAAATTGTAGTTGCCTGCATATCGCAACTTTCTACATCTTACCGCGAATACCAGCACTTGATCGGCGAAGCCGCCCTACACCAAAACGATATTTTTGTAATTGTTCATGATTATTTCGGCAAAATTTTTCTTGATTCGCGTACCAAGTCCATGAGCTACCCATTCGAGTTGAAATATTTCCTGTATTGAATTTCATTTTGTTCGGAGGAAAGGATATCAAGCACCAGCAAGCAACGAATAAATCATTTGCGACCGAGCCGTAGTTTCGGAGTCATTTTCAAAAATTAATAACTATTGGCCTGCATCTCGCACCGATGTGAAATTTTCATTAAAATAAAGTTCAAATCATCCTCTTAATATAACTCCGCATATGTATTATGGTAAAATGATAAGATCGGGTACTTCCTCGCATGTGATAACTTTCGAGATCAGGCCGGCTTCTGAAATGCAGCATTCAACGGCGATGCCGCGTCACACTAAATTGTTATTATTGTCATTGTTTATTATTATTTCGTCGAGATTTTTCTTGGTTCGGGATACAAGGTCATGAGCTACCCAATGGAGTAAAAAATTTGCGCAAAAACCTTTTCGTCTAGGACTAGATGCTGTGACGGACGGACGGACGGACGGACGGACGGACAAAGCGAGGACAAAAGCGCCTTCCCGTTTGGAGAAGTGCGCTAAAAAAAGTGGTATTTGATGATACAAGCAAGCCACTTTGCATGTTTGTTGCCTAGACCCATTAAAAAGCCATACAACATACAAGTATAAACTTAGCCAACAAACTGAATCGTGTTGTTGCTAAATGGGGGTTGGGAGGCAAGATTATGTTATAGGCGTGTCTGGCAATACCGCTAATACGAGCAAAAGCAATAAAGGAGCTCAAGTGGAGACATTTCGGTTGTTACGCGTATCAAAAAATCAGAAAGATATTGTATGTATCTCACTTCAGAAGAAGTAGTGCAGCTCAAACCAGGTTGGAGCAATATCATAAACAAAGTAGCCATGAGGTAGGAAAATTGATGCAACCTGTGAAATTACCTATATTAAATGTTTGAAAACTGACCGTCAGTTCCACAAAAAGAGATGATCAGCGATCAAGGCTGATTGCAGATTAACTGAACTTTTTCTACTAAATGCAAGGTGATTAACAATAAAAAATGCCTGAAATCTGTACTTGACCCATCATCTTTCCATTATTGACAGATAAACCAGCATTTCCATTGATCAGTAGGCTACAAATTGACAACAAAAATCGCGAATCAACTGATCTCGAATTATCTTTTTTGTGGAACCCAGGGTGAATCTATTACAAAAATAATGTGCGGCGAAAAGTACGTCACTGCATCTTCCGTTACCGTTATTTTGGCAGGACTTGTAGATGTTTATAGTTTTATGTCTGCAGAATCACCAGCGAGCCAAACGGTTATTGATGATATATTTAGTGGTCTCCGTACCCAATTCGCCAATTTTGAGTCTAGCAACACTTTGAAAGTATCCACGTTCCTAGACCCCAGAATTCAAAGTTGAAAGGTTTTCAACCGAAGAGGTGGCTTATCACAAATTTTGTAACCACAATCATCGAACAAGAATCTGTGTCTACCACAACGAAAACTTCGGAACCTAATGCTAGTTTTATTGTGGAAGCTCAAGGAGTGGAAAGTACGGAGAAGAGCGACGCCAATTCTTCGATTTGCGATGTTTTTGACAAAAAAACTTCGACCTTCCAACCTACTCAAATGAAGACAAAATAACGGGCGATTGTCGAAATCCACCGGTATTAACCGACCCAAACTCTATCCGATCGGGTCGATCCGCTTGAAATTGCCGATATAAACGGTCAGGATTGAAAGAGATTTCAATCGGATGGAGCAGATCAAGTCTATCCGGTGCTTTGGCCAGCTTGAATAGAGCTTGTATTATACTTGAAAAATAATTTTTTTTCGATGGAATTTTTTTCAGAAACTATATTGAAAAATAACTGACTCGTATTTTTTTATTCAGCTAAAAATCGTATAGTTTGGCCGCAATAAATAAACGAAGTTCCTATATTCTGCCTATTTCTGACGTCATTTACACAGGCAGTATAGGTGTGTATAGGGGACGCATTAAAATGAGCTCCCTTTTAAATCACTATAAGTGTTGTAAAACAAAGCCATTCATACATTTCGTATGCATTAGGTGCCATAATGTGTTTCACAAAGTGTGTGTGCATAAATGAAGGGCGAGATGCGCCTCATCAACGAAAACCAGATCGTATGTCCGGACTGCGTGGAAGAATACGAAACTCCGGAGTGTGAAGAAAGCGTAGAGGTTCTGGAAAAAACAATCAGTGATATGTCGGAGGAGGCCGAGGTCAAGAGTAGGCATATGCAGAGGATACAGATGAATTATGAGTCATTTGTTCGGGGGGCTACAGCGAGGGAATATGAAATGGAGGATACAATTAGATTGCAAAATAGGAAGATCGAAGAAGCAAACGGCATCATTGTCGAACTGCAAAAAAGGGTCGAAGTGTTATCAACTAAAAAACCAACAAAAACCATCGGCACCCAATCATGTTATGTAAACAAAATTGACGTTTATACGAACACAGATATCAAACTACAAAAATGTGAAGAAAATCGGGAAGACACTCATGGACCTCGTTGCGAGGATAATGTGCATGTGGCCACGGGTGAAGTTGAGGACGGCCGAGGAGCGACTTCAATGATTGAGACTGCTGAGAGTATGCACACCAGGCAGAATGATGCCACGGGGGCAAGGCGGAATGTTCTGGTTCTAACCGATGACGATGGCCCAAGATTTGATCGATACATTAGGAAACGATTTGACGCCAAAAACTATAACGTAGTGATTGTCAGAAAACCTGGTGCAACATTTCACCAAGTGCTAGAAAATGTAGACTTACTGGTTAAGGATTTCACTCTACAGGACTTTGTTATCATCGGAGGTGGACTCAATGATTTGAGAATGGGACAGATCCCAAAATTTCGACTGTTATGTGACAAATTAAAAATGTGTACCCACACGAATCTCTTGTTCATGTCTGTTGCGTACTTGTCTCATTTATCTTATTCGTCGAGAGTGAACCCGGCGGGTGTATAAATTCAACTCCAGGTTGTGCGAATTTTTAAAGAGATTTAATGAAATATCGACGGGTACAGTGCGCTATGTAGAGATGAATAATTATGGAAATCGTAGATGTAGTATGTTTAGGATGGTTGTGTCTTTAAGTAAGATTATTAATTCGCGACCTGATTTGGGCGAGACTATTACCGAAACTACAAGTAATTATTTTGTACGAAATCAAAATTTTCTCGTGGATGTAGAGCTAACGGGAACTGTCTAGCGGCCGATGGGGAGACTGTTTATCTTGAATCAGAGATATTTGAGGGGTCTAACAAAGAGTCAGATGTAAAGATACAATCATTAAGTAATAAGAAAATAAAACGATTATGTGTTGTCCATCAAAATGTACAAAGCCTTAGCAATAAGTTACTAGAGCTTGAACTTTTTCTAGATCATGATAATTATGATGTAGTTTGTGTAAGTGAACATCATGCGCGACTAGAGCAGATTGATTCCTTATCAATAGAGGGATTTTTTCTTGCAAATTCCTTCTGTAGAGAATTCCATAGAATGGGGGGGGTTGCAATATATGTTAAGAATGGTTTACAGTTTGATAGAATTGAGTTTGTGAACGAATTGGTTGTTGAGAAACACTTTGAGGCCGCAGCCATAAGGGTCTTCAATGATGAAATCGATGTTGTGATTGTTTGTATATATCGATCTCCTAGCGGTGAGTTTGACATTTTTCTGGTCAAGTTTGACTGTATGTTGAGGGTTTTGACATCAAAGAATAAGAATAGTAGAATTATAATCTGTGGTGATTATAATATAAATTTTATTAAAGAAAGTAACAGACTTACTAAATTTAAGGACGTCATTGACTCCTATTGCTTTGCCCCAACGATCGAGGAGTCAACTAGGCAGGGGAACTGCATTGAACAACGCTCTATCGGACCACGACGCCCAAAACTTTATTCTCACAAAGTGCACAACAGGTTGATACACAGCATCAAGAGGTGAAATATGTAACGATATATTCTGATTCCAAGTTGAGTGAATGCACTGAGAAAATATCGTACATAAACTGGGACTTTGTTTATGGTGTCTCCGACGTGAATGTGGCCTACGACTTATTTCTTGAAACCATAACAAAAATTATGGGTGAAACTTTCAAACGTAAAAAGGTAAAGATCAACAATAGGGAAAGTAATAAGTGGATGACAAGTAGTATCAGAAATAAAAGCACAATTAAGCGTATTATGTTCAGAGATAAGCAGAACGGGTTTATATCGGGAGAGATCTATAAGCGACACTGCGAGTCGCTTCGAAAAGAAATAAAGTTAGCGAAGAAAAACCATAATCTGTCAAACATACAGAGCTTGGAAAATAAAAGTAAAGCTACGTGGAATATTATAAGGAAACATACTGGTGGCAATAGAAGTCGGAAGAAAGATGATATTTTAAGTTATCTTTCGAGCTCATCAACGGACGAAAAAGCTATTTTAAATGAGGTGGGCGCTTCTTACAAATCCATAGGGCAAAATGATTTATTTAACTTCGACTCTAATAACTGTGAATTCATTAAAAAAAAACAACTCAACACTATTCTTAAGGCCCACAGATCCTCACGAGGTTCAGTTGATAATTAAATCATTAAAAAATACTAAAGCAGTAGGCCCTGATAAAATTCCCACTAAGGTTTTGAAATACATTAGTAAAGGTATTTCGGCTCCCTTGGCCTTTCTAATAAACGAATGTTTTCAGAGTGGAACTTTTCCTGACTCACTGAAGCTGGCAAAAATAAGGGCGGTGTTCAAAAAAGGGGATAAAAAGAAACTTGAGAATTATCGACCAATATCTGTATTAAATGTAATCAGTAAAGTTTTCGAAAAGATAATTTATGACAGATTTATAACTTTCTTTGACAAGCATTTTGTGCTTAGTGAGTCACACAACGGCTTTCGAAAAGGCCGCACCACAGTGAGGGCCATGTACACTGCAATTTCGGAGACTCTCCAGTCCGTAAATAATAAAAAACATACGTCAGTAACATGCATTGATTTATCTAAGGCTTTTGACTGCGTCAATCATAATCTGTTATTGAAGAAGATGGAGCTATATGGGATAAGGGGCTTGCCTTTGCAGCTGATGTCTTCTTACCTGAAAGGGAGGAAATATTTTGTGTCGGAGACGGGTAGGGACGGGGGGTCTGTTGTCCCCGAGTGTTTTGTCGTGGACAGGGGAGTGCCACAGGGTTCCATCTTGGGCCCCCTACTATATCTAGTTTACACAAATGATCTCTGTGCTGCAATGAATGGAAGGATAGTACAGTACGCGGACGATACATCCATGGTTTCAGCGGAAAATAGTGACAGCAACTTGAAAAATAAAATTTGCCAAAGTTTGGATGCGTTTGGAACGTACTTCTCCAACAATAGTTTAAAACTAAACATTGACAAAACACAAATTCTCAAGTTCTCATACAAAAAACAAAATGACCCCCTCACTATACAGTTCAAAAACGTGGAATTCAGTTTGATTAACGAGATAGATTTTTTGGGTCTTAGAATGGATTATAGACTGGACTGGTGCGCACATATTGATCATTTGGTGAAAAAATTGAACAAATATTTATACGCGCTACACATGCTCACAACCATTATTAATAGGGACGCTGCGCTAATGACCTACCATGCTTATGTAGAATCAACACTTAGATATGGGATCATTTTCTGGGCGGGATCATCTAATTTCAAGCGAGCTTTTACTATGCAAAAACGATGTCTAAGACGAATCCTAGGCTTAGCAAATTATGACAGTTGTAGACCACATTTCACTGAAAATGATATGCTTACTCTGACAGGTCTGTATATTTATGAGGCAATAATGTTTGTTACTAAGAACCCAGATCTCTTCATGGACTGTCACAGGGAGCATACACATGATACACGTAGAAAAAGGGACCTCAGCAGTGTTAAGTGCAACTACAGTTTTATCCAAAAGAATGTACAGTTCAAATTGATCAAGATCTTCAATAATCTGCCAATGGCTGTACGAGAGTTGCCATTGAACATCCTTCAGCAAAGGCTAAAAGAGTTTCTCGTCGTTAAGGCCTATTATAGGCTAGATGAATACCTATCTGATAATATAATATTCTAGTCATTCTGCTTCTAGCACGTGATGATATATAATGTGTATATAGTGTCCTGTTGTATTGTTGGACATGTTTCTTGTAGTTTGCTCCATATCTTGATTTTAGTTTGTATCATATAAATTTAAATTTATATTTATTTTAGTCTGTCTATATCCAAATTTTATTTACATCATTTTATTTATGTGTATATATATGTATTAACTTCTACTTGACACGTTCTACGTCCTCTATAGGATATTTTTTGTGACTGTACTACACTGTACACAAAATGGAACAAATAAATGAATTGAATTGAAATGCTGTGACGTCAGAACTAGTTGATGTTATTTATTATGCCCAAACGATACGGTTTTTGACTGAATAAAAAAACACGGGTCAATTATTTTTCAATGTAGTTTCCATTCCAATAAAAAAAATTTTTTAGTATAATACTCCATCAAGTCGAGCGGATCGAGGTCCGCATCCGCTCGTGTTTTGGCCGACGGTTGTAAGCGAGGTTGTAAGCATAACACGGATACCATTTTCTAAAGTAGCTCTGGACTTTCTGCTGCCTACTCAATCGATCCACCTACAAGATCTCGGTGAAAATCCAGAAGATCTCCAAGAAAACGGAAGCGAAAGTGAAGATTCTGACGAGAAAACTATCAGTTCTGATGACGAACACAACGCATAAATTGTATTCAAATTATTAAAAAAAATTCAACTATTGCCTAGTTTCTAGAAATATTTATTAATTTTTAGTCAATTTGGTCAGAATCATTAAAGACATCTGAACTGGAAAAAGCGGTTTAAAAGTTCCAAACAGTGAAAACAATCAAAAAACACTTTCTAAATCAATAATCAGCTCATTTCCCATCGGAATCAACAAAAAATATTTTGGCCAGCTTTTTTGATCAAATACCCCTATGTGCACCAGCCCTCTAAAGCCGTGAAGTTCCATTTTATCAAGCAAACGGTCATGGGGCACGCAGTCAAATGCTTTGCTGTAGCGTTTTAAATTTCAATCCGGTAGCAGTAGGTACCCACCTGCCCAGGGAGTTTTTCGGTGTTCCTTTTTGTACCGCGATAAAAGATAACGAAAAGAAAAAAGGGCATTGAAGCAGGCGTTTGACAAGACTAGAAGCACGGAGCCGCGTCCGAAGTAAATTCGCAGGAAAGCCTGTCGATTCGACATAAATAGTCGAAACTCCTTTCAATCGGCCCTCCGGAAGCCCTCGTCCGCTGAACTTTAGATTACCTACTTAGCGCTCGCTTTTTGAGTACATATGCGCCAGTCCATGCAATCCGCGCGAGCCCGTACACAATCAAAGGGCTCGCAGGCTACGGCTGTACGTGCTACCAGCCCGGCTGTAGAAGGGACCCAGTTTATGCCACGCTAGGCTTCATTACGAACCAGCCCAACCGCAACAACCCTTTAAGGACGGTGTTGAATTGGTAAAATAAGCGTTGCTAAATCAATCCGTCTGGGTTTATTCCTTGACGGATTTTTACCATTTTGGTCTTTTCGAAAGCTACAAGGATGTACTTTGGTTTGAGCCCATTGGCATTTCCAAAATCCAAAAATAATTTTTTCAAATGTCAAAATTTTGATTTTTTTTTTATTTCGGAAATGCCAATGGGCTCAAATCAAAGTACATTCTTGTAGATTTCGAAAGAGACCAAAATGGTAAGAATCCGTCAAGGAATAAACCCACACGGATTGATTTCGCAACGCTTATTTCACCAATATGCTTCCGTCCTTTTTCAACGAGTCTGGTCAACCCTTGAGGATCGCTTCGAACCAAGGACCAGTCCCAACTCCCAACCATAGAGCCCGACGACACGTCGTACCGTCTTCGTCATGGTTGCTGCACCGGCCACATTCTGACACCTTTTACCTTTTTTTTTGTGTGGAACGAGTGAGATTTTTGTTGTGTTTGTCCCGCTGTTTGGTTGTTGTCTACAGTAATCTCCAACGTCAGTATCAATATATCGCGACTGGAATGCGCCACTAAAACTGAGCCGACGCGACCCGTTTTAGAACACCCCTGTATTTCCGCTGAAAGAATTCAGTCTCGGCGGGTGCTGTAGAGGAGTCTGACAGTGTGGATTCACACGCGAGAATCAGCTGAAAGTTTCTTCAAACGTTTCATTATATAAGTTTATTAGTTTTTTCTACTTGTTAAATTTAAAGCTGTCAATACCCGGTGTATCAAGTAATATCGTAAAGTACAATTAGTGTTTTTAAATTTCGGAAATTATTTTTTTTAGTTTCTGATGTTCGTGTTTTCATTCAGATTAATAAATTTTCATAACCTCCATATTTAACAACAAAGAATACGTCTGGAGACTTCCCCTTGAACATAATTCAGGGAATGAAAAACGATTACAACATAATTTTTTCCGTAGGCTTTGAATCTGTCGACGAAAAATGTCTGTGGATATCACTTACAGGGTGCAACATAGAAAATTTTTCTTACATTCGACGCCCTTTTCTGATATGGTAATCGATTCCGATTTTTATCCTGATTATAAATATGCATCACACTTGATAGGTTAATCAACAAAACACAAATGCATGAGAAAAAAGTGGTGAAGTTTTAAAATAATCGAAAAGTTATTTTTTGTTTTAAAGTAACTCAGTAAATTTTCCATCATTTTAGTAGGTACTTAAATTGATTTCACTATAGTTTGAAACTTTTACTGAACCTAACTTGACTTTACAAAATCAAACTTTTGTAAAAGAAATACAGGGTGTCCGTTTTTCGAGGCTAAGCATGAATATCTCGCTTATCTTGAGAGATACAGAGTCGGTTGAATTAGGAAAAAGTTGCGCATTTTCATGACGATCAATGCTCCAAAAAGAAATTTGACGTATCGATTTTGGTTTTTGAGATATCGTAAAAAAACAGGAATTTGAATTTTTGTTTTCATTTTTTATTCAAAAAACGGTTGAAGGTGGCTTTTTCTAATCTAGACATTGTCAGGGCACTTTTTCAAGGGGAATTCAAAGCTGCCGAAATCCCTAGCTTTCAAAGCAACCGAGATACGACATTCAACTTTTTTCTCTAATGGGCGCCATATTGGATTTTGATATTTTTGAATACGGTATTCTTTTCTGGTTACAACGATGTGCCACATGTCACTGTTGAATAAATGTTCAACATTTACTTTTTTTTATTGTCGGTGGTGATTTTGTTTTCAATAAAGCACTCTTAATCAAAAATTTTTCTTGCTCAAAAGCATGAATTCAACAGTGGCATGTGACACATCGTTGTAACCAGAGAAAAATATTGTATTTAAAAATGTCAAAATCCAATATGGCGCCTATGAGAGAAAAAAAAGTTGAGTGTCATATCTCGGTTGTTTTGAAAGCTAGAAAGCTAGAATGAAGATTTTGGCAACATTGAATTCCCCCTGGAAAAGTGCCTACACAATGTCTTAGTTAGAAAAGGCTATCTTCAACCGTTTTTCAAATAAAAAACTAAAACAAAAATTACAAATTTCAGTTTTTTCTCGATATCTCGAAAACTAAAACTGACAAGTCAAATATCTTTTCAGATCATTGATTGTCATGAAAATTCGCAACTTTTTTCTACCGACTCTGTATCTCTAAAGATAAGCGAGATACCCATGCTTAGCCTCGAAAAACGGACAGTCTGTATTGCTTGGTAGTTTTCCTAACTAACCTATCGAGTGATATATACGATATACGTATATTTATAATCAGGATGGAAAGCTGAATCAATTCCTATAATTACATACACGTGTCTAATCTGAGAAAAATTCTCAATGACTCGCGATAGACGACAGAAAATTTTAGTGCCTTCGAAACCTGCGGAAAAAAAGTGGTCTTGAATTTTTGAAACTATGAGCGGAAGCCTCCAAATCATACGTGAACACCCTGTACCATCATAAAAATTGGAAAAGTAGCCAAAAAAACCAGTCAACGCTAAATTGAGGCTTATTTTGTCGAAATGTTCCTGAGTTACAAATTTTTGAAATCCAAAAAAAAATTAACTATAAAGGGCTGTATCTTTGACAATAGGCCGAACTCTACAAAGCGGTTTATGAGTTTTCGTAATATTTTGACAAGATCTATCTACTCACAGTTGAATTTGTTGTTCAGTTGAAGAGAACTGAACATTATTACCTATTTCCAAAAACCTGGATCTCGTTAGTGGGGAGCAAATGCAAAGCTTCACTGCAGACTGCAGACGATGAAAAGAAAAAAATTAAACATCATCGTGACAAGTTTTAAACAGTGTCCCTGAAGCTGATGATTGAAAAGAATGACAGAAGAGTGAGTAATTCTTTATTTAGGACGCATTCGTGAAGTTATTCCGTGCTTTATCTCATTAGCCACCTGACTCGGCACCATGATCGCCACATACCTTCAGCAATGCTGTTTGTTTTATTGATAACAATGAAAACATTACTACCTAACCTCACTTCATCATGAAAGCGTATACGCAAAGTGACTTGCGCCAGTCCAGCTCCGCTCGCAGCAAAACGTATGAAAACGTGCGCATCGATGCGCATACGTTAAGAAACGATGGCTCAAAAATTGGAATTTACAGAAATCGCAAACTTGCGAACGTTTTTTAAAGTTGCGAAGAGTAGAAAATTGGCCCCCTGGTCCCAAAAATGCTTGCTTTGCATCAGTGACGTATAGAGAAGCGGCTAGCTAATCTAGGAGAACGTTTCCTTATCCTTATGCAAGCTTCCCCCCTTCAAGGGACCAGGGCCTGACACGGGGTTATCTACCTCGTGACAATATTCAAGGGATGAGTTTTTACCCAGGGCCTTTATGTCATTATCATGACATTATAAAGATGGAAGAAAAAAAGAATAGAAAGTTGGTAAAAGTTCATAACAATCATGAAACGCTGAATGTGGTGTCCAAACGAACTTCATAAAAAAAGAAAAATTGAAGTGTGTAAGTCGAGGTGTAAGTCAATTCTCACAAAGTAATGGACAGGGAGCTGGTGCCTCAAAACTTACGTCATAAGCATAAGGTACATGATTTTAACCCTGTAGGTCTAATGTGCGTTGATGAGGTTGTTGAAAATTTCTTTGTAATAAAATGGCCAAAGTTTACGTCATAAGGTGAGTACATGAATGAAACCAACGGGCTTTTTTGTGGGAACATCTCCTTAACACGTTGACTGCCATGGTGATTTTGCCTATACTTCCCACCACGCCAAGGTATTTTTAGCCAAATTTTCCCCTGGGGCCATTTGGTGCCAATGATAGAACTCTATGAGTGAAGTTGAAAGAAAAGTTCATTTTTCAAAAATTTTCAAAAATGGCGTAATGAAACATGAAAAAATGACTCGGTCTCATAGCATAGACCGAGCTGGCAGGATTGAAAGCCGACGTTCATTCACCGCCGTCACGTTACAAGCTTCTCAACTTCTTCAGCTTGTATGGTTTTTCTTGCAAAAATACAAGATCCACCATGCAGTTTACCTTCTCTGCAAAAGGAGGAGATGATGTTGTATCCCTCGAGATGCAACAGACTTCTCTCTGTGTTAGTACACCCATATTCAGTTGTGCACATGAAAGTGCATAACGCAGTAATGTGGAAAGTCCACTTAAAAACACATCGATCTCAAAAATCTAATATAATATAAGGTCTATCTATATTATCTATCTAATATAAGGTCTGTAAGGTGTAAGGGATGTAAGGTCTTCTATATTTTCAACGTATGTTGCTTTTGACAACTATGGCTGACCTTGCGTGAGCGTTGCCACTTGGGTGCGGTGTATGGTATATTCTGTATCCACTCATTCTCGCAAAATTTCTATTTGTGTAGTGCGTTTCAGAGATCATGGCGATATCAATCTTATAATAGTTAAGAAAATCTCAAGTTCTTTGCACCGAAGCGTTCCAAGTGATAATGCGAAAATTTGTATGTCATATTTTCCTCTTCTTACACCCTCGAGGAGAGGGTGATGATCTGCCTCCTTCTAATCGGTCGAGTCTTGAAATTATGGTACGATTTTCTGTCTTCATCTCTTGTAGTACTTTCCAGATATCGGTTAATGAGGGCTCTGTTTGAGCTCTTTGATTTTGTTGCGCATGTCGAGATGCAGCTGGTACAATAGTCTGTAGATTGGTTGATTGCTTGTCTTGTTGCGTCGCATCAGCAAACGTTATCCCCGGCTGTATTTCACCAGCAGGTGGATTGGTGTTTTGATTTTGCTGCACTCGCTTCACTGCTGTCATCTTCTTCGGATTGAGAATTTTTGATATAGTTTGATAAGCTTAGCAATTCTTATAGTTCCCTGTATGATCTTCCTTGCGATTAGCGCATTTGAAATTATTCTTATTGGTGCCTCTGCACAAAGTTGAGTCGTGCTCACGGGCGCTGTTGAAGCATTTTGTAGATTTAAAACAGTTGCTCTTGACGTGATTCCACTCCTGGCAGTTTTTTACACTGAGGAATTTCTCTTTTCTTGTGTGGAGGTTCCACAGTGACCTTACACTACAATACAGGGTGTACCGTTTTTCAACGCTCACTATTGGTATCTCGGAAACGGTAAGAGATACGAGGTCGGTTAAATTACAAAAAAGTTGCGCAATTTCATGGCCATTTCAAAAATGTCAAAATATCAAAGATATCTTCGGTCATTTTTGAAATATCCCCAGAAAACTGAAAAAAGCCGAATTCCAAAAATTCAAATAACTTTTTTATTATGACAGCTATCAATTTGAAAATTAAAATCCTAACATTTTTGAAGGTCCTTGATCTACTGACGTCAATAATTTTTCCCTGCATCAACTAGTTTTCGAGATATGACAGTTAACTTCATTTTTTCTTATGGACACCATATCATTTATTCACCCCATGAAACTAATATTTTCTTTCTCTTTACAAAGATATAAAACACTGGTAGCATTTTTGTCAAAATAACCTGTAAAAATTGGGAAAACCATTTCTGGGCGAATAAATCCAGTTACCGGTTCGGTTGCCATGCTCTCGTGGCATAATAACAATGGCATTTGGTTGCCATGGTCAGTTGATTTTGAAAAAAGTTGATTTACATTCCGTTTTCATGTATTTGATAATGATGATAAATAACAATAAAACAAATACAAAACCAAGTATAACACAAAATAACATCGCAATAGCAATAAACATTTATAATTTACAATTACTCGAAATGGGGTCCATTTGGCGGGGAACGCTCAAAGATCGAATTTGTGGTTCACGACAGAACATCCCAAAGCAACCAAAAGCTAGCAAGGAGATGATGATGAGGTGTTTCAGTCAATTAATAACCCGCACGATATCAGCGCAGCCTTTGAAAACATGGCTAAAAGGCACACAACTCTGCATAGAGCAGAATGGACTCCAATTCGAGCAATTGTAAATTATAATTGTTCATTGCTATTGCTATGTTTTTTGTGTTATACTTGGTTCTGTATTTGTTTTATTGTTATTTATTATCATTATCAAATAAACAAAAAACGGAATGTAGCTCAACTTTTTCCAAAATCAACAGACCATAGCAGCCAAATGCCATTGTTTATATGCCACAAGAGCATGGCAACCGAAGCGGTAACTCGATTTTTTCGCCTCGAAAACAGTTTTTCCAATTTTTACAGGTTATTTTGACAAAAATGCTACAAGTGTTTTCCATCTTTATAAAGAGAAAAAAAAGGTGAGTTTTATGGGATGGATAAATGATATGGTGTCCATAAGAAAAAATGAAGTCAACTCTCATATCTCAAAAACTAGTGAGCGCAGGAAAAAATTATTAACGTCAGGCGATCAAGGACCTTCAAAAATGTCAGGATACCAATTTTCAAATTGATAGCTGTCATAGTGAAGAAATGATTTGAAATTTTCGAATTCGGCATTTTTCAGTTTTTTAGGGATATTTCAGAAATGACTGACGATATCTTGGATATCTTGACATATTTGAAAAAGTCATAAAATTGCGCAACTTTTTTGTAATTTAACCGACTTTGTATCTCTTACCGTTTCCGAGATACCAATAGTGAGCGTTGAAAAACGGGACACCTGTATATGACTGATTTCATATACCGGGTGATCATTTTAAAACTATCCACCTGCAATAACTCCCGATTCCTAGTGAAGATGTCTTCGAGCAAAAACAGGTCGATTTTTATATCGAGAGGGACATTTAAAGCATGCATTGGCGAGTTTCTATCTTGAGCCCCCTCGCCCCCACCCGCTCCAACTTTGAAATTTCAAATGACACCACCTATTTTGCGATACATCAAATAGAACACAACTAAATTCTCTTCCTGAAAAAATATTAATAAAGATTTCAACTCCACCCCCCTTCTTCCTATAATGCTTTGAATGTCCAATTCAACATTCTTGACCTCTCAATTCTCTTCAATGCAGTCAACGTCATTCTGCAAAGCATCGAAAGAGAACATTTTCTATGGAAAAAGTGCCACTCAAATTCACCCCTTCGCCTTCGCTCCCCCCACCTCACCTTAAAAATCTAAAATGACAATACCTACTTTGTGAAACATCAAACTGAAGGAAATTTCAAGACAGAACAGCAAGTCTAACGTCTACGATTGCGTCAATACAAGACGTGATAAACATTTGCGAAGGTAATAAAAGGGGGTTGTTTGTCTTCTTCTTTCTTTGAAACCCCCTTTTATTATTATACACTCCAATTATAAGAACATGGATCCCTGAAAAAAAAAATGCGAAGGTTCTCGTACAGACTCTGCGTACAAGCGGGTACAGTCGCGTATTCGACACCTTTGTTATCGAATCGAACGAATCAAATTAGATTCTGGCGAGGAAGAACAACAAAATAGCCCAGGCATTTTAGGTACAATTTTGGTCAAACCCTGAAATGTCCCTTTCGAAATTTTGCACAAACGGCCTTTGACCAATGCTGAACAACATACTAAAAGCTCCGGTTCGACAAGTGTGCGGAACATGGTTTTTTTGTGCAAGAAAGGAGGAAGTGCCGCCAAATCTCGTAGCGCCTGATTAAGAGATGATAAAAACTCTAACCGCAGACTTAATTTGACTATTTTATTCTGTTGCTGCCTGCCAAATTTGGTTCCAATCCATGGGATAGATTTTGAATAATTGAATTGCAGAGTTTTGAATTTGGATATTTTTTAATATTTCACATATGACAGATAGAGAAGTACTTTTAACTGTTATGAATACAGCTTTGCGAAGGCTTCCAAACGACATATTGCATGTCAAGTGCCGTGAGATATAGCTTCTGTCATTTTTTGATAGTGACTTTTTGTTTGACAGATGACAACCAAAAATTAATGGGCTCATTCGACAGCAAAACCATGTCTGCATACCAAATTTCAAGTCGATCAGATTGACCATTTGGTCGTTATCGTGAATTATTACTGACAGACACACACACACACACACACACACACACACACACACACACACACACACACACACACACACACACACACACACACACACAGACAGGCACAAATACAGTCAGACACACAGCAGGACAAACTTTCATCTGGAAATGGTAATATTCGTTTCACGGGGGCATAAAATGGACATTTCCGTATTCATCTCGAAAAATGTTTTTTAGCGCCATCACAATACTTTCCCTCCTCTTAAGTTGGTGGGTCGGGAGGGGGGAAGTCAAAGAATTCTGTTCTGAAATGTGGATCAGCATTGCTTGAAAGGTATTCAGACTACCCAGGGTCCTTGAAAATTTTGAGGAAATCAAATTTTACAGAGTTACCACTGTTGCGGAACTTACTCCCTTCTTGCTCATCAAAGACTATGACGCTCACATTCCGAGGCCTGAATCTTTTAGTGCATTGATCAGCATTGCTTGAGGGACACGTTGGTCAACGTTGAGACTTACAGTACCCTCTTCTGAACTACAGCAAGAGTAAATCTGATTGGGCGGTACTTACTCCTTTCTTGCCCAAAAAAACTATGTTCCGCACACTTGTTGGACCGGAGCTTTCAGTATGTTGTTCAGCATTGGTCAAAGGCCGTTTGTGCAAAATTTCAAGAGGGACATATTTATTTCAGGGTCAAACCATAAAAAGCCTGGGCTAAAAAGTCGCGCAAAATTTTCAGACCGAATCTTTCACGAATTGTTTAGAACTAGAAATAGCCCTCGATGATAAATCCGATGAAAATTCACCTTCTGAAGTGCTTGCGGCACAAAATGCAAATACCGTTCAGTCACAATCTCCTCCATATGAGGCCTTTAATAGGCTAAAATTTGCATATCTTGCATTGTGTTTTTGGGTGAATTTTGATTTGTATCATTTCATTTATAATCAATTAAAATCTGACGGTACTTCGTCAATCTTCATTAAGAGTTTATTACACTACCGGTTTCGAGAGCATCCGCTCATCATCAGGTGTATGTCGTCATAAATAATAATTAATGAAAATCAAACTTTGAAGTCTTGGAACAAGAAAATTGGAAAAATGCATCAAATGAACACATATCATTTATGTTATGTTCTATCTATTATAATTATAATTTGTTCGTGGTATTATGAGCTAACTGTTACGTATACATGTATCTTGGATTGCTAGTGTATATCAGGCGAAATTTTTGTCAGTTTATGTTTCCTCTCTCTTGTGAAAATCAGTTGATCTCTTACAATAAACCATCTATCTATCTATCTTCAGTCACAACCTCCTCCGAGCGTCGGTTAAAGTTCAAGATCAGCTCCATGTCATAAATGGAACATAAAATTCAAAGGCGATGACGACTACCACACCTTGGTAGAATTTTTAGAGAGTCGAAGAGATGCGTTTGGCATGGGATGTAGAAAAAAAGGACTTTTTCAAATCGGCGACCGAGCTATTTTCGGGAAACGCGCTTTTGTGGTTTAGATCAATAATTAGAGGTACAGTCAAAACTTGGGACGAGCTTGTAGATTTATTTAAAAAGGAATTTCTCCCTTCAGATTACGAAGACAAAACTTGGGACGAGATTCGCAGCCGGGTCCAGTCGAAAAATGAACCGGTCCCCATCTTTGTAGTCATGGGCCCGTATTCATATCCCCCTTTTAGCGTTAGAAGCGGTTTTAAAGATGCGCCTCTAACATTTCCGTATTCATATGTGGTTTTAGCGCGCCTTTATCATCACTTTAAACAGGCGTCTCTAAAGTCGTCTTAGAAGGGGATGTTTAGAGACGCGTCTATTCATATGTCTCTTTTACGTGTCTTTAAGCGATTTTGGATGGTCTCACGCATGCGTCAAGTTAGATGGGATCCAAATGTGCCAACAGGCGTGTTTTGAGTCCATTTAACCTACAAGCTGTGCCGTGTGTTCTTGGGTAGTGTGACAGAAATCACATTTTATTTCTAAAATATTGATTTAATTGAATTAATGAAGCATGCCGCCGAAATGCGGGAAGTGCGCAATGCTCTGGATGTCCGCCCCGAAACCGCCAACTCTTCCTATTTTTTTTTTCATGACCGCGTCAGCTTGGCGTTGTTGGACCTGTCCTCGATTACGACTTGTTTACCGACACAATGTCTGATTTTTTTTCTTCGCTAAAATTCTTAGCGCGCTTTCAGTCTTACTCCTTTACTATTGACTGTACTCAAGACGGGGACGACTTACACAAAACAGTCGAAACAGGTGTTCACTTCTTAAGTTAACAGATCCAGGCCGCTATTCTTGAAACTGGAAGAAACTCCCTGAAAGTTTTATGCGAGGTTTCATGCAATCCGCAGAACATCAATGTAGCAACAGTTGCCAGCGCTTCCGTTTTGCCAGGGGGAGCTGCTCGGGGTAAATCACTAGACAAAGAAAACAGATCCAGCTGGGCCGTGATTGGTGTATGTATCTACTTTCTCTATCTAGTGATCTACCCGGAGCGGCTCCCGGCGCAAAACGAAAGCGGCTTGGGGTTCTTGCCTACCTGCGTCCACCTTCGGGTAGGTAGTTTTGAGTACATTTCACAACGTTGCCAAATCAACACCCCTTTTAGTTAGATGGGCCCTAACAGGACGTAAAAGGTGGCCTATGAATACGACCGCTTATATCAGGTAGCCGGGCGCTTTTTGTTAGAGGCGTGCTAAATGTGGCTTAAAAGTGGGATATGAATACGGGCCATGGAGAATTTATTCTTACGTTCAAATCACTTCGTAGCTGACGTAACTAAACTCAAGCATATCAGAAAAAATCCACTTCCTTTTTACATCACAGTTAGCTTTGACTACGAGTAACACCATCAGGGACCTTCTGTCCACCTGTTAAAGCATCGATGAAGCGCGCAGTTTGACTCAACCCCATAAAAATAGAGATTTAGCGTTGGTTTCACAGCCAGACGAACCAGTTTACTCTCACTCTACCACACCTCGAAAATTCTCTCGAACATTTAATTAGCTCCAACGGTCAGAAATCATCCAACACCAACAATAATTCAAGTAACAAAGAGTTTTAAGACGAAAAATTGTTGGAACTGTAACTTGGCGAGCCATACCTTTCGTACGTGTCTTGCACCGAAGACGAAATTTTGCTTTCGCTGCGGAAAAAAGAATTTCACCACCAAAAATTGCACTTGTCAACAGCAGTCAAAAAACTAATACACCGGGTGTCTCCAAGAACACCTAGGGCACTCGGGAAAAACTACGACAGGGAATGGTTGCGGCAAGTTTTGAAATTTTTTGAGCGAAATAATTCCATTAAAAATCATGAAAAAGTTCCGAATAAAGCTCCGAACAAGGAAGTTGATCCTTTTTTTGCGGATTCACCTTTTGATAACCGGCTATTTGTTAACATTTCTCTTCTTGGTGTTAATAGGGCAGCACTTTTGGACTTGGGAGTGAACCGATCCGTAATTTCCGACATAAATTTGATTAAACTCTTGAAGTTAAGAACTCATAAAGTAAAAGACAACTTCGTAAGTACCGCTGAAGGACGACGCCAGAGTGTAGCAGGGCAAGTTGACATTCCAATTCAAATAGGGCCGTACTGTAAAATTCTACCCTTTTTAGTAGTACCGTCAATTAGACGCGATATCATTTTGGGCACTTTTGCCGTTTGTTTGGTATAAAAATCAATTTGGCAGGTCGGTTTGTCAGAGAATTCCAAGGAAAAAAAAGGTTTTTCTATACCGGGTAGGAGAATGTTTCAATTTAAAGTAATGCCCTTTGGAGTCTGTAATTCAGCCCAGACACAGCAGCGCCTCATCGACGCTATTTTTGGCCCCAAGTATGAGCCGTATGTATTTTGCTACTTGGATGACATTATCATCGTATCGAAGACGTTTGAAGAGCATGTCAAGCTTCTTTTAGAAGTGAAAAACCGTCTCAAAGAAGCAAACCTCACAGTCAACCTGGAGAAATGCGAATTCTTCAAATAATCTTAAAGATATTTAGGTTTTGTCATCGACGGTTACGGTCTGAAAACCGATCCAGAGAATGTGTCTGCTGTGGTGAATTACCCACGTCCATTTATAAAACATTTTTCTCATTTAGTTTCGCCACTTAACGATCTTTTAAAGGGCAGTAGGAAAGGACAAAAGGTTACGTGGAATCCTGCAGCCAAAGAGTCCTCCACTCAGATAAAGCAAGCATTGGTGTCAGCACCAATTTTACGTAGTCCAAATTTTGATTTGCCATTCACCATCCAATGTGATGCCTCCAATTTTGGTTTGAGCGGAGTTTTAACACAAGAAATTGACGGCGAAGAAGTAGCAATTGCATTCTGCTCGCGAGCCTTAAGTAAGACAGAAAGAAATTACTCGGTAACAGAGAAAGAGCTTTTATCACTTTTGTTTTCTCTAGACCATTTCAGACCATATGTTGAAAGTACACGGTTTACGGTCATCACGGACCATTATTCATTATTTTGGCTTAATAGGATGAAGGAAGCAACTGGAAAATTGGCCAGATGGGCGATAAAACTCCAAAGCTATTCATTTGATCCAGTCCATCGCAAAGGCCGGCTTTATGTCGTGCCAGACTTTCTTTCACGGATATCTTCACCAGATGTAGATCTGTTAAACGTAAATTTGAAAAACCTAGACGCCTGGTACGTCAATTTGAGATCACAAATCACTTCTCATCCTGAGAAATATGAATTTTGGCGAGTTCAGAATAACTACATTGGTTGTGCGTAAAAATCAGCGGAAATACGTGCTTAAATCTTGTCATGATACCCCTACCGCGTCACATTTCGGTTTTTACAAGACCTTCGCGAGGGTAAAGGAGACGTATTATTAGGCGAAAATGCGGTGCGAGGTGTTAAAACATGTCAAGCGTTGTCATATCTGTGGTGAACAAAAAGTTTCTACCGCTGGACCTCTAGGTCTAATGGGCCAGGAAAAGAATGTCAAATTTCCGTGGCAAGTAGTGGCCACCGACATTTTAGGTGTATTGCCTCGGTCCAGGGGTGGAAATGCGTTCCTACTGGTGGTGGCCGATTGGTTTTCAAAATACACGCTAGTACTACCCATGAAAAAGGCAACTACATCGCCCATTCTTAAATTTTTGGAGAATCAAGTCTTCCTTACCTTTGGCGTTCCACAATTCATCTTGGCCGATAACGGATCGCAAATTATTAGCAAAGAGTTTAAGAATTTGGCCAAAAAATACAGAGTCCAGAAAATATGGTGTAACGCAAAGTATCATGCGCAGGGTAATTTTGTAGAGACTATTCCACACAACATACTTCTGGCCAATCAATACGTTTGAAACCTCCGACTTGAACCAATGAAATAAGTTTTATACTGATAAAACAGGACCTTCGTACAGTTTTATACTGACTATTCCACACAACATACTTCTGGCCAATCAATACGTTTGAAACCTTCGACTTGAACCAATGAAATCAGTTTTATACTGATAAAACAGGACCTTCGTACAGTTTTATACTGATAAAACTGTGCCTTCCTTTTCATAAATAAACAATATACTTAATTTAAAAAGTTTCTGAAAATCGTGCCTATAAGCTTTTAAAGCGTCACCTACACACGGTGACACCGCTTCCAATAGTGGTAGTATCGCAATCGGTATATATACTCATCCTATGTGTCCAACTAGAGGTGAGATGTAGTTCACTATATTTGTTAAATACCACATTTAGGCAGTTTCTAATTAAAATAAATAACAATAATTTTGATCTGCAATGATTATCCATGGAACAATATGTAATTTCTGTTTGTTATAATTGCCGCATCATTATTTTTTTGCCACAACGGCACCGTACGTCGTCGTAGGTTAGGCAGCCCAGGCCATCCTCCTGCATAGTTGACACATTGACAACGAATGACATCCGTAATGCGCGCGGGGCACAAAATTGCAGATTCAGCCACAAAAAGGACCAGTTCATCACTTCTGTAAGGTTATGGTTATAGTTTGCGGCCAATGTGGTTTGGTTTTTTGAAAGACAAAGCTTTGGAAGACGTTTTTACGTTGAAAAGCACAATCATAATTGAAATATTAGCTGTTCGTTAGATTGTAAGTGCACTTGATTTCCAAAGCAACTTGATTGAATTAGCATGACCGCATGACTGTGTCACAACGCCAAAAAACAATTCCTTTTTTGGATATGGGGTAGATTTAGGATCAAAACGTTTCTATATTTTGATGAATTTTACGTTTTGTGGAATATTCTCCGCAAATACCACTCGAGCTAATACAAGTTTTATCAAAATTTTCGAACTGTTTCTCAAGCTTTGTTTTCATGAAGCAATTCAACTCGTGCAAATGGTCACTTTATTATCAAAGACAAAAACCCTCCAGCTACGCTGTCGGGTTTTTTTCGGATTATAAAGTGACCATTTCACACTCGGTGAATTTCTTGAAAACAAAGCTTTCGAGATAGTTCGAAAATTTTATCGATAAAACTCATAGCTCTTGTGGTATTACATACGACAAAATCGCACAATGGGCACAGCAATCCGCTCATACGTAGACGAAAATCACCGCGAATGGGACCAACATCTATCCGAAATTCAGTTCGCAATAAACACGTCACGTCATGAAGTAACAGGGCTTAGTCCGGCTCTGATAAATTTTGGTAGACAGCTCCCCATAACCGGAGATTACTACCGGGAAGTCAACCCTGCTAACGGAAATGTCGAACTTGCACCTGGCGATCGTACCGAATATGCATGTAGGACATTTTAAATTCCCTTAAGGAAATCTATGAGTTAGTATCTACAAAACTCCACCAAGCGTATCTCAAAAATTCGGCTAGCTACAACCTACGACGTAAGGATATAGAGTTTGAAGCAGGCGAAAGAATATGGCGCAGAAACAAAGTTTTGTCGAGCGCAGTGAATTATTTCTCAGCCAAACTAGCCAAAAAATTTGTTCTTAATACCGTCACAAGAAGAATCTCATGATTCGTTTACCAATTAGGTTATTCTGATGGAACTGACGCCGGGAATTGCCACGTAAAAGATTTCAGAAGCACCTAGGTCAAAATACTTCTGCCGCCGGCGATACCGGGTCTGAAACTTCAGAAATAGTGCGGCGGCTAACGACCATTATTCAGAGAAACCTTGCATTTTGTGATAAAAGCATGACATTTGGCATATACGCTCTACAGACTCTTCTTTACTATATGCGAGGCGGACCCACGATGGAACCCCCGTGCAGATGTCGGAATTGTCATTTGTCTATATTTCAGGGGCAAAAACTGAAACCGGTTATCGAGCTGATTCAAAAGTGACGTCTATCAATGCAGTAGATCTTCACAGTATAACTTCAACAAAACAGATGTCAATATTACAAAAGGAGGGGGAATGGGAGGGGATAGTTCTAGCCGCGGCACAGTTTTTTTTTATTTCTTAATTTCGGACCGAATTGACAGGTTTGGTGTCGTTTCCGACTAAATTACATCTTCTGAATTCAAATTGAATGTTGTAATTGCAGTTTGAAAAAAGATTTTGTTAATTTGCCAAAAAAATATATATTTGAGAAAAAAATCTAAGGCTTTTTTCATTTTGACTTTTATCCCAATTCAAGGCATTCGAAGTGGAAATCGTTATTTAGTTCACTTCTTCAAAGCTTTCTGCACATGAAAACCATGTACGAGACCTAATTTTTACTTTGACAAGTTCGTGAGCCTCATTTATTCCTGAAGTCTTGAAAGTAATATGCAATCATTTTCATGTACGAATGGAAGTGTGCGTGCAAAGGTATTGCGGCGATTCTGACAGCTGCACGGCGGTTCCGTCATGGGTGCACCTCTTATATCGTAAAGGACAGTCCATAAACCATGTATGCCAAGTTTCAGGCTTTTATCACAGACTGCAAGGCTTTGCACGCACACCTTCATTCGTACATGAAAATTATTGGATATTACTTCTACGACTTTAGGAACAAATGAGGCTCACGATCTTGTCAAAGTGAAAATCAGGTCTCGTACATGGTTTTTATCTTCAGGAAGCTTTGAAGAAGTGGACTAAATACGGATTTCCACTTCGAATGCCCGGAATTAGGATAAAAGTCAAAATGAAAAGAGCCTAAGATTTTTTCTGATTTTTTTTTCAACAAAACAAAATCTTTTTTCCTTCAAACTGCAATCACTATTATATTCAATTTGAGCTCAGAAGATGTAATTTAGTCGGAAACGACACCAAACTTGTCAATTTTGTCCGAAATTTACAAATAAAATAATCTGTGCCGAAACTAGAACTATCCCCTCCCATTCCCCCTCCTTTTGTAATATTGACATCTGTTTTGGTGAAGTTATACTGTGAAGGTCTACTGCATTGATAGACGTCACTTTTGTATCAGCTCGATAACCGACTTCAGTTTTTGCCCCTGGAAGGTAGGCAAATGGCAATTCCGACAGCTGCACGGCGGTTCCATCGTGGGTCCGCCGCGTAAATAGTAAAGGACAGTCTGTAAAGCGTATGTGCCAAATTTCATGCTTTTATCACAAAATGCAAGGTGGTTCTTACTAACCGCCGCACTAAAAACTGAAGACAAAGAGACAAGAAGGAAAGATACGCACCTTGAAATAAACTTTGCTCGAATTGTACATGGCCCCTTTTTGCCCCAAGGAATCGAGCAAAGTACCTGTTTTGCAGGATTTGAGAAGGTCGTACCTTTTTCCCAATTTACTCCACATTCCCCTATTTGTCCGGAGTAGATAGATAATAATTCTCGTCCCAGAGACAGCTAACATGATTCCCCCGTCTTTCCCCAAGACTGCAGTCACGTAGGATTAGAGTTTAGGCTAGGTGTATATATTCCAAGTAGGTAGGAAATAGATCGATCTATAGTTAAAATTAGGTTAGCGATTCAAGAAAGGGAAAGTCCTTGAAGACTTCGCAAGGAAGAGATGGTGTGTACCGTTTACATTTCACATTAATCAAAATTTGCAGATTGTGTTAAATAAACAATAATCAAGTAGCCGCCTCACAGCAGAAATTTAAGTATCTTCAAAGGAGTGGTAGAGGTGAGAGGTGCAGGAATCTGCCCATCGAAAAATGCTTTCGATGCAGGGCTCTGCTCACTTTTCACGCGAAGAGTACCAGAGAGCTCTGTCGTTTGAAGAGGCGGTAAGCAGAAGGGCACCTGAACTGCGTAGCGAAAATTATCTTTCATTTTGATGCAAGATTTGTCGCGGGTGACATCGGCGCTGGATACCTTGCAGCCAAAGCGCCATTTTTAGGCGAGAAAAAACCTCTCCATTCAAAGCGGCATGGCCGCCCTCGTGTGATATAATTTCCATCTGTTGGAGGTATGCTTCTGAACGACAAAGAATTCAGATTTAGAACGCGACAATCCGACTTTTAGGTTTTCCTTTTTTGTGCCGTCTTACTCCGTTTTCTATGGCGGCTGTACCTAAGAAGTACCTCTCATCAGCGTTGACGCTTCCACGAATGCCATCCCTGTAATCCTGTTCTGCACCAGAAGTTTTAAGGCTGCGGCTTTCTGCACGTCAGAGTCAGCTGAGACCCCGTGCGCTTACGGCCAGCTGTTTCGCGGTTTTTCCGGAATCCCGACGAAGATGCCATCGCAGCCTGCCGCCTGAGAGAAGATTTTCTACCGTCACCCTTCAGAAGGCGTTTCACACAATTCCCGGCGAAGTATATCCTTGACGAAGTCGAGTATTTTTGAGGTGCCCCCTTTGTTTTATTTTATCACGGCATTGAGTGAGGCAGCAGAGTTTTGCCAGGATGCGTTAGGATAGACAAGAAATATATCTGTGCACAAAAATAAGGTTCTCTCCTAGTCGTTTGGCCGCGTAATTAATTTCAGGACGAAACTACGTCCTTTAAATAGGGTTCGAAGCGACTAGCCACGGGTACACACGACGTTTCTTTCCTAATCTGGGGCTTCTTCACAAACCAAAGTTCTTTATTCATCGTCCTTAAGTACGCCCCTCAAAATTTGCCGATCTTATAAAATCTCACCTCAGTAGCCAAAGGCCTGCGAAACGTCAAGGACCATTCCATTGCGTGAACACCACGCCTGCGCCTGGGGCCCTATTTTTGAAAACGGGAAACGGATCACATCACATCACCTAGCCAATCATCGCATCAGAAACATGAACTCTAACCAATCACAGCTCGACGTGATGTGGATGTGATCTGTTCCCTGTTTCCGAAGATAGGACCCCTGGAGGAAGTGACTAGCAGCCGCAGACACCAAGGATGAGAGCTCCTTCTCTTTTGTCCTCGAAATTGTGGTAGTCGGCGGTTTTTGATTCATTCTCGGATCAATGGTGTTCTATTCGCAATTCGTGACAAGAAGGCCAGGGGCGATTCAGTTTTGCTGTCCAAAGATTATGTGAAATCTGTTGATTGCGTTATCAATCATAGACAACAAACTGGAGTATCTTTGGTCTGTCCTTACTGAAACTCCCAGGGCTCAGCGTTAATAACACCTTTGGTTATACATATACGGCCCTGCCCATTAACCAAGAAGTATGAAAATAAATGCAATGCTACTTTGCTAAAGTCGTTACGGGCGATAGAACTTAGAGCATATCGCGATGACAACTTCAACTATGAATGTTTGAGGGGGGGGGGGGGGGGGGTCTTCTTCAACCGCGACGAAGTTGGCGAAAGTTAGCAAATTTTGAGCAAAGTTGGCGAATTGCCTTTTGCACTACCCTACTACCTATTATAGACTACTTCTATAAAAGAAAAGTGAACATTTTGAAATTGGAAATTTCATTTTCGTGCATTTTTAATAATTAGCAGAATAATCAAAGACTTTTCAGAGACTGAATTTTAAAGACTGTTGAAAAGACTATTTGAGAATGCGGGACTGATTGCTGCTAAAAATTTCTTTTCCGGGTTCAGAGCCTGCGGAATTCTTCCCTGTGATAGAGAATATTGTCTTGAAAAACTTCCCAAGCCCAACGATGACCAGCTGCAGCAAGAAGAAAAACAGGCTTGAATAGATCGAGATTGGCCATTGACGTTTGTGGATTTTCATTTTGTGGATTCTTTATGAAAGAATGATGGACTGTAGAAAACAAAGTGTGAAAAGAGGCAAAAAAAATTGATGTGGCTCCAGGGAAAGGGATAACAGTCCAAGATGTTAACCCGACTTGGAACCGATCGAGTGAACAAACTCCAGAGGAAGAAGACTTTTCCGAAGCTGGACGACGACGATGAGGTTGGCAAATTTGACTCCGCTGGAAACTCAAATCTGGACAACATTTTGGGAAATTGGAATGGGAATCTTGATGTTGATGACTTTGTCTTGGTGAAGTTTCAACATTTTAAAAACATAGACAAATACAACATCGGAAAAGTCATAAAAGGCTATTTCTCTGATCTCACGGGAATAACAGACAGTTTTTTTTTTGTATAATTTCTTCTTTTGCCAACGTTTCGACTTCGTGACGAGGTCTTTTTCAAGGCAGTAGGTAAGAAGTTTTAAAAAATATAAGACCCAGTGTATAAAGAATTATTAAATATGTCAAAAATTTGAAGTGTTGGCAAAAAAAAAATATACAAAAAAAAACTGTCTGTTATTCCCGTGAGATCAAAGAAATACTCTGGTTAAGGACCAGACGAGAATGTGGAATGTTATGATGAGAAAACCCACGAGTGGTACGAAGCCACCGACGTGAACATCTTTAGATGGCATTGTTGGCATGCGTGGTCGACGGTCTGCCCAATATTGGCGACTACATTCACAAACATAAGATAAGGTAAGATTATGTTTATTCCAATGACCATTCTTACATCGCGACAGACTCATCGAGGAGAAGCGACAAAAAATGATAGCCTTGGAAAGCTAACGGCAAGGAATTGGGAATCCCCCGGGAAACATCATAACTGCCACGAAACCAATATATACGAAAGCGTAGAAAGGCCATGCTAGTTATTTTTTGAGGTGAGAATCTCGACTTACCAAGTGTCAATCACGACTTACTAAGTGTGAATCGCGACATATTAAGTGTAAATTGTGACTTATTAGGTGTAAATCGCGACTTATTATTTGTAAATCGTGACTTAATATTTGTAAATCGCGACTTAATATTTGTAAATCGCGACTTAATAAGTGTAAATCGCGACTTACTATGTCGCGGCGCGATTAACACTTGATAAGTCGCGCCGCGACATAGTAAGTCGCGATTTACACTTATTAGGTCGCGATTTAAACTTAATAAAGGCAAAAGTTGGCAGATTTTGAGAAAAGTTGGCAAATCGCCCTTTGCACTACCCTACTACCTATTTTAAACAACTTCTATAAAAGAAAAGTGAACAAATTGAAAAAATTCTTCCATCCTTCTTCCAATGGTGTTGACGTTATAGGTACTTTTTATTTTGCTTGTAGTTACACCATAAATAATTATTAATACTTCTTTGGCCAACCAAAGAATATAAATAACAAAATGTCACTTCTCAACCCTGACGATGCTTAACAGCGAAACCGGTTGGCCAAAGAAGTATTAATAATTATTTATGGTGTAACTACAAGCAAAATAAAAAGTACCAACCAGAAAAGTAAACATTTTGAAATTGGAAATTTCATTTTCGTGCATTTTTAATAATTAGCAAAATAATCAAAGACTTTTCAAAGACTGAATTTTAAAGACTGTTGAAAAGACTATTCGAGAATGCGGGACTGATTGCTGCTAAAAATTTCTTTTCCGGGTTCAGAGCCTGCAGAATTTTTCCCTGTGATAGAGAATATTATCTTGAAAAACTTCCCAAAAACCCAAAGATAACCAGCTGCAGCAAGAAGAAAAACAGGCTAGAAGAGATCGAGATTGGCCATTGACGTTTGTGGATTTTCATTTTGTGGATTCTTCATAAAAGAATGATGGACTGTAGGAATCAAAGTGTGAAAAGAGGCAAAAAAACTTGATGTGGCTCCAGGGAAAGGGATAACAGTCCAAGATGTTAATCCGACTTGGAACCGATCAAGTGAACAAACTCCAGAGGAAGAAGACTTTTCCGAAGCTGGACGACGACGATGAGGTTGGTATATTTGACTCCGCTGGAAACTCAAATCTGGACAACATTTTGGGAAATTGGAATGGGAATCTTGATGTTGATGACTTTGTCTTGGTGAAGTTTCAACATTTTAAAAACATAGACAAATACAACATCGGAAAAGTCATAAAAGGCTATTTCTCTGATCTCACGGGAATAACAGACAGTTTTTTTTTAATAATTTTTTCTTTTTCCAACGTTTCGACTTCGTGGCGAGGTCTTTTTCAAGGCAGTAGGTAAGAAGTTGTAAAAAATATAAGACCCAGTGTATAAAGAATAATTGAATATGTCAAAAATTTGAAGTGTTGGCAAAAGAAAAAATATACAAAAAAAAAACTGTCTGTTGTTCCAGTGAGATCAAAGAAATAGTCTGGTTAAGGACCAGACGAGAATGTGGAATATTATGATGCGAAAACCCACGAGTGGTACGAAGCCACCGACATGAACATCTTTAGATGGCATTGTTGGCATGAGTGGTCGACGGTCTGCCCAACATTGGCGACTACATTCACAAACATAAGATAAGATAAGATAATGTTTATTCCAATGACCATTCTTACATCGCGGCAGACTCATCGAGGAGAAGCGACAAAAAATGATAGCCTTGGAAAGCTAACGGCAAGGAATTGGGAATCCCCCGGAAAACATCATAACTGCCACGAAACCAATATATACGAAAGCGTAGAAGGGCCATGCTAGCTATTTTTTGAGGTGAGAATCTCGACTTACTGAGTGTAAATCACGACTTACTACCCAAGAAACACAGTTTAGTCTGATATATGTCTATTTGCCGTCTAAGTCATCAAATTCCTGTCACAGTCTATGTGTGTACATATATTAGACGTTTATTAGACGTGCAATATTTTGATCTACTGGACATACCGGGTGGGCCATAATAAACCGGAAAACTTTTTTTTGCCTATCAAATTTTTATTCCTTGGACAATGCGGACAATGCGGTTGCAATAGCGATTTTCATCAAGATGGAAAATGCGCTAAAAATGAGTTATGATACTTTGAGAATTATAAAGTTTGATTTTTTTTGTGAACGCTCTGTAACATGAAATCGCAACTTTTTGACATTGGAATATTGATCTTTGATCTGACTATCACCATGTCAAGTTTCATTTCTTAATTTTGAAAATCAAGGCCGCTACAATTTTTTTAAGCAAAGTGTGAAAATGCCAATTTTTTCAGTTTTTAGCGCATTTTCCATCTTGATGAAAATCGCTATTGCAACCGCTTTGTCCGTCCGTCCGTCCTTTCCTCGAACTCCTCCCAAACTAGACGACCTAGCTTTCTAATTTTTTCGCTGTTACATAGCTGCCACTCCCAAAGGAGGGCTAGGCTATATTGGATGTCCATATTGCGCCGCCAACATAGAGAAAACCGCCCCCGATAAACTTGAAATAACATAATATTGCACTTTCTACCAGACCTGATGCTCTAGTGTTCTCATTTTTTGAATAATACATAGTTGCCACTTATAAACGTAAGCCAAGAAACATTCCGTCTTCAATATGCGCCGCCAACATGAAAAAACTGCTAAAAACCGCCCCCAAGCACTTTAAAATGAAAAACATGAACCCGAAGACATAGCGATCTGATTCTTTCGGTATATAAATAGCTGACTAAAAATGGGAAAGGATAGGCTACTTTTGGTTAGTCGCCGCCCCCAGATTCTGCCCCCAAACGATAAAAAGTGCAACTTTCACAAATGTTACTGACTGAGATGTTCCCTTTAACATTTAGGAACTGCCAACTCAAATTGTGCAACATTTGCTCAGCCGAACGCTGCCGCTCCCACACGCCGCCCCCAAAGTAAGAGATAAATGAAAAACATGAACCTGAAGACATAACGATCTAATTATTTCACTATATTAATAGCTGACTGAAATTGGGAAAAGATAGGCCACTTTTAATTAGCCGCCGCCTCCAGCTGCCGCCTCCAAGCAAAAAAATGCAACTTTCACAATTTTCACTGATTGTCATATTTCCCTTACATTTAGTGACTTCCAACTCAAACTGTGCAACAGTTACTTTGCCGAATGCCGCCGCCCCCATACGCTGCCATCAAAGTGAGAGATGAATGAAAAACATAAACCCGAAGACATAACGATCTAATTCTTTCGCTATATAGATAGCTTACTAAAAATGGGAAAGAATAGAATACTTTTGATATGACGCCGCCTCCAACTTCCACCCCCAAAAGAAAAAAAGTGCAACATTCAATAATTTCCACTGATTTACATTTCAATGTTACCTCAAACATTCAGAAACTCCCAACTCAAACTGTGGAAGAATTTCTTTGCCAAACTCTGCCGCTCCCACACGCCGCCCCCAAAGTAAGAGATAAATGTAAAACATAACCCTGAAAACATCGCGATCTAATGTTCCGCTATATAGATAGCTGACTAAAAATGGGAAGAGATAGGCCACTTTTGATTAGTCGCCGCTCCCAGCTCCCGCCCTCAAACAAAAAAATATTGATGAGTGAAAGAATTTTCATTCAAATCTATTTCGTTGGCAAGTACCTCATTCTGATAACAAAATATCACAATGAGTTTCGAATGAAGAAAGTGGGCAAGGAATGGTGTTTCTCCTTCAACCAAATTTCTTTACGTTCACAATATGCCTCTTTGAGAAAATGCGCTACTGAGACTCACGCACGTGAAGGCATACTCACTTGTTAATTTTCAGTTGGTAGCACTGGCAAACAATTTAAAAACAAAAATACAGGCGTAGGACAGTTGAGGAAGCTGAATCCAAAAATGCAAAAAAATATAGGTGTCCTATTTAAAAAAGTTGATGCTTCGTTTATCCCGTCAAAATGGGACACCTGTATAGCTGAAAATAATTTTAGGTCATAGGTCTTATCAAACCATATAACTTTTCCCTTACATCTTTCTCTCTATCTTAAACGGTGAGACCGCTATAGGATAATTACGCTAGGATGGACCAGCCTGTATGTATTGCGTTGAAATTATATTATATTTTTATTGTAAACGTTCATAAATATATACATACCAACATATAAAAAAATATAACTTATAAAAACTATAAAATATAGTTTTATACGACGGAGACTGCCGCACATAGATTTTTTACTTACATCTACAGCAAGCTGGACAAAGGATGTCACGTGGCGGCGGTCTTCTTTGATTTGTCAAAAGCATTCGACAGCCTTGATATAGATCATTTGTGCAGTAAGCTGTATGCGATTGGAATGAGAGGCAGTGTTCTGTCGTGTCTCAGGTCTTACTTGTCGAACAGGAGGATGCGAGTCGAGGTTGATGGTGAGACATCGAACATGTATGGTGTTGACCTGGGGGTTCCTCAGGGCTCCGTTCTTGGGCCGCTACTCTTTTTATTATTTATCAATGATTTACCTGACCATATATCTCAAGGCCTTTTAGTGATGTTCGCTGATGACAGCTCAATAGCGGTTTCGGGGCGGAGCCCGGGGGAGCTCAGGGCCTTGATCTCTGACATATCCTGCCAGTTTCATCAATGGTCCTTAAAAACAGGTTGGACCATGAATCCGGTTTGATTGTGAATCCGGATTGTGAATCCGGAGAAGATCGTTGTCGTAAAGTTTTGCAATAGAAAGGTTAGCGAAGACTTGAGTTTCGTGGTTGGTGGCTATCCCGTGGTCGGTTCCGCGTCTACCAAGTTCCTCGGTCTTCATGTTGATCAGTCGCTTAGCTGGGGTCAGCACATCGAAGCCGTTTGTAAAAAATTGAATTCGACCTTCTATGCTATTTTGAAGCTCAGAACTACTTTGGGTCCAGCTGATTTGTTGAATACCTACTATTCTCTGGCCTATTCTTGCTTAAGCTATCACATTGTCTTTTGGGGTGCATCTTCCAGCAGTCACAGGGCTTTTGTAGGCCAAAAAAGAATCATGAGACTAATCTTTGATCTTTCGTATCAACAATCATGCAGACCGGTTTTCATGGAGCAGAAAATTCTGCCTTTGCCCTGCATCTACATTTATAAATGTTTATTACTAGTTAAAAACAATGTACATACTCTTGAAAGAAACCGTGATCATCACAACTATTCCACTAGGCACCGACATTCTTTAGTCACATCTAGTCATAATTCTAGTCAGTATGAAAGGTCTCCCAGTTACAGGGGTATACAAATGTATAATAAGCTACCACATAAGTTCAAAACTATGACCTCCAAAGAATTTCCTAAACATGTCAAGGATCTGCTGCTGTTCCATTGTTTCTACTCTGTCGACGAGTATATGTTATGTGATTTGTAATTTTATCTGTGATAGTATGTTACTGTCGAATTAACATTGTTCATGATGTTAATTATTTATTTATTTATTGTTTGACGTGTACATCCGACACTTCGGCCCCGTACAAATAAAATTCTATTCTATTCTATTCTATTCTATAAAAAATTTCGTCAGAACTTTTTGTTGGCGGGATGGTTGCCAATACACATGCGGCATTGCCTCTTTGGATTGCCATACTGATTCGCTGAATGAGGTAGCTGGTGGATTTGCTTTCATTGCGTTGATATTCGAGTAAGATCATATATAAGTGTTTATTTTCACATTTCCCACCCCAGATTTCTTATTTCCCTTCCCCCGTCAACTTTTTTTCAAGAAAAACGCCGGAACAGGTCGATTTTTTACTTTGAGGGGGACATCTAGGACACGTATTGCCGAATCTTCATCGATAAAAATCGAAGCGTTTTTCTTGAAAAAAATTTGGCGGGGAGAAATCTGAGGTGAGAAATGTAAACGTGAACACCTGTATATGATCTTACTCAAATGTAAAACTACATATCTGGACTCAAAAAAAAAAGCCGCATCATTTCCAATATTTAGATACGAGGTGTCGAAAAAAATTGGAAGCTTTTTTGAAACACTGTATAGTGTATAGTACAAGGTTAAAAAAATTTTGGTGTCGAAATTTGAATTCTACGGGAAAAATGGTTGAGAAAAATTTTCTTCCCCACTAAATTATTACAACGAGAATAATTCTAACAGGGAGAAGGGGAGAGGGAAATCTCTGTGGATCACCCTGTACAATCCACGAAGCAATTTCGCAATTGAGGTCATAGACGACCTCATATTCGCAATCGGTGACCTCAATGACGTAAGGACCATCTACCATGTGGAATGTTACGACGAGAAAACAAGGAGTGGTACGAAGCCACCGACATGGACATCTTCAGATCGGCATTGTCGGCATGGGTGGTCGACGGGCTGCCTAATATTGGCGACTACATTCACAAACATCGCGACAGACTCATGGACGAGAAGCGACAAAAAATGATAGCCCTGGAAAGCCAACGGCAAGGAATTGGGAATTGGCAGAAAAATATACGCCCTGTTCATAGACTTCAGAAAAGCATTTGACACGGTGAACCACGAGGTACTATGGGAAGCTTTGTATGAACAGGGAATCAGCATAAAAACTATAAAATATAAAAAATTTAGTCAAAACTTTTTGTTGGCGGGATGGTTGCCAATACACATGCGGCATTGCCTCTTTGGATTGCCATACTGATTCGCTGAATGAGGTAGCTGGTGGATTTGCTTTCATTGCGTTGATATTTGAGTAAGATCATATACAAGTGTTTATTTTCACATTTCCCACCCCAGATTTCTTATTTCCCTTCCCCCGTCAACTTTTTTTCAAGAAAAACGCCGGAACAGGTCGATTTTTTACTTTGAGGGGGACATCTAGGACACGTATTGCCGAATCTTCATCAATAAAAATCGAAGCGTTTTTCTTGAAAAAAATTTGGCGGGGAGAAATCTGAGGTGAGAAATGTAAACGTGAACACCTGTATACCTATGATCTTACTCAAATGTAAAACTACATATCTGGACTCAAAAAAAAAGCCACATCATTTCCAATATTTAGATACGAGGTGTCGAAAAAAATTGGAAGCTTTTTTGAAACACTGTATAGTGTATAGTACAAGGTTAAAAAAATGTTGGTGTCGAAATTTGAATTCTACGGGAAAAATGGTTGAGAAAAATTTTCTTCCCCACTAAATTATTACAACGAGAATAATTCTAACAGGGAGAAGGGGAGAGGGAAATCTCTGTGGATCACCCTGTACAATCCACGAAGCAATTTCGCAATTGAGGTCATAGACGACCTCATATTCGCAATCGGTGACTTCAATGACGTAAGGACCATCTACCATGTGGAATGTTACGACGAGAAAAACAACGAGTGGTACGAAGCCACCGACATGGACATCTTCAGATCGGCATTGTCGGCATGCGTGGTCGACGGGCTGCCTAATATTGGCGACTACATTCACAAACATCGCGACAGACTCATGGAAGAGAAGCGACAAAAAATGATAGCCCTGGAAAGCCAACGGCAAGGAATTGGGAATTGGCAGAAAAATATACGCCCTGTTCATAGACTTCAGAAAAGCATTTGACACGGTGAACCACGAGGTACTATGGGAAGCTTTGTATGAACAGGGAATCAGCATAAAAACTATAAAATATAAAAAATTTCGTCAAAACTTTTTGTTGGCGGGATGGTTGCCAATACACATGCGGCATTGCCTCTTTGGATTGCCATACTGATTCGCTGAATGATGTAGCTGGTGGATTTGCTTTCATTGCGTTGATATTTGAGTAAGATCATATACAAGTGTTTATTTTCACATTTCCCACCCCAGATTTCTTATTTCCCTTCCCCCCGTCAACTTTTTTTCAAGAAAAACGCCGGAACAGGTCGATTTTTTACTTTGAGGGGGACATCTAGGACACGTATCGCCGAATCTTCATCGATAAAAATCGAAGCGCTTTTCTTGAAAAAAATTTGGCGGGGAGAAATCTGAGGTGAGAAATGTAAACGTGAACACCTGTATATGATCTTACTCAAATGTAAAACTACATATCTGGACTCAAAAAAAAAGCCGCATCATTTCCAATATTTAAATACGAGGTGTCGAAAAAAATTGGAAGCTTTCTTGAAACACTGTATAGTGTATAGTACCGAGAGTTCATAAATTAAATGGGTCAAGGGTGCCTGTGGATTCAAAAACGTCTGTCGAAACTAGCGTAATCCTTTTGAAATAAATTTGTCAAACTTTGACAAGTTATGTCTCATAGTATTGATTTCTGATCTGCCATAAGTGCACGAGAATACCTAAAGTTCAAAAATACTCCTCGATCATGTAGGTTTTGTGCCCTCCCGTGAAAACCACATTTAGAATGTTCCGAAAACGAAAACTGTGACTGGTTTGACAAATTACGATAACCAAAAAATTACAGACATCAAATGAACGATGCTAGTTCCGACAGATGTTTTCAAAGTCATAGGCACCCTTGACCCATTTAATTTATGAACGCTCGGTACAAGGTTAAAAAAAATTTGGTGCCGAAATTTTAATTTTACGGGAAAAATGGTTGAGAAAAATTTTCTTCCACACTAAATTATTACAACGAGAATAATTCTAACAGGGAGAAGGGGAGAGGGAAATCTCCGTGGATCACCCTGTACAATCCACGAAGCAATTTCGCAATTGAGGTCATAGACGACCTCATATTCGCACTCGGTGACTTCAATGACGTAAGGACCATCTACCATGTGGAATGTTACGACGAGAAAAACAACGAGTGGTACGAAGCCACCGACATGGAAATCTTCAGATCGGCATTGTCGGCATGGGTGGTCGACGGGCTGCCTAATATTGGCGACTACATTCACAAACATCGCGACAGACTCATGGAAGAGAAGCGACAAAAAATGATAGCCCTGGAAAGCCAACGGCAAGGAATTGGGAATTGGCAGAAAAATATACGCCCTGTTCATAGACTTCAAAAAAGCATTTGACACGGTGAACCACGAGCTACTATGGGAAGCTTTGAATGAACAGGGAATCAGCGCAAAGCTAATAAGAACAATCAAAAGCCTATACAGGGTGTCCGTTTTTCGAGGCTAAGCATTGGTATCTCGCTTATCTTGAGAGATACAAAGTCGGTTAAATTAGGAAAAAGTTGCGCATTTCCATGACGATCAATGATCCAAAAAGAAATTTGAGGTATCGATTTTAGTTTTTGAGATATCGTGAAAAAAGAGGAAATTGAATTTTTGTTTTCTTTTTTTATTCGAAAAACGGTTGAAGGTAGCCTTTTCTAATCTGGACATTGTCGGGGTACTTTTTCAAGGGGAATTCAAAGCTGCAAAAATCTTTATTCTAGCTTTCAAAGCAACCGAGATACGACATTCAAATTTTTTCTCTAATGGGCGCCATATTGGATTTTGATATTTTTGAATACGGTATTCTTTTCGGGTTACAACGATGTGCCACTTGTCACTGTTGAATAAATGTTCAACATTTACGTTTTTTTTATTGTCGGTGCTGATTTTGTTTCCAAAGCACTCTTTGAAAAATAAAAAAAATTTTGCTCAAAAACATGAATTCCACAGTGAAACATACAACAGAAAAAAATATTGTATTTAAAAATGTCAAAATCCAATATGGCGCCCATAAGAGAAAACAAAGTAGAATGTCATATCTCGGTTGTTTTGAAAGCTAGAATGAAGATTTTGGCAACATTGAATTTACCTTGGAAAAGTGCCTCCACAATGTCTTAGTTGGGAAAGGCTATCTTCAACCGTTTTTTAAATAAAAAATAAAAACAAAAATTACAAATTTCTGTTTTTTCTCGATATCTCGAAAACTAAAACTGACAAGTCAAATGTCTCTTTGGATCATTGATCGTCATGAAAATTCGCAACTTTTTTCTAATTTAACCGACTCTGTATCTCTAAAGATAAGCGAGATACCCATGCTTAGCCTCGAAAAACGGACACCCTGTATACTAGCGCAGGTATTCTGATGAAGAGTAATTCTGGCGATGCGGAAAGAATTAAGGTAACAAAAGGAGTTTTGCAGGGAGACTGTTCAAGTCCAAGTCTTTTCATAATTTTCACAAGTAGAATGGAGGAGTATCTTTTGAGGGAAGGGGCATAGGGAGTTTCGTTGGATGGAGGCAGTGACATTGTTATGTTGCAATATGCAGACGACACAGTGGTACTGTGATATTCCCCCATTTCCTTGCAGAAAAATTTGGACATTCCCAGCAAATACTGCAACAAGATGAAGCTCAACCTAAATCCAGAAAAATCTGAAATCATGATTTTCAGAAGAGGAATAAAATGTAAACAGCACGGTCTTTTTTTCAATGGCCGCAAAGTGGAGACTGTGAACAAATACCAATATCTAGAAGTGCTATTCCATTTCAATGGTTCTTTTATAGAGCATGTAAAATCAGTCATCTCCAAAGGTAACACTACAGGTGGAATAATCAGAGGGGTGATTATAAAAAATAAAATCTCGCAGTGGGACTGTATCAAGAGACTGTACCACAGTTGTTCCTACTCTCACCTACTGCTTCTCGACTTGGGGTTTGGCGCACATCCCAGAGCTTGAAAGGGTACAACTTGGGTTTTTTAAGAGACTCTTCTGTTCAAAACAAAATACAGCAAATCACGTAGTAAGGATAGAAGTCAATGGCCCGTATTCATATCCCACTTTTAAGCTAAAAGCGCTTTTAGTGCGATGCGCATTTAGGGGCATTTCTCATATTTCAGTGTTCAAAAATACATTATTGCGATTGAGAGCGATTGTATGTACTTAATTGCAATTAATTTGCGAGTTGATTTGTATTTTTGAACACTAAAATATGAGAAATGCCCCTAAATGCGCATCGCACTAAAAGCGCTTTTAGCTTAAAAGTGGGATATGAATAATACCCCCCCCCCCCCCATTGACCATCGAATTTCCTGAAAAATTTTCAAATGCGGCGCTTTTTTGTCCGTTTTGCTCGCATTCTCGCATATTTTTCAGTCGTGACCCCCCCCATTGGACACTTCTAGTTACGCCACTGACAGTTACATTTTCAACTCTATTTAGAGGACCTATACAGGGTGGTCCAGGTTATAGAAGCAATAATTCACCATTCGATGGTCCATCAAAAACTAGGTCGTAATGTAATTCGACCTACGCTTCCCAAGGGAGATAGAGCCCTTCAAAGTTCAGTTCTCAAAATCTTTTTTTTGCAATAAGTCTCAAGTCATTGAAGCGATTTTAACCAAATTTGGTACAAATGCTAACGAAATAGATATTCATCACTTGACGTGGATAACTTTTGTCAAAATTGTCCAGTGGCGTAGATGCGGCTCCATACACTCCATTTTCTACGTCACTGAATATTTTTGAAAAATTGTTTGTTTTTTTTAATTTCTTGTTCAATTTAGAACAAAGTTACACTTGTAAAATTTTTATTAGAGGCTTCGTTTCCGAGATATTTGGGTTTGAAACTTTGGAAAACGCCTCGAAATCGCGACTTTCAAGGGCCTAAAAATTAAAATCCAAGAAAACTCATGATTCCTCCAGTTGATTCACTGCCATTTTTTTACTAAGAAACGAGGCGTTTCTCAGAGAAAAACAATTTGGGCTCTGGAAAGTGGCGATTTCGAGATGTTTTCCAAAGTTTAAAACCCAAATATCTCAAAAATCAAGCCTCGAATCAAAATTTTACAAGAGTAACTTTTTTCTAAATTGAACAAGGAAAAAAAATACAATTTTTCAAAAATATTCAGTGGCGTACAGAATAAGGTGTGAGAAGTAAAACAACTCCTCCGTATCTACGCTACTGTACAATTTTGACATAAGTTATCTACGTCAAGTGATGGGTATTTATTTCATAAGTATTTGTACCAAATTTGGTCAAAATCGCTTTGATGACTTGAGAGTTGCAAAAAGATGATTTTAAAAACTGAACTTTGAAGGGCTGTATCTCTGTTGGGAAGTGTTTTAGAAAAAAATTAAATTATGCATGTCGACCTGGTTTTCGATGGACCATCGAATGGTGAATTGTTGCTACTATAACCTCGACCACCCTGTATAACCACTGTATAGAGTTCGATAGAATTTGTTTTCAACTCGGAATTTTGATCTGTGTGCCGCGCACGGCAATTTGCAGCAACTAAATATTTTGCAGCAACTGAACATCAATAACAACCAAAATCAGAAGAAGAACAACAGCAACAACAACAACAACAACAGCAGCAGCAATAACAATAATGACAACGTGATCGCCGCAGCGGCAAATCTGCCCGTGTTAATTGAAGTTGACGATGCTGACAATGATAATAATGGTGCCATGTATTGGCGATTGACCTTTTTGGGGAAAATGGCCCATTCGTGTAAGAAGATTTAGGGAATTAATTGTTTGAAGAGGTGAAATTAGGCTGTCACGTCAGTTGAAGACACGTCAAAACTGTCACTTTGCTGTCTTATCAATTCACTGCGGCAAATTTTTTGTTCCTGTGAACTCTTGGGACCCCGCAGGATCTTTATTGGGCCCGGGTATTCCGATCAGAGCCAAAGCGACGGTCACAGTTCTCAATATATCGGCAGTGATGAAAGAATAATCGCTGAAAATCTCGTCAAGAAATGCGCCTTTGACTACACCCGACTGTACAAAGCACTCATTCGATCAAAACTGGATTATGGTAGCGTCGCTTACTCTTCAGCAAAACCAAACCTCTTACAAATGCTTGACCCCATCCAAAATACCGCCATCCGCCTTGCTTCAGGAGCCTTTAGATCCAGCCCCTCCATCAGCCTTTTATGTTATGTTGGCGAACCCCCCCTAAGCCTAAGACGCAAAAAACTAATGGTTAAGTATTGTACGAATTTGGTTAATAGCGTCGACCACCCAACACATGATTACATTTTTCCACCATTACCAACAGCCCCTCGATTAAGATACGCCCCTCCTATTATAGACCAAAGACTGAAAGCAGCTTTGAATGAAATTAATCTTACTTCAATTGCCAAACCAACTTGTAACCTTCATTCAAAAACTCCCCCATGGTCTTTAACACCCCCTGAAATTAACTTAGCATTAACTAAATATAATAAAGAAATATAATAAATAAAAATGAAATAATCAACAATTTACCCGAACATGACCAAATTTACACAGACGCTGCGAAATCTGAAGACGAAATCGGCGCAGCTTTTGTACATAACAATACCACTCGGACATATAAGATCTCAAACACCTGCTCCATCCACACAGCTGAACTTTTTGCGATACTACAAGCGGTAAAATATCTTGAAAACCAGACCAAAACAAAATTTCTGATCCTCACGGATTCCTTGAGTTCGTTAGGAAGTTTATCCCAGTATAACTCATTGAACCCGCTGTCACGAGAAATCCAGGAGAAGGTTAATAATCTTGAACTAGCCGGCAAAACAGTTGTTTTCATTTGGGTGCCGTCTCACATAGGCACAACTGGGAACGAGAAAGCTGATGAGCTGAGGAAGCAAGAGGGCACAAATAAACGACACACTCTACGAACTTACAATTCTGTCAGATATCAAATCAAATATACAAAGTCTCTTTCTACCTCGATTTAAAGATCTTTGGGTACAAACCACTAGCAACAAACTGCGTGAGATCTCTGCATCTATTGGTCCTTGGCCGCTCAGAATATCAAGAAGGGAGAACATAATCCTTTCGAGACTTAGGATAGGGCACTGTTTCCTAACACACTCCCATATCTTTAAAAAAACTACCAGCTGAACAGTGTAATCAGTGTAACACTATCAACTCAATGCGGCATCGGCATATCCTAATAGACTGCCCACAAGTTCAGGAAGAGCGAGTCACAGCTGGCCTACCTGAAAATCTCCCTTCTGTCCTGAACTCTTCTAATGCCGACATAGCAATTACTTTTTTGAAAACAATTGGAATTTATAGTCAAATTTAGGATCTACATCTATTTTTCTTAAACCGATCCGGCGCTAATAATCTTGATATTGATGCGCCTAATCCTCAGTGAAAAAAAAAAATATTCATTTGCAAATAATCTCACTTGATTGTGCAGTTTCATATCAACTGTCCAACGATATGTGCTAACAGTTACGTGCTAAACCCGAAAACTGTTGAACCTTGATTCTCATGCTCTGACCACGGTTAGAGCGGGTAAGAAAAGCTTTAACCCATCTAATTTCCGAGTTATACAGAGTGTCTCAAAAGTATTGCACTCCGTGTTCAGAGCGGTATATGGAATCCACTGAAAAGCACAAGGAAAATATAAAAAAAATTATTGACGTTCATTTTCGTCAATAATTGCGAAAGATATGGCGGGGGGTCAAAGGTTAGGACTTCATCCCTCATCATTTCTATTATTTGAAGTGATTTTTGGCAACTGCTCACGACAGATTAATCAGTAAAAATTATCAACCACTGGGTGTGCATTGAACTCCTATTCAATATACAGGGTGATTCATGAATCTCAAAAAATCATTTTCCTTCAAAAACTTTAGTAAAAGTTCTTCTACCTAAACAAAAAGAGTCATATAATTTTCAAAATTATTTTAGGGACCACTGGAATATTTTACAGGCATTAATGAAGAAAGTTAGATTTTTATAATTTATGACTCACCCTGTACCGTTAGCAGATATACAGTGCACACCCACTAGTTGATATTTTCCAGTGATTAGTCTATCACAAAGAGCTCTCCAAAAATACTTTAAATAACGAAAATAGTGAGGGGCGAAGTCCTAACCTTTGATCCCCTATATCTTCAAAAATAAACGTCGCTAATCTTTTTAAATATTTTTCTCGTATTCTTGAGTGAATTCCATATACCGCTCTGGGCTCGGAATGCGGTACTTTTGAGACACCTGTATAATTTCCTGAAATATATACAGGATGTTACACTTTTCTTTGTCGATATCTTAGGAGATAGTGAAGCATTAAAAATTAAGTGGACTTTCTCAAGAAAATTTATATCGGAAACGTGTTATAACGGAGATAGATGCTTTCAAAGTTGAGTTTTTGGAAATGGCTTATGGTTATAACTTTCAATTCCAAATTTAAATACTGGATTTTGACCAAATTTGGTACACAGAGTAAGTTGATGCATACCTACAAACTGGGTCACATTGACTTTTGTCACATCTGTACAAAACATAATTTGGAATTTTTCATTTATTTTTTCAAATTCATGTCAAGATGGCCGACGGTACAGACGTGTCGTTTGCTCAGTCCTGCAAGAAATGTGAGAAAACGAACCTAAAATCCGCTGTAAAGTGTTCCAACTGTACAAACGTATTCCACGCAAGCTGTGCCAGGTTGGCTGGCAAATTTCGAAGAGATGGGACATTCTTTTGCTGCGAGAAGGATGAAACAACGAACTCTGAAGAAAACGTGAACAATGCAAGTGACCTCGTCGACCTTGGACTGGGCATGGCCGACGTCGAGTAGACACAGACCTGTAGTTCGATCGGCAGAACTTGAAAATAGGTAACTGAAGCTTGTTATGAAACACAAGGACTACATCATCGGGCAACTCCATCAACAGCTTCAAATGTGGAAGAGCTTGTATGACGAGAGGAAAGGAAAGATAACCCCTGATGTAAAAACACCATCCCAAAAAATCAGGACATCCTGCACAGAAGACAACAAATCCACAACACCGGCAATTTATATACCCAAGACTAATAAGGAGGAGTCAGCCCCGGGGGTTTCCACCGCTTCAAACAACGCCGAATCGGTTGATACGGCTACAGCACCCAAATCGAGCGCATCAAGGGGTTGGGAGACTGTTGCTCGTAAGCCTTTGCAGAAAAGGAACAAAACAACAAGAAAATCTGGCATTTGTGGAACTTCGGACGACACAACAATACTGAAGACAGCTCCCAAGAAGGCATTTATCTACGCGTCTCGATTGGCACCCGACACTACTACTGATGACATAAAAAAAGTTACCTATATCCAAAAAGACACCTCAAGTGTCAAGTGATTTGTGACGTGGTTCCTTCAAAATATCCACAACACTACGCCTCGTTTAAGATAACTGTCGACCTGCCGAATTTCGAGTCTCTGATGGATCCCACGCTGTGGCATAATAGCTATTTACGATACGAGTGTTAAAAGTGACACGTATTATTTTGTGAGCGAGGACGCTTGCGAAACGAGCATTAGCGAGCAGAGCAACCCCGCGAACAAAATAAGACACTTTTAACGCGTGTATCGTACAGGATTTTATTTACAATGGTCTTTGAAATGTTTGGTAAATGTCAGAATTTATTCGCTCGCTTTTTCACGTCGCTCATGACGACGTGCTAAAAGTGACGGGTATTATTTAACGCTTGTAGATAAAGGTACTTATCTTTCTAAATTTTTTCACCCGCGCAAGAAGGACATCCAGCCGAAATAATTTCCGATGGAAATTTAATTCATCAACCAAATTCATCAGACCGAGAAAAGCAAGGAAAAGTTCACAATATTAAACATGAATGTACAATCTATAGCCAATAAGACTGATCGTTTTAATCTGGCCATGAAAGACTTGAGGGCCGATGTTGTATGCATCACAGTGATGCAGAGTGCACGTCGTCTTTGTTGAATCTAGGTATACAATTTTTCCACAATTCCTACTCTTGACTTTGAACAAGTAACATCAATTTACTTCCTCGAAGCTGAAAAGTTAAAAATGAAAGAGAACTGACCGATACTTTCTATATTGCGCTCCTCCATAACGCCCTTGTTCTCAGAACTCCTCTACAGTTTCTTCCGAGTCAAACAAACATGGCCATTTGACCACTTTTGAATTAAATTTCAAATGCGAAGTTGCTCCTTGATCAACTCCAGCAATACTGTAGTAAAAACTTCACTGCGAAGTAAATACTACTTGAGTTAGCATAAGCTGTAGTATTACCTTCTATTTACTCGAGTACATAGAGCGGAGTATGAAGTAAAAGCTTTTACTTCTTACCCAGTAAACATATATTGGGTTTTTGAACGTTCAACTAACGTTTGACTGGTTTAATAAACGTCTTTGGTTTTGATTGGAACGTGTGTGTCTGGTTTAATCTGTGAACGTGTAATAAACATCTCACTTTTCACATCTAAAAAACGTTTAATTTGCGGCAAAAATTCATCTACGTTAAAAATACAACGTCTTTCTTGCGGCTAATATAAAACTACTTCAAATCAGCTGAAACTTTTGGTTTAATTTTGGATATTAAGAAGACGTTCGAGCAACGTTACCAAAGAAGCTCTATTCCAACGTTACCTGTAATGTTTATAAGACGTTTGCACTGTTTGACTCAAATAAAAAACGTTTTATATTCGTTTTTTTCAAGATGCATTTTGAACGTTCAATTTTATCCGCTTTATTGATCGTTGTATTGTTCACGTTTTCAAAGATATTATTATTATTATTATTATTATTAGTGATTAAAACGACCAACAGGCCAGAGCCCAATTACAGGTCGAGTTTAGAGAAGGCAGCATATACAGAAGCAGGAGTGCAGAACAGGATGTCGACGTCACTCTCGATCAAGCTGTGATTTGAGTACATCCTGCTGAGAGGAGAAGATGCCATAAGATTTGTTCTGGCAAAAGGCAGCAGAAACAGAGCTTTTGATCTCAAATGAGCACCAGGCACGCGAAAGTCAATCCTGCTCAGAATCTCAGCGCAGTCAACTCCCTCAAAAAAATCTTGTGCAGGTAAATAACGGAGTGGGCAGCCCTGCGATTGTTCAAACTCTGTAAGTGGAACCTGTTCTGCAGCTCACTGTTAGGGAAACCCCTAGGAGGATAGACACTGTCCAACCTGAAGGACAGAAATTTCAAAAATCTCCGCTGCACTCTCTCTAGGCTGTTAATATGAGTCTTATATAGGGGGCTCCAAATAATAGAAGCATACTCAAGCTTCGACCTGACAAACGTGCAGTACAGCAGACGAAGCGTAGCGACATCCGCAAAGTCCCTTGAGTTTCGGATGACAAAACCCAGACTTCTGAACGCCGATTTGAAGACATCGTTTATGTACATTCTGAAGGAAAGCTCTGGGTCAAAACAAACACCAAGATCTCTGACGCTGCCAGGTCTAGAAAGAGTGTACGCGCCCAGGTTGTAGTCATAGAAAGTTGGAATTGATAAAGGGATCCATGATGCTCAAAATGGAGTTGTATAGTATAAAGTTGTAGTAAATAAGTCTTCTCCACTTGTTTTTTATATTGTTTACTCGAGTTTCGGCTAGTTAAATGTATAAAGCCATTTTCAAAACTAATGTGACATAGCATAGAACTTTATGTCTAAGTAATGATGTAACAATGAAGAATAGACGTAACAGGTAAAACAACAAAAGAAAATGAAGGAGAGGATTATAAAATTGGGAGTAGAGCTGGTATAATGTAGATGTTGTCAAAATCGGTTTGTTCGTTGAGGAGGCTATCTGGATCAAGATTGTATTGTTTTTTTATTTGCAAAATTTCAGAAAATTCAATTAGGTGTCTGTCGTCAAGTTTTTGGACTGGTTTTAAACAATTAAAAGCAAAATCATGACCTTCGGCAACTACATGTCTTGTAAAGTTTGATTTTATATCGAACGCAGGTAGTTCCCTGCGGTGCTCATTTAGTCTAATTTTGAAAGATCTTATTGTGCGACCTATATATATTTTGCCGCAAGAACAAGTTAATTTGTAGACTCCACTAGAATTTAGAGGGTCAATGGGGTCTTTGGTTTTTACTAAATGGGAGCTTAAAGTGAAAGGTGTTTTGAAACTAATATTGATGTTAAATTGTTTAAAGAAACGTGAAATTGAAGTAGAGATGTTGCCAAAATAAGATAAAGAAAAATAAATTGTTGGAGTTTTATCTTGAGTCAAGCTGAAATTGTTTTTTATTTGATGTTTTAAGAGCTTTTTTCTGTAAAAAGATTCGAAGACTGCTTGGGGGAATGCATTGTTGGATGCAATTTGTCTTATGATATTGAGTTCAGCTGAAAAATCCTTAGGTGTAAGGGGAGTGTTGAAAAGCCGATGAATATAAGTACTGAGTGCTGAAAACTTATGAGTTTGATGGTGGCATGAATCGAAAGGAATTATGGTGTCTGTATATGTCGGTTTTCTGTGAATTTTAAAAACGTGTTTTGAATTAATTATAGAGATGTTTAGGTCCAAAAAAGAAATGTTGTTGTTGTTGCTTGTTTCAAAGTTAAAGTGATATTATTATGTAATGAATTGAGAAATGAGAGGAAATCTGTTAGGTCTGACTTGTTACCTTGGAATAAACAATGATGTCGTCTACGTATCTGTACCAGTAGATGATATGATTTTTGAAAAGGTTACTGGTAGAAATGAGAGTTTTCTCTAGCCATGTCATTAAGATCTCAGCTAATAATGGTGAGAGTGGTGAACCCATACTCAAACCCGAGGTTTGTAAATATATTTTATTGTTGAATTTGAAGTAGTTTTGTTTTGTACAAGTATGTAGCATATTGAATAGATTTCTGGTGTTTACATCATTTAAGCTGGAATTGAAGAGAATATCTTTGACTAGCTGTAAAGTATCGTTGACAGGCACAGATGGGAACAAGTTGACTACATCAAAAGAAACAAGAAAACTGTTGTTGGGTACTTTAATTGGACTTAGGTTTGAAATAAGGTTTGATGAATTTTTGATTGAAAAAGGTGATGATAATTCCAGGTTAGATGTTAAGATCCGATTGATGGTTTTGGATAAAAGATATGTTGGTGAATTCAATAGAGAAACTATAGGTCTGATGGGTATATCTTTTTTGTGAATTTTAGGTAGGGAATATAGCCGAGGAACTCTTCTTGCGGCAAAATATATATAGGTCGCACAATAAGATCTTTCAAAATTAGACTAAATGAGCACCGCAGGGAACTACCTGCGTTCGATATAAAATCAAACTTTACAAGACATGTAGTTGCCGAAGGTCATGATTTTGCTTTTAATTGTTTAAAACCAGTCCAAAAACTTGACAACAGACACTTAATTGAATTTTCTGAAATTTTGCAAATGAAAAAACAATACAATCTTGATCCAGATAGCCTCTTCAACGAACAAACCGATTTTGACAACATCTACATTATACCAGCTCTACTCCCAATTTTATAATCCTCTCCTTCATTTTCTTTTGTTGTTTCACCTGTTACGTCTATTCTTCATTGTTACATCATTACTTAGACATAAAGTTCTATGCTATGTCACATTAGTTTTGAAAATGGCTTTATACATTTAACTAGCCAAAACTCGAGTAAACAATATAAAAAAAAAGTGGAGAAGACTAATTTACTACAACTTTATAGAAAGTTGGGTTGCGCTTCCGAGTGTAAGACTGTACGTAGCACTTCGAGGCATTTAGTGACAGAAAATTAGCTTTGCACCACTCATCAACCATGTCAAGATTTGCCTGAAGTAACCGTTAGTCGGCGCGATCATCAATTCTGCAAAATATCTTCAGATCATCGGCATATAATAAATGTTTTACAGATAGATTAGCTACTATGTCGTCAGCATATATATCAAAAAGCTCAGGACCAAGATTAGAACCCTGTGGCACACCCGATGGCTGAAGGAACTCACTAGACCTACTACCGTTATGCTGGACAAACAGGTGTCTGTCACATAAGTATGATTTCAAGAGCCTGACCAACGAAGGGGACAAGCCAAAGGCGGATAACTTATGCAGTAAAGTGTCGTGGTCCAGGGTATCAAAAGCCTTTGAAAAATCGGTGTAAATAACGTCCACCTGACCACCAGAATCAAGCACACCACCGATGAACTGGGTCTTACACATGAGATTGGACGTAGTTGAGCGTCCCCTAACAAAACCATGCTGATTTGGAGACAACAACCTGGAGGTATGATTATAGAGAAAGGGATGCAGCACAGTCTCAAAGACCTTACTGAAGTTGCTCAAGAGGGAGATTGGTCTATAATTTGACATTTCATTTTTATTGCCTTTCTTATGAACTGGACAAATACGTGTACGTTTCCATATTTTAGGGAATATGGATGTTCTCAATATCAGATTGAACATGTCGGTCAGAGGCTTCACGAAAACTGAGGAGCAGTCCCTAATGAGGAAGGCAGGCACAGAATCGGGACCAGTTGTCATTCCGGCCTTAAGTTTTCTCAAAGCATCAAGAACGTCACCCTCACCTATCACACTGACAATCAACAAACAACCGGACTCAGGGAATGCGCACGCAGGCCGTCGAGGCGATGTATAGGAGGGGCTCACAAAAACGGAGGAAAACCGCGCCGCAAAAGCGTCAGCGATGCCCTGAGGCGTATTGTACTCGACGCCATCGTGAACCATCACTGGTGGAATGTCTCCACACTGCCTTCTAGAGTTTATGTTTTTCCAGAAGGTTGACGGATTATGGACGATGTCCCTTTCGATATGGATGAGGTAGCTCTTATAGCTGATGTCGATTTCACGCTTGAGAAGCCCACGCAACTCCCTAAAGCGAGCCAGGTCAGCATCATTTCCACTCCTCAAAAACCCCCTCCACGCCCTGTCCTTCCGTCCAATGCAAGAGATAATTCTGCCGTTAAACCATGGTGGATATTTGCGGGTTGGCTGCCTCTTCAAAGGTATGTGCTTATCAAACAAGGTATGCAGTTTGGAATAAAAAGCCTCAACAGCAGTGTCAACGTCCTTCAATCCGCAAAGAAAAGTCCAATCGACCAAAGCGAGATCGGAGTAAAGCGCAGCATAGTTACCCCTTCTGAAGTTGAACTCACCCTTGCCCACGCCAATCGGACTCCTACTTCTCGCAAGACTGACGGACAACAGCACATCCAGGGCCGGATGATGGCTATCCTGAGGCAAAACAGCAATGGCAGACTTGGAAACCCGCAACACCGCATTGGAAAAGACCAAGTCCAGCGTCCTATCCATGCCATTCCGAACGGTGTTGTATTGCTCAAGGTCAAAAAAACTAACAAGATTGTCGGACGCGACACGCTTCAAAGACGGAGTGTCCTCAGAGTATTCGGGAATGTTGAAATCAGTGAAATCACCCAGGATGACCAATTCCTCGGTGCCGCTGAGGAATGGTAAAGACATAATACAATCAAAGAGGGCAACATAATGATGGGGAGCAGTAGATGGGGGAATGTAGATCACAAGATTGTGAACAGTACGGAAATTGACCTTAATCTTGACCCCCAGGATGTCAACAAAGAACAATTCCTGAGGAAACAAATCAAGAGATTTTATATTAATCACCGATGAGCCCAGGTTACTGCCCACAGCCAGCAGCACACCACCACCTCTTGAAGATCCAGTAGATGAAAAATCCCTGTCGCACCTGAAAACACAAAAGCTACGCAGATCAAACAGCTCGCCATCACATACGCCATCATTGAGCCAAGTTTCAGTCAAGACAAACACGTCAATGTGAGACATCGACGATACCGACCGAGACAACTCAGAAACCTTCGAGCACAACCCCCTGACGTTCTGGTAGTAGCAGGAGACAAAATGGCCAGGTCGCAGAATGGAGCCAGAATCAGGTAGAAACGGAACAGGAGGGGAGGACAGCTGCGAGGCATCAGCCGCATTGACCGCTAATTGCTATCCGGCAACAGAACTGAGCAACTCCTCCCTCAGCCTGTCAGCCACTAGGCCGTAAGCATGGCAGCTGTTATATTCGAACGCGGCATGATCAGTTATTATATCGATTTTTTTTTTGTTTTTCGAAGAAATGCAGTTACAGCACTGTCTGACCTTGGCTTCACAGCTTTTCAAATCATGTGGGCCAGCGCATATGGGACAACTGACGGGGTTATCGCAGTTTGCCGAGCCATGGTGGAAAGAGTTACACTTAAAACATCGCAGTACAGAGATAGCGTCGTATACTATACAGTTGTCAAAACCTATTATAACATGTTTACAGCGGATGAGGGCTCTGTAGGTGTCAGCATCAACACCAATTGTCGCTTGGAAAATCTTTTTGTTACTCTTAGTAGGAGCGAACTTAATCAAGCTACACTTCGAGTCCTCCGCAAAAATTGAGCAATTCTGAGCCTTGAGAAAGCGGATAAATTCGCCCTCCTCAAGATCCTGCGTAACTCCTACAATGCGAACCTGAGGCTGAATTGATTTGAGCCCGCGAACATTATAATCAGAATTAAGTTTTTCCTCGGCAAGCTTCAAAAGTTTTACACGGTCCGCGGTGTCACTGCAGTTTATCAATATACCCGAATTGCGCAGATCCCTAACCTCACTGATGTTAATATCATTTTCTACGGGGTTAATTTTCTTCAGAATATCAGCCTTGAGTTCGGAAGTTGGAACATTCGCAGTCTTAGACCTTATAACAACCTTAGCTTTAGTTTTTGAGGCAGCGCCAGCATTACTCAGAGGGGTGGCCGACCCAACCGGCTGCGACAGTGCCGTGCCACAACCCAAAGCGCCAGCCGACTTACACTCCATAAGTGTGCTCAACCTCCCAATCTGCTCCCGAAGCTCTCCATTCTCACCCCTCAACAAGCGCACCTCCTCCAACAACTCCGAAGCTTCCAGCCTACCTCCAGTCGCAACATCATCGCACTTATCGGATAGCAACTTCGAGAGCTTCTCCAGCTTATCTTCGACCAAAATCTCAAACGAAAAGATATATCCACGAACGTTCAATAAGAATCTAATAACCTTGAGCCTTGAGAAGAAATATATTTGATCACTCCGTACTTGTTGAGTCGAGCACATCTCAACCATAACTATTTTGTTAAAGGCTTGAAAGAATTGGTGGTACCTACCTTTATTTTTTCCTGTAAAGCCGAGACGGACACAATCCAGCAGTCCAGCTCCCATGGCACATCATCAACCGCAGGAAAGAACTTGTCAACACACAAACCGCTGCAGGTGCTGTTGGAGGGGAACTGCTGGGGGGTCCACTGTGATTGGCTTTCTAGCACTTTGTTGATGTTGGTCTGTTGATATTCGTTAAAAACACGTCGAAATATCGCGATATGACAGGCGAGAGGAATGCTGCCTTTGCCATCTAGCGGTCAAAAGTGAGGACATGTAGTGGCGGTGGCAGTAGCGTAGCAGCTAATAGGGGGCTATAGGAATGTAGTGCGGTACAAAATATCAGCAAAGACAAGGGCCAAAAGCAGAGACCAATAATTATATATTGTCTTGAGTCTTGGATGATTTTAATCATCGAAGGTCTTAACGTTGGTTGGTTTTTGTCTCAATCAAATTTATTGCCACTATCTAACGACTAGATAGAGTTTATTTTTCAACGTTGTTCGGACGTCTTTTATCTACACAAAACTAACCGTACTCACTAAACGTTGCGAAACGTTCCATCATCACCCGAATCAAAACGTTTTTATGCCAAACTATGACTTTCTTATTGGGAGGATTAAACGTCTATTAGATTCGATTCGCAAATGTCTTAGTCTTTCCCTCGTTCAACTGTAGCCCATTACTGAGAAACCACTCACCCGCTCGCGCGACAGACGCCAGAGAAACATCGCGAAGTCCGGCATGGCTAGCAGTCGAATCGATAAACGTCGTATCATCAGAAAACAAAACGCAGCGGCTCATGGTAGACATGCGATAGTCACAGGTCGTTAATATAAATGACAAACAAAAGCGGCCCCAAAACTGAGCCCTGGGTTACACCATTCGTCACAGTGGCAGAGTGCCAAGGTCTGACCGACTGCCAAAGCCCAACGACACACACCACTCACTGACTCCTCCCAAAAAGGTGCGATTTCATCAACTCAAGAGGAATGCCATTTATACCGTAATGTCTGAGGGCTCGATACCAAGTTGCAGGCGCAAAGTTTAGGACGGCGTAACTCGCCAAATACAGCGGTCTGATTGGTTGGTATCCGCCGTTGCTATGGTAACCGCACTTACGGCGGTCTCAGCCCCAACTTGGTATCGAGCCGTGAGCTTACAAAGTAAAATTTCGTGAAAGACACAGTCAAAGGCCTTGGTGAGATCGCACATAGTAAGAACAGTATGCTTCCCACCCTCAAAGCCCTCAACCACGCCGCTCACTATATCAAGCAGAGCCCCGGCCGCGGAGCAACCGCCACGAAAACCATACTGCGATGCGATGGACTAAGCAAGCGATGTCTCTCAAAAAATGACGTCATCCTTCTCTTCAATAGGACCTCCATAACATGGAAGCAGACAGTTTGGACATGTTGTTATGCGCCTTGACAATCAATAAAATTTATCTTATCTTATCTTATCCATGATCTTTCCGAATATGGGCACAATGGATATTGGCCTATAGTTTCCCGCAGAGTCCAAACCACTACCCTTACGGATAGGGGTAACCCTTGACACCTTAAAACCAACAAGGAAAACATTTAGGACAACAACAACACCAACAACAATTAGGGCAAGTAAGTATCGACTACAATTTTGATCAGTAACAATATTGAACTCAAACCCAACCTCCGGGTAAAATTTATCATTAATCTTTACCCCTTCTTCTTGAACATAAAAATTTCAGTGTATACAGGGTGATTCAAAAGTGTGAGACCATCTTGAAGGTGCGTATTATGGGGGTGTAGTAGAGTGTCGGAAAATTGTTGAAAAAATTCTATGTCTGTTAATTTTGCAGTTATGGGGGGACCAAAGTTGGTCCTTCGATCGCTTCTATTTTCGTTGTTCCAAAATATGTTTGTATAAACTGTTTATTGGAAAACAATGAGTACGAAAAATCAACCTCTGAATCTGTAACGGATTTCTATTTTGTATACAGGGCGAGTCATGAATCCTGAAAATTATTACATTCTAAAAGTGCCTACAAACAGTCACAATGGTCCCATAACCTATGTAGAGCACAATAAAACACAATTCATTTCAGTAGAATTCTTTTGCTTCTAATTTTTTTTTTTAGGGAAAACTAAGTTTTTGTAGTTCATGACTCACCCTGTATACAAAATAGCAATTCAATACAGATCCAGAGGTTAATTTTTTGTACTCATCATTTTTCCATAAACGGTTAACTAAAATCTTTTGAAACAACGAAAATAGAAGCAATCGGAGGAACAACTTTTGTTCCTCCATAACTTCAAAATTAGAAGACAGAATTTTTTTAACAACTTTTCAGCATTCTACTACACCTCCATATTACGCTCTTTCAAGATGGTCCGACCCTTTTGAACGACCTTTTATATCGTTCACTTTTCATTTTTAGTAAAATGACTTTTTGGAGCTAAAATAAAGTGATAAGCTGGGGGGCTACGGCTATGGCTCATGGCATCGGCAAAATTTTGGAGCGAAACTATCAGCGGCCATTAGCCGTATCTTCCCAGCGCTTCGGCTTGCCACTTTATTTTTGCTCCAAAAAGTTATTCTACCGTAAAACCACATAACTTGAACAGCGACAGCAACTTTGAACATTTTCTAAATTTCGTTTCGCGTTGTTGTAGCGCATCTATTTTTGAAAATATCATGAAACTGTAAAGCGCATTTGAAAGTAGGGACATTTAGCTTTATAATAGTGGCAACTCTGCCTTTCGTCTCAACATCTGGCACAGATTGGCGCCCATTTAGTATTTTTCGGCAAAACGATTGTCAAAAGCAGTGCGTCAACTTCTTGTCGGAAAGTAAGTAAAAAAGCACTTTATGGCTATAAATCTTCAACATGTGATACATTCACATGTACCGACTATTGTGAAATTTGTTCTAAGTCGATATCTTTTAACCAAGCTGAGTAATTATTTTTGTGACGAAAGGCCGAAACCTTAAAAAGATGTAATAATTTTCTTATTTTCCCTAGAAATGGCAGAATTGGGCCAATTTTTTTCTAATTTGAAGTTCACGTTTTCTATGTTTAAAAATATTACAATGAAGTTTATTAAAATTTATTGACACCATCTAAATGTTTCATAATGTTTTACTCTCGTAGATTTAGTGAAAACCCTCGTAGATTTAGTAAAAATTGGAATATCGGAGTAATTTTTTTTTTAAGACTTATGGTGTTCAATGTTGCAGATATGAAAAAACAACTTTGAAAAAAAAAGGAACACCCTTGTTCAAAGATGCCGTTTTTGACGACAACTTTGAACACCATGTTTTTATTTTTTTTATATTTTATCAAAAAAACATCAGTTTTGTAATACATACAATCGAAACCGGTTGGCCAAAGAAGTATCAATAATTATTTATGGTGTAACTCAAAGCAAAATAAAAAGTACACATACAATCGATTCAGTAGAGGCAAGCCCCTATAATGCAATTTTTGGTTTGGAATATCTCTTCTGGTTATCGAATTATGGACAAAAGTATGTTCAAAAGTGTTCAATGTTGTATGATTCTACGGTACTGAAAATGAAAAGTGAACCGATATTTTACAAAAAGAAGAGAAAAAAATTCACTCGTACTCCTTTGGCAAATATTTACGAACTTTACTATTTTACCTCTGACGACGGGAGACTAGAGGCTCCCGAAACTGCACTCAGGAATTATTTTTATAAACATTTTGTGGGAAGACCGCCTTTTATTTATATTTTTACATTTTACACCCACTGTGAGCCATTGCGGACAAATTTCTAAAGATCACCATACGTTGAAAGATAGGTATCTTCTCCCGTTAATTGTGGATCAGCTAGAGCTAGATAAATTGGCGGGGCAAGTGTTACTACACAACCTTGGATTTGACGCGAGGTTATCATCAGGTACGAGCACATCCGGACGATGTTCACAGAATGGCTTTTGTGACTCCAGACGGTCAGTACGAGTACCTACGAGTCCTATTTTGACTCACGAATAGTTCAGCTGTTTTCTAGCGAATCATCAAGAAGATGTTAGGTAGCTGACATGGAAATGTGGTGTTGGCTTATCTAGACGATATTTCAATTCCATCGACGATAGTGAAAGGCGGTCTACATTTACTGGCGCAAGTGTTACAGCTTTTGGAGAAGGCGGACCTAAAGTTGAACTTGGCGAAGTGCTCTTTCTTGCAGAAGGAGGTGGAGGACCTAGGTCACACCATCAGCAGCGAAGGTATTCAACAAAGGTTTCGCAGTGCGGGCGAAAGCATTGACGGTGTTGACCAAAAAGGATGTTCCGTGATGCTGGGACACGGCGGAGCAGGAGGCTTTTGACGATCTGGGAAATTCTTTTTAAGATCGACCGGTGTTAGCATTGTATGATCCTGAGGCGGCGACTAAGGTTCATACTGATGAGAGTAAGTATGGTGTAGGCGAAATTTAACTACAGCAATAACAAAATGGCGATTGGGAGCCAGGGACCTATTAAAGGAGAGCTACAACGGTGTTGGAACAGGTGTATCATAGCTATGAGCTTGGAGACTTCGGCGGTGGTCGAAGCGATAAAACGTTCTAGGGTTTACTTGGCTGGTGGAAAATTCAAGGTGCTGACAGATCAGCGCATCAGTGAAGGCGACCATGATGAAACGCGATCTGGTACCTACAACTGCACGGAGGAATAGCCTCGAAACACAATCACATGCGTTTTGAGGCTATTGTTCAATTTTGTTCCTATCACATTTTCACATTCAAAAATGGACTCCGAGACCCCAAAAACCTTAGAAATGATACCACACACCACCGCTGTCGACTAATACCAAAGAAACGAGATACTATTCAAATTCATATATGGCGTCCATAACTTCACTTCCGGTTGTCACACCGTTTTGATGGTGGCAAAATCATGACCCACATATCCAATTCATGCTACAGCGTCAGCAAGCTTGATTCAAAAGCATCTCAGAGCGCTTGAAAAAAAAATTGATTTTTCGTTTTCTCCCCCTCCCTCCAAATTCATTTAAAAACAGATTGCATGTTAAAAAATGGATTCATGAACTCGGAAACTATTCGAAAAGATAGTTTGCACGTTCCATTTCATGACCATTATGATTAGGTTAAAATATAACGTTTTCCTTGAATATGGCGATTTCAACTCGACTCATGGTTGTCGGATCGCTTTTGCAGTAACGACATCGTCATCCCTATAGTTGATTTAAGAATTGAGTACCTTGATCAAAAAAGTCCATATTTTGACCAGCCCCTCCAATCCTGGTCTGATCGCAAGTTTACTTTCAAAAACGAGTTCCTAGACCCCAGGATCCTCAGAAATGATACCCCACACCCTCTGCCGATCAGTATTAAAATTCAGATAACGTTACCAGAGCCCATTCAGTGGCAATTCTGAGTGCATTAAACAAAACTATTATTATATATCGTTTCCTCCCCCTCCCTCAAATTAGGTTAAAAACCAATTTCGTCTGCAGAATTACATTTAAAAACATTGGAAATGACACATCACACGTCCACTTCGAATACCATCGCCATCCAGTTCAAGAAAGATTCCAAATTCAATATGGGGGTGATACTGGGGGCTCCCAGCGGCCGTAGCGTCTTGCAGTGACAAAATCATGATCTAGACATTTGTTTGATCAGGAAATGTCGGCTAGTAAGATTCTGTATGATTCATCAGCTTTTTCACATTTTGTTTGGCGTGAAATTATTGTGGGCATTAATGTGTTTCAGGAAGGCTGAATTATAACCGCATCGGGCGTGAAATGTCGCCGACGGTGGTAGGCCGGGCGTGTTTTGATTGGGAGCAGCGACACAGACGTAGTGTAGTAGTGCTAACTAAACTGCTGGGCAACGAAGTTGTCGGTATCAGAAAAATGGTTCGGCTTTGAAGACCAATAACTTTCGATTGCCGAATGTGATATCCATTTTGTTTGTGGTGGTCAGTAGCCTAATGTTTTTGTAACCTGCCCTGTAAAGGTGAATGTTAAAGAACTTCATGTGAAATTTTTACAGGGTGATACGTAAAATGCTGCAAAATTGCACCGACTTCATCGTAGCCCCATTTGTCAAAAAAAAAATTTTTTATGTATTCTAATACAAAAATCATGAAGTGTGGTGTATTTTCTCGAAACTGTTTTGGAATTACCCAGATTGGAAATCTAACATTTAAGATATAAATTTTTATGTTGAATGTTACAGATTTGCCTTGTTGGCAGGCGAGATTAAGTCACTTTTGATGAATGGAAGCTAACACTGAGCAAGATCGTTCGTACAAGAGTCCAGTACAATTTTACTCTCAATACAACCCGAATATTTCGTGTGGGACCAAGCAGGGGGCACTTTTCCAAGTAGTTGTCACTGCCTGTTTTTCGTACGTTGAATTTAGTCAGAATTTCATCAGAATTTTAGATGTGAAACATGTCCTATTTGCAAGTTTAAGCCTCTGAACATGGTAACGATGTAAAACTTCAGTTTCCAAGTGAAGTAAAGCCCCTGGACGTTTTACTTTTTGTGCTTGTGCTATGCCGGAGTTTCGTAAATCTGCAACATTCAACATAAAAATTTATATCTTCAATGTTCGACTTCCAATCTGGGTAATTTCAAAACCGTTTCGAGATAAGACACCACACTTCATGATTTTTGTATTACAATATTAAAAAAATATATTTTTGAAAAATGGGGGTACTACGATGAAGTCATTGCAATTTTGCACCATTTCACGTATCACCCTGTAGAATATTTACATGAAGTCTCTCAACATTCATTATTAGATAGATAGATAGACAACTCTAACCACTAAGCTATCAAGGGAGACAACAGTTCCTCCGTCACATGCCCATATGAGAGCCGCCACAGTACTCCCCCTCCAGAGACGTCGTTCGTCTCGTATGTCATCCGTGTTCACCGTTCTTATAAACCGTTGTTCGGTACCCCCCAGCTAGGGCGACGGATAGGACGTGGGTGGACGTAGGAAGAGAAATGGCGGTGCTATTCAATTGTTCGCTGTTACTTGTTTATTTAAGTAGCGTGTTGCGTGCGTGTTATTGTTGTTCGGGGTCACCATTTATGGCGCGATGTGACGGAGAAAAAGTGTCTGTCCTGAGCAGGATTCGAACCTGCGTCTTCCATTTGCCGGATGGATACTCTAAACCACTAAGCTATCGGGGGAGACAACAGTCCCTCCGTCGCATGCCCATATGAGAGCCGCCACAGATGTATTTAAACTTAAGTGTACATTACCGTGAACGTACAGATAAGCTAGGGAGACAGTTCAGCTCTGGCCGATCTTCCACTATTCCCAGGATGGGTTACGGAAAAATCAAGCTAGTTATGCAACAAACAAAATGGAAATCGCAATCGGCAGTCGGGAGATATTGGCCTCCAAAGTCGAACCATTTTTCCGATACCGACAACTTCGTTGTCCAGCAGTTCATCTATCTCTTTTTATCATGAGCTGAGCAAATACGGGCTCCAAGACACTGGCGGCTCCACGGGGGGTACGACGGTACGGCCGTACCCCCTGTTGCAAATCAGGGGCGCCAGACGTCAAGCTTATAATGTTGAAAAAAAATCCACAAGTAGTACCGATGGATTAGTCTTTGTAAAAAATAATAAACGTGATAAAAACTCGCCAATGAAATTGATAATGTTACCTGTGGAAATTCGCTCTGGGCGTCGCGCGATAAAATCTTGGAACTATTCTCATAACATCTATGAAGGTGGAAAGAACTTCTACTCACAGCCACCATAATGATTGTTCATTAGTGACTTTTGAAAATGTTGGAAAATAAACCATTACGAACCATCGGCCCGCGGCGCGCTCTGCAGCTACCTTGGCTCTTGTCTGTAATGAACCTCTTTCCGTCTCGGTATCTAATGTACTATTACTCACAACTATTATGGTAATTGATTCATTACATACTATGTAAGAGGGCGGGAAGTCACTCATTACCTACTCCGCGGGAAAAAGAAGAAATGGTTGCTTCGGAAGATACATTCCAGAATAATGCATTCAACCAAACAATGAGTAAGTAAATCCGTGTTCCTTATGAGCCAAGTTTCAGAAAAATTGATTTGCCAATTGGAAGCTATGGCAAAAAAATATTTTCTAATCTGCTGAGGGCTAGAGCCTCCAGGCTCCGCCAGAACCAAAAGTTGGTCTACGATGACTGTAGACTGACTAAATACCCTGTTGGTGATTACAGAAGAGGCAGATAGGTGTAAAATTAGGTTTTTAGAATAGAAACGTAGAAAAGAGTTCAATTTATACTATTAAAACCAAGTGGTTGTCATGATCGTTTTTCTTTGAAAAACGCTTATGAATCAACTACATATAGGAAGTTCGAGTAAAGTCATAAAGAGAATTAGGGGCGTACCCACGGGGGAGGGATGAAGGGTATAAATCCCCCCCTAAGGCTTCGACCAATATCCCCTGACGAATTATGATTTGATTGATTGCTTGATACCTACTTGACAGGTATCATTCTGTTTCAAAAACAGAATTTAGGTTATGTTTTTTGAATAGTTTTGCACTTTTGAGTTTTGCCTGAGCCTCGAAGGGAAAAGAACAAAATGAATTAGGGAGGCTCTCCTTTTTTCTGCTTATTATTGTCAATATTATTATTACTATTATGCCCGAAAATTTTCGCCTGCGGCGCTAGAGTTTAGTGGCTGCGGTCGTCCAGTACAGAGACGATCTTTTAAAAATACACAAAACCTCCTCGACCCCCCTCTCTTGTCCATAAATCTGGGTACGCCACTGGAGAGAAGCATGGGGCTCATTTTGATTGTAGCCCTTACCTTAAGGGCGCCTGGTCGGTGAACCGTACCCCCTGTTCGAAAATGCTGGAGCCGCCAGTGCTCCAAGAGCTATGGGTACTTTTTGGCTGTGGCAAGGGGGCATGAAAAGAGGTTCATAAACATTCAGGCCACTGCACACAGCCTTAAAGAAGATCGCTCTGTGGCGTTTTGATGTGATACGGTTTCATTTTTCAGCACAAAAGGAAAGCGGAGGGCCTGAGGAGCATGGAGAGGAGAGTTTACCGCAGCCTTCAAAAAAATTGCTTACCCTCTGGAGCCGTCCAGCTCTAGAGATGGACGAAACCTTGATCAAGTCACTAGAGACCTTTACGACAGCTCTATGTGGTGTGCGAGATAAAAATATAACCTAGTGTGTCAATTCCTCCCGAGAACACCTATTTGCAAGTGACAATGAACCGGTGAATGCAATCCCAGCAACACGTGACGCTCTGTCTGATCCAACATGTTAAGAAAGATGCCTGTCTTCCTTTTCTTTCACCATCCAAATGAGGATGGGAACTCGAAGTCAAGGGCTGGTACCCTCATGCCCGATTGCACAAACGTGGTATCAAATTTTAGTTCGGTACCAAACAGCGGATCAAATATTTAAAAGTGAAACAAAATGCAAATCCGATTACTTCAAGGAAAGAAAATGATGGGAATACAAAATATGGCCCCCTACGATTATTTGTATACAGAAAAAAAGTTGGGGTAACACGCGCTTGTCGCTTATTTTTTATTACAAAGAAACGATCTGACAGTTCCCGCAAGATTTGTCCTACAAGCCAAAATAAAGGCTGTCTCACCTGTGTTTTGGTATCCAAACAATCACTTGGAGCCATATTTTGTGTTGCCATCATAATCTCCCCTTGAAGTAACTGGGTTTGCATTTTGTTCCACTTCAAAAATTTGATCCCGTGTTTAGTACCGAACTAAAATTTGAAATCACCTTTGTGCAATCGGGCAACAGTGGACCAGAAAATCGGAAATTTGAGCTGCGTGCAGGACACTGGATAGTTGCTGTTGCAACACTGGTTGCGGCACCTTGAGGTGTTCTTGGTGCAGGTACATACCAGTTGCTCTGTACCATCGTTAGTAAAAAATGCAAGGGTAAATGTCAGAACCAGAGGTAAGCATAGGAATCACATGTATTATATTATTGTGTATGTTATGATTTTTATTATTATCATTTTATAATTTTTCAACAGAGTTCAAGATAAAACTCCAATAATTTAAAAATGAATGTTTACGTTTCTCATTCAACGTAAATAGAGTAGTGACCACCATCGAAAAATATAAAAAAAAAATCATACTAATCGAATGTAGAGCCTTAATAACAAGACTACGCCTTGTGAAAATTCGAAAGAAAAAAAAAATTCCAAGTGTCTCAAAATCTGCCTTGAAAGTGGCTGCTTTTGCGAACGATTTCAAATCTACCGAGCTGTGACGTTTCAATCTTTTGACAGTAGTGGGGATGACCCCACCTCCGTTTAGTGATGGGCAAAACTGTTATTTTTACGTAACAGATACAACCTGTTACTGTTATTTTTAAATAACAGTTAAAAATAACAGATACTGTTAATCTGTTATTTTACAAATTAACCAGGCCCGTTTCTTAAAACTACAAATGACAAATTACAAGTGTGTGTGTAGCCTTGGTAACCCATTGTTGCAACAATCGGTCGTCAAGGTAATACATTTGTAATTTGTCGTTAGTAGTTTTATGAAACGGACCCCAGGATTCTCAATATCACAAGGCAAAAGTAACAGAACTAACTAACAACTAACGCCGGGCGTCGACGATCGGGGTAAACTGTTATAAGTGTTATTTTGTATCTGTTCAGTCAGTCTATGGTTCAGTCGTTCACCGTTGATCGCACCGGGCGTCGGCGATCCGGGTGATCTGTTATTTTGTATCTGTTCAGTCAGTCTATGGTTTAGTCTGTGGTTTAGTCGTTCACCGTTGTTCACCGGGCGTCGAAGAACCGGGTGAACTAAATATTATTTTGTATCTGTTTAGTCGTTCACTGTTGATCAGTTGATCGCGCCAGGCGTCGACGATCCGGGTAAACTGTTATTTTGTATCTGTTATAAACTGCTAAACGAAAAATAAGGATATTGAAAAACGTCGCTCAAGTTCAAATGAACATAACTCAAAGAAAAACTGACCAATTTTGGAAAAAAATTACACTGCCTGAAAGAACTATTTCTTGACTACAGGCTGCTCTAATTAGTTTTGTTATCCATTTTATTCCGTAAGATATACAGGGTGCCAAAGGAAGAGGCGAAAATCGGTAAATTTTCGAAGTGTTTCACCTGTTTCAGAAAAAATGTCAGATTTTTTCTGAGGTCATTTTTGGAAAGCCTCTATCAATATCTATCAACCACTGTTGAATTTTATTCAATTCAGTTTTTTTTCAAAAAGTTATGAATTTTTTTTATGAAATTTTTTTTATAAAAAAAAAGTGAGTGGCTAGCTCATACGTCAAAGGCTTCATGCAACTGGTCTTCGTGCTTCACGACACCATAGACACCCTCCACTGGATAGAAGACACATGCTGCAAAGGAACCTCTGGGCTCAACAGCGCATTGCAGAAGACGCCAATTGGCGTTCTGTGCTGTCGCTGATGAGTCCAGAGTTTGCCTGAAGCCAGACGATCGACGCGTGAGGGTATGGCGTTCCAGAGGGACAAGATACGCGCGTGGACTAGACCAGCCGGTACATCCCTTTGGTGGCGGTGATGTAATGCTTTGGGGACCCATCTACGTAGGTGGCCGTAGCGACCTCGTTATTTTTGACCGAACACTGAACGGACAAATTTACGCCAATATCCTCCGACAATATGTTCAGCCTATCTACCAACACCTTGGTCAGGAATTTCAATTCCAAGACGATAACGCACGCCCCCATCGTGCTGCAGTAGTAATGGCCGAGCTGGAACGACTTCAGATTAATCACTTGCCACAACCTCCCTTATCCCCCGATCTAAATCCCATTGAACATGTCTGGGACATGTTGAAAAGATCCATAAAACAACGCCCTATCATGCCACAGACGGTGGCAGAACTGCGCGAGATTCTTCCCTTCGCGTGGGCAGAGATACCGCAGGAGGAGATAGACAATCTCATCATGAGCATGCCCCGAAGGTGTGAAGAAGTTGTCAATCATCATGGAGGGTCGACTCGTTATTGAATGTTCATAGTTGTTTTGTGGTATTGTTCTATTGTTGCATTAAATGTCTTCCCAACCATCACTTGAATACCAAATGTCCAATCAAAGCCATTTGCATAATCAAAATCAATATTTTTTGAATTCATAAAAAAAAATCATTACTTTTTGAAAAAGACTAAATTGAATAAAATTCAACAGTGGTTGATAGATATTGATACAGGCTTTCCAAAAATGACCTCAGAAATCTTCCTTTGGCACCCTGTAGATCTTACGGAATAAGATGGATAACAAAACTAATTGGAGCACCTTGTAGTCAAGAAACAGTTCTTTCAGGCAGTGTGAATTTTTTTGAAATTGGTCAGTTTTTCTTTGAGTTATGTTCATTCGAACTTGAGCGACGTTTTTCAATATCCTTATTTTTCGTTGAGCAGTTTATTTCAACCGAGATAACAGGTTGTTACTGTTATTTTCAAATAACAGTCGAAAAATAACAGATAGTTAAATAACAACCCATCACTACCTCCGTTGCCTGTGTCCTGTGTGTCAGTGTTGATGTTGACGTTTGCCAGCATAACTTAACCATTGAAGTCTGATGTAGTTTTGAAATATTCATAAATCATGAAAGATTTGACCAACTTTCCATAGTTTCAAGCAAAACAACTAAACAACACGAATCACCGCACAGATACACAAAGCGTTAACAATACAACAATCAGCTGTTATGAGCGTTGACGGGTTGACGCTAGAGATGAGCGATAAATCACTACCTGTGAATTATTCACTGTGAATGAGAAACCACATTCACGACCTGTGAACAAGTGCAGAATAAACCGTGATTGCTTAAACGTGATTTCTCTCATATTGCTCATTTTTCACGCAATGACAAGTACTGAGCAAAAGCATTTTCAACAGTTAGCAGATTAACAGCGCTCCCAATCGATGCGCTCTTTTGTTTGATTTCGATCACCGCAAGAAGAGTCGGCAACTTCTTAGCGAGAGCGAGAGCGGCGCACACCACACGAAGTTCTCTGCTCTGCAGAGTGTAGTCTGCACACGTACGACTGTTCTCCGATACAAGTGATACGAACGCCGACTTGTGATCGCTCACTGTTGCTGCTACTGATCAGTGAAGGTCGTGGAACTAGAACGTGCAATGCTGCAATGTGGATGTGAATGTGAAAACGAGCAAACAGTGAAAAATCACCGGCATGGTACCGGGCATTTTTCACCGGGGAGCCCGCCAACATCGGAGCGCGCGACGTGAATCGTGAATATGTGACATAGGCGACCATGTTCACGATTCATATTCACAGGTAAAAATCACTGTGAACGGAAAATCACGTTCACAGTTATACCTGTGAATTAGAAATCACGCTTTAGCTCAACTCTAGTTGACGCTAGTGCTTTTTGTAGTAAGTTCTGTAGTGTTTTCAAGCCTGCTTCTCCGCCTATGAAAGATTGTGACGTCATCGCGCCAAATTTGAAATGATCGAAAACTTTCATAATTTTTTTTTACCAAGAAAACTTACGAAAAAAATCTGTTGACTATACAGGGTGGCCCAACGAAAACAGAACAAAGGGGTTTTCAGGCATTTCACCTCAATCTTTTGAAAAAAACTCGAACAGGTCGATTTTAATATTGAGGGGGACATCTGAAACATTCATTGGCGGATTTCTATCTTTAGCCCCCTCATCCCCACCCGCCCCAATTTCGAAGTTTCAAATGACACCACACACTTTGCGATACATCAAATTGAAGAGAATTAAATTCTCTTTCTGGAAAAATATTCCTATAATTTTCAACCCCACCCCCTTTCTTCATAAAATTGCCAGAATTTCCAATGTAAAATTTTTGATCTCTTAATTCTCTTCAGTACAGTCAACGTCATCCTGCACAGCATCGAGGGAGAAAATTTTCTGTGTAAAAAGTGCCACCCAAATTCACCCCTTCACTCCCCCACCTCAACTTCAAAATCTAAAATGACACTACCCTCTTTGTGAAACATCAAATCAAAGGGAATTGAATTCGCTTTCTGAATAAAATATTTAAAGAATTTTCAAAAAGCCCCCTTTCCCCCTAAATTACTCCGAATGTTTAATTTATCAGGAGAGGGGTTGAAAATTTCAAGAAAATTGTTTTCAGAAAGAGAAATAAATTTCCTTTCATTCGATGTATCACAAAGTAGGTGGTGTCTGTTAAGTTTTGAAATTGGGGTGGGGGAGAGGAAAGGGGTGAATTTGGGTAACACTTTTCTCCACCGAAAATTTTCTCCTTAGATGCTATTTAGGATGACGTTGATTAAATTGAAGAGAATTGAGGGGTCGAGACTATAAAATGGGACAGTCAGAGAAATTTAGGAAGATGGGGGGTGGGGTTGGAAATTTTGAAAATATGTTTTTCAGAAAAAGAATTTGATTCTCTTTGATTTGATGTATCGCAAAGTAGATGGTGTCATTTGAAATTCCAAAGTTGAGGTGGGTAGGGGTGAGGGGGCTGAAGATAGAAATTTGCCAATGTATGTTTCAGATGTCCCCCTCGATATAAGAATCGACCTGTCTGAGCTTTTTTCGAAAAAATGATGTGAAATGCCCGAAAACCCCTCTGTTCTGTTTTCGTTGGGCCACCCTGTATAGAGTCACTTATCATCTTGGGGTATCGAAATTATTGAGATTACCTCGGGCACCACCTCGGATTGCAGGAAGCTATTGAGCGGAATTGACACAAGGAACATCACGGAAAGGGTTGAGAAAAGACTGGGGAGTTTGGACTGGGACAGCATATTACTGTCGGTGCATAACGACCAATACAAGTTTCTCAACTCAGTTGGCAAGCATTTTGACCTTTACACTCGGAATGTCCCACTTCACCTGAAACGATTTTGCTTTCAACTGAGAACTACGTTCAACTCAGTTTTAAAACTGTACATGGATGGCGTGTCTTACTCGGTTGACACACGCAAAGTGTGCACTTTGTGTAACTTGAGAAAACGCGAGACCCTTACTCACGTGCTCTTTTGCTGCCCCGTGTACCGCGAGTTCAGGAGAAAAGATCTTTTACTGTTGGAAATTCAAGACCTCCACGATGTTCTCTCGTGTACGGAAGTCAAAACAATCAAGGCTCTTTATAACTACATTCGTGCATCCTTGAGGCTGAGATCCTTCATTCTTAGTGAATGGTAAGCGGTCTTTGGTGGTTATCCTCCTCAGGGGACTCTTGACGATGTGTACATTTATTTTTTTTTTCCTTCTTTCAATTCGTGTAGTTGATGTGATATTTTTAATGTGAATTCGCTCTCTTTTTCTGTTAGTCAAACTACGTAGCTACCGTAGATGATCTTTGCCACGAATTTCCTGTTAAATTTTTAAGGCAATAAAATTAGTTGTATTTGTATTTGTATTTGTTGTCGAGCCTGCTTCTCCGCCTATGAAAGATTGTGACGTCATCGCGCCAAATTTGAAATGATCGAAAACTTTCATAATTTTTTTTTACCAAGAAAACTTACGAAAAAAAATCTATTGACTATTATATAGCGTCACTTACGAGGTCACTTATCAAGAAGTGAACTTTGGGAAAAAAAAAAAAAAAAAACGATCACTACCCTATTATAGAGATCATGTAACACCTGTGTATAAACGTTGTTACGGCACTTTTTATTTTTGTTCTATCATCTTCAAATTTTATGCCGTAAAAGAAAAGAAGAAGATAAAACATAATTTATATAGCTCTTCATTTCCTGCTACCTACGAGTGTTCTTTCTTGGTCGAGCGATAAGCCTTTTTTAGACCTTATTGGTACGCTCGGTTTTCCATCGAAAATTTCAAGTGTCTCGTGGTCTGGCTATTTTTTTCTGTGGATTTGTTTTCAAGCCGCCACCACTCCGACGTGGTTTTATCAGTGTAGTGCTACCTCTTTTCGGAGTGTTTTTCTTCTTCTGTGTTGTTCCTGTTTCCGTGCTAAGGGTTGTCTCGTTCCTCTAGTGGTGCCTCCCCGGTTTGAGTCTGCCTGCAAGCCATCTGCAGCATCCTACACCATCATCCGAGGGAGAACAGATAAGTCCTAGGTTTGAGGGGTTTCTGATGCGAATAAAAAAGTTGTTGACGGGAATCGGTTTTATTTAATTTTTTCTTCAAGTAGAAACTCCTCCCAAAAAGAAAATATACAGGCAGTGCTATCAAATTTTCAAAATTTCCAAAAAAAAAATTGAAATTTTTGATTTTGCTTTTTGAAAATTCAAAAACTAGATAGCATCGCACATACATCTTTTTTCAAGAAAAACGCATGCCAAATTTGAACTCTCTAATTTGAAAAATAAGGTACCAAAAATGATTTCTACTAATTCACTTCTTCATGTCTACGAGAAATCATTTTTGGTACCTTTTTTTTGAAAATAGAAAGTTCAAATTTGGCATGTGACTTTCTTGAAGAAAGATGTATGTGCGATGCTATCTCGTTTTTGAATTTTCAAAAATCAAAATGAAAAATTTCCAATTTTTTTTGGAAGTTTTGAAAATTTGACAGCATTGCCTATACATACCGGCAGACTATGTAGGAAATTTAAATTCATTATCCGAGCTCTATGATATTGTTACCACAAAACTACACCAGGCTCATCTCCGAAACTCCGCTCGATATAACCTACGACGTAGGGATGTGAAATTCGAGGTAGGGGAGAAGGTGTGAAGAAGGAATAAGGTACCGCATGATCAAAAACTTTCCCCCTCTAGGCGGCAGTGGTCTGGTCATTGGCAGGCAAACAAGGCTGATTTTGGCCAGGCCACAGCCTGCCTAGAGGAGAAAAGTTTTTGATTATACGGTACTTTCAAATGCAGCAGCTTACTTTTCGGCTAAGTTAGCCAAGAAATATATTCTCAACACTGTAAATGGAAAATGACTAAAAAATAATAGGGCTGTAGATGTATATGGTCTCAGTACAGTAATGTCTAGATAATCCGAACAGAAAGTTGCCAGACCCCGTTCGGATTACGAAAACGTCTGGATTATAAGTAGAATGCATAATGTGGATTGACTTGCCCTCTGCCTGTGGTATATTTCTTGAAATCAGAGCTATCGATATCGTGGCCGTTGAGCTTACCGTCAGTTATAAGCCGATTATTGTTGTTGTTCTTTATATTCCGCCTTCATGTACTGGCCGCGATTACGAATTACTTGTGGAGGCACTGCTTGCTGCGGAATGTTTATATAATAGGACTGTGTATCTTACGTGTTATCCGGGCCCATGCGCGTAGAATTAGGCGCTTGATATGAAACTTCCAGACAAATAGCGTCTGTTAACATGTAACATGATCAGAAAAACTATCAATAATCGTTTGTGTAAGTGAAATTCCCAACTATTGATGCTCACTGTTTGTGAGTTGTGAGACTGATGTTATTTCAATCTTTTAAACATGAAAAACAATCATTTTGAAGGTGGAATAGGAAGGCACGCTTTCGGTTCTTACAAGAAAGAATGGAAATAAACACTGCGTCATAACAAGTGTAGAAGTCGATACGATGAAGAAAAAGGTTTGATTTTATTCCGTTTCCGCGAACACGTGGCGTGGAAGTTTTGGTCAGGGCCCTCTCCGAGTCTCCTCTAACTGAAAGCCTCTGGGGCCAAAGGTAGGCGAGCCGCGAGAGCCACTCTCATATGGTACGTTTCAGGCAATCCTTGCTACATGAATGTACTGCGGATTGCATAAGACTATCCGGCCCAGAAGCTAGGCAGGAGAAAGGCAGAAGCCGTATTCGGGGTTGCCAAGTGAACAAGAAATATAAATTTCAATTACTTCGATATAATAATTTCCCAATTTTGAACTTTCATTCAGTATGGTGTCAGATTCCCTAACTAGAAGAGCGCAAGGAAACATCTTGCAAAACAAATTGATTTTATAGTGACTATTTGAGGTGACAGTATATGTAATATAACGTATTATTGGTAACGGCGGCCATGCCAAATCTGACAACATCGCGATTAACAGACTGTGGATCATTTGCGAAGTAAGCAAGGAACTTCCAATATTTTTATTATTTTGTAAAAAAGAACTATACAAAATAGAAATTTGGCTTGCGACTGGTTCTTCTTCACATTTTTAGTAACTTTTTTGTATCTATCTGGAGACTTAGTCATGAAATAGCCTGGTATTCCATAGAAAAGTCGATATTTGTCTGGATGTTTCAAATTTGGCACTAAATAGCGACAGTTGCATCCATGTTGCATCTGCGCCGTCGGGTCAGGAGAACGCACTATTGTGAGATGGTCATCGTTGGTGACTTTAATTTGCCTGAGTACAGCGCCTGTGCAGGGGGTGATATGGTTTCTAGACCTTGAGCCCACTATTATTTTCCTTTTTTCTGTCGGACATCGAACAATTTTTTAGAGATCGGGGCCATGATGGTCTGTCCATCAACAGTCAAGTAGACGTAATGTTGCTGCTCTATGCAGATGATTTAGTTATACTGGGATATTCTGAGATGGATCTGCAGAGAAAATTGTTTTCACTAGAAGAATACACAAGCAGAAACAATCTCGAGGTGAATGTAGCCAAAACTAAGATTATGTGTTTTAAAAAGGGAGGGCGTTTACCAGCGTTTAAATTCAGATACAGGGGCGAGGTGGTGGAAACGGTAAATAAGTTTGTCTATCTGGGAGTGACCTTTTCATCGTCGGCGCTATTCGCTGAGATGGCTAGGGAGTCTGTGGCTAGGGTAACGGCTACAAAAGCTAAACAAGCGGTGGGCTCTGTGATGTCTCTCCTGTCAAGAGCTAAGGCCAATGATTGGAGGGCTGGGATGAAGCTTTATGACTCCTTAGTTATTGCAACATTATCATACTGCCTCCCGGTCTGGGGAACGAGATATGTAGACATTATAGAGAGGGTTCAGGTACACTTTTTCAAGCGTTTACTTTTGCTCCCAAGATCTACCCCTGACTGTTTCGTCCGTTTGGAGTTTAGCTGCGCCCATCTGAATTTTCAAGTTTTTAAAAGCTGCCTATCGTGGCTACGGAGATTGGAGGTGATGGACACTGGTCGTTGGCCCAAAGTGTGTTTTGAAAGGTCGTACCAGCTGCGGCAAGACGCCGACCCTAGATATAACTGGTGTGGACAGGTTCAGGAGTTCTTCGGTCATGCGGAGACGCAGTTTGATGGTGGCGGGCCCGCTCTGCAGGACCAGGCAACATTGCTAGACAAATACCGTCAATACTTGCACGAACGAGATCTACAGCTGTTGTCCGAATCTCGTTACTCACCTTACTCCCCGCGGGGTTTGATTCACATGAGTTCGCCCAGCTACTTGTATCTCCAGGCTCCGATTTTTGTCACGAGAATTCTTGCGCAGCTGCGATTATGCAGCAAAAAAATTCGTTAAATTTGCCTTCAACGGAAATGTCTACAAGTATGACACCCATGAATTATGTACAATTTGTAATTTACGCAGTCTTGAAACATTGTCTCACTTTATGTTTGACTGTCCGATGTACCAACCTTTACGTCACAGCCTTCCTGAGAGCATTAATTCAGTAGATGATCTTTTCAAGAAAATTAGTTTTTTGACGATCGGCGAGGCAAAGAAAATTGTGAATTTTGTCAAGGGTGCACTGAAACTACGCTCATTCTTGCTGAACGAATGGTGAAGATCCATCTATCATGGATTTTTTTGAGAACTTCTCCTCATTTGTTTAATTATCGTACATTGAATTTTTTATTTCTGTTTATTTCCTCCAGAACGGTCACTTTTTTTCAATTGGGTCAATGTTGGAATGTATTGTTCACTTCTTACTACTGAATGTTCTTATATTGTTATGTAGGTATAGAAACCCTTATTTATTTATTTTATGTGAAATTGTCAAATGTGCAAAAATTACCTATCCTTGCAATAAGAATGTAATTTTCTTCAAATGCAATAAATGTTATGTTATGTTATGGGGGTGATATGGTTTCTTCCCGTAATGTAACTCAAATTACTATGTTAATGAGCTTTTATGACCTGGCGCAGTACAATACTTCTCTAAACAAAAACGATAGATTGTTGGATCTTGTTCTGTCGAGCATTACCGGGACCGCTGTCGAAGTAGCTGCGGAGTCCCTAGTGCCCATTGACGGCCACCATCCCGTTTTGTGTATCTCTTTGCAGCTGGAACGTGTTCCACGTGAACGTTCCTCAGTGTCTGTCAATGGTGTGTATAACTTTAAAAGAGCAGATTTCATGGGACTGGATGAATCGTTAAGTGTTCACGATTGGTCGTCTCTTCTTGAATATAGCGATGTAAATTTGGCGGTTGGTGAATTCTACAGGACATTGCGTTCAATCCTTGATGTCTATGTTCCGAGAAAGGCAGGGCGAAATATTTCTCATTCATACCCGCCATGGTTCAACCGCGACATCATAAAAAAAATCAAAGCAAAAGTAGCTCTCTTTTCGAAATACAAAAATACGGGCTCTGCCGCCGATTATGACAAATTTTCTGGTCTCAGAAAGACTATAAAGCAGGACATCAGGTTGAGCCTTTCCGAGTATCAGAACAAAATTGAGCGGGAGTTGAGTGAGAATCCGAAGAACTTTTGGTCGTATGTGAACGGCAAGAGTGGTAGACAGTCTGTTCCTCCTAGCATGTCCTTCGAAGGGCAGCTTCTTGCTGACCCTCAGATTATTGTTGACAAATTTGCTGACCACTTTTCTTCTTCTTTCTCACCTCCCTCTGAGGCTCCGGGGATTAGCCTTGATAGTGCCGGTCCTAACGCTGTTCCCCTTGGTAAGATACTTGTATCCGACGACGATGTTGAAAAGGCAATTAAAAAATTGAAGTCTAACACGACCACGGGTCCGGATTCGATTCCTGCATTCTTAGTTAGGGATTGCGCTTCTGCGTTGACAAAACCGCTAACCTTCCTATTCAATGCAATTTTTAAATCTTCTACCTTCCCAGATGACTGGAAGTTAGCTAGAGTTTGCCCAGTATATAAAAAGGGGGACAGGACGGATATCAAGAATTATCGCCCCATAGCAATTATTTCTGATTTCAGCAAAGTTTTTGAGCATGTCTTCCACGGTGCTGTGTACCGTCACGTGGCTTGCTACCTGTCGCCGCAGCAGCATGGTTTCATGGCGGGCCGTTCTACGGTGACTAATCTGGCAGTCAAGAGTCAGTTCTTGTGTGAGGTCCTTGACAGGAGAGGTCAGGTCGACGTTATATACACCGATTTCACTAGTGCCTTCGATACCATCAACCATAAGATACTGTGCCGTAGACTTCAAGACTTCGGTTTCTCTAATTCGTTGGTCGGGCTTGTCGAATCGTACCTTGAAAACAGACTGTTATATGTCCAACACAATAGTTACAGATCATTCAATTACCGCCAGTCGTCGGGTGTTGCCCAGGGCACAGTAATCGGTCCCACGTTTTTCAATATTTTTATTAATGAAGAATATTTTATATTCTTGCCAGGTTGACGGCAAAATCGCTCTTATATGCGGACGACCTCAAGATTTATCGCGAGGTAAATTCAGTTGAGGACTGTGTTGCTCTGCAAAGGGACTTGACGGCTGTTCGCGACTGGTGTGTGGAGAATGGTGTTCGCTTGAATGCGTCAAAGTGTAGTGTCATGTCTTTTACACGGAAGAAGGATACGCTGATATACGACTACAGTTTGGGCGATGCGGTCGTACAGAGGCCGGAGTACATCAAGGATTTGGGGGTAACCTTCGATTCCAAGATCACTTTCTCCAAACACGTTGAGATAGTTACTGCCTCTGCTTTCCGGGGGCTCGGCTTCATTTTGCACAATGGGGCCGGCTTTAGGAGTGTCGACACGCTTCGCCTTCTGTTCAACACCTTCGTCCGCTCCAGGTTGGAATATGCTTCCCTCATCTGGGATCCCATCTACATGGTTTATATATCCGATCTGGAGGGCGTTCAGAGACGCTTCCTGAAGGCGGTCTCGCGTTTCGTTGACGGTTTCTATCCCCCGCAGGGTTCCCCTCACGATTTGCTGCTTCAGCGTTTTAACGCGAGGTCGCTGAAAAAACGAAGAGATACCAATTGCGTTGCATTTCTTTTCCGTCTGATCAGTGGCTATGTGGACTGCTCCTCTCTGACTAACGCAATTGAATTAAAAGTACCACGCCTCTCTTCAAGACACAACAATGTATTCAACCTGCCGACTGCTCGCACCAATGCGTTACTTATGGCTCCTTTGCACAAAATGTATTCCCGCTATGGCGAAGTGGAAGCAAAAGTTGATATTTTTTGTTGTAACAAGAAGAATATCATGGATTTATTTTTGTGAGCTATTGTTTATGTGATAATCTATTTGTACATGTTTTATATTATATTACACAATTACGTTTTTCGTAAACAAGGACAACAGAAACAAGGAAATTTCAAGGAAAACAAAACTTACTGTATACAAGACTGTTTTTAAACCTATCTTGACATACGGAAGCGAAAGCTGGGTCCTGACAAAACAAATGAAAAGTAAAATACAGGCCATGGAAATGAGATATCTGCGCAGCGTCAAGGGAATAACAAGAAGAGAAAAAATCAGAAATGACATAGTAAGAGAAGAATTAGAAGTAGAACCTATAATAAAAGATATAGAACGTCAACAGCTGAAATGGTTTGGACATGTAATGAGGATGGATGATACAAGACCGACGAAAAGGATATGGCAGGCAAAAATGCAACAACGAAGGACAAGAGGAAGGCCGAAAAAAACTTGGGATGAAGTGATGGTCGAAAACTTGAGAGAACGGGGAAAAACATGGAACGAAGGGAAAAAACTGGCGAGGAACAAAAAAGAATGGGCCGAATTTGTACATAATAAGGAATGAGATACTTGAGTTATTTAGTTTTTGTATTTTATTTTTTGCAATTTTTTGTAACCTTTACACCTACGGGTATTATTGTAAGGTTTTTTTTGATTATATATATATATATACGTTTTTCGTCAAGTAATTGGGCTGCAGAGCCTGTCGGGCGTTTTTCTACATGTATCTGTGATGAAAAATAAATTATTTATTTATTTATTTATTTATAATGAAATAGGCCTAAGTGAACCATAAAATGTTACGATTATACACAATTAAATTGATACGTAGTGACCTTCATTTAAAGTAGAGGAGAAAATCTCGAACATAAGTGAAATAATGACAAACTTACGAGAAGATTAATCACCTTACAGTTTGAAGATGAACAAGTGATAGTTCGGATTACAGAATACAAGAGTTGAGAGTTCGGATTATGCATATCATTTTACTCTATTGGGGTGTTCGGATTATAGGGTACTTCGGATTATAGAGGGTTCGGATTATCCATACAATACTGTTGTTATGTCATCAAAAAAAAATGCTGAACATTTTGTGATTTCTCTTGCAAATCTTGTGAATGAATGTTTTTCCTCAGGAATATTTCCCGATTGTCTCAAAATTGCGTCTGTCTACCGGTCTTTAAGAAGGGTGATAGGGAAGACATTAGGAACTATCGCCCCATATCTCTGCTCCCAATATTTTCAAAAATCATTGGAAAGGCCATGAGCCTGCAAATATCTCAATACTTTGAATCAAATCAACTTTTTAATCCTTCTCAATTTGGATTTAGAAGGGCCTCAGTACATCTGACGCAATAGTTGAATTTGTTAACTTTGCGATAGACTGCTTTGAAAGGGGTAGCTATCAAATGTCCATGTTTCTTGATTTAACTAAGGCTTTCGACTGTGTTGACCACACAATCTTGTTGAGAAAACTCAAGGGTCCATTCTTGGACCTTCACTTTTTCTGATATTTATCAATGATCTTCCAGCATATCTTTCTCATTTAAAATCCATAATTTATACCAATGACACTAATATTTCAGTAGTTCAAAAAACTTTGGCCTTTGCTGACCAAGAATATGAGTCGGTTGACTCAGAGGCTCTTCATTGGTGCTCAGCAAATAGGCTATGCATGAATGCTGAGAAAACAAAGAAAATGCTTTTCACTTTGAGAGGTAGATAATCGTATGAGGATGGTGAGTCCTATGCTACGTTCCTGGGTGTTGGTCTTGATTCGGGACTGCGGTGGGGAGGGAATGTTGATGTACTGGCAGCTAGACTGTCAAAAACATTTTCCTTCTAAATAATCTGTCGAATTGTGTCTCGGATGAAACTTTGCGAACGGCATATTATGGTTTGTGCCATTCATTGATCGCGTATGCCATACTGGCGTGGGGAAATTGCTCGAGGGCACACAGAATTTTCCGTTTGCAAAGGAGGGCTGTGCGGATAGTTGCTGGTCTCGGTTATAGGGAGGACTGCCGGAAAGTTTTTCCATGCCTGAGGATACTGACTCTTCCATCGCTGTATATTTTCCGCTGCCTTCTGTATGCGCATAAAAATCGGGAATCACTAATGAAGCAGCGGGACATGAGGGGTATGACACGCGTCATTTGACAGGCTTGCGTCTGGACTTCTGTCGTCTTGCATGCTCACAAAGAGCTCCTCACTATACAGGGTGTCCCGAAATTAGGCCGCAATATTTCGCCTGCGTGTTCTACGTCCAAAAATAGGAAGAAATGTTCCAAACAACATGGCTCTAAAAATCCTTCCTAAGGGAGCTACAGCGCCTTAAAGGTGGAAACTGGTAGAAGGTTTTTTCTACATATCTCCGAAACTAGGCGAGATAAAATAACGCAATTTGGTGTGACGTCGACATGTTCGACTGCCAACCCGATGTTGTGAACAGCATTGCCAAATTTCTATGAGAAGTGCCCCAAAGAGAGGGGGTGTGGGGTAAATGTAACCCTAACTTTTTTGTGCATGACTTTATTCAAATTTTGACAAGAGAACTTGAATGGACAGAGCCTTCTGCATAAAAAAGGTCCTCCTGTCTCATTTCAATAGGACGCACCGTTCTCGAGATAAATCACTTTAAAGGAAACGTTGCCTGAAATTCCCCGAAATAAAGCTGAATACTCGAGTGCCGCAATCAGACGCAATATCCTAACAGTGCGTTCTAGGACTAAAAATAGGAAGAACTTTTCAACAAACCCGGGTCATAAATGCGTCCTGAGGGAGCTAGAGCCCCCTAAGAAAAGGAACGTGGCCTGAATATCTCCGTAACTTGCCGAGATCAAATGACGAAATTTGTTATGGAGTCGTGGTGTTAAAAGGTGGTGAATATGAATTATCTGCAAGTTCTCGATGAGTATACCGTTCCATTTTCAATTACAGAATATCAGCCAATCACTATTTTGAAAAAAAGCGATCGGTTCTTGCATCGAGCAATTTTGTCCCTTTTCTGATATGATTGACGTGAAAAAGTAAAACAGTTGCCTACTTAAAAACAACCTGATAAGTTCTTTCTTTTGCGTTTGACCTACCAGTTGAGGTCAGGTCGACTCTTTCACTGGAAGGCTAAATTCTGTAATTGAAAATGGATGGGTATACTCATCGAGAACTTGCAGATATTCATTTTATTTATGGGTTCCGCAACGGAAGTGCGTTGGCTGCAGTTCAAGAGTACCGCAGGCGTTTTCCTCAACGCCGAGTACCGGATCGTGAGGTGTTTGTAAGCGTTCACAGGAACCTAGTGGATAACGGTAGTTTCCGGAGAGCTCGAGGGCAAGGCAGGCCAGATGGTCATGATGTAGGGAACATCTTAAATCTCTTCGAAGAAGATCCCCGAAGATGCATTCGGACCGTTGGTTGCCAGAATTGCCAATGTACCTCGGACAATAGTAATTACAATTCAGGCACCCTATGCAACAATTCTTATGATCACAAATTTTCCTTTTAGGTAGGAAGAACAGTAAGGAGACAGAACCTCCAGGCATACCATTTCCAACGGGTCCAAAATTTGAAACAAGGAGATTTTCTTCCAAGGGTGCATTTTTGTCAGTGGATTGTCGACCATCCAAACATTGTCCCAAACATTTTGTGGAGCGATGAATGCATGTCCACAAGAGACGGCACATTTAGTATCCATAATAACCACTTTTGGTCAGACTAAAATCCGCACGTGATACGCCGCACTCATTTCCAAGAGAAATTTGCCATCAATTTATGGGCCGGCATTGTCGGAGATCATTTAATTGGTCCAACTGAGCTCCCACCACGTCTGAATTCACAAAGTTATCTAAACTTCCTACAGAATCAGCTAGATGATCTACTGGACGATGTACCACTGAGCACCCGTTTAGCGATGTACTTTCAGCATGACGGAGCCCCTGCTCATTACGGGCGTAATGTCAGAAATTGGCTTGATGAACGGTTTCCTAGGAGGTGGATAGGGAGAGGTGGTCCCACACCCTGGCCACCTCGATCACCCGACCTAAGTCCCCTTGACTATAATTGTTGGGGACGAATGAAGGACCTCGTCTATGCCGTTGAAGTCAATTCTCGAGAGGTTCTGCAGCAGAGAATCAATCTAGCCATCAACGAAATTCGGTAGCAACCGTTCGAAATTTTGCGTTCTTCCCGGGCAATCAGGCGACGATCGGTTCTTTGCATTGAACAAAACGGAAATTTGTTCGAACAATTACTGTAAACTTTTCAAATAAATCTCTTTTCCACCAAAGTACATCATGAAGGTTCTCACAATTTGCTAAAAATGATTACTCCAAGGCTCCCCTCCTTTGGACGGCCCTGATGAAAATTTGGGAATCGTGTTGAAAGATTCAGCTTGAGCTCTCAACACCACGACTCCATACCAAATTTCGTCATTGCATTTGATCTCGGCAAGTTACGGAGATATTCAGGCCACGTTCCTTTTTTTAGGGGCTCTAGCTCCCTCAGGACGCATTTATGACCCGGGTTTGTTGGAAAGTTCTTCCTATTTTTAGTCCTAGAACGCACTGTTGGGATATTGCGTCTGATTGCGGCACTCGAGTATTCAGCTTTATTTCGGGGAATTTCAGGCAACGTTTCCTTCAAAGTGATTTATCTCGAGAACGGTGCGTCCTATCGAAATGAGACAAGAGGACCTTTTTTATGCAGAAGGCTCTGTCCATTCAAGTTCTCTTGTCAAATTTGAATCAAGTCATGCACAAAAAAGTTAGGGTTACTTTACCCCACACCCCCTCTCTTTGGGGCACTCCTCGTAGAAATTTGGCAATGCTGTTCACAACATCAGGTTGGCAGTCGAACATGTCGACGTCACACCAAATTGCGTTATTTTATCTCGGCTAATTTCGGAGATATGTAGAAAAAACCTTCTACCGGTTTCCACCTTTAAGGCGCTGTAGCTCCCTTAGGAAGCATTTTTAGAGCCATGTTGTTGGCAACATTTCTTCCTATTTTTGGACGTAGAACACGCAGGCGGAATATTGCGGCCTAATTTCGGGACAGCCTGTATGTTCGCTAGAGTGTTCCGCAGACTGCCGTTAGGCGTTCGGTATATCGGGGAGAAAGATTTCAAGACAGATGAGCAGACTTGGGTAGTATTCGAATACCCAGTAACTTGAATCCTACTCAAGTTACTTTTCACGGTATTCATAATCGTATTCGAATACAGTCATGAATTGTGTATTCGTATTCATGCAGCTACTTTTTCTTTGCCGATATTCGGGATTCTGGATTCCAATTACTATTCTGCAGTATTCTAGTATTCATAGTATTCGAATCCCAAGTATTCGAATACTATAACAGAATCCCTGGATTCTACAGCAAAGAAAAGAGTATTGGTATTCGGATCCCAGTTTGGAAAAGAATCCATGGATTCGAAGAACTGTAATTTCGAATCCAAGGATTCTGATTTCGAATCCCTGGATTCTTACTTCGAATCCATGGATTCTGATAATCTAGGAAAAGTAGGTACCTACCGACAGTAACAATAGAAGGGTGAATTTCAAAATAACAATTTGCCAGAACTGCGCAGTCTTGGAAATTTGTTTTTGAAACACAATAGCACGAGTTTCTTCTATTGCTCACTTTTCTTTTGCACCCACACCCATCAACCTTTCATGCATAAGCAACTGAATGATCAATTCGCGAATAAGGTAAAATTTGAGCGACGATTTATTTCAGATTCTTGTTGTCTTTAAAGCTAATGGCATGAGAGCCTGAATAATTTCTTTTTTCAAATTTTTTATTTTGTTTATGCTCAACAGTTCAGTGATAGTACTTTACGATACGAGTTGGCTGTTACACAAGTGGTTTTCAGACACGAAGCCAAAATTTGCAGAACGAGGGCGCAGCCCTCATTTACAACATTTTACGTGTTTGTTCTACTGAAAATTGTAAATTTTTTGTCATTTTTGAGGTTATTTTGACAATTGTCAACTTAAATACATAAGCTGTAATATCCATATACAACTTATATAAAAGTCATTACATCTTATGTATTAACACAACAAACACGTAAAATAGATTTTTTTGTTCCGTGAGGCCTGAATTTCTTTTTTGGATTTTTTTTTTTCGTTTATTCAACGTCGTGACATTGAATAAACGAAAAAAAAACGCTTCGGCCTATTCTCACAACGAGGCTCAACACCGACGCCGGTGAATGCTTTCCTTCACTATACCGGAAATTTTGCCGGACCCCTGTGAGTTCCAACACAAGGTAGGGATTTTCAACGACCACCAACATCGCATGGGGTCGTCACCATCGTTCGTATTTTACGTCGCGAATTTAGCATAGCAAGCATTCCAACTAAACCAAGAAGCTTCTTTTCGAGGCGAAAATCCGTCCCCGGCTGGGATCGAACCCGCGACCTTTTGAATAGCAGTCGAGTGCGCTGACCACCACACCACAAGCTCCTCAATTTTCATTTTGTTCTCAATCAAATTTTTATTAGATTAATTTTTTTCCATATCAATTGTTTTTTTTTTTAATTTTCACACCGACCTGGGGTGCTATTCTTGAACGTGTTCAAAAATTTTTTGTATCTGAATTTTTTTTCTGTCTGTCCCAGTGCACACGAAACCAAGGGGATTCGTATACGAAAAGTCATTCGAATAACTCAAGAATCGCAGCCCTTTTACAATGAAATCATCATGTTAATTGATATTTTTGTTTGCGGAATAAGTGCTTTAAGCCAATACAGCTTTAATAAAGTACGTAAACAAGTGAGTCTATGTGGGTATTCAAAAACGGAATTCATTTTCACGAATACATGGATTCGAATACTTTCCAGAGTCAGTATTCGAATCTTTTGGATTCGAATCCTTTTTTTGCATCAGGATTCAGGATTCGTATTCGAATACTTTTTTAGCGCACTTCTCCAAACGGGAAGGCGCTTTTGTCCTCGCTTTGTCCGTCCGTCCGTCCGACCGTCCGTCCGTCCGTCCGTCCGTCACAGCATCTAGTCCTAGACGAAAAGGTTTTTGCGAAAAATTTTTACTCCATTGGGTAGCTCATGACCTTGTATCCCGAACCAAAAAAAATCTTGACGAAATAATAATAAACAATGACAATAATAACAATTTAGTGTGACGCGGCATCGCCGTTGAATGCTGCATTTCAGAAGCCGGCCTGATCTCGAAAGTTATCACATGCGAGGAAGTACCCGATCTTATCATTTTACCATAATACATATGCGGAGTTATATTTAGAGGATGATTTGAACTTTATTTTAATGAAAATTTCACATCGGTGCGAGGTGCCGATTTGTAGTTATTAATTTTTGAAAATGACTCCGAAACTACGGCTCGGCCGCAAATGATTTATTCGTTGCTTGCTGGTGCTTGATATCCTTTCCTCCGAACAAAACGAAATTCAATACAGAAAATATTTCAACTCGAATGGGTAGCTCATGGCCTTGGTACGCGAATCAAGAAAAATTTTGCCGAAATAATCATGAACAATTACAAAAATAACATGTTGGTGTAGGGCGGCTTCGCCGATCAAGTGCTGGCATTCGCGGTAAGATGTAGAAAGTTGCGATATGCAGGCAACTACAATTTCTTAATGAAATACATCACTGCATGTACGGCATTATATTTAGAGAACAATTTGAACTTTCTTTTGACAAAAACCCCACTTCGATCCGACCGTTGGGTCAATTGTTATCAATTTTTGAAAACGACCGCAAAGCCACGGCTCGGCGCATATTACACGACCCTACAAATTTAAAATCAGACGTGCCGAAATAGTAATTGAACATTTTGAAATAGTCAATACTAGGTACCTGAAGGATAATGGCACTCAAATTACGAAAGATGTTCGCTCAATAACAAAAAAAAAGTAGGTAGGTATCACTAAAAATCATGTGACAAGGCTACCATTTTTTCGGTTTTTCGATAAAAAAGAAATGTTCCAATTCAAAAGTGAACCCGATATTAGTGTTCAGGAGGTCGAAATCAGTTGGAGAACATTTTTTTTATATAAGTAACAGAATGACGCTTATGTGGCCGGTTTGTCTGTCTGTCTGTCCGAGTCCGTGCAGAAATTAAGACGCTGTACTCCTTCTCGAGAATTGAAACAAGAGTCTTGGAACTTTTTTCCGATTAATAGCTGATGTCCCCAAGGGTGGCCAATGGGCACTATTTTTGTTATCCATACATCGTTATCATTATTCTCAAAAAACAGAGATCTCCTGTGCACTTCGATGAAGTTGAACTTCTCCTCGGGAAATAAAGCTACAGCCCTTGAAGATTGAACTTTATCCGGTGGATAGCTTAGGTCCTCAAGGACCAAACAGGCAGGTTGGCTTTCATAATTCGGCCGCCATCTTGGCTGCCATATTGAAATTTCTTATTAGTGGAACGATTGTCATGAAACTTGAAACTTACCCTTGTCTAGTACGATCATTCTTATTTTCAAGCCAAATTTCATGATTGCCCCACCTTCTTGGCCGCCATATTGAAATCTCTTATAAGTGGAAGGATTTTCATGAAACTTGAGAGTTACGCTTGTCTCGTACGATCATTCCTATTTTCAAGCTGAGTTTCATAATTCTGCCGCCATCTTGGCTGCCATATTGAAATCTCTTGTTAGTGGAACGATTTTCATGAAACTTGGAACTTACCCTTGTCTAGTACGATCATTTTGATTTTCAAGCCGAATTTCATGATTCTGTCGATATTTTGGCCGCCATATTGCAATTTTTTGCCCAAGACGGTAGAACCCTAATCACTCAACATCTTGCGTTCACTAATCCTCCAAAAAGGAAGTGCGCTACTGAGCCTCATGCCCATGAGGCATATTCGCTTGTTTCGAGATTCGACCCAAGTCTGGAGATGAGTAATTTTCTGATGGACTGCGCATTTTACACTATAAATGAGTTCTTCGGTGTATATGTGGGAGATTATGTGATAACTTTGTGATTGTTTTTTCAGCCACTTGTATTTATATTTTTAAATACCGGGTGATCATTTGAAAACTATCCACCTGCAATAACTCCCGATCCCTTGTGGAAATGTCTTCGAGCAAAAACAGATCGATTTTTACATTGAGAGGGACATCTATAACCTACATTGGCGAATTTCCATTTTTAGCCCCCTCGCCCCTGTAGTGGGCTCGGATTATGGCAGTGGATATAGGTAGTAAATAGAGCGACTATGCAGTTCAACTTTAGTATATTGAATGAATCCTAATAATAATGCGTTATAATACGTAAACTATTCTATCCCTTCTCTAATGCTAAGTACCTACTTTCAAGTTCGATTAAATAAGCCACAATTACAAGCATCCTTCAATTTTTGAAAAAAGACGATTTCTGCATGGAAATGTGCAATGCATTTGTTGCAGCCGATATTTCCTTGCACAAACTGAAAAACCTTGTTTTATCTCACTTTCTCCAGAAACATTGCGGGCATAAAACCCCGGATGAATCCACTCTGAGAAAGTACATGGTGAGGTGTTACAATGAGGTGAATATTTCTTGCTCTAACTAAATTTTTTACACACCTTATACCTACATGACGATTCTTGGCGGTTCTAGACTATTGGAAAAATAAGGGAAGAAATACGCGGTAATGAAATGTATATAATGGTGGACGAAACGATCGATATTGTAGGTTGTTACATTGCATACATTATAATTGGAAAACTTGAAGATGAAAATGCTGGGGTTTCATTTTTGCTGGCTTCTGAGCCGCTGGTAAAAGCAAATAACCTAACGGTTTCAAGATTTGTCAATGTGCCAAACAAAATTGTGCCATGAATATTTGCCTACTTAGGTGAAGCTGAGCAAGCTTTCTCCTGTTCAAACAAATTTTTGTTTCAAGGTATTCTTTGGCCCAACGGGATCAAGTACGAGAAAGTGAGACTTTTTGTCTCGGATGGGGCAGCTTACATGATTAAATGCGGACAAAACTTGAAAGTGTTCTATCCGAACCTCATACATTTGACTTGCCTTGCACATGGTCTAAATCTTGTGTGCAGCAAAGTCCGAGATGAGTATAAGAAAGTCGACGATTTAATCTCAAACACAAAAAAAAAATTTGAAAGCTCCTCTGCGGACCCAAGTTTATAGGGAGATACTGCCTGATTTACCTATGCCTCCACAGCATGTTCTAACCCGCTGGGGAACCTGGCTGGAAGCCGCATTTTTTTATGCCGAGAACTTTGACGGAGCGAAAAGTGTAAGATTCATTCTGGTCGTGCACCTGCATTAAAAATTATTATCAATTTTGTTTTGTTTTAGGTTGTTGACACGTTTGATGAGAATTCATCTAAAGCCATTCAAAAAGCCCAACAGTTATTCAGACAAAATTCACTGAGAAATGATTTACAGTACATAAAAGCACATTTCAAGATTTTGAAAGACATCATCACGAAGCTACAGACTGGTGGGCTGCCTCTCACTGAAGGGATTGAGATAATCGAAAACGTTAAGCAGCATCTATCCATGTCCATGATTCCATGTTCCATCCATCCATCCATCCATCCATCCATCCATGTTTGTACCATGCTTCTGGTACAGTTGGTCAGATATCATACGCAAAACTGAAAGATGTGCTGACCAAAAACCCAGGCTACAGTACGATAAAAGATATTTGTGATGTTTTAAACGGAAATAATGGAATCGACGTTCAACAGAAGGACTGCAGTATTTTCAATTTTGTCCCCTGCCATCCTGTGATGTGGAGCGATCTTTCTCTTGGCTGAAAAATATTCTTATAAAAGAACCAATTTTACTCCAGAGAACTTGGAAATGTACCTAGTTTGTTACGGAAATGCAGGCCACCTGAATAAATAGATATGTTTCTTTATTCAATATTGTTTTCAGACTTCTTATGAATTACGTTAATAATTTTTTGCGCCTTTTATGTATTTTTTTTATTGAGAAAGATGTATTTTCTGTTTCCTTTTTGGTTATCGATGTGATAATATTAGTACGTGAATAAACGTTTCGTTCAACCGTGTTGTTTTTATTTCATATAGCCTTTGGGCGGTTGAGGCCTATTTTAGGCACTTACGGCCTTAAACGGCCTAAAATGATCGTTTTTATTGCCTAATTTAGTGTCCGAGTTTCCACTTTTTAACGGCCTAAAATCCGGTCTTTGCTCATTATCACGTGACCGACCGGTACAGCCAAAGCTGTCGATAACCGAGCAACCCTACTTATTACTAATAGGTCCTTTCGTTTCGGTTTTTTTGAGTGCGCATGTCTAGCGCGAATTTCATAGTTTCGTACACCGATATTGGAAATTAACACTAAAAAATATTGTAGTGCACCTAAAATTCCACAAATAATTTGGTTGAATGTTAGATACCATTTTTAGCGCACTTTCCCAAAAAATGGGAAAAAGGCGCTTTTAGCTTCACTTTGTCCGTCCGTCCGTCTGTCCGTCCGTCCGTCCGTCTGTCCGTCCGTCCGTCCGTCCGTACCCGGGATAACTCCTCAGGGAAGAAAGTTATCGATGTGGTGTAAACGCTGATCAATAATACATATGTCCAGGATGTCAAGTAGATTTTAGGTTTTTTGTTATTCTGCCGCCATCTTTGATCCGCCATCTTGAATTTCTTTAAAAATTATCCGATTGAAATGAAAAGACCCCGCACGATTCTTATGGAAAATGGGTCTCGGTCAAATTCTCTAATTTTTTTATATGTTGTAGCCCAATTCGACACGAGCCAAAAACCATCGTCCGTTACCCAAAAAAATGGACAGTCTTTTGTCTATAAGGGGTTGAAGATGGGTTATTTTAAGGTAAAAAAATATGTTCCAACGTAAGTGAGAACATTTCAACGTCCTTTCTAACATATATGGCTCATGACAATTCCCCTTTTCTTTTGTGAAAAAATCAACCCCATCTCTCACCCCCAACCCCTACTTGTGAGTATCAAATTCGAAAGTACGTTTGAAAGTCATGCAGATGGTTCTATTTTGTCGAATTATAAATTTTGGCACAAATTATTTTTCCAACCCCCAAATAGGGGGTGGGGTTCAACCAAAAAAAAACCATCGGTCAATTCGGCTGAATTTCTGATATTGTGTTTTACCAGTTACGCTAAACAAGATTACCAAGGGAAAACTCATTCGTATGACCAGTTTCCACCCCACAGAGGGTTGAAGTTGACTATAATGAAGCATAAAACATCCTTCCATGTCATAAACCAAATGAATGGAAATTGTGGACTTTCATATTATCTTGTTTCGTAAAAATGTATATTCTTTAAAAATACTCTCGACCCTGTCCTTCATCCCCTATCCCTGTTTCTGAACATCATATTCGAAATGAATCTTGAAAATTTTAATAATTTTTATTTCATCCTTCACATGGTCGCAGTAGCTGGAATAAGAGTGTGACATAATATTTTGCCTTGATTGAGCAGCTTTCGCTTCAAATGTGACATTAAATTTTTTAATCTAAACTATAAATAGAGGTGTATCCGTACAAAAGGAAAAAGTTGGAAATTATGTACAGGTGAACATGATTAACCTGCTGTGAAGTTGAAACTTGATAGCAACACCAATATTTTGAATAATAATCCAGTCAAAAATCATAAAAAAAATATATATCCCACCCTGCCTATGTTAGCACTCTAACTCTAACTCTAAGCATAGTGAAAGTGAATTTTGAGAAAGGATTCACAATCAGATGCAGAGAATCCGACCATAGACCTTCTCCTACATTTTCAAGATTTATTTCAAATATGATGTTCAGAAACAAGGATAGGGGATGAGAGACGGGGTTGAAATTATTTTTGAAGAATAGACATTTTTACAAAACAAGACGATATGAAAGTCCACTATTTTCATTCATTTGGTTTATGACATGGAAGGATGTTTTATGCTTCATTGTAGTCAACTTCAACCCTCTATGGGGTGGAAACTGGTCATACGAATGAGTTTTCCTTTAGTCATCTTGTTCAGCGTAACTGATGAAGCACAATATCAGAAATTCAGCGGAATTGACCGATGGTTTTTTTTTCAACCCCACCCCCAATTTGGGGGTTGGAAAAACAATTTGTGCCAAAATTCATAATTCGACAAAATAGAACCATCTGCATGACTTTCAAACGTAATTTCAAATTTTATACTCACAAGTAGGGGTTGGGGGTGAGGGAGGGGGTTGATTTTTTTACATAAGAAAAAGGGAATTGTCATGAGCCATATATGTTATAAAGGACGTTAAAATGTTCTCACTTACGTTGGAACATATTTCCTTACCTTGAAATAACCCATCTTCAACCCCTTATAGAAAAAAAACTGTCCATTTTTTTGGGTAACGGACGATGGATTTTGGCTCGTGTCAAATTAGGCTACAAAATATTGAAAAATTAGGGAAATTGACCGAGACCCATTTTCCATATGAATCGTGCGGGGTCCTTTGCAGGAAATGTAAACCACATCAAGGTCTATCCAATTTTTGACAATTGATGCCCCGCCGCCATCTTGTATCCTCACTATTAAACATGTTTCTAAGTGATAGAACTAGGAGAATTATGCCTCAACGAAAAGAGATATCGATGTGGTGCAAACGCCAATCGAATGTGTACGTGTCCACCATATAAAGTTGACCAATAATTTTTGTCACTTGGCCGCCATCTTTGATCCGCCATTTTGAATTTCTCTGAAAGTGGTCCGATTTGAGTGAAATTTGCAGACGAAGTGAACTTCATCAGGATACATCCAATTTTTGACAATTGATGCCCTGCCGCCATCTTGTATTCTCACTATTAAACATGTTCCGAAGTCATAGAACTAAGAGAATTATGCCTCAACGAAAAGAGATATCGATGGGGTGCAAACGCCAATCGAATACGTATGTGACCACCATATAATGTTGGCCAATGATTTTTGTCACTTGGCCGCCATCTTTGATCCGCCATTTTGAATTTCTCGGAAAGTGGTCCAATTTGAGTAAAATTTGCAGGCGATGTGAACTTCATCAAAATACATCCGATTTTGGACAAATGATGTTCTGCCGCCATCTTGGCTGCCATATTGAAATTTCTTATCATTCAACGATTTTCATGGAGCTTGGGACTTACCTCTGTTTCGTATGATAATTCTTATTCTCCAGCCAAATTCCAACATTCTGCCACCATCTTGGCCGCCATATTGAAATCTCTTATTAGTGGAACGATTTCCATGAAACTTGGAACTTATTCTTGTCTATAGTACGATCATTTTGATTTTTAAGCCAAATTCCATGATTCTGACGCTATTTTGGCCGCCATATTTAAATTTCTGCCCAAATATCGGTAGAACCCTAATTAACATCTTGCGTTCACTAACCCTTCAGAAAGGAAGTGCGCTACTGAGCCTCATGCCCATGAGGCATATTCGCTTGTTTATATTCAAAGGAAATGTTTCCATGAAATTAAGTTCAATGATCATTTGTGGAAGTGCAGGAACAACGAAAATGGCAACAGCGCTCAAAACAACAAGACATCGGCGCCAACTGTCACTTGTGACAATTATAGGTTTGTTCCATCAGAAGTCCCTGAAGTCAGGGACTGCTGATGGAACAAGCCTAATGATCACACTTCTCGTTTCTACCTGACCTACATCGTCTGTGTCATACCTATGTAGTAGTATCGTCCGCAAAGAGTAGTAAATTACTCTCGGAGCAGTTTGGTAAGTCGTTAACGTAAATGAGGAAAAGCAACGGGCCCAGAACTGACCCCTGAGGTACCGTAAAATCGGGTGACTTGGGACTTAGGTATGCCTTGGGACAGATGCGCAACACCCTCAACTCTTACGCTGCTGCAGACGTATATCTACGCGTGGGGGTCTACTGCTATTAAACTATTTCCAGTGGGAATTTGCTGTTGCCGTTGATTCACGCGTTCGTGAAACATGCTGGAGATGAGCTTCCGTGAAAATTAGGGTGGTGGGGCCAAAGCGGCTCTGGCTCTTGCAGCAGCTCACATTATTCACGTATCGCAAGTCGATGCCTGTTCTCATATCATATATTGTAAAACCATGGCGAACAAATTTTTGACTGATGAAGAACTAGCAGATATATTAGCAAGATCCGATAGTGAAGAGAACTTCGATGAGGACTTGTCTGAAACAAGCGGAGACGAAGAACAACGGGATGTTCAGCATTATATGGATGAAAGCTCGGACGGAGACGACAATCCACCAGCTATTCAACATCAAAAAACGAAAAATCTCAATCTGGATTATTGCGACATCATACCTGGAGTTCCTGACATCGATCACGACTCGTCTGAAACAAGCGAAGATGAAGAGCAACAGGATATTCAGTATAATATGGATGAAAGCTCAGACGACGACCACACTCCACCAGCGAAAAAGAAAAAAAAACAGGTAACTTCAAGTGGAATAATTGCGATATAAATCCTGAAATCTTTGGCTTCGATGATGACAGCTCGGGAAGAAAAAATCCACAGTTGGATGAAAACTGCAAAGAATTAGATTTTTTCGAGATATTCTTTAGTCACCAAATAATGGAAACAATTGTAGACGAATGTAACAATTATGCCCAATATCTAATACAACATGAAGTCTCTGATAAATCTAGGATGAAACAGTGGGCCGATACTAATGTAGGTAAACTATACTGTTTCCTAGCAGTCAATCTACTCATGCCTCAAGTCAAAAAGAACGTTCTTTCCGACTATTGGACCAACGATGCTTTGTTGTCGACGCCTATTTTTCGGCAAGTGATGCCCAGGGATAGATTCCTGCTGCTGTTGAGGGCTCTGCACTTTGCAGATAACAATGATCCTCCCGAAGATGATAAGCTGTGGAAGATAAGAAAAGTGGTCGATCATTTGAGGTCTGCTTTCAAAACAAGTTTCTATCCATTCAGAAACTTGTGCATCGACGAAAGTCTAATCCTTTTCTAGGGACGCGTTTTTTTCAAGGAGTATATCCCATCAAAGAGGCATCGTTTCGGGGTGAAGTTCTTTGTTCTTTGCGATTGTGAAACAGGATATGTCCTAGATTTCGTTATACAGGGTGTTCCAGATTTAAATCGCGTCCTTCCAGGAAGTGATGGGAAACGTCAAAAGAAGTAGACTATCTCCAAAAAATATATGTCAGAAACGAATAATAACGGAGATATAGGCATTCGAAGTTGAACTTCAAAAATCGATTTTTCGTCATAACTTTGAAACTTCTCAACCGATTTTGTTAAAATTCGAATCGAAGCTTACTAGAATAAGTCGGTATCTAACGATGATAACGCGGTCCATTGAACTTTTTCAGGGGCGTGGATAATGGGGGATGCTTTTGCTTTTTTACCCCTATTTTTTACTTCTTGAGATATTTTTGTAGTTTGTTCACATTTTTGAATTCTGAATTCAATTTTAAAGAAAAAGTTACTTTTGCAAAATTTCGATTAGAGGCTTTGTTTTCAAGATTTTTGCGCTTGAAACTCCGGAAAACACATCAAAATAACCACTTTCAAGAGCCAAAAAAATATTTTTCCTGAAAACTTCTCGTTTCTTGGAAAAACTCATGATTCAGCAGCTTCAAACACCTAGAAAACCCATTCCAATAAAGAAATCATTAATTATCTTGGATTTTAATTTGTAGGCCTTTGAAAGTGGTGTTTTCGAGATGTTTTCCGAAGTTTCAACCTCAAATATCTCGAGAACGAAGCCTCTAATCAAAATTTTGCAAGAGTGACTTTTTCTTTCGAATTGAACGTAGAATTCAAAAATATGATCAATTTACCAAATTACCTAAGGGTTAAAAAATAGGGGTAAAAAAGTGGGGGCACTCCCAATTTTTTGAAAAGTGGTTCTGCACAATCGCCCTGCCTATTTCAAGTCTTGTTTCGATTCCCTCAAAGTCCTCATTGGAGACAATCTGTCAAGCCACATTTCTGTTAAAGTCATCAAATTGTGTGAAGAAAATCACATCAGATTCTTCCTACTCCCGCCGAATAGCACACACATGACTTAACCTCTTGATGTTAGCGTGTTTCGGCCCATATAAACTGCCTGGCGTAAGATCCTACGAACCTGGAAGAAAAAAAAATAAAGGAGTGGTTCGCAAAGATGTGTTCCCTGGTTTTCTGAAACAAGCATTGAATTCAATCGATTCAACAAATGCAGCCAACATTAAATCTGAACTTCCTGAATTAAAAAGAGGGGATAAAGTAAAATACCAAGACAAACCAAAACATCCTTGGAAATTCGCACTTGTTAATAACAAAATTGGACCTAGGACGTACGAACTCCACAGCGAAGATGAGTTATTTATAATCCGAAACAGAGAAATGATAAGCTCATCAGACGCCAGTGTGAAGAACAGTGTTGTAAAATTTTCGGGAAAAAAAGAGGAAATGTTTACTGAGGCCAACATTCCTGAAGATAACGAGTTTCTTTTTGCCATGCCTGGTCAACTGAACAGAAAAAGATATAAAACCCTAAATACATGCTTGCTAATGAGGAAGTATACATTAGCAATCGGCCTCAAAGAACCTGAAAAAGTTCGAACCTCCTAATGAGAAAGCACCTAGCGACAGAAATGTCGTCATCAGGCTTACAAGACTCGGAGCAGGATATGGTTCAAAATTTCATGGGACACGACGGACACATGCACAAAAATTAGTACAGGCAACAGATGATCAAGAAAGACATAATGATAAAATGTGTATTATTATTATTGTTTTATTATGTGATCTGCCTCTAGTTTTTGTCCAAGTTTTTACCTCCTCCGAATAATGATGACAAAAAAATCGGTTGTGTCACCCCAAAACTTCCCCGCGACGAGTAGGATGGAACGGATGGAAATTTTATTATGAGACGTTCCTTCGGGTGGGAAGTTGGAATTTGAGGAAAAGAGTGAAGAATTGAGATATTTCCTGTGATAAGGGCTTCATTTTTATGTCGAAATACTGAAAAATGACACTTCATAAACTGTCTTTGTTAAAATGATAAAGTAAAGCCTTAAGGAGCGATTGCACATATAGGTTTTTTTTCGAAACATTATCTACCTGGACATCACGAGAAATGTGTTGGAATGTCACGTTAACTCTTTGAGGTACACCGGGACAAAATTTGAACCAGCAATACTCTGCATCTATTGGTACATAGGGACAAGAAATGTACCACTTTGAAATGATTTTTTGCTTTCGTGCGCATCGGTTTAAATTGTGTCCCGCTACTCTAAGCACATACATTGGGACCAATTATACACGAATTCGCGGTTTTCCAATTTCTCGGAAGTTGCTGACAAGTTTTTGCATGGTCTTGAAAACGGCTGCAAGAGCTAGTGCTTTCAAGGTAAGTTTTTCTTTGATAAATCTCGATAAAATAGCGTTCAATGCCAAAAATTGATACGTTAGAACTTGTTGAATAGCGTAATGTACATATTACGTGTTTTTGACTCGATGGACTATCGAAAAATGGCGCAAAGCTCGCGGGTCATCAATTGTCCCACCATACATTTAGGCGTTTTTACTTGTTTCTTAGATATTATGGCAAGCAGACGATCCAGAGTTGAGCGGGATGCTCTACCGTTCAACTTGGTTGGCATGACGGTTGACGACCTTTATGACGAAATAGATGCCATAGACAACACCCATTGTGCCGAAATTCCATCAGGAAGCGAATCTGACAACGATAGCGAAGACGAAAGTGACAATGAAGCTATCGCCAGCGACGTTGACTCTGCAGGACATGTATTATTAGTCTCCGTTGCAGCAGACGTTATTTTGTCGGAATCGTCTGAGTCCGATGAATCTTCAGATTGGGATACAGAAGACGATATTCCTTTGGCACAGCTCGTAGATCCAAAAGTCACCTGGACGTGTCGCAATCCAAATGATGTTATGGCTCCTCCCGAAATCTTCACGCAAACATGCGGAGTTCCTCAATTCATTAGTGATCTAGTGGATCCCACGCCATATGAATTGTTCAATTTACTGATCACCGACGATATTTTGAATGACATTGTATTCCAAACTAATCTGTATGCGGAGCAGCGGTACCAAATCTCTGGAAAACTTTATCAGAAGACGAATACTGCGGAAGTGAAAACGTTCTTGGGTATCAACTTACTGATGGGAATCAAAAAACTTCCATCTTACCGAGATTTCTGGAGCACATCACCCGATTTGCATGATCCATATATCAGCAGACTGATGACTCTTCATCGTTTTGGTTGGCTCCTGAGCAACATTCACTTGAATGACAACACACTAATGCCAGGAAGAAACACTGCTAACTATGACAAATTATACAAGGTACGTCCATTTTTGGAAGCGTTGAGAGAAAATTTCAGGAACTGTTTACTTCCACACGAAAATCTTTCCATTGATGAATCTATGATCAAATTCAAAGGTCGTTCAAGTTTGAAGCAGTATATGCCGAAAAAACCCGTAAAAAGAGGGTACAAAGTATGGATGGTAGCTGATCAGTCAGGGTACTGCTGGGATTTTGAAATTTATACCGGTAAGACAGATTCCGTCGAGAAGAGTTTGGGGGCAAGGGTTGTAAAGACCTTGTCAACCCGTTTGGAGGGCAAATACCACAGAATTTTCTTCGATAACTTTTTCACAAGTGTGAAGTTGATGGGAGATCTTCTGAAAAAAGATATTTATGCCTGTGGGACTGTCATTGCCAACAGAAAAAATCTCCCAAAATTTTCTCCAGACAAATCCATGAAAAGAGGAGACTATGAACATTATCGAAGCAATACAGACGTACGTGCATTCAAGTGGAGAGATAAGAGAACCGTTCACTTGTTGAGCAATTTTCACGATGCGCTGCAAACAACTGAAGTCAAGAGAAAGACACGAGATGGAACCATTGAAAACGTTCCATGTCCCGTAGTTCTGACAGATTATAACAGATCCATGAACTCAGTCGACAAATTTGATCAGATGAGGTCGGTGTACGGTTTGGACAGAAAGAGTAAGAAGTGGTGGCACCGCATAATGTTTTTCTTCTTCGACGCATGTGTTGTGAATGCTTTTATCCTCTATAAATTGTTGAAGAGGCCCACCAAATCCATGAAAGATTTTCGGAGGATGATTATCGACAGCCTTGTGGCTGATAAACTCGTATCTCAAACTAAAATTAGTCTTCCGGTGCAACTCACGATTCCAATTAAAAAAGGGAAGCCTTGCCAAACAGAAGCCGTGAGATTGACAAACAGTGCCCACCAACCCATACGAACGACAAGGCGCCGGTGTGCAAGATGTAGTACGACGAAATTTGAAGTACGCACCAATTGGCTATGTTCTGTATGCAAAGTTCCATTGTGTTTGGGGAAAGACAAAACATGTTTCCAAATTTACCACCAAAAATGAGTTGTAGAAAAAGCAAGTGCCTACTTTTGTTATCATATTTTCGAAATAAAATCTAATTTTTTTGCTGATTTGACACCTATATAATTTCTAAAATTAATAAACGTTTAATAATTATACATCTTCTAGTTTTCCTTCTGGTATGGTGGGTTGAAATATGACCCACACAGTTTTTTCAGAAAATGAATGAAATAAAAAATAAATAAATAAATTTCCATCTTAACCCAAAGATTTCCTAAGCAGTACCCAAATATTCCAACGAAAACTGAGCTTTTATTTTCACTGTACCACTAGGGTTATTTTTCGAGGTAGTTTTCTGTACCGCAAAGAGTTAAGCGGGCTGTATTTGTTCTGTAATAAGGAACGAAAAAGCCCTGCATGATAACTGATATCCACCCTTGTGGGCGGGTGACGACGATAACGTAACTGGTAGGTACCCATCTGAAGAATAATGACATTCACATGGTCCAGGTGACCCTTCGAAGGTGCCGATTTCAGTTCTTAGCTGTGACAGTGCACTAGTTGAATTGTTCGGACGGTGTGGTGCAACATTATTGAAAAAGAAGCAATGGATATCTCACAAGATAAATCGGATGATAACAATGGAGATCACAATACATATTGCTGCCTACCTTAATGACACTTCTCAACCTGTGACAGTCCTAAGAGAAATAAAGATTATTTATTTATTTCATTATTTATTTTATTTATGATTATTTTTTCAACTTAGGGCCCCACCTGATTACTTGCAGCTGTGAAGAATTTTTCTCAGGAAACAGATCCAAGTAACCACGTCCACTCAAGGCTATAACTTTGGTTATATCAGTAATCTACGGTTTCGACTCAACCTCTGTTGATTTCTTTCACTCTTACTTGAGTAACAGAAGGCAATCGGTGATACTTGATGGTCAAACATCTGGGTATTTTGGGTATATTATATACGACTGTTTGGGTATTTCCTGTGAGGTTCCCCAAGGTTCTGTCTCGGGACCTGTTCTCTTCTTGATTTATACAAGTGAGATTTTCTCTAGAATCTCGCACACTAAGGTAATCGCTTTTGCCGACGACACTCAGCTCAGCTTCAGTTTTTCGCCTTCTGACGTGGTCGATGCTTGCACTGAAATTTCTTCATTAATTATATTTATAATAAGTTTCTCAATTTGAGGCATCATCTAATTTCTTGGAGCTGTGAAGAATTTTCTTCAGGAAACATATCTGCGGGTGTCAGTTCAACACTTCCCACTAGTCTTGTGCCAGTGCTTCGCACTCGCAGAGTAAGTGCACGGTGGTTTCGTCTGCCGATGCACATAGCCTGCAAATCGGTGAGTTTATGGGTTTGGTTGTTATCTCCTCTGGTTCCATACAGGGTGTTTCAGCGATGATGGCAAAAAATTCAACTGCAAGTAGATCTCGTCAAAATATGACGAAAATCTATACCTATACCAATATGTATACAACCCTTCAAAGTTCACTTTTATCGGATTTCAAAAATTTGTAACTCAGGAACGTTCTGACGAACGTTCTCCTAAATTCAACATAGACTGGTCTGTCGAAACTATCTACCGACCTGCCAAACTTGGAAAGAATCCAACTAGTGGCGTAGGAGTCATGAGGGTCATTAATTTAGATGCATATCCGAAAAAAAGTTGACTTAAGGTGATCCCCCCATAACTTCTACGCTACTGGCTGGATTATTTCAAAAGGCAGGTCGATGCATAACTTCGACAAACCAGCCCATGCTAAATTTGAGCTAATTTCGTCTAAACGTTCCTGAGCTACAAGTTTTTGAAATCCGAAAAAGTGAACTTTGAAGAGCTGTATCTCCGTTATTAGACCGAATTTTGCAAAATGGTATTCAAGTTTTCATCATATTTTGACGAGATCTATTCATAGTTGAATTTTTTGCTATCATCTTTGGAACACCCTGTATGTACAGTAATCAAATTGTATACTTTATGTGACTCCTGAATTCAATTCGAGATGACACTTTGATTTGTGTGGCAATAATTCATATCAGTATGACTCCCGACGGAGACGTAAAAGGAAAGTGCACTTCGATTAAACTGCAGATAAACCTGTTAATATGAATGGCAAAACAAATTTTGATATTGGTCTTCATTCCTCTCGTTGATAAATTGAGAACTGAACTGGAGGTAAAACAAAAAGCTTATGGAACGGCCAACAGAAGGTTTGGTTTTCTTGCGACACTAAATAGTTTGACAAATGATGGAATTTCCCATTGTTTGGAATTGACTAAAATTTATTCACATGACTTTGAAAACGGTGTCCTGGAAAACGAATGTATACAGTTGGAAGAAAAGTCCGCGGACTTTGAACCACTTGAAAAATTTTTGCAGTACCTGAGAGCCCCAAATTTAAGAGGAATTTTTTCAAATTTGAAATCGCGCTGCGGATGTATTTGAGTACTGCCGTTACCAGCTGCTCCGGGAAAATAAGCGTGGCAAAATCAATCCCTGTGGGTTTATTCCTCGACGGATTTTTACCATTTTGGTCTCTTTCCAAAATCCAAAAATCAAAAGAATTATTTTAGGATTTTGGAAATTTCAATGGGCTCAAACCAAAGTACATCCTTGTAGCTTTCGAAAGAGACCAAAATGGTGAAAATCCGTCAAGGAATAAACCCACAGGGATTGATTTCGCAACGCTTGTTTTACCAATTCAACTCCGTCCGTAAGAGAGTCAAACTATATAAGGTCGAGATTGTCAGAAAATAAGCTCAATGCTATGGCCTTATTAGCCACTGAAAATAAAATTTTCGTCATATTAAGACTTCACGGGAATTGTAAGAAAATTTGCGGATGCTAAATCTAGAAAAAAACAATTCACTTGAAAGAGAAAGAGAAAGAAATTTTTGGCCTGGAGCGTGGGGCAGTCAGAATTCTTTCAAACCTGGGTTACAGAGATGAATGTAGGAGTGTGTTCATTGAGAACGTAATCCTTAAATTCTCATCGGAATTCGGATGTCAAGGGTGGTGATTGGACTCAGAGCCCTCATGGATATATGGGTTGCATAAATACTGGGAAATGTCAAAAGCAGCAGGGTTAAAGCCGTAAGACTGCTAGCTACCAAGTCCTACTCCATCGCGTCCTCGTCGCGGCACCTGTAATGTGGTGATAACGTTGCAAGTTATCATCACAGCTTGTAGCAAGTGAATTTTCCAAAGGCCACCACTGGCTACAGTTTTCAAAATTGAAATGGTGTAGGTATGGTTGCGGAAGTTAGGCGTAGGGTCACGACCAAAAGGAGTCAGTGTACGCACACAGGTGGGGACAGTTATCGGACACAAGAGGCGATTTTTAATAGCAAAAAAACTAGGAGATAAGAGAAAGCAAAGAGCCGTGAAGGGCGGCGCACAAGGAAGCTACCGAAAAATTGGTTGAATTGCCATGAAAGCGATTAAGGATCACCGCATTCATATGTTGTCAACAATCCCTTCTGTATAAGTTTTATCCATTTCATCATAAATTTCACCACCAGTGCGAATTCGAACGTTGACTCATAAATGGATTGGCGCCCCACATCATCTTTTTAGTAAAATTCGCACAATTGAGACGGTGTTTAATTGAAAGACGAACCCACCCATTAGCTGCCGAGAAAAATTTAACCCCGACAGAAAAATTTCACCCTTTATCATCGTGATCCTGTTGTGGGGGGGGGGGAACTGGTCACCCACGTGTTTGTGCCGTGCGTGGCGACCCATGTCGGTCGGATGGAAGGATCCTGGCGGTTGAGCCGACCCCAGGTCACGCCCTGGTCTAGGGAACACGCCGCTTTGGCCTGGATTTCACCTAGACGGGTGGTCGAGACTAATCCATCTCGATCAATCGGCTGCCCCGTCCCGTCAGAGGGCCGGCTGGGTGAGTTTCTGAGGAGAAAGGGGCGCACAGTGGCTGTCGGTCCGTCTCGTTGGCGGGCCGGCCCCTGCTCGTGTGCAACGAATCTCTGGAGGCTATGTCCTTCGAATAGCCCTGGCGTCGAGTTCAACGTCCCCCTGGTTGGGCTCCGTGGTGGGTGGGGAGCTCGGAGGATGGAACAAAAACCCCTAGCATGGAAACAAGAAAAACCACAACGAAAAACCCACAGGGCGATGAAAACAGGCGAAGGAAATCTTCCGGATGCCAACAGAGAAAGAGACAGGGAGAGCGTCAGCGAGCGGAGGCGGCAGCACGAGGTGCAGTCAACTCTGCTCAAAAACCCTCCTCTATCTCTGGAGGGTCCAACACACCCAGGAGGGTAACACCAACTGGAGGAGTATCGGGGCCTTCTGGAACTCAAAGGCGGGCGAAGCGGTTGGCACCGAAAGGCAGAAGACATCCACCACCAAAGAGCGACTCCATGAAAAGGGACAGATCTGGGGGGTCCTCGGGTCCCTCTCCAGGAATCAACCCCAGGAAGAGGAACCGGCTCGTGGGCAACTATAGCGACATGGTGGTCAATCATCTCAGGGTGGCCATCATAGATAAACAGAGTTGGAACAGCGACTCTCTCGGGCGGCTTTCAGCCACCCAGACGGAGCTCTTGGAGGGGACCCTCAGTGAACTCCTGCTCGGTTACCTGGAAGGGTTGCCAGAGTCGGAGACCGGGCGTCCTATGCCGAAGTTCCGATCCTGGACCTACACACAGGAAACCATGCATCCGGCATACCTGTGAGACGCAGGAGTCTCTGGATTGGTTGAGGGCCTCCGTAAGGAACCTTCCCAGTCCATGAACAGGAGCAGAGCTGGAGGTTGTGCCCGTTGATCAGTTGCCCAGGATGACCAAGGCTTCTCTCTGAATACCGGGTAAATCGATTAAAAGAGAGAGGGCCTTGGGAGTCTTGGCGCATCAGAACTCATGGACCAAACCAAGAAGTTGGCTCGTCTTCCACGACGGAGTACGGGATTCCCCTGCAGGGAGAATCCTCGTCTTCGGTGTCACCGAGGCAGTGAAGAGAACGATCGTAGTGCAAGGTGAACTACTTCGTCTACTTCATTGTAAGCCACGAAGACGTCCATGGTTACAAATCTCGAGACCGTGAAAAGATTTTACCCTAATTTTCTCGACTAATGGTAGGTCAAAAAAATCCAAAGTGTATGGCCGTCAGGTTTTTCAATGTATTGTCCGTTTCGATCCCCATTACAAAACCTGACGAGGTCCGTGTGAACAGCTTTACGTTTCAGAGTTGATTTTGCGTCAAAAAACCTGATCCGATCAGCAAAAAATTACTGACGAGGTCCATGTACACAGCTCTGTGTCCAAGTTGAATTTGCGTGAAAAAATCTAATAAAAAAAAAATTAATAAACCTAGCGAGGTTTATGTAATTACACAGCTTTGTGTCCGAGTTGAGTTTGCATAAAAAAACCTAATTAGGTCTGCAAAAGAATTACTGAACCTGAAGAGGTCTATGTACACAGATTTACGTGTTTAAGTTCACTTTGCGTCAAAGGAGCTGATCAGATTAATAATAATAACAATAATAATAATACTTTATTGTTCTTTCAATTTTGAATTATGAACAAAGATGAATCAACTAAAAGGAAACATAAGTAGCAACACGAGCAGCAAAGTGAAATGAAACCCGCTGTATAAAAAAATAAACACCACATAATCATACATGAAGCTGTTTAAAAGACCTCCAGTTTCTTTCACAAGATCATTCTTCTTGAAGAAAAAAAAAAGTTGCAAGTAAAGAAAACTATCCAGAAAGCAAGAAAACGCTTTTACTCTTCTATGGCAAGGGCTCTAAGTTTCATGCTCTTTTGCAAATAGTCGACCAAGGTGACTATGTCCTCTCTCGATGGGTCTGTTAAGAGCTCGTGAGAGTCTCCCCGCGCGCCAGTGAGCAGTGGTGGTCTCAAACCGTTATACAATGGACACATAAACAAAATGTGATCCAGATTTTCCTGTGTTCGTAAGTTGCAGAGTGTGCATTTGACGTCTCTCTCGATTTTATAGAAGCTCCCGTTGACAAAAATTATCAAAACTCACGTGTTATAAATACGTAGTTGGGTTGGGCTATGCATCTTTTGATGTTGAGTGAAATGTTCCAGTTCAAGTAAGAATTGAATCTGAAGGAGGGGTTGGCTCCAATCACGTACTTATAATCCGGATAAAAACGACTTAGGAGAATCGCGTCCCAGTCTGAACTGCAAACCTGCCCTACCCTCTCAAGCATATCTTCTATCACACCCTCCGTGATCAACGATGAATCTAAGGTCAGCCCGAACCCGCTGAGCAGCACCCTCAGTTGCGAAAACCAATTAAATTCTGTCTTGTTGCTAACAGAGGCATCCAGCTGAATAGGCCGCCTCAAAGCCCTCTTTGGATATCTTATCTCTGCCATGTTATGTAACTTCAATAAAAGAAATAGAGCGTATCTCAAGGAGGTAACCAAGATTTTAGGCGGACCAAGCTCAAAAAATAGTGTCATATCAATCCCGTAAACTGTAAGAAACATATCTGGTCTCAGGAAACTACAACAATTGCTAAGTGACAACAAGAAATTAAAAAAAAAGCTGTTTTGTTTTGCGTTCTTTTCAAACATTCAATCAGTCAGATAAGAAACTTTGAAAAATGGACGGCATCGAAAGCTTTGAGAACGTTTTGAGCCAAAAGGGAAAGCAGCAGTTGTACGTCAATGGATTTTTCTACAGTAAAGAAAAAAGTAGTGATTAAGTCATAACTCCTACACAACTAGTTGAATTCTTTCAAAATTTGGCAGGTCGACGGATAGTTTCGACAAATCGGTCCATGCTGAATTTGAGTTACTTTCGTCACGTCACTGAGTTACAAGTTTTTGAAATCCGAAAAAAGTCAACTTTGAAGGGCTGTATCTTTGTTATTAGGCCGAACTTTGCAAAATGGTACATAGGTTTCCGTCATATTTTGTGGAGATCTACCCACAGTTAATTTTTTTGCTATCTTCGCTGGAACACCTGTATAGCTGTATAGCTAGTTACTTTTGAAACCCCTGTATTGTGATACATCAAATTATAGGTAATAAAATTCTTTTTCTGTCAAACATATTTTGAAATTTTTGTGAGGGTTTTTTGATAGACACTTTTGGGAATTATGTAAAATCTTGAGAAATGCCTAGAAATTCCTCAAAAATCTGGTGGAATTCTTCAGAAATCCCAAGAATTTCATACAAATTTTCATTAACTCCTAGAAATCTTGAGAAACTCATAGACATTTTTGGGCGTCCTCAAGAAATCCTTTTAAAATCTCTCATGCCCGTATTCATAGTCGTTGTCAAGTGCACCTTGTCCAAGTACCACTTTAAATCAAGCTGTAACTCAAGTACGAATTCTGTTTCATAGACATAACTTCGGCTTTCCTCGAGGAATACTATTTCACGGGAATAGCCAAAAATATGTGCATGAAACAGAAATCGTACTTGAATTACAGCTTGATAAAAAGTGATACTTGAACAAGGTGCACTTGACAACGACTATGAATACGGGCATATGAAACATCTTGGGAATCCAATAGAAATCATCAAAAATCAATGGAGATTTTCAAAAATGCTGAGCAATTTCTAGAAATTTCATACAAATCATCAAGAATTCCTAGAGATCCCGCAGAAACCTTCAAAAATCCCTAGGAAAATCCCAAAGTCTTCAAAACAATCCTGAAAAAATCTTCAGAAATTCCTCAATTCTTGAAGATAAACTCAGTCGAAAGAGGGAATAAAGTTGAAAGTTGATAGAAAATCCTCAGAAATCTCGTCGAAATCTCTAGAAGCTCTCAAGAAGAAACTTGTAGAAATATTCAGAGATCTGTAATAAGCGTCACCGGAGTCTCATGATGTCCTCCTCATGCGGAAGAAAGTGATCAGAATCTTGACAAACTCGAAACCTCAGGAATCAGCTAGACAAGCCTTCAAGACTTCAAAAATACTTACTGTGCCCTGATTTTTATACTGGGGTGTCTGAAGTGGATCCATAAACATCAGCAGAAGATTGAGAGAAATGGAGCGAATCACAAGTATGATACCAGAGCCAGCGAGAACTTCAGGACCGTGCGCCACCGACTTACGACAACACAACTCTCTGCAGAACATTGGAGTATTAAATTTTTCAACCATCTGCCTCTGGAAGTTCAACAGATGAGATAAGCAACTTTTGCGACTGTTTTAAGAGGATGGCTTGTGGAAAACGCCTTATATTCCTTTGAGGAATTTTTAAATAAAACGTATCATGTGATGTGATTTTTTTTTGTAACGTTTCCATTATTGTTATTTATTGAATACACCCTATTTATTGTCGACCTACCATGTATCTTTGATGGAAAATAAGAGAATTATCAGGGGTCCTTGAAAATTATTGGTAATCTCAGGAATCTTCAAATTATTAGAATTGTCGTAGAAATCCCTGGGAATATCGCAGAAAATTCTAGGAATGCTTGGAAATCCCCAGACTAATTGTAGTCTGTTTTGCTGTACTTAGCCAATTTGTAGTTTATTTCCACATTCTGTAGTTCCCAAGGAGATATTTGGGGCTGGAACCAAAACTCAACTGAAGTGACGAATTTTAGGCTTTTCCCGTACAGTCGCAACAGAAGAGATGGAACCAACTCTTGCCTCAACCAAAACTTACACAGCAAACTTATTACTCCTCTTCGAGCCCGTGCAGTCAAAGTCAAAGTATTATCGTCAATTTGGGAGAAAAGATTTTCATTTTCAGTCTGTGTAACACTGTTATTTAGACATTGGTCAGATTTGTGTCTTTTGTTCTTTGCAAAGGGAACAAATATGAGCTGTTCCTATAAAAATACGGTATTCGGTATCTCCCAGACGAATAAGCTATGATGGGTGGAGAATAAGGTCTTCGTTTGGCTGATCTTAATTGGCGAGTAACATTACCGATGGTGGCGCTGCTGATGCGCTTCGCATGTAAACAAACATGTCGGATAGGGCACGGATTGTTGCCCGCGCGTTCAAAAATCTTATCAGTAGTAAGCGGTTTTTAATGTCCTCCAGACGTGAAACGTAGTTAATTAGTACCTATTGCGGTGGAACTCGAAAATGGCAGAAGCGAATTGAGTGTTATGAAGGTTTTCAATCACTGGATGGCCTCAAGCCTCAACGGATTCTCGATCTATCGTGATGGGATACTGATGGGAGAGGAAATTCTGAAGTCACAATTTCTTGTGTTGTGTGGTCGAAAGCGAACCGAATCAAGCTTCAGTTCAAACATAGACATATTTGGATTATGTTTACAAACAAGCGCATTGTATGAATCTCCTCACGAGGCAACTGAAATTGTAATTAAAAGAAATAGTAGTAGCAGTTCCTGCGAGAGTTCCTGTGAAATTGGAACGTTTAAATGCACTTGCAAAGCAGGCCAGTCCGGGACATGCAAACATATCGCAGCTGTGCTTCTTCGATGCAGCCATTTAAAGTTCCTATTTTCAGCGACACTTCCCAGGCTTTTCTCGTAGTCATATTTTCCACAGTGCCAAGTTTGTTTGTCATCTTGACTACCCAACTTGCGTCTTTCGCTTTCGACGGGAAACAGTGAAAATGTAACTCTTCCTTTTTCCGGTTTCCACAGCGCGACTCGCACTCGGAAACGCAACCAATTCTCCGCCACTTTTTGTCACTATGACAAAATCACAAATCTTACCACCTCCCATTCTGATGCCACTTTTGCTTGCCAGTCGTCGTACACGTGCCACTCTTATTTAAAAATGCAATGCTTTTGCAACCGACGACACCTAGTATATTCAAGATAATGAAACGTGCGTGGCTCACGTACTTTGTTGGAAAAAATCAACGCCGCGTTAAGTCAGATGGAATCAATTAAAGTCACCAAACACCGCAACGCTCATAAGAGCCCACACAAATCTGCGGTTGTTCCGTGCACAAACGTCGTTTACACGTTGGCCGTCAGATGGCGTATTCGATCTTGAAACTCGCCAATTATCATTTAACTAAATGGAATTATAATTTGATACTATTATTTCGTCTACTTTTCAGACTGTCGAGAAATATTTGCAAACACGGTTTCTAGACATCCTCGATGCGAACGTTATGTTCTTAAAACCAGCTAATCATCCAATAGGAATCACATATTCCTCTAGTTTCAAATTGTCTACCACGTCCAGTACGATAGCTAGCTTTTTTTTAGGAAAAAACGACAGATTTTGCGACATTGGCGTATTGAGCAGGTGGTTTGTTTGTGGGTTATTCATTTTGAGATATATTGAAAATAGCCCCTGTAGTCAGAAGCTACATTATTGTTTCAGAGATTACCGTGCGAATTAGTAGTAATGGGGTACTTGCCCAATTTTTTCATTGGCTTAATCGATAGTATGTTCAAAAATATTGCACCCGAATTTTTTCTTTTTCCTAAATTCCTAAAATTGCGGTGGTAATGCGTGTCTCAAAAATGTATTTGTGACGTCACAAATATACAAAAAACTAAACAAAGAGCACTGTTTGATTGAAAACTTGAAAGATTGTTAGAGTGGCATCACTATACAGGGTGTCCCATAATCAGCGTGCAATACTTCACCAGCAGATTCTACGGCTGAAAATAAGAAGAAAAGTTCCTATAAACATAGGTCGAAAAATGCTTCATAAGCGAGCTACAGCTCTCTAAATGTAATACCGGTTTTTATTTATAATCTTCGAAAATGTTGATAGCAAAATCATGAAATTTTGCACATTGGCCAATCTTTTGATGTCTAATAATATGCAATAATAATAATTTCAAAATTCTATCCAGAAATGGGTCAGACTGTGGGGGGTGGGGGGTCAAAATCACCCCAACTTTTTCAAGTGTCGTTTTTTTGCAACTTTAACATAAAGTTATGGAACGTCAAAGCATTTTGCATGAAAAAGGTCCTCTTGTTCAACTCCGATAGGAAGCACCGTTCTCGAGTAAAATCGATTTGAAAATTACCCTACCTGTCATAAAAATTCATAATGAAATTACAAAAAGGAAAAAATTGAGCGCAGGCCATGGAACACGACTACTATGTTTGGGGAAAAATAATGAGGACAGGGTGACAGATCATGAAATAAGTGACACTGTGTTTGAAAGTTGTGTTTAAGGGGTTTCTGATGCGACTAAAAAAGTTGTTGACGGGAAAAAAATCAAAATCAAAAATTTTCAAAATTTTTTGGAAATTTTCAAAATTTGATAGCAATGCCCGTACATTTTCTTTTTGGAGGAACTCTACTTAACAAAAAAAAATAAAATAAGACCGGTTCCCGTCAACAACTTCCTTAGTCGAATCAGAAACCCCTTAAAGCTAATTAAAGAAGTTTTATTGCGGGTACTGTTTTGTAAAAATGGGACGTTTCACAAACCAAGAGCTAGCAGACATGCACTTCGTGTATGGCTTCTGTAATGGTCGTGCTCTGGCCTGTCACCTGTCTCGATTATTTTTTTCCCAAACATAGTAGTCGTGTTCCATGGCCTACGCTCAATTTTTATTTTTTTTGTAATTTTCATTATGAATTTTTATGACATGTAGGGTAAGTTTCAAATCGATTTTACTCGAGAACGGTGCTTCCTATCGAAGTTAAACAAGGGGACATTTTTATTGCAAAATGCTTTGCGGTTTCATATTCTAATGCTAAAGTTGCAAAAAAACGGCACTTGGAAAAGTTGGGGTGATTTTACCCCCCCACAGTCTGACCCATTTCTGGATAGAATTTTGAAATTGTTATTATCACATATTATTAGACGTGCAAAGATTGGCCGATGTGCAAAATTCCATGATTCTGCTGTTAACAGTTTCGCAGATATTGAAAACCATCTTCAAGGTACCACTTTTAGAGGGCTGTAGCTCGCTTATGAAGCATTTTTCGACCTATGTTTATGGGAACTTTTTTTCTTAGTTTGGGTCGCAGAATCTGCTGGTGAAGTATTGCACTCTAATTATGGGACACCCTGTATTTTAAAAATACAAACGCAAAAACCCCACTGAAGTTTCCCTACTGTTACCAATCCTTGAAAAAAAAATCGAAAAAAAATCCGTTTCACCAATAAAAATTTCTAATTTTCCAGAAATTTTCAGGAAATACTCTTTATTACTCTTGTCTATGATTAAAAATAATCTTAGTCAAATCTTCCTCATCGGCGAGTACGCCATTATTCAATAATTTCAGGTAAAATTTTTGTAGGTGAACAAAATATATCCATACCCACAGTGCTATCGAACTGCAGGACGGTAAAAACCACCAAAACTTCTTGTTTGTTGCGATAAAATGTCGAATTAATAATTTTAAAAGATGAAATTATATGGAATTAAAAGAGGACTCAGCCTGAATTCCTTGTGATCCCGCGGGTGGGGACGGTTCGAGACAAGCGAGTCACTCCTGAGGCATCCTTTTTCACATAAATCACGGGGTCCGACAAACGGCACAGTCACTAAAACGCGTTTTTTTCTCGGAACACGTGCTTAAACTGTTCGGTGGCACATGTTAGACTCGAATTGAATAGTTGATTCGCCTAACTGGGACACATTTTTGCATGAAATTCTGTTATCCATGATTCCATGAAGGAGACATTCCGGACACGACTCGATTTGCTTGTTCGCGATTTCAAGATCTTCAGGGAAGCGGTATTCAAACGACGCCGAACCAAACTCAAATGGATGATGGAGATTCGATAAGCGGCTGAAAACGGCGACACGAAACAACCCCGGAAGAAATCACGCGTTGTCCCTTCTTCTTGCAGGCACTGTACTGCGTAATGCAAGATTTCCGAAATAATTTTTTTGGAAAACATTCCGAAATTCTTAGGGAAAAATCGGGGTTGATAATAATATCTCATGTTTTCCATCAGTAACAGTCGTCGCAAATATTTAGTTTCAAAATGTTGTTTGAAGAACCCCGGTAAAAATTTTGAATAAAGTTAAATATATAGGACCTATAATCAGTTTCACGGCTTTTTTATTAGAGTAAGCTACGAAAAGACTGTGTTGTGTTGGCACGAAGTTACGATGCTAACTTGATTCTAACGTCTTGATAGATATGGTACGTATAATATGACAGCTGTCACCTTGATCTCAATGCGATACACCCGCAAGTGGAAATTTTCGAGACTACGCAGCGAAAGTAGGAAAACGAGAGCCCCCTGAAGTGGAAGTTGCTGTGGTCGACAAGGAACATTATCTCTACCATGCTTGGTGGCTGTTCGCTATGATCAAGAGAATATGACCAAAATGATGACCAAGCGGTCAAGCGCGGCAGTACTAAAGAGAATGGTATTTTAAGTATTTTCTTCATACGTGCTTGCTGTTTCAGTAGATAAAAGCTGAAGTAGGAAGTACATTCTATTTCTCCACGGAAATACTGGCTGTGACACGACTTCTGCTCTGTTTCGGAAAGACAAATTGAATATCTTCAAACAGTTTGAAAAAAGCAATGATATCGTTAATTATGCTAAAGCATCGATAACAAAAAAATCTCATATCAAATACAGCTGTCAAAAAGGAAGTGTACTGATTTTTTACTTGGATTTTGATCATGTCACAATGAAATAAAGTGAAACTCAATAGAGTAACTACACTCTGTGTCAACTGTTGCATAAGTTTTTTATTTTTTTATTGCGACAGTCGGCACGGGTAGGTACGTGATCATGGGGTCTAAATTTCAATATTCTGAAATATTAGAGAAATAGAGTTCTATATTTTGATGATGTTCATTGAAAAATATTTAACAAATGTTCAAAATATTTGACGAATGTTGGTGCAATATTCTACCTTAATATTTCTTTAATATTGTAACGAATATTTTGTAAACATATATAGAATGTTGTGAATATTCATCAACTACAAATTTTCAGAAAACGTCGTATGTGGCTTTCTCTTGTAACAGAACAGGGCAACCTGACTATAAGTGTCTAAATATAAAGACAAGAAATCAGAGCTTTCGGATCGAATCAGCGGACACCGCGAGATATCTGGGGATAACCATCGACTGTCATTTAAAATGGAGCAAACATACCGAGTACATAAGAAATAAACTCAGGGGTTTTGTATTGGCGAGTAACATTACCGATGGTGGCGCTGCTGATGCGCTTCGCATGTAAACAAACATGTCGGATAGGACACGGATTGTTGCCCGCGCGTTCAAAAATCTTATCAGTAGTAAGCGGTTTTTAACGTCCTCCAGACGTGAAACGTGGTTAATTAGTACCTATTGCGGTGGAACTCGAAAATGGCAAAAGCGAATTGAGTGTTATGAAGGTTTTCAATCACTGGATGGCCTCAAGCCTCAACGGATTCTCGATCTATCGTGATGGAATACTGATGGGAGAGGAAATTCTGAAGTCACAATTTCTTGTGTTGTGTGGTCGAAAGCGAATCGAATTAAGCTTCAGTTCAAACATGGACATATTTGGATTGTGTTTACAAACAAGCGCATTGTATGAATCTCCCCGAGGACACTGGTAACGAGGTAACTGGGAACGTAGGTGTAATCAAAATAAATAGTAGTAGCAGTTCCTGTGAAATTGGAACGTTCAAATGCACTTGCAGAGCAGGCCAGTCCGGGACATGCAAACATATCGCAGCTGTCCAGGCAGCTGTGCTTCTTCGATGCAGCCATTTAAAGCTCCTATTTTCAGCGACACTTCTCAGGCTTTTCTCGTAGTCATATTTTTCACAGTGCCAAGTTTGTTTGTCATCTTGACTACCCAACTTGCGTCTTTCGCTTTCGACGGGAAACGGTGAAAATGTAACTCTTCCTTTTTCCTTTTTCCACAGCGCGACTCGCACTCGGAAACACGTCGTCGAACACGTGCTACTCTTATTTAAAAATGCAATGCTTTTGCAACCGACGACACCTAGTATATTCAAGATAATGAAACGTGCGTGGCTCACGTACTTTGTTGGAAAAAATCAACGCCGCGTTAAGTCAGATGGAATCAATCAAAGTCACCAAACACCGCAACGCTCATAAGAGCCCACACAAATCTGCGGTTGATCCGTGCACAAACGTCGTTGGCCGTCAGATGGCGTATTCGATCTTGAAACTCGCCAATACCTCTTCAGAGTTCTGGAAGACATATTGGACAAAAAGCAACTACTCATGATTTACAGTTCATTCGTAGAGTCCCATCTGAGATATGGTTTGATAGGCTGGGGAGGTGTACTAAATGTTCATTTAAGAGCACTAGAGATTTTGCAGAAAAGAATAATCAAAATAGTAATGAACAAGTCATATATGTATTCCACGGAGGACTTGTTCAGAGAAAGTATGATTATGGACTTGAGACAGCTGTTTTTCCAGGATCTAGCTATTTACCAATACTCTGCGCAAGGAGCAAATGTTACTGTCGGCCAATCAGTTCAGTATGACTTAAGGGATAAAGGTTTGTTGAGCGTGCAAAGAAGGAACAGAACCATAGGACAAAGAAGCTGTGAATATCTGGCGCCTAAAGTGTTCAACTTGTTACCGGAAAGGATTAAAGCTTCATTAGGTATCCACCTATTTAGAAGGAAGTGTAGACATTTTTTGCTTTCGTGTGATAGGGGGCTCATCCATCAACAGATCGACCTAAAGAATAGTTAAAAGTCAAAGGTGTTGGGTACGAATTCTTGAGGTCCTGGCTTCTCTTGGATTTTCCCTTAGATTTTTGGGTTGGGTGAGCTCATGTGTCGTTCTGATTCTGCCTGCATGTTGTTAGTCTCTGCTATATCGTTGTGCTCAGTTTATGCTTGAGGTCGTTTCATCACTTTTATGATTGATTATCGGTTTCTCAATCTTTTTAAGTCGGTTTCAGCCTGTTCCTTTGAATCTGTTTCAAATTGTCGTTTGTAATGTATTTCTAAATGTGAATTTTAATCATTTTAACCACGCACAAATATATCAATATTTCTGTGGTTGTTTGTAAATTTATTTCAACTTTGTTTTTTGGTGAAATTATTGCCTGTATATAATCTACATATTTGGAAAATGAAATAAATTCTATTCTATTCTATTCTATTCTATTTCCAAAACATTTCGTGCTAGTTCTATATTTTGATGATATTCATTGAAAAATATTCAACAAATGTTCAAAATATTTGACGAATGTTGGTGCAATATTCTACCTCAATATTTCTTTAATATTATAACGAATATTTTGTAAACATATTATCTAGAATGTTGTGAATATTCATCAACTACTACCAAATATTTCCAAAACATTTCGTGCTGTCTGGGAATGTCTATTTTTCCTGGATTACAAGGTTGCCATCAATGTTGACCGCACAATCATCATCGTTGACTGTAATCATTCTACAATGTACTATGAACTCTTGATTGATGCTTTGTCAGGGCACAAGGCGCCAGGGCATCCTTCAATCCTTCAAACCATCATGGACATAACCTCACTTCTAACTATTTCCTAATTTTGATCTTTAGCATTGTCATTCGGCATGAATGATCAATATCGTCAGCGCTCACGGACAAGCGAACGCCTATTTCCATTATCAAAAGAGTTTTCTAAATCTGAATGTGTCTTGTCATCCAAAATCCGACATTTTTCAAACGTCAAAAAAGTCGAAGGCCCTAGAGCGTAAAGATCACACTTGATCGCCCGCGGGTAAAATGCGAAGATGAGCCGCGAGATGAGATTTACACCCGAAGATGAGGGTAAAATCGCCGACTTAATGCTTGCCGTCAGTTCCACCAAAAAAACATGATCAGCGATCAGACTGATTGCAGATTAACGAGGAACTTTTTCTGCTGAATGCTAGTTGATTAACTACAAAAAATGCCTGAAATCTGTACTAGACCCATCATCTTCTCACTATTGACAGATAAACCAGCATTTCCATGGATCAGTCAGCTACAAATTAACAAACAAAAACCACGAATCAACTGATCTCGTATTATATTTTTTGTGGAACCCACGGTAGGTCGTGTAAAAAATAATTTATAATGGAGTTGCCTACTTACCGAATGGGCCACGGCGAGAAACGCAAAATCCCCGGCTCCGCGCGGAGCTGTGTTATACCGGGTGTCCGCGCGAAAACTTACAGTTGCGATAATTTCCGCAATTTTCAAGATACAGATTTCAAATTTCCCAGTGTCAGTAAGTAGCACGGGGGACATCGGTAGGCACAAGTAAGAACGGAGCGGATCAATTCGTTTCACCCCTAGAAACCCTAATTTTTTTTCACATCGCACCCTAGCCCAATTCTTGTTTTCTGAAAAAAATGTCTTTCTTGATACATCTGTGAAAAATGAAGTAAAAAATCTCACAATTTTTTTGAGAAATAAATTTTTCAATTATTTAAAATTGCAACACATTTAATTTGAATGTTTCTTGTCGAAACAAGAGACCATTACAACCGAATGGCTTGGAACTTCATGCTCGAGCTTGATCATAATAATATTTGATTCTTTGAAGCCAATTAAAAAAATATTTAGTTCGACAAATAAAAACTGTCTACACCAATAATTGTTGTAACAACTAAACTGAATTGTACCTTTCCTCTAACAAAGTAAAGCAATGAAACAAAGCTCTCCGACTACCACAACATCAGACGATCGAACCAAAAATACACAGACACGTGTTTCGCCCCTATTGGGGGCTTATCAACGCGCAGGCATTCAGCTCAACCATCCGATGCTGTGGCAGTCAGAGATCCCATGGTAATATACACCCAAGAGGACTCCTAATATGAGAGTCCTCCAAGCGGCGCCATCTATCAAAGGCATTCAGCAGATGCTATATTTCAAAGCATCAGGCATGCCAGGGAATTAACAGGATTTCACGTAAAGCAACACCGTCGCCAAGAGCATCGATGGTAGGTGTACACATGTATACTCAAGCCAAGTAGAGCACTGTGGTACTGTGGTATTTATATCTGCGTGTTTGTTGTCTTTTGAAGTAAAGTAACATTCTCATATTGAAAAAAAAAACTAAAAACCATAGCGGGGCTTGTACGGGGATGGGGGTGAGTTGTTGACAGGTACAATTTGTTTAGTAGCATCCAGCATGAAGTTCCAAGCAATTAGATTGTAATATAGCTTTAGTCAGGGGTCATTTGGTATCCCGTGGGCTCTTTCGTGAAGGGGGCAAGAGACCTTACATTTCTTATAGTCCTATATGTGGAGATACCGAAATATTCTGGTGCCACTATCAAAATGGCGTCATTTCAAAATGACGGCCATTTGTTTCCGGTGACATTTATTCGGACCTAACTTGCTTCATTTTCACCCGATTTGAAAGATTTTTCTCAAGAAGTAAGTGAACTCATATTATCTATCCGCTGCTGTCATCGGTTGTCATTATATCAATCTGTTTTACCGGAATTGAAAAAAATATGAAAATTATCATGACTTTTAGTCCTATAAGTTTCTCTACTGTTTCTCAACCTAATTCAAGTTGTATTGATCCTAACAGCATCTACAATTATTGAAGTTCACTACAAACTCAGCTTGCCGGAAAAATAATGGCTACAAGTGATGCAGTAGGGAAAAAAATAGCAATATTCACGAAAAATGGTAAAATTATGAAGTAAAGTGCTTTGTGTTTTTTCAGGAAGTAGGTATACTTATGATTTGCTTCTCTGGCCTCTGAAGACACCGAAATGCTCTGGTACCAACTTCAAAATAGTGTCGTTCCAAAATGGCGACAATTTGATTTAGGTAACATGGATTCACACTCAACTTACGCCTATTTTCGCTCGACTCGAACCGATTTAAATGCTTTTTCCTTCGATCAGGTATGGATTGAGATGTTCTCTATTTGCTATTGTCCGAAATTTGCATGTGTGCCAAAAAGTTTTTCCATAAAGTGAAAAAACTTAAAAAACCAGTGATTTTTACGATCTCTATTGCCTCAGGTGCTGTGTGCTTCCCCATGAGAGGCATGCCTGGCAAATATTTTTGTATCATTCTCATATGCATGAAGGTAACGAAATGCTTTGGTGCCACTTTCAAAATGGCAGCGTACCGATTTGGCGGCCACCTGTATTTTGATAAGATGCATTCACACCGTATAGTCCGGTTTTTTAAAGATAGTAGGTGGGGACGATGGTAACACACGGCATTCCATTCTTGACCTCACTCCTCATGGGGTACCGAGTTTCACTTGAAAATCTTTAAAAATCACTGATTTAATCAAAAATGTCAATTCTTATGCATCTGACCACTAATTTCAGGATTTTACAGAAACGGCTCAAGATATAGAGACGCGGTTGGTTTTGCGTCTCCAGCATTGAATTTTAAATCTACCTTGTGACTTTCATGCCTCCAACTTTTTTGGTTACCGAGTTGGAATTTTTGCATTATTGAACACATCTTATCAAAATCCAGGTGACCGCCAAATCGGTAAAAAGATTTCACTTCAGCTTCGAATACCTTGTAACTATCTATTTGCATAAGGTTTTTCGGTGAATGGTTGAAATTTTAAAGTACCGCAGAATTTTCTTCGTCAGTTAAATTCACTGTTTTCCGCCAAATGCTGATAACGAAAGTTAAAGCCGCAACGTTTTTGCGAGAAATGTCAGATGTCAGAAAAATGACAGTATCTGTCAATCTAATGTCAACCGCTAATAACCAACCGGTCACAAAAAGTTATTCGCTCGAAAAAGACTATAGAAACGTTCTTAAGGTTCCTGTGCACAGGACTGCTCGCTGCGAGAAGTCACCATATTTAGCATGCATCAAAATTTTCAACCATTCACCGAAAAACCTTATGCAAATAGATATTTACAAGGTATTCAAAGCTGAAGTGAAATCCTTTTTGATAAAAAAATGTTATTATAGTCTGAATAAATTTCTGAGTGATGTGCCATCTTGATAGTTGTAGAAGTTAGTTTTATACATTTGTGTACATGTAAGTTTTGTGTAGTAAGTAGTAATTGTAGTTTTACATTACTTGTGCTTTAAACGGCTTAGCGTCGTTTATTTCTTATTGACGAAGCCCGTAATACGACTGTATTGTAATGGCGTAATAAAGTGATTTTGATTTTGATTTTTGATTTTGCTTGAGAATAAACTTTTTTCGAAAAATTTCAATTGGTACTTTCTAGAGAAGATTGCATTGGGCGTCGTGTAGGCCTGTTTTCAAATGCGACGCGGTACCGGTTTTCCGGCGGTGATTTTTTCAAAATGGAACTTACTCACTCCGTAATTTCCAAAAAACTGCAGAGCAAACTTCGACATGCGGTAAGCTCTACGAAATATTCATTCTAGGTGCAGACTTGCTGCGAGTCATATTGAGAGAAAAAATTGAATTAATTTTTGAGAAGAAAATTTTTGAAATCGAACCGACGATTTTCGATTTTTCCACTCTCGAAAATCTGCAAATTTTCAACTTTTTATTCCATGAACAGATATCACCAATTTTTTTAAATCAAGAGATAACTGGTTCTTGAACATTTTCTTACAATTTCTTTTCCCATTTTTCTAAAAGTTTTCCAGTTGAAAATTCAAAACCTGCTCACCGCTGAGGGCTGATTCAAATGATAGAGCTCAAAAAAAAGCCCTTAATTGACGATTTTCACAATGGATTTGGAGAAGGCCTTGAGTTTTTTCGGGAAATTCAAAAAAACTTCTTGACAAAATGTCCAGTTTCCTGCAAATTTTGCTTTAATCTATCTATCTGTTAAACTCAAGGGCCCGTATTCATATCCCCCTTTTAGCGTTAGAAGCGGTTTTAAAGATGCGCCTCTAACATTTCCGTATTCATACGTGGTTTTAGCGCGCCTCTATCATCACTTTAAACAGGCGTCTCTAAAGTCGTCTTAAAAGGGGATGTTTAGAGACGCGTCTATTCATATGTCTCTTTTACGTGTCTTTAAGCGATTTTGGATGGTCTCACGCATGCGTCAAGTTAGATGGGATCCAAATGTGCCAACAGGCGTGTTTTGAGTCCATTTAACCTACAAGCTATGCTGTGTGTTCTTGGGAAGTGTAACGAAAATCACATTTTCTTTCTAAAATATTGATTTAATTGAATTAATGAAGCATGCCGCCGAAATGCAGGAAGTGCGCAATGCTCTGGATGTCCCTTTCGGTTATACTCCTTTACTATTTACTGTACTCAAGGCGGGGACGACTTGCACAAAACAGTCGAAAGAGGTGTTCACTTGTTAAGTTAACAGATCCAGGCCGGTATTCTTGAAACTGTGGAAGAAACTCCCTGAAAGTTTTTTGCGAGGTTTCATGCAATACGCAGTACATCAATGTAACAAGAGTTGCCAGCACTTCCCTTTTGCCAGGCGGAGCTGCTCGGGGTAAATCACTAGACAAAGAAAACAGATCCAGCTGGGCCGTGATTGGTGTATGTATCTACTTTCTCTATCTAGTGATCTACCCGGAGCGGCTCCCGGCGCAAAACGAAAGCGGCTTGGGGTTCTTGCCTACCTGCGTCCACCTTCGGGTAGGTAGTTTTGAGTACATTTCACAACGTTGCCAAATCAACACCCCCTTTAGTTAGATGGGCCCTAACAGGACGTAAAAGGTGGCGTATGAATACGACCGCTTTTATTAGGTGGCCGAGCGCTTTTTGTTAGAGGCATGCTAAATGTGGCTTAAAAGTGGGATATGAATACGGGCCCAAGTGCCCACCCGACCGAGCCGAAGGAACAACTGAAACAAAAATTTCCGTAGGTTCCTGGATACCAGTCGGGGAAGTTCTGTGTCGCCCACGACAGATATTTTTGGCATATGAAGACACCGAAATAGATCGGCGGTGGCCGAGTGGTTTAGGTGTTGGCGCGCCAAGCCAGTCGTGCTCTACCGCGCGGGTTCGAATCCCGCCTCGTCCATGGATATTTTGTGTTGATACCAAAAATTGTTCCGATCTTACTATGCCATAATCTGCACCTGTCTGACTACAGCGGTTACAGACAAAATTGATTTCTGACTACAGAGTTGAGTGCTATCAGAGTACTGAGGTCTCACATGGTTAACAGTAGGCAATTCAAGTATGATTGAAACGTGTACCAAAAACTCACTGAATGTCCCGTCGACGCCAGACTTGGGTCGAATCCCGAAAAAAAGTATTCGAATACGAATCCCGAATCCCGATGCAAAAAAAGGATTCGACTCCTGAAGATTCGAATACTGACTCTCGAAAGTATTTGAAAATGAATACCGTTTTTGAATACCCACGTAGACCTATCTGTTAACGTACTCGTACTTAATAATGAAGCTGTATAGGTCGCGAGAATAAAACGTGCCCTTGGTACCTGCTATGGTACCAAGTACCAACGTTGCAAGTACGCCTGACGTGGCAACAGCGCAATGCTCATTCTTTTCGACATAAGACGCTCGCGCCAGCCCATGATAGGGTGCCAAGGTACTGCCGTAGAGATTGGTTTGTTTTTGACATTACTCATTTAAATCTTGAGTTCAGCACTGTTATTTTTTGATAAAGCGACAATTGTTCAATGAATTATCTATAAAATTTATTACAACTAAAGAAAATTGTATCAACAAGTACACTAGTGAAAATAACATTATACCATATACCCATCTTTAAGACGCCATTTTTGCTCCCGCGGCCTATAGGCTACTGGACATCAATCGCATTTCAGTATAAAAGTATCATAAATCTGATAAATATCTGAATGACAAATTTGTAGTTGGGAAAGTTTTTCGAAATATGATTTCATTTCGGTAAAAAATCAATTTGAAAGTGGACTTATTCAAATCAGAAATAATATGCTACGTCACAGCTTGAAAGTGGGCTAGGAGGTGGGAGGGAGGAAGGAGAGGGGAACGCATTTGACATTCGACCTAATCATTCGTTCTGGATCCATTACGTAGTGGTGTATTTTCACGTGTGAGCACAACTTTAATACAAGGAACTTGTTTTTGATGCCATTGCATGGAGTTATTATGTATTATGATTATTATGAAGCGAAATTGTATTCAAAAAAGCTAGATTATTTGACGTGGGCCTGACATATGGCATGCGACACTCGCAGTACTACCACTCAATAACACTGTTGTGACATTACTCCGAAGCCTGTACGAGCAAAAATAAGTGAATTTTAAGGAAGAATCGACCAAAATTTGAGATCAAACGATAGCACTCCAGCATTTGATTTTATTTTTTTGATATAAATCAGTTCAAAACGAGAAGGTGTTCTTCAGTCATTAAATGGCCAACTAGAGTTTCTATTGGCTCTTCAAAATGTGACGTCATGCCGCGCCATTCAAACAAACAAATCTTTTTCATGTTTTTTTTTATATGTACAGAAACTTTTTAAAACAAAATCATCTTGCCGATGCAACAATTTTGGGAGGATCTTTCATAAAAATAAATTAAAAAAAACCATGTCCACTAGCCTATTGGCTTGAAAGTACTTATTCCGCAAACAAAAATATCAATAAACATAATTTCATTGAAACAGGTCGGTATAAAAATCTAAAAACAAGTGAGTATGCCTTCACGTGCGTGAGTCTCAGTAGCGCATTTTCTTTCGCAAGAGTCATATTGTGAACGTAAAGATATTTGGTTGAAGGAGAAACACCATTCCTTGCCCACTTTCTTCACTCGAAACTCATTGTGATATTGTGTTATCAGAATGGGGTACTTGCCAATGAAATAGATTTGAATGAAAATTCTTTCACTCATCAATATATTTTTTTGATTGAGGGCGGGAGCTGGGAGCGGCGACTAATCAGCAGTAGTCTATTCTTTCCCATTTTCAGTCGGCTATCCATATAGCGAAAGAATTAGATCGCTATGTCTTCGGGTTCATGTTTTCCATTTATCTCTTACTTTGAGGGCAGCGTGTAGGGGTGGCAGCATTCTGCAAAGTAACTGTTGTACAGTTGGAGTTGAGAGTTTCTAAATATTAAAGGAAATATGACAATCAATGAAAATTGTAAAAGTTGCATTTTTTTGTTTGGGGGCGGGAGCTGGAGGCGGCGACTAATCAAAAGTGGCCTATCTCTTCCCATTTTAGTCAACTATCTATATAGCGGACCAATTTAATCGCTATGTCTTCAGGGTTATGTTTTACATTCATCTCTTACTTTGGGGGCGGCATGTGGGAGCGGCAGAGTTTGGCAAATAAATTCTTCCACAGTTTGAGTTGGGAGTTTCTGAATGTTTGAGGTAACATTAAAATGTAATTCAGTGGGAATTACTCAAAGTTGCACTTTTTCTCTTTTGGGGGTGGAAGTTGGAGGCGGCGCCATGTCAAAGGTAGCCTATTCTTTCCCATTTTTAGTTAGCTATCCATCCATATAGCGAAAGAATTAGATCGTTATGTCTTCGGGTTTATGTTTTTCATTCATCTCTTACTTTGAGGGCAGCGTGTGGGGGCGGCAGCATTCGGCAAAGTAACTGTTGCACAGTTTGAGTTGGGAGTTTCTAAATGTGAGGGAAATATCACAATCAGTGAAAATTGTGAAAGTTGCATGTTTTGTTTGTTTGGAGGCGGCAGCTGGAGGCGGCGGCTAATTAAAAGTGGCCTATATTTTTCTAATTTCAGTCAGCTATCAATATAGTGAAAGAATTAGATCGCTATGTCTTCGGGTTTATGTTTTTCATTCATCTCTTACTTTGAGGGCAGCGTGTGGGGGCGGCAGCATTCGGCAAAGTAACTGTTGCACAGTTTGAGTTGGGAGTTTCTAAATGTGAGGGAAATATGACAATCAGTGAAAATTGTGAAAGTTGCATGTTTTGTTTGTTTGGAGGCGGCAGCTGGAGGCGGCGGCTAATTAAAAGTGGCCTATATTTTTCTAATTTCAGTCAGCTATCAATATAGTGAAAGAATTAGATCGCTATGTCTTCAGGTTCATGTTTTACATTTATCTCTCACTTTGGGGGCGGCGTGTGGGAGCGGCAGAGTTTGGCAAAGAAATTCTTGCACAGTTTGAGTCAAGAGTTTCTAAATGTTCGAGGTAACAGTATCAGCTAAATCAGTGAAAATTGTTGAAAGTTGCACTTTTTTTCTTTTGGGGGCGGAGGCTGGAGGCGGCGCCATATCAAAAGTAGCCTATCCTTTTCCATTTTTAGTCAGCTATCCATATAGCGAAAAACTTGGATCACTTTGTCTTTGGGTTCATGTTTTTCATTTATCTCTTACTTTGGGGGCGGCGTGTGGGAGCGGCAGCGTTCGGCTGAGCAAATGTTGCACAATTTGAGTTGGCAGTTCCTAAATGTTCAAGGGAACATCTCAATCAGTAACATTTGTGAAAGTTGCACTTTTTATCGTTTGGGGGCGGAATCTGGGGGCGGCGACTAACCAAAAGTAGCCTATCCTTTCCCATTTTTAGTCAGCTATTCATATACCGAAAGAATCAGATCGCTATGTCTTCGGGTTTATGTTTTTCATTTTATTGCACTTTTTATCGTTTGGGGGCGGAATCTGGGGGCGGCGACTAACTAAAAGTAGCCTATCCTTTCTCATTTTCAGTCAGCTATTTATATACCGGAAGAATCAGATCGCTATGTCTTCGGGTTTATGTTTTTCATTTTAAAGTGATTGGGGGCGGTTTTAAGCAGTTTTTTCATGTCGGCGGCGCATATTGATGACGGAATGTTTCTTGGCTCACGTTTATAAGTGGCAACTATGTATTATTCAAAAAATGAGAACACCAGAGCATCAGGTCTGGTAGAAAGTGCAATATTATGTTATTTCAAGTTTATCGGGGGCGGTTTTCTCTATGTTGGCGGCGCAACATAGACATCCAATATAGCCTAGCCCTCCTTTGGGAGTGGCAGCTATGTAACAGCGAAAAAATTAGAAAGCTAGGTCGTCTAGTTTGGGAGGAGTTCGAGGAACGGACGGACGGACGGACGGACGGACGGACGGACGGACGGACGGACGGACGGACGGAAAAAGCGGTTGCAATAGCGATTTTCATCAAGATGGAAAATGCGCTAAAAATGGGGTCGAGTACTCTTAACAGCTACAATTTAAACAATTTCTACAACCACGAAACAAATTCTGTTGCCTTCTACTCACGATGATTAGTCTCCATCGAGGGGGAAATTACGATCACACTTATATTTTCTTTGCAGTTGAATTGTTCACGTCGTACCTCTTTTTTTTGCGGACACTCTTACGTACCTGCTTTAATTTTCCACTGAAGTGATGTAGGCAATCAACAATACAAACAACAACATCCAGAACCTTGAACTGTTCTTTTAACGCGTTGTTTCTTTTTTTTTCCGCAAAAATTTATGGATAATCCGCAAATTTTATTTCAGATTATCATTCCACACGCCATTCTGAGTGATTTGCCTATTTTTTCGTTCAGATTTGTCTGTGGCCGTAGGTACTGGACCCAAATTCTGATTTGAAAAAAGTTTATCTCATTGAAAATTTGAATAACAACAGAATAAAAATTTAAGTAAAAGAAACTCAGGCCTCAAAGAATAAAAAAATCTATTCTAATAAACTGTTGAACATGAACAAAATAAAAAACTCAGAAAAGAAAAAAATTCAGGCTTCGATGTCATTAGCGCGAGCATTAGCGTTAAAGATAACGAGAATCTGAAATAAACCGTCGCCCACATTTTGCATTTTTGGCGAATTGATCATTCAATTGCTTATGCGCGAAAGGTCGACGGGGGTGCGAAAGGGAAGTGAGCAATAGGAAAAACTTGTGCGATTGCGATCGTGTATCAAAAACAAATCTTCAAAACTGCGCAGTTCTGGCAAATTTTTACTTTAATTCACCCTAATATGATAACCAATGACAGCAGCGAATCAATATGAATCCACGTATTTCTATGGAAAAATTTTGAATCGGGTGAAAACTGAAAATGAAGCAAATCAGTTGAATCAATAGGAGAAAAAGGGAAAAAAAACCTCTGAAAAAAACACTTACTGAATAATCCAGGTTTTAGAATCCAGGCCAGAATGAGCCGCTTTTCTACGGCTGCAAGGCAAGGACTCGTCTGGATTTCGTTGTTTGATTTTCCTTTTTCTCCTTTTGATTCAAATAATTATCTTGACCGGGGTTCCGGTAACGAACTAAAGAATTTTTTTGACATTTCCCTTTCGATTTTTTTTTTGGTCATTTAGAGCTTAATTCTAACATATAATGTCACTGACGAGAGCTAACAAGCTCGAAACAAACGTTTGTATGCCATTTATGGGGAATTAACGGTTTTTTTCGGCGAAATAGTCAATGCGAATTGACATTTCATCTTACCTTTTCTACCTTTATTTTTTCCAAAAATGAGTTTTGTTGTCACCTAGTAAATTCGAAGCAAATTAGGTCTGAATAAATATCACCGGAAACAAATGGCCGCCATTTTGAAACGACGCCATTTTGAAAGTGGCACCAAACAAAACAGTTCGGTATCTCCATATACCGGGTGATCATTTGAAAACTATCCACCTGCAATAACTCCCGATTCCTAGTGAATATTTTTTCGAGCAAAAACAGGTCGATTGTTATATCGAGGGGGACATCCAAAACATACATTGGCAAATTTCTATATTCACCCCCCTCGCCCCCACTCACCCCAACTTTGAAATTTCAAATGACATTACCTATCTTGCGATACATCAAATTGAAGGAAATTAAATTTTCTTTCTGAAAAAAATATTTTCAAAATTTTCAGCCCCACCCCCTTTTCTTTAAAAATTCTCTGACTGTCCTATTTTATATTCTGGACCCCTCATTTTTTTCTTAATTTAGTTGGCGTCATCCTAGAAAGCATCGAAGCAGAAAATTTTCGGTGGAAAAAGTGCTACCCAAATTCACCCCTTCGCTCTCCCCCACCTCAACTCCCAAATTTAATAAAACACCACCTACTTTGTGATACATCAAATTGAAGGGAAGTGAATTCTCTTTCCGAAAAGAATTTTTTCGAAATTTTTTACCCCTCCCCCAATAAATTGGCCATTTGAAGTATTCTAGGGGGGCAATGGGGGGCTTTCAAAATTGTAAAAAAATCTTTTTTAGGGAGAGAATTTAATTTCCTTTAATTTGATGTATCACAAAGTGGGTATTGACATTTTAAATTTTTGAGGTCAGGTGGGGGGAGCGAAGGGGTAAATTTGGATGGCACTTTTTTTATGGAAAACTTTCTCTTTCGATGCTGTGCAGGATGACGTTCACTGTATTGAAGAAAAATGGAGGTCAGAATATTAACTTGGACACTCAGAGAATTTTAGGAAGAACAGGGGGTGGGGTTGAAAAATTTCAAAATATTTTTTTTAGGAAGAGAATTTAATTCTCTTTAATTTGATGTATCGCAAGGTAGGTGGTGTCATTTGAAATTTCAAAGTTGGGGTGAGTGGGGGCGAGGGGGCTCAAGATATAAATTCTCCAATGTATGTTTTAGATGTCCCCCTCGATATAAAAATCGACCTGTTTTCGCTTAAAGACATTTGCACTAGGAATCGGGAGATATTGCAGACGGATAGTTTTCAAATGATCACCCGGTATATAAGAACAGACTATGAGAAATAAAAGGTCTCTTGCCTAGGGATGTCCAACTTCGATTCGATTCATACCTGAATCGATTCAATGGAAACGATGCATCTGAAAAGTTGAATCGATTCAACTGTATACGATTATTTAGGGAATCGATTCAAACTAATGTGATTGTTGTTTCGATTATTACGCACGCGAAAACACTTGTTAATGCCGAAAAGTCGTTCGATTTTTTTGTCATTTGTGTCGACTATTGATGAAAAATCACTTATTATTGTCAACATTATTATTATTCTGAAATTTTTCAGCTGGGGCATCATCCATTAACACCACAAACCTAAATAAGCTGCCCCGTCGAACTGAATGCACTAAGATCGGTTCTTTCCGATGCATCGATTCATTTCATACGATTTTTTAATCGAATCAAACTATTGATTACGATTCGATTCGATTAGCACGAATCGATTCATCGACAACATTTGGACATCCCTACTCTTGCCCCCTTCACGAAGGAGCCCACGGGATCAATTTTTTAACCTACCTACGGTACCTGACGACTTTCCATTTCGACAAGAAAGTCAAGAAACATCCAAATTGAATGTGTTGCAATTTTAGATATGTAATTGAAAAAATTGATCTCTCAAAAAAATGTGGATTTTTTTTCTTCCATTTTTCACAGATGTATCAAGAATTACATTCTTTTTCGGAAAAAAAAAGTAAAAAAGATAGGGTCGCGCCATTTTGTTTCTTGAAAAATTTTTTTTGGGTTGCTAGGGGTGGAACGAATTGGTCCGCTCCATTCCAACTTGGGCCTACCGATGTCCCCCCCCCCGTGTTACTACTAGGGTGATTGCATGAAATTCGTTCACCTGATCACCGGCAGGCAGCGCAAGGATCTATAAATATGTTTTGACGTTTGTTAGGAATTGCATTGGGGCCATAGACAAGGATTGGGGCACATAACAGGTGTAAGGCATTGTTAGAATGATTAGAAATCACAATCTCGATCTCGTAAACGCCGAACAAAGCAGTATGTGAACAAAACACGTAAAAGTGCGTTCAGTCAGCTTATTTAGCGGCAATTTCAATTTTAGCCGTAAGCGCTGCATCACTTATTGGCTGTTCCGAGGAGGCTGGTTCATAAGAGCCAATGGGCGTCGCTGCGCTTGCGACTAAAATTAAAACTTGCGGCTAAATAAGCTGACTGAACGCACCTTTAGCCGCAAGTTTTAATTTTAGTCGCAAGCGCAGCGACGCCTATTGGCTCTTATGAACCAGCCTCCTCAGAGCAGCCAATAAGCGATGCAGCGCTTACGACTAAAATTAAAACTTGCGGCTAAATAAGCTGACTGAACGCACCTTTAATAAGCTGACTGAACGCACCTTAAAAATGATAGTATTTAGTGAGGTTAGTCCGGTTGACGTTGACTTCGCATAATCCGTGCTCCGCATGGATAAACCTTGACAGATGACAATGACACTATTTGACATTTTGCCATAAACTCCCTCTACATGCAATCACCCTATTGCCAGTGTGAAATTTGAAATTTGTATCTTGAAAATTGGAGAAATTATCGCAACTGCAAGTTTTCGCGCGGACACCCGGTAGAGCCATGCAGATGCAGCTCCAGTGGAGATAGTACACTCAGTCACGACGCACGTCCAAAATCTTTCTTTTCGTTTCGGTACGTGGCAAATTGAAACTTTTACACAGTTTGTCGGTACCTACTTTATCATGAAAGTACTCCTTCCGAAGTCGGGCTGATTTTGCAACAGCTTGAGCAGAATGGTATCGGCTGTGGCATCGGTTCTCGCTCGTCTTTCTTCTATTCTCGACACAGTCGCCACTAGACTGGGGAAGTTCAAAATCCACTTTGCTGTTGAACTGTTGAACAAACAATAAAACTCGCGACCCCTCGCGCGAGCCCCAACACTTCCACCAGAGTGGCGCCATCACGCCATCCGCCATCCACTATCACTGTCTACCACGCGACTCCATCTTGAACCCTCGATATGAAACAAGAAAAATCGCAATAAAAATTTGAAATTACACTTTTCGCAGTTCAATATGATCCTAATGTGCACTGTCCATATCCCACTTTTGAGGTGTAAACAACCTCAAGTCTTATATCTTACGGTTTTCAGTCGAATTTCAGAAAACTCGGGATGTTTTTTCAACGCGTGTACTACCTCGAATCACTCAACGCTCGATGGCTCGATGCGCTCGATGGAGCGATGTTCGTCAAGCAAGGCAAACCACATTCCCCCTCCCTTGCGCGTTAAGCCGGCACCACACATGCGATATTTGCCGAAGTCGAACATTTGCCAAACATTCGCTATGCGTCTATTTGCCAAATAACAAATCCCTTGGCTCACATATGTGTCCTTATTTATCGAATCACGAGAAAACGGGAAAAAGCGATTTATTTGGCGAACATATACCAACATGGACCATGGACCTCGGCATGGATAGTGTGGAAATTTGTGGACATGTTCTGAATGAAGCCATCACAAAAAGTCTTTTTTGTTTTTCAATTCAATTATGTATCGTAGAGAGGTACTCGACTGCTCTTAAATTTGTTTCCAGGAGTTATGGAGGAGCGAGTGAAGGAGTTAAAAACCCTCGTTATGGCTTCTATGTACATTGTGAGGAGGATTCCAAAGTACCTACCGGCTCATTTTCGTAAATGTCCAGAAATTCCAAAATTAATCAATTATACTCTATACACTAATAGAAAGGACCACCAGATTCCTCCGCTTGAAAAGTAGTCCCCGAGCGTTACGCGCGAAATTTTAAATTCCAGTTAGAAAGAGGTGCTTATTTCCGCTAATCACAGCCAAGTGCTGTGGTAATTTTAAATGACACCAGTTTAATACCAATTTTAATTAATGATAAAATAATTTTTTTGAATGAAGCTGATTTTATTACACAACACTCACAACAGCTGAGCCGACTAAAAATAACAGACATCATAAAGAAATGGAGGTTAGAAATCATACGTAAGTGCAGAGATGTTAAAAAACGGTTTTTTTTTAATTGGCGTTTTTAAAGAAATAAAAACCGGTTTTTTTTGGTTTTTAATGTTTTTTTTGTTTTTTTCTCATTAATTGGTGATCTAAGTACCCAAATCGTATTGAACTATTTTCCTGATATTATTTCATGTATTTATAACATACCTAGCATAAAACAGATAGTAATAAATCGCAACTTTGCACTTGAACCGCGAATGACATATCACTCACATGACATAACTGACATATGCATGGCATAATTGACAGCTCGGCTGTTTTTGTTTGTGCTGTTTGTAACATAACTTACATGCCTCAAGCTTCGAGCGTTGCAATCGTGGCATGGAAATGTTGTTGTTAGAGGAGGAAGCTGGAAATTGTTGGAATATTACACAAAACAAAAGGAAAAAAAACAATTGAAACAAAAAAAACGAAGGGCTTTGTTTTAATACAAAAAAAACGTAATAAGAAACAAAAAAAACGAACACGTTTTTTTTAACCCACATCTCTGCGTAAGTGTCAAACTCGCTGAATGTAATGCCATTGGCTTAGCGTAGGAATAATTTGCCCGGGTAAGACTACCAACTGAACAAAACTAATATTAGTTCCAAACGCGTCTATGTTGTTACAGTCTTTGGTGAATTTGTTTGCTATAGGTTACATCACTGAAATTCAAAAAAGTCCGTTCTATCGGTGAACAGACTATAGTTGTTCCATTTCATGGTTTTCGACCTAACAACACTCCCCACACCGTCCCCTAGACGTCACTGCGTCACTCGCTTCTATATACAGGCTCAAACACGAATGTTTGGCGCATGTGTGTATCGGCGCCGAATGTGCGATTAGGCGAACATTCGTCGCCTTTGACTCGGAACATTTGCACACCATTTACCGACATCGATGGGAAACATAGCGAAAATTGGTTATTCGGCATTCGGTAAATACCACATGTGTGGTGCCGGCTTTACGTGTGTGTGTGTGTGTGGAGATAGCTCCTAAGAGCGAGCACTCTTCGCCATGACAGTGAATCGGGTTCCGGCAGCCGGGATTTTCAAACTCACTGTAAGTCAAAGTCACGGCAGCCGGGATCCTTAAACCAGATCTAGGAGTCCCGGTAGCCGGGATCGGTCCGCTATTAATGTAAAAAGTCCACCGGCCGGGCCTAGCAGGCGTGCAGTGCGTGCCTGCACGCAGGCGGCAAGTCATAGGGGCGGCAGTAAACAAGGTGGAAACTTGAACCTGTTTAAATTTAGTAATTCAATAACCAAGAACATCGTCAAAGACCTCGGACAGGTCGATTCTTAAATTTAAAATGCCACATTTTGATACCAATTACGTGACCTTGACAATGCCAGGAACAGAAGCTCAATTTTTTTAAATGCAATGGAGGATCAAAAAAATGCCATCTTAATCCTCGTTTAATTTTTTGTCTAACCTAGAAAAACAATTGAAATTCTTCCTCACAAAAAAAAATGGCGGCGTTCAAAATGTCAGTGTTCCTATCAAAAAGAGGTGGCATTTTCTTGAAATCTGAAGCAAGTACCAGCTGTTGAGCCATCTTAGCTTTTAACACACTGATAACGTGACCTATTGACCTTGACAACACCAATGGCGGCGAAAGGGGAATAAAATGCCACCTTTTTTATGAGAACCGTGATACTGACTTTTGGACGCCGCCATTCTTTTTTGTGGGGCAGGATCTCAATTATTTTCATAAATTAGATAGAGAACCAAACAAAGATAAAAATGCCATTTTTTTGACCTCCCATTGTATTTAAAAAACTGGACCCCTGCCCCTTGAGCCGCCTCGCCTCTTGGCATTGTCAAGGTTACGTAACTAATGCCAAAATGTGGCATTTTAAATTTAAAAATCGACCGGTCCGAGGTTTTTGTTGAAATGTTTTTGGTTATTGAATTACTGAATTTAAACAGGTTGAAGTTTCCACCCTGTATAATGAAGTTGAATTTTAAAGGATTCTTTCCATTCCTGTATTTCGGGGAGGGGTCTCCACTGCCTGTGAGGGGGGCGGCAATTTTTCGCTGGCACGCAGGCGACAAATAGGCCAGGCCCGGCCTTGTAGCCGCTGATTTGAAAATTGAAATCATTGAAAATCGAGTTGAAAATGTAATAGTAGTTTACCTACGACCACTACCGTAAGTGCCGTATACCGCACAACTCGGAACCTAAGTAAGTGAGCCCTTACGCACATCGTGACGTATTCTGTAAAGTAAATCGCACAGCGTGCGGTAATGGTAAAGTAAATCGCACAGTTAGGGAATGGGGTACTTGCTAATGAAACAGATTTGACTAGAAATACTTTCAATCATCAACAAGAGTAATAAAGAGTATTTCCTGAAAATTTCTGGAAAATATATCCATTGGTTAAAAAGATTTTTTTCATTTTTTATTTTTCAAAATGTTGGTAACAGTAGGGAAACGTCAGTGGGATTTTCATATCTGTATTTTTCAAATATTGTAATGTCACTCTAACAGTTTTTTGAGTTTCCAATCCAACAGTGCTGTTGGTTTAGTTTTTAGTATATTTGTGACGTCACAAATATATTTTTGAAACACGCATCACGGCCGCAATTTTGGGAATTTAGGAAAAAGAAAAAATACGGGTACATTATTTTTAACCACACTATCGATTAAGCCAATAAAAAAAAATTGGGCAAGTACCCCATTTATGTTTCTGATGTTGGGGGAATTTTTATCGAAAGATATTCTCAAATAATTCACATTCAAAAATTGGAGCATTTCACGGGAATCTAACGCGTGCCCCGGTAGCACCTTTCACACCGAAAGCATAAGCGAGACTAGCTGTATATATTCGTAGCGAAGGCATGGCCATAGAAGTGAGATGTATCAACAACAAAATCGTCCAGATTCTTTTTCCAAGTGAGAGATTTGAGAATTTCTTGATTAAATTTTAGCTTGCATTTGTAGGGCCTAGTTTTTACCTGATCACAGTAATTTTGCGAGATTTATTAAAAAAGCATCAAAATATCAATGCAAGGACTGCCCGCAGTCAACAACAACTTGGGATCAAGTAGGTGTGAAAATTAGACAGTTACAACAAGCACCAAATGTCTGATGACAGGTACTCTGCTGCCTGCCTACCTAAGTTCGATAACTTTCAAATAATACTATTTATTGCTGTCCAGTATTCATGTCCCAGTGTTGTAATCCAACTATATCACCACGCCGAACGAATAATTGAATGGCTATAGGTAGGTACGCTTCTAAATACACCTCAGGCCTCGCTTTAGGCACAGTAAGTGAACACTCAATTTTCAAGAATCGATTTGTGGGTGCTTTTCTTTCAGGTCTCGACGAAAAGCGTTGTACAACAGACAACCACCGAGCCAGCAGACACCAAAGTTTGAAAATGCTATCCGTCTTTGACATTGGATTAATCTGATGGCCGTAAACACCAATCAAAGTACCTCCCCTTTCTCCGATTTACTGTAGTTTTAGTTTTCAAAAGTGTATAATATGCGATACATAATACTATTATTCTTATTTAAATACAATAAAAGTAATCAACTCGCTCTAACTTGCTCTACTTGCTCTAAATTTAGCAAAACCTAGTATCCTATGAACACGGATGACGGCCGCTGACACTGCTATGAGGTGCGTGCTCCTCCTGTCAAGAGTGTCAAGGCACACTTCGCACCGACCAATCAACACAATCTGCATACGGCGGGATTTTATTTGAATTTTGAATCAGGGGAGAACTTGAATTGTAGGTATTTCATGAAATACGTGGCTTTTTTACCTATAATTTTTGCCGTTTACAATACCACTGGCTACATTTTACGTTAATTATAGCTTTTAAGTCAATATCTACTGTTATTGTTGATGTACGACTGTTTTATTACCTTGGATTTCTGAAAATTATTCTGGGCCCCTCACAAAGTTACAATACCGCTTTGGATTGGGGTCGTAGGTAAAGTACTGTACATGACACGAGTAGTAAAGCAATTACGCACTCAGGGAGTACTGCACTCGCTCGCTACACTCGCTCGTGCGCAACTTTTCCCTGCGTGCGTAATATGCTACTTACTACTCTTGTTACGTAATGTACTATTACAATACGAGTAGGCTGTTACATAAGTGGTTTTCAGACACGAAGCCGAAATTTGCAGAACGAGGGCGCAGCCCGAGTTCTGTGAGAGGCTGAGTGTCGGAAAGCATCTTGTGTAACAAGCCACGAGTGTTGTAGGTACAACATTTTACGTGTTTGTTCTATTGAAAATTGTGAAATTTTTGTAATTTTTGAGGTTATTTTTGACAAGTGTCAACTTAAATACATAAACTGTAATATCCATATACAACTTATATAAAAGTCATTACATCTCATGTATTAACACAACAAACACGTAAACGTACTTACCTACCTGTCCTGCCGACCTACCTACACAAGAGAGCATTTTTGAGGGAGCGAATTTTTATTTTTATGTAGATAAAATATTAGCGTGTGTAGGGTGTTAGTTTAGTATATGTTGTGTTTGGATGAAATTGGAACTGCTCAACATTTGAAATGTCGGTATCGAAAAATTTTGCCCTCATTCAAAACGGTATAACTTTGAATTGTCTCAACCAATTCCGATTTTGTTTTCACAGTTGTTAAGATACATCTTCCAGCAATCTACTCGGTTGGCAAGATTTTTTGACTTATTTCAATTACATTCGTTACAGGGTGAAATGTAAAGCATTGCAAAATTTTGCTTAGTTCAATAGATCCCCATTTTTGTGAACAATTTTTTTTTCGAATTCTAACGATATAATCATGAAGCCTAATGTCCTATCTCGAAACGTTTTTTGAATTTTCCAGATCAGAAGTCCAACAATGATGACATGATTTTTTTTGTAAAAGTTGCATTTTAGTTATTTCGGTTGGCAATAAAGTCGCATTTTTGATGATAAGAACCTGTAATTTTGCATGCTTGTTGCTTGAACTGTTGAAATCTGCTGTGCTTTCAGAAACCTCCGTTTTACTTTCCCGGTTCGCGTTCTCGAATGAAAAGGAAAATATTGTGAACGCGCAAAAAATTTGTTCCCGAATTTCGAAGGATAACTTTTTCCAAAGTCCATCTAATCGATTTATTTAGACCATTTTCAGATCAAAGTTGGTCCGTTTGCCTGTCCGTGTGTCTAACTGTGTGTAATCGTTCATGATAACTCCCAAACGGTACATCCAATGGACCTTTTCAGAAGAGAGAGACAGATGCGTGCGCGCTCGTACCGCGCAGCCGCGGTGGTGTCTAGCTATAACGGCGCCTAATATCTCCAAGGGAAACTGTTCGTTATGAAGTGCGCGGCATCACACTGAGTACATGTGGGGGCTGTGACGTAAATCGTTCGAGAGAGACCGCCTTTATTGAAAAGGTCCATTGAGCTGAAACTTGATATGCGGCCATGGTATAGGCGTCTCATGAACTTATGTGATTTTGGTTAAAATCCGCCATCAGAGGGCGCACTGATTGCATCGTGTATCAATATCGGAATCCACCTTTCCCAATGGAATTTCGCGCATACCTGTGAACCCAGAACTAGAGGTCTGTAGTAGCCGTTTGTACCAGCGGTAGTATACGCTCACAGGTATGCGCGCAAGTGATTTCCATCATGGGAAAGGTGGATTTTTGACGTACGGACCTCAAATTGAACATGTAGATGTTTTGTTGGTTTAGAAACGCATTCTAAAATTTGAGTTTGAATATGTTTCAAAAATATAACCCCAATTTCTCATTTTTTCAAGAAGACTAAAATGCAACTTTTACAAAAAAAAATCATATTATCATTGTTGAACTTCTGATCTGGAAAATTCAAAAACAGTTTCGAGACAAGACAACAGGCTTCAAGATTATATCGTTAGAATAAAAAAAAAAGTTCAGAAAAACGGGGATCTATTGAACTAAGCACAATTTTGCAATGCTTTACATTCCACCCTGTGACGACTGTAATTGAACGAATTGGAAATTCTCGCCAACGGAGTAGATTGCTGAAAGATTTATCTATGCAACCGTGAAAACAAAATCGGAATTGGTTAAGACAATCCAAAGTTACAGCCTTTTGAAAAAGGGCAAAATTTTCGATACCGACATTTCAAATGTTGAGTTTATTTTCAGTAAAATGACTTTTTGGAGGGAGCAAGAATAAAGTGACAAGCTGGGGGGCTACGGCTACGGCTGATGGCACCTGCAAAGTTTTGGAGCGAAACTATCAGCGACCATCGGCCGTATTCTCCCAGCGCTCTAGCTTGTCACTTCATTTTTGCTCCAAAAAGTCATTCTACTGAAAATAGAAAGTGTATGGGATATCCATTTTTTGTTCATCATTATTTTTATAGTTACCAAGTTACCAGAATAAGTTATTTTTTATTAGTAATATTATGAAATATTTGCCTATCAAAATTACGAGTTTTGTTCAAAATTGCTTTAAAATACGATGACCTTGAAATCGAAATAAAAAATCGCCTGCGGCGCTAATCCTGGGGGCTCCATCCCCTGCACCCCCTTTTCTTCCATGTCAGCTTGGATATTCAAGCTATGCACGCACCCATTGAAATTTTCAAAAGTCGGCGCCCATGATTCTTACGGTCTTACCTCAAAAAAATAACTAGCATGGCCCTTCTACGCTTTCGAAGTAGACCGGTGGCGCCATCGCATCAAAATCGCGAAAGGCTTGTGAAATACCGAAACTTCAAGAATTTATCAGAATTTCTAATAGATACTGTCCGTGTAACATGATCGCAGATTCAAATTCACCGTTTCATTATGGCAGATTAGCAGGGATGGGATGGGAATGATGGGATGCATTTGAAATTTATTTCGGAACGAATCCTGGATTTAGGGTCATGTCGTGACACAACGTCACAACGGTGTTTTTGGTACCATTGGCATCATTGATTGTCACTATTGTCAGCAGTTTTGTCACTAGCCGAGTCTTGACAAGGTTAATACAGACGGAGACGGTTCTGTTTGTGTAGTCTCGAAGATCCGAAACCGGATTTTCTCAGCTTTTCTGCGATTTTCGTTGTATTCAAAGGGAAATCCAAATTATTTTCAAGGAATTCCAACGTGAAACTGGCACATGACGGTCGCACACTAAAGTCGCCCTGCGAAAATATCGGCGAATCATCGCAGAAATAAGTTCTAACCTCACTAAATCAAAAATGCCTGTCCGTCATCTGTGAAATTGTGTGAAGTCGTATTTTTGTTTGTAACAGCAATCAGGAGAACCTTCCAGCGCCAATACGCAGAGCCACAATGGCGGTGGTCTCGTTCCAGATAGCAAATTTGCTCGAAAAGGTAAGTGCTTCATTTCTTTCTCATTTTAAATAGAACTGACTAAAGACAAGGGGCGGCTTACAGATGCAATCCACGGACAAAGACTTTCGGTTCATGGCCACTAATGACCTGATGGCTGAGCTGCAGAAGGACAGCATAAAACTTGATGACGAATCGGAGAGGAAAGTTGTTAAAATGCTCCTAAAGCTTCTCGAAGACAAGAACGGGGAAGTCCAGAATTTGGCTGTAAAATGCTTGGGTCCGTTGGTGAACAAAGTCAAAGAGTTCCAGGTGGAAACAATTGTTGAGGCTTTGTGCACGAACATGGTTTCTGACAAGGAGCAGTTGAGGGATATTTCCAGCATCGGGCTGAAGACTGTCATTGCAGAACTCCCACAAGCCACCGGAGGACTCTCTGGCAACATTTGCAAGCGAATCACAGGACGGTTAACTACAGCCATTGAAAGGGTACCGATGTTCCTTTCTGTTTTGTTGTTTGTTCATTTGAATTTTTTGTTTTCCAGCAAGAAGACGTTTCCGTACAGTTGGAGGCCTTGGATATAGTAACTGACTTGCTGTACCGTTTTGGCAACGTGCTCCAAACATTTCACAGTTCAATTTTGAACGCCCTTTTGCCGCAATTGTGTTCACAACGACAAGCTGTGCGGAAGCGCACCATTAGTGCTCTATCAAACTTGGTGTTGAGTTGCAACAACACGCTTTACGCCAGATTGATTGATCACCTCTACACTGGATTGAGACGGAACGAACCATCCGGCACTCAAGTTCGGACATATGTCCAATGCGTCGCTGCCGTATGGTAAAAATCATTTTTATAACTTGATTCTAACTGGAAATGCTCGACCTAGATCGCTTGTCATGAGAAAAATCTCAACTCGATCAAGACTTGGTTCAAGGACAGGTGGTTAGCGTTGATAATATGTAAGAGCCTGTTGGGAGGGTAGGCCATGCAGGTTTCTCTTGAAGTAAGCATTCTAGCACTATTGTAAATTTAAGGATAGAGTTGAATTGGTAAAATAGGAATTTATCAATTTCTATTAATTGCGGATCAATTGCACAATTGATCCCTGTAGGCTTATTCCTTGACAGAAATTTACCATTCAGATTTCAAGTCTCTTTCGAAAGCTACAGGGATGTACTTTGGTTCAAGCCTATAGGGTGATTGCATGTAGAGGGAGTTTATGGCAAAATGTCAATAGTGTCATTGTCATCTGTCAAGTTTAATCTATGTCGGAGTCAACGTCAACCGGACTAACCTGCTAACCTCACTAGATACTATCATTTTTACGTGTTTTGTTCACATACTGGTTTAATCGGCGTTTACGAGATCGATACTGTGATTTCTAATAATTCTAACAATGCCTTACACCTGGGACGCTATTCTTGAATCGTGTGAGAGAAGTCCCTGGGAGTTTTATATAATCCGTACTACACTTCTGTAGCGAAAGTTGCCTAAAAACCACAATTTCAGGCAACATTCGCTACATGAGTGTACTGCGGAATGTATTTTACTCTCAGGGATTTTTCTCACACGATTCAAGCGGCCCTGTTATGTGCCCCAATCCAATTCGCTAACAAACGTCAAAACATAACTCTCGATCCCTGCGCTGCCTGCCGGTGATCAGGTGAACGCATTTCATGCAATCACCCTATTGGCATTTTCAAAATCCAGAAAGATCATCAAATTTAGAAAAATATATTTTTGGATTTTGAAAATGCCAATAAGCTCAAACCAAAGTACATCCTTGTAGCTTTCTAAAGAGACCTAAATGGTAAATTTCTGTCAAGGAATAGGGCGATTGCATGTAGAGGGCGCTTGTGGCGCCATTTGCCACTTGGGGACTTCAGGTTTATCAATACGCTCCATTAGTGATGACGTCAAAAGTTAAGCTAGGTCAGGGTTTTGTATGAAAACAGTCTCTGCTGGGTTGGCAGCACTTACTGTCTATCCTAGGCATCTTTCGCTACAGAAGTGTAGTACGGATTATATAAAACTCCCAGGGACTTTTCTCACACGATTCAAGAATAGCGGCCCAGTTCTCTTCTCATCTTCCCATATTGTCGACGCTAAAAAATGCCCTATAGATGTTGTGTGCTGTGTGCCACACTGCGCTCAAAGTTCAAGAAACAAAAATATCATAAAATTCCATAAGTTCCCGAGGGATGAAGCCCTGAAGAAGCGGATGGGCCGTTGTTTTCTTTCCCACTCGACATGCTCGGCTCGGCTTCCATTTGCAATTTGCATGAATTTACAAAAGCAAAACCACAGATGACGACAGGCCAGAGATGCGCATCTGCCATGTTAAACGGCTTCCGACAGATCCCCTTGCCTACCCCCCGCAAAGTTTCTTGAACTGTTTCAGAGATGGCGCCAGCAATCAAAAACCCGCGAAACTTTGAAATGTGAAGTACCTCAATATTCAAAATAATAATTAAAATTATCCATTTTTTCACTTCTTGACGCATTTCGGCAATCATAATAATTTTTTTAAATTTATTCAACTGGTTTTTTAGAAAAGAAAAATCAACACTTCAAAAAACCACTTGAAAAAAAAAATAAAAATATTACAAGAGCCGAAGACATCAAGAAGTGAAAAACAGGACAATTTTAATACATTATTACAATCGAGTTGATTTTGATTTTGATTTTGATTTTGAAAAAACCCTCAACTATGGCCGCATTGAAAGACAAGAAGGCAAAGTGTTATGTTATTAATGACTATTTAATCGGAAACTATTTTTCACAAATGCCTACAGAAAATCCGAGAATCTATTTCGTGGTCTGAGTTTGGCCCACAGGTTTGGCCTATTGTACACCATGTTTTTACTTTAGTTTTTGTAACTTATTTAGTAGTAACAAGAATAACGTATAATAATGAATTACTAATTATGCAAAATTAAAAGTAGGTATATACAAAATAGTAAAATACTTTCATAGAATTTGCAAACATTTTCGATATAAACACCCATTAAGTCAAATATCACACATGTCATAAAAACACCTACTACTGGAATAGAGGTTTAATTGATGATAATGATAATGAACGTTCAGCTCTAGGAAATCATCACTAAAATGAGATGTGTTGCTTTTGACTATGTAACAAAAATTATGCTATGGTCGAATTAAAGGACGAGGATTCTGCTGCAGTGGTTGTCTTATATTGTAGAAATCGAAGACGACAATGTAAGGGCTCTGTTGCACTAGTTGTATCCAGTTGTGGAAGTCGAGGGCGACAGTTCAAGGGCTCCGCTGCAGTAGTGGTCCTAAATTGTGGAAATCAAAGCCGATTAATTACGCTTGAATCAGATTAGAAAATGATATACCTAGCTTAAAATATTTACACAAACCACAGCATCAGGTAACTTAATGTCATGTTTATCATTTACATGGGAAATTTATGCTGTATTTTATTTATATTTACGCATTTACTATGGAATGTTAGCAGATAATGCCTTATGCAAAAGAAGAAAATACTTCGACCGCCGACTAGTTGTACTTTTGTATTCAAGCAAATTAACTTTACCTCTACTGGGGGGGTGGAGCCCCGTAATCCAGTGACTCCTTCGTGCCCTGTAGTGTAGTGATGGGCAAAACTGTTATTTTTACGTAACAGATACAACCTGTTACTGTTATTTTTAAATAACAGTTGAAAATAACAGATACTGTTAATCTGTTATTTTACAAATTAACCAGGAGCCCGTTTCTTAAAACTACAAATGACAAATTACAAGTGTGTGTGTGTAGTCGTGGTAACCCATTGTTGCAACAATCGGTCGTCAAGGTTATACATTTGTAATTTGTCGTTTGTAGTTTTATGAAACGGGCCCCAGGATTCTCAATATCACAAGGCAAAAGTAACAGAACGAACTAACAACTAACGCCGGGCGTCGACGATCGGGGTAAACTGTTATTAGTGTTATTTTGTATCTGTTTAGTCAGTCTATGGTTTAGTCGTTCACCGTTGATCGCGCCGGGCGTCGACGATCCGGGTGAACTGTTATTTTGTATCTGTTTAGTCAGTCTATGGTTTAGTCTGTGGTTTAGTCGTTCACCGTTGATCGCGGCGGGCGTCGAAGAACCGGGTAAACTAAATATTATTTTGTATCTGTTAAGTCGTTCACTGTTGATCAGTTGATCGCGCCGGGATTCGACGATCCGGGTAAACTGTTATTTTGTATCTGTTATATTTCAACCGAGATAACAGGTTGTTATTGTTATTTTCAAATAACAGTCGAAAAATAACAACCCATCACTACTGTAGTGACTGTTGCAGTTGCCCACTTTGACTTCGCTCCTGGCGGCTGACTGCCATGGAACCGGCTCTTCAGCAATCCGTGGAGGCTCGACTTCTACGACTCCAATCTAAAAATGAAATCAGATTGGGGTCATACTGACAGTATGAGCAAGTTTTGTTTTGCTGAATGTTGTTTCTATAATGACTTACCACTGGCTCATACGGAATAAGTGTAGGAACGGCATTCCGGCCTATTCAGCCGCCGCTGCCTGGTTCGTTGGTGAACTATGATGGCTCAAAATACAGTGGTCGGAGGAAAAGTAATCCCCATATTTTGGAACCATTGCCTTCGTCTAAAAGTTAACAATATGTATCAGTAAGTGGGAAAAGTTAAAACAAAGAGATACCATCATGTTATGAGACCGAGTATGAGACATTGTAAAATACAAATTTTTACTAACCTTGATTCATCCTGAGGGAAGTAAAAAAGGTGCGTATTTCTCTCTCTACGAATTATGCACAATCGCCACGGGATTTTAGCCATTTCACACCGAGAATTTCACAGTTCGTAAAGTTTTTCGCGGAGTTCGACAATCGACAAGTTGGATTCGAAGTTTTTATTTTGACAGGACTACTGAAATAACGAATCGTGCGCACGGAGAAATCGGTAAATGTGGGCAAAGTAGATTCCTACTGAAATTCAGCGCCATCTGAAAAACAGTTCAAGCAACTTTTCAGGGGTAGGGGTATCGGATACTTTTTCCCGGCAAGTTCCGACCGCCTGAGCAAAACATAAATAAACGAAACGAATCGCGAAAATCTGGATCTGGCGCAAGCGCGCTGTGCCGCCTAGCCAAAGCCACCAAGTGGCGACAAGCTGAACCAACATCATGCAATAGTGCGTTCTCCTGAAGTCCTGACCCGACGGCGCAGATCCAACATGGACGCAACTGTCACTATTAATATGCGATATTCAGCGGCACGACATGCGCTGTAGGTTCGCAAAGCTAGGGGATGGAACTCATGCGTCTGCGCGAGCTAGGAAAAGTCAAAACCTGCAGATTTTCAGCCACCGATTTAACAAAGGAAAATAGATGACAGGAAACTCTTGATTTCTATGCTAGATTATGCAAAATAATGCTGTCCATGTGCATTGCTGTCGAAAAAATGAATAGGGTAGTGACCGATTTTTCTTTTATTATTTTTTTTCAAGGTCACTTCTTGATAAGTGACGCTATATAGTTGACAGATTTTTTTCCGTAAGTTTCTTGGTAAAAAAATTATGAGAGTTTTCGATCATTTCAAATTTGGCGCGATGACGTCACAATCTTTCATAGGCGGAGAAGCAGGCTTGACAACACTACAGAACTTACTACAAAAAGCACTAGCGTCAACCCGTCAACGCTCATAACAGCTGATTGTTATATTGTTAACGCTTTGTGTATCTGTGCGGTGATTCGTGTTGTTTTGCTTGAAAATATGGAAAGTTGGTAAAATCTTTCATGATTTATGAATATTTCAAGACTACATCAGACTTCAATGGTTATGTTATGCTGGCAAACGTCAACGTCAACACTGACACACAGGCAACGGAGGTGGGGTCATCCCCACTACTGTCAAAAGATTGAAACGTCACAGCCCGCCTTACAGCTCGGTAGATTTGAAATCGTTCGCAAAAGTAGCCACTTTCAAGGCAGATTTTGAGACACTTGGAACTTTTTTTTTCGAATTTTCACGAAACGTAGCCTTGTTATTAAGGCTCTACATTCGATTAGTATGATTTTTTTTATATTTTTCGATGGTGGTCACTACCCTATTCCGCGCGTAGTGTTCCGAAAAGAACGAAAAAGCCGTTTTCATTGAATAACTGGTTGCCTAGAAGGTGATGGTTTTTTGGGAACACACATGGAATGAAACTGCGCTGTTTTTCTCGTACAGTTTTTGCAGCCAGGCACTCAACAAACTGTCCGTCATTTTTGAAAAAAAAACTGAAAACACAAAACCTCTGATATAACCCGATAAAAATTTATTTACCATTTGTTTACTTGCAGTTTCATGCCATTGACAGACAGGACGGCAACCGTAAGGCAGAGAAGAATACTAGAAGTAGGGCGGTATTTTCAAAAAAACACTAACTGATAAACACGTTACCATATTTTCGCTCATAGTGAATCAAAAACTGATCCATCATGGCTGGTTTTGAACACAATGAAAGATCAAGAAACGCTCTTTTTTCCATAACTTATTTGAAAGTTCCATTTCCAGCCGTTTCAATAATATACAATGTTGAAATCACGCTTTTTACATGTGTTAGCATACGGCACTATCCTCAAATCCCCTCGCATGGTTGCACAAGCGCAGAAATGGCACTGAATTTCGCCTATTGCCAAATTTGAAACATCCAGACAAATATCGACTTTTCTATGGGATAATAATAATAATAATAATAAACAGCCTTTTATTAATACAGAAGTGGACGTCGGTCCCATCGTACATCGTCAAAATATAGTGGAATATACAGGGGTGTCCCATGAAGTAACCGACATAGTTCAAAGGTAGATGAGTACTTTCTCGAGGCAAATCAGAATCTGCCTTTGAAATTTTCCTGACGTCCCCCGTTTCCGATATACAGGGTGATTTATGTGTTCAACCGAAAAGTTTGATTAGCCATATCTCAGGAACACATCAATAGAATCTATTGAAATTTTGCAGGTTTATTCTAGAACCAAGAGCCTTTGTAGCGCCCTATTCACTTATAAAATAAATAATAAAATTAAATAAATACAGGACCGTACCCAAAATTTTGTTTTTCGAGTTTCTGTTGAAAGTCATCCTGTGTGGATTTTTTTTTCAAAATGCGGCTCCTAAATTGTTTGGCACTAATTTAGCTGATCCGAAAAAAATTGTTACGTACCAGAAATTTTTCAGGAATATTTTTGAAAATTTCAAATAAAATCAGTGAAACGCTATTCCAGATGGTTAAACAAAGTCACTATTTCAATTGTGGTGCTCTAATCAACCAAACATAATTTCAGGAGAATTTTCTGGAAACATGAATTTGGTACCTCAGGTTCCTACCCAAATTCATGTTTCCAGAAAATCTCCTGAAATTATCCTCAGTTTGGTAGAACATCAAAATTGAAATTGTGACTTTGTTTGACCACCTGGAATAGCGTTTCACTGATTTATATTGAAATTTTAAAAAATATTCCTGAAAAATTTCTGGTAATAATTTTTTTTCGGATCAGCTAAATTAGTGCCAAACAATGTAGGAATCGCATTTTTTATGTAGTTTCCGAATATGACATCAGATTTTGAAAAAAAATCTATACAGGATGACTTTTTCAACAGAAACTCGAAAAACAAAATGTTGAGTACGGTCCTGTATTAATTTCATAAGTGAATAGGGCGCTACAAAGGCTCTTGGCTCAAGAATATACCTGCAAAATTTCAATAGATTATATTGATGTATTCCTGAGATATGGCCAATCAAACTTTTAGGTTGAGCACATAAATCACCCTGTATATCGGAAACGGGGGACGTCAGGAAAATTTCGAAGGCAGATTCTGATTTGCCTCGAGAAAGTACATCTACCCTTGAACTATGTCGGTTACTTCGTGGAACACCTGTATACAGGGTCCTGCAACAGTGCGTCGGGCTTTCCTAGCGCCCTTACCTTGCAAAATAGAGAAAAAGGTCTAATACATAGAATTGTACTTGTAATTGCTCATGTACTTTGTTGGAAAAAATCAACGCCGCGTTAAGTCAGATGGAATCAATTAAAGTCACCAAACACCGCAACGCTCATAAGAGCCCACACAAATCTGCGGTTGATCCGTGCACAAACGTCGTTTGCACGTTGGCCGTCAGATGGCGTATTCGATCTTGAAACTCGCCAATAGTTGGAGACGTTTTCTTTGGTGCCTTTCTGTTTATAAATTGGAATAGCCTTGGATTCTTTCAAGTTACTTGGGAATTCCCCTCGCAAAAAAGACTCATTGATTAAATGAGATGAAGGCTCAGAGATGCAAGTCGCGACCTCCCTAACAATTCTGCCGTCAATCTCGTCGATACCCGGTGTTGGCTTATTGGTTGCTCGCAGTATCAATGCTTCTACCTCTACGGGAGTGGTAGGTTTCAAAAATAAACTAATAGTTTTTATGTCGGTAATTTTGTAAGTCGGTACTGTATTATTTTCCGATAATCCTATGAAGTGTTTGTTGAAATGGTTACACTTTTCTCGATCTGAAACAATTTTTTTTGCCACCATCTGTTATAAACTGCTGGACAACGAAGTTGTCGGTATCGGAAAAATGGTCCGACTTTGAAGACTGATAACTTCCGACTGCCTAATGGGCCTTATGAATAAAGATTAAGCAATTGCTTTTGCTTAAAACCTAGCAGCAAAAAACGGAGGAACATTTGGATTTGAGACTTTGAACCATTGTTATTATTCCAATCAGTTACTCAATTGTTCAATAAAACTTGAATCAGGGAATTACTTGAAGTTTCTAATTTTTTGAGAATTTTTTAAAAACAGAAAATCAAGCAAAAGCAATTGCTTAATCTTTATTCATAAGGCCCAATGCTTCCGTAACCCATCCTATAATAGTGAATGTTGAGAAACTTCATGTAAAATTTCTACAGGGTGATACGTAAAATGCCGCAAAGTTGTACCGACTTCGTCGTACCCCCATTTGTCGAAAAAAAAAAATGTATTCTAATACAAAAATCATAAATTGTGGTGTCTTACCTCGAAACGGTTTTGGAATTATCCGAATTGGAAGTCTAACATCGAAGATATAAATTTTTATTTTGAATGTTACAGATTTGCCTTGTTGGCACGCGAGATTAAGTCACTTCTGATGAATGGATGTTGACATTGAGTAAGATTGTTTGTACAACAGTCCAGAACAATCTAACTTTCAACACACCCCGAATATTTGGTGTGGGGCCAAGCAGGGGGCACCTTTTTAAGTGGTTGTCCCTGTCTGTTTTTCGTACGTTGGATTTCGTCAGAATTTCATCACAATTTTAGATATGGACCATGTTCTATTTGCAGATTCAAGCCCCTGAACATGGTAACGAAATAGATTTGAATGGTAAAATTCTGTCAAGGAATAAACCCACAGGGATTGATTTCGCAACGCTTTATTTTACCAATTCAATTCTGTCCTTGAGTAGATCATAAAGCTTACAAGAAAGAGCTGTCTGGCTGAAGTGATTCAATAAATTCGCTGATCGGAGAAAAAGGTGGATTTCCATTGGGGGGGGGGGGTCAAGCTGTGCGCTCCCAGTCTTGACTTTATATAGTCTTGGTTATTTATTTATTTATTCAACTTTTTTTTTTGTTCTCAGCCGGCAGTCTGGTCACAGATTTGGCGAACACATCGACAAATTCGTCCCGATGGTCAACTTCTGTATCAAAACAGACGACGATGAACTTCGCGAGTTTTGTCTTCAAGCTTTCGAGAGCTTCGTCCTGAGATGTCCTAAAGAGATCACGCCGAGCATTTCTATGGTAAAAAGTATCCAAGTGCTTGTAAATAAATTGCTACATTTATGGGGTGGTTAATCCTTCCCCATAATGTGAGCAAATATAGAAAGTTCCTACAGGGGGCGCCGGTGTAGCTTAGTAGCAGAGTGTACTAAACTGCTGGACAACGAAGTTGTCGGTATCGGAAAAATGGTGCGACTTTGGAAGCCAATATCTCCTGATTGCCGATTGCGATTTTCATTTTGTTTGTTGCGTTAACTAGCTTGATCTTTCCGTAACCCATCTTATGACAGTGAATGTTGAGAAACTACATGTACATTTTCTACAGAGTGATAGGTAAAATGGTGCAAAATTGCAATGACTTCATTGTACCCCCATTTTTCAAAAATATATTTTTTCAATATTCTAATACAAAAATCATGAAGTGTGGTGTCTTATCTCGAAACGGTTTTGGAATGACCCAGATTAAAAGTCGAACATTGAAGATATAAATTTTTATGTTGAATGTTGCAGATTTACGAAACTCCGGCATAGCACAAGCACAAAAAGTAAAACGTCCAGGGGCTTTACTTCACTTGGAAACTGAAGTTTTACATCGTTACCATGTTCAGAGGCTTAAACTTGCAAATAGGACATGTTTCACATCTAAAATTCTGATGAAATTCTGACTAAATTCAACGTACGAAAAACAGGCAGTGACAACCACTTGAAAAAGTGCCTACTGGTTGGCCCCACACCATATATTTGGTTTGTGTTGAGAGAAAAATTGTCCTGGACTGTTGTACGAACAATTTTGCTTAGTGTCAACATCCATTCATCAAAAGTGATTTAATTTCGCGTGCCAACAAGGCAAATCTGTAAAATACATGAAACAATTTTTTTTGACAAATGGGGGTACGAAGAAGTCTGTGCAATTTTGCAGCATTCTACGTATCACCCTGTAGAAGTTTTACATCAAGTTTTCTGGCATTCACCTTTACAGGATAGGTTACGGGAACATTGGCTAATCAACGCAACAAACAAATTGGAAATCACATTGGGCAATCGGAAGTTATTGGTCTTCAAAGTCAAACCATTTTTCCGATACCGACAACTTCGTTGTCCAGCAGTTTAGATAGGATTGACTGCCATCGCAGTGACAGTTTGACGTCACAGAACATCGGATCTTTCCCTCAAATGGATGTCGAACCAGTAAGAAGATGATCTCCCTCATTTGATGGTCAGAGCTACCGATAACGCCTCCTTCTCATATCCAGTACACTCTGTGACTGCGTTTATATTGTAGTTTTCAAATAGCTCGAGCTTTGATCGGATCCGGAATGATTCAGTAAAGTCCGTTTTTATCTTTGCACGTTCGATCCGCTTCAGTCTGTCCTGTTTCACTCCGTTAGAATAAGGTTAGGTCGAATTAGGTTCATTAGAACCTTTCCCGCGAGAGCTCTGCGCGTATACCTGCGAACCAGAACTAGCAGTCTGGAGTGCGTTCAGAAAAGAATCGTCGGTGTGCACCCGGGGTGGAGTGCGCCCTGGGTAGGGTAATGGGCAAGGTGCACCCGGAGTGCGCCGGAGTGCACCAGCCGTTTCTGAACGGCTGGTGCGTGTCCACGTGTGGTGTGTGACAGCCATGTCCCAACAGCTCACCCCCACCACACTTTTCACCTTTACCGGAGATGCTTTCACGTGATTTTACCTACTGCGCCTGTCGGGCGAAATTTACCCACCCACCAGACATGGGTGAAGAGAGTACACCCAGTGTGCGCCCCGGTGCGCCCTGCCAGCGATTTCTGAACGCCGAAGCGATCCGTCACCGGGTGACAGATTTCATTTCTGAACGGCAAAAAGACTCATCAGTATAACTCTCACCCACCCGGGCGCTATTTCTGAACGCGCTCCTGTAGTAGTCGTTTGTACTAGCGGGAGTATGCGCTCACGGGTATGCGCACAAGTGATTTCTCTCATGGGAAAAATGGATTGACGAGAGACAACAACATGGTTTGAAAACGCGTCAAATCTAAATATATATATATGCAGGGTGATTTTTTGAGAAAAGTTTTCACCTCTGATTTCTCGCCGCCAAAATTTATTACAGGAAAACACCGAAACAGATCGATTTTTTTTTCGAGGGGGACATTCAGGGCACATATTACCAAATTTTTATCTTGAACCCCTTCGCCCCCACCCCACCCTGCTTTGAAATTTCAAATAACATGACCTATTTTGTGATATGTACATCAAATTGAAGGCAATAAAATTCTCTTTCTGTTAAACATATTTAAAAAAACTTTAAACCACCCCCTACCCTTGTGAAAATCTTCTTTTCGTTAATGAAAGGACAATGCTTCCCCTATAAACTCTCGATTCTTGAGAAATAGACTTTCCAGCAAAAACAGGTCGATTTTTATTTCAGTGGGATCATCTAAGACAAGTATGGCCAAACTTTTATCTTCAACCCCTTCGCCCCCACCCTACCCTACTTCAAAGGGGTGGTTTCAAAAAATAGAAATATGTTTGACGGAAAGGGTTGAGGGGGGGGGTAAAAAAAAATTGTTTAGCTGAAAGAGAATTCTATTTCCTTCAATTTGATGTATCACAAAATAGGTCATGCTATTTGAAATTTTAATGCAGAGTGGGGGGTGGGGGCGAAAGTGTTAAAAAAAATTTGGTGATACATATGTGCCCTAGATGACCCCCTCGAACTAAAAATTGACCTGTTTCGGCGTTTTTCTGTAAACAATTTTGGCGGCGAGAAATAAGGGGTGGAAACTTTTCAAAAAATCACCCTGTATATATTTTTTGGTGCATTTCACTTAAATTACTGGACCTCTCATGTGTTTGTTATAGTCCGGTGGTTAAGCGTTCTAACTATGCATTTTGAGCTCAAGCAATGCGCTTTTGGGGTTTGATTGGGGGTCCCTCAGCCTTAATTTTAAGAGTTGGAGACATCGGTGCACTTGATGCGGAGGGGGTCTGGGGGGCCCTTGAAAGTTGAAGGTGCGAGGCTTCCCACCAAATCACCATACCACCACGTAATTCCTACTGGGAGGCCATCAAACGACTCTAACCTGACATTGACAACATTTGTTACAATGTCCAAACAGTTCTTCACACTGAAAAAAATTAATTCTTATGACAGATCGGAAAAACTAGTTTTTCTCAATTCTTCGTCCCCACAACGAATAAACTGCCAAGTTTGGTGTCATTTTGGAGTAAACGGCATCCTCTTATTTCATTCACCGAGTCAAAATGTTTGTGAGACCACTGTGCAAAGAACAGCACGCCAAGAAGTGAGCATTTTTAAGCATCTCATTTAACAGTAGTTTCTTGGCTGTTACCAATCGATAAGATTGATCATTTTGTTATGGATCAATAACTTGAACTCTTTTGTAACGGTAATGCATGTGCATGAAACTTGACACGAGCGTGGAGGCCTGGAAAACCTGACATTGAAAATTTCTCCGGCGGTCGAATTTATTTCACGCCTACTGAGCGTAAGTTCGCTGGGCTCAGGTAGGGAGCGTTTGGATAGCTTTGGAAGCAAAATTTTCATGTCTATTTGAAAAGTTGAGTAGCTTAATTCTGAAAATTGATTTATGAATCTTCAATGATTGTTTTGCCGGTCAGTACCCACATGGGGGTTAACTGCAGAGGTGATGGCTAACGGCGGAGGGCATTCAACGTCCAAGATCTTATTCTCTGCCACTCTGACAGTTATTTTCACGGTTTTTGAAGTGAAACTTCTATTCTCGCGCCTAGATCACAACACACAACTAACGCAGAACCACACATGGGAGTGAAATACACAATATTGCGTGATCGTTTAGCGCATGCGCTAAAAAACGAGGTGATTCGTTCTAAGTCTTCCATATGTTACGCTGTAAAATAGGTGATTCTCAAACTAAGCTCAATGGATTATGCGTCGTTTTCAAGTAGAAGTGGTTACATAGAAAAATCGGAGTAACCCTCGCAACCTATTCATGAAAGCACATATGTTAGGGACCATTTCCAATTGCCCCAAATTACGAAATAAAAAAAAAGGAACACTTCAACCATAACATTCAAATTTACCGCAAAATTGTCTGGGGATATTTCATTTAATCAGTGCTGTATTGTATTGACGACAGCATGGTGTGGCGACAGTCGGTCCTCTTGAGTGGCACACACTTTTTCGACCGCCGAATATGCATTTTAAATCGGAAGACTTCACAAGTTGCTGATAGAACTGTACAAAACGTCAACGTCAAACACTGAAATCAATAGCTGCATTCCTTTTACACGAAATCTCAGATAATCTCACCTCAGTTAGAGAGAGAGAAAGCGAGAATTGCATGAGAGGGAGAGAGACACAACTAGCAATTGAAGTGAGAATTCTCAGTTCAGATGATAAAAGGAACGCGGCTAATGTCATTGTCGAGTTCTGGGCCGCTATTCTTGAATCGTGTGAGAAAAGTCCTTGGGAGTAAAATACATTCCGCAGTACACTGATGTAACGAATGTTGCCTGAAATCGTGGTTTTTAGGCAACTTTCGCTACAGAAATGTAGTACGGATTATATAAAACTCCCAGGGACTTTTCTCACACGATTCAAGAATAGCGGCCCTGAACATGCGCGATGACAACTTGTCACCGTTTTCTTAGTTCGCATGACATCCGTGTCGGAGCGTCACTTCCGCGCAATATTGTGTATTGGTTCATAGCATCAGTGGTTGTAACGAACGCCTGTAACGTTGTCTTGTCTGATCTCGGGGTGACCAGCGTCGTCCCAGGAAATAGAAGAAAAGCTGTTGCGGCGTTCGCCGCGTTCGGTTCTATTTTTTACTAATCGCCGACACTGGACTGCTCTTCGTGTTGTCGTACTGTTGGCCCGAGAGGAATGGTTCTCGACTTGACTTGAATAGATTCGAGCGGATGTGATTTATTATAGGGATAGGGAGGTATATTCAGGGCCGGGCTTAGCAGGCGTGCAGTGCGTTCCGGCGCGCGCGGGTATGTATAGCAGGCGGCAAGTTATAGGGTCGGTAATATAATAATAAAGTTGAATTTCGAAGGATTCTTTTCATTCCCGCATTTGGTGGGGCTCTCCACTGCCGGTGAGGGGGGCGGAAATTTTTCGGTGGCACGCAGGCGGCAAATAAGCTAGGCCCGGCCCTGGGTATATTCTTCAACGGACGTTTACAATTCAAAAATAAAATCGAATGCCGCACACCCAAATGTAGACACAACTTTCATGTATTATGTACCTATTAAGCAGGAAAGCAGGAGTGGATGATAAAAGCCCAGAGGGGAAAAAGAATTTTCGCCAATTGAGGCTGAAACAGTTGCTTAATGTTCTAGATGTCAGCTGATTGTATAGCGATGATATTACACTGGTTTGATAATCAAATTTTTATGTATGGTAATTGATTTTTGACATTATTCTTCGTTAATTTTTTGGATGGGTTGATTTCACCTCAATTAAATGTGACATTCTAAATATAAGTATGGTGGCGAGCACATAACTGGAAATACTCATATCAATTCTGTCAATATTTCAATTTAACCTACGGCCTTATTTTGATTGGAGAAGATGATATCGTAGGAACTCTAGATAACTACGTAGTTACCTCAAATCACATTCACGAGGTATCTACCTATATACCTATGTAAATACCTATGTATTTTATATTTTTTCAATTAAAATTAATACCGGATCGAGTTTTCCAAACGACATTCTTATACTTTGTGGAGATTATTAGATTGCCATGCTGTGCCTGCCAGAACACAGTTTCCACCGTGCTGTAATATAACGGGGAAAATTGTACAGTAAGAAAATCCGTCACGATGTCACATTCGCATAATTATTTGTGGAGAATATTATTGATGAAAATAGATATTTATTGTATTAGGGGTATGAGTGAGACTTCATGTGACGGAGAATGGGAGTTTAAGCGCCGAGCGCAGCGAGAAAAGAAACAAAAGAAGTCTAATCGTGAAAAAATCATGTCGAAAGTATTCTGCCCTTTGAGTGACTCATGATGATAATAACATTAATAATAATAAGATTGATAGTAAGAAAAACAAGATGATACAAACCGTTAGGGAGCAGAGCGGGAGTACGAAAAGAACACCTCTTCGAACGTTGTTTGCTGATTAATTCATATCTATAGAAGTTTCACTTCTTCCGAGGGTGACTATGGTCACGGACCCACGTTTTTTGTTCATAAAATTATTTCTACTCCAAACATAAGAAAACTTAACACGTACAAAATGACAACAACCTTGAAGGTTGGTAGAGGAAAAAAGAAAATAACATTTTCAAAGTTTAATGCCCTCCGTCTTCAGCCATGATCCCTGCAGTTGATCCCCATGGGGGTACCTAGTGACTGTCAAAGTAATCTTTTATGATTCTCAAATCAATTTCCAGAATTATGCTACTCAGCTGCATAGACAGATATGAAAATTTTGTCTCCAAACCTATCCAAACGCTGCCTGCCTGAGCCCAACCAAATGACGCTCAGTAGGCGTGAAATTAATTCGACCGCTGGAGAATTTTTTTTTTACAGGCCTCCACGCTCGTGTTGAGTTTCATGCACATGCATTACCGTTACAAAAGAGTTCAAGTTATTGATCCATGACAGAATTATCAATCATATAGATTGGTAACATCCAAGAAACTACTGTTAAATGAGGTGCTTGAAAATGCTCACTTCTTGGCGTGCCATTCTTTGTACGGTGGTCTCACAAACATTTTGACTCCGTGAATGAAATCAGAGGATGCCGTTTACTCTAAAATGACACCAAACTTGAAAGTTTATTTATTGTGGGGATGAAGAATTGAGAAAAACTAGTTTTTCCGATCTGTCATAAGAAATAATTTTTTTCAGTGTGAAGAACTGTTTGGACATTGTAACAAATGTTGTCAATGTACAGGTTAGAGTCGTTTGATGGCCTCCCAGTAGGAATTACGTGGTGGTATGGTGATTTGGTGGGAAGCCTCGCACCTTCAACTTTCAAGGGGCCCCCAGACCCCCTCCGCATCGAGTGCACCGATGTCTCCAACTCTTGAAATTAAGGTATAGGGATCCCCAATCAAACCCCAAAAGCGCATTGCTTAAGCTCAAAATGCATAGTTCGAGCTTTTTTTGGCGCTTAACCACCGTACTATTATAAATCTTGATCATATGACATTGAGCGCAATAGGTACATAATCGTACTTCAATTCTCATGTGAAGTGGTCTCATTTTTTAAATAGATCACCGACTTGTGTCTCAGCTACATGACTTACGACCCGAACTATAATTACGACGAGGATGAGAACAGCGATGATAGACCCATGGAAGGCTTCGACGACGAGGACGAAGAGGAGGAAAACGACGAGTATAGCGACGACGACGATATGAGCTGGAAAGTTCGTCGAGCCGCCGCCAAGTGTCTAGAATCGATCATTTCCACCCGCCACGAGCTCTTGTCAGAGTTTTACCGTATGCTTTCACCTGCTCTGATTGGCCGTTTCAAAGGTAAGTGCTTTTGTTTGTTCATTTTGGTCGTTGCGTGTGACTTTTTGAAACATTTTCAAGTAACCAACGCAACCTGTCAAAATCTCTGTGGAATCAACACTTCAGATTATAAAATGCCTCTAAATGTGGTCATCATAAGGAGTATAATAAATAATAATAATAATAATAATAATAATAAACCTTCGTGAAACTTTTGAACTAGCATGGTTTTCAAAGTAAGCGCGTCAGAGAAGCAGCGCCTAAAAACTTTCAAAGTACTTTCAGGTGTCGTGCTGTTAATGATGCCAACGAGAACAGAACGCTCTTCATAACGCATTCAATTTCTTACCTCCGAACTGTGAGGGGAACCAACCTTCTTTGAAAGATGAATGCTTTCTTCATACTTCAAGAACAACCAAGTAAAGATATCATATATGTACTCGATATGCTGGTATGCAAAAGCGTTACAGACGCCAACTCAAAAAAAAAACTTGCCGCCCAGTTGATGAATTTAGAATCATGTTGATGTTGATATGTGTAGCCATCAGAGGTTATAAGTAGCAACGTGATGAAAATCGAGACCTGTTTTTGTCAATATAAGGACGTTAATTATTTTGGTCTTCTGGATCCGCTAACATAGAAATAAATAGATAAATGTTTTTCTTTTTATCGGCTTCTAACGCCATAAGAGTTCTTGTGCTTTATTATCTATTGTACATACAGTTGAAAAATCATGACAAGCGCATATCATGAACAAACACAACACCTAGACAAGACCAGGAATCGAACCTGGTGCGTTCCACACCACAGGCGGCTGCTTTACCGCCTGTGTCACGGGGTCGTCTTTTCTGGATCTGATAACATCTTCGACGAATAATCACCGGAAAATGACATCAGTTCGAAATTCCTTAACGTTGCTTGTTGATTTTTGTAATATTTTGACAAGTTGGACTGTTTTACGGGGCTCCTGAAAAGGTAATATCCATCAGCATCACAGTGCTAGTTACCAAGCTTGGGCAGATGTCCAAAATTCATGCTTTGATTCATGAAACATGTTTTTGCCTAAAGTTGATCAAATAAGCCATCAAGTTTCAACTGTTTTTGAGATTTCATATTGTCTAAATATACAGGTTATTCAGAAGTCCTGCATAAAATTCATGTTTTTTTTAACAAAAAAATGCTCAAACAGGTCAAAAAACGATAAGCCGTTTCTTCACGATACATTTCATGATCCACTGTCAACCTTTTGACCCCCAGCCACCCTTAGTATTTCATCAAATTTTCAGTGGTAGGTGTAAGTACAGTTTTGGATAAGCTCTCCAACAAGTCCCCACAAGACATATGGTGCCTTAAAGAAAAATACTAATTGGCTGGAGGTCCAAGGGTTGACTCATGAAATGTACCATGAAGAAACGGCAACTGTGGGTAGATCCCGTCAAACTATGACGAAAACCTATGTACCATTTTGCGAAGTTCGGCCTAATGACAAAGATACAGTCCTTCAAAGTTCATTTTTATCGGATTTCAAAAACGTAACTTTTGTAACTCAGAAACGTTCCAACGAAATGAACCTAAATTTAGCATAGACTGGTTTGTCGAAACTGTCTACTGACCTGCCGAATTTTTGAAGAATCCAACCAGTGGCGTAGGAGGAGTTATGAGAGTAATTAATTTAGAAGCATCCGAAGAATACTTGACTTAAGGTGACCCCCTGTAACTTCTCCGCCACTGGTTGGATTCTTTCAAAATTTGGCAGGTTGATAGATCATTTTGACAAACCAGCTTATGCTAAATTTAAGATAATTTTGTCGAAACGTTCCTCAGTTGTAAATTTTTAAAATCTGAAAAAAGTGAATTTTGAAGGGTTGTATCTTCGTCATTAGGCCGAACTTTGCAAAATGGGATATAGGCTTTCGTCATATTTTGACAAGATCTACCCACAGTTGAAATTTTTTGTATCATCGCTGTAACACCATGTATACAGGGTGGTCCGACTTTTATGTCATTAAATTTAAGGATCGATAGAGAATGAAAAATGAAGGGGACTTTCTCCAGAAAACATGTTTGAGAAATGCCTAATAACAGAGATACAGCCCTTCAAAGTTGGAAATAAATAATCGTTTTTTTCGCATAACTTTTGTACCGTTCAACCGATTTGATTATAAATAGAACCAAAGGTTCACTGAAATTATCCTCTGTCGAACAATCATAACATTTTCCATAAAAAAGTTTCAGGGGCTTAGACATTAGGGGGTGACCCTACTTTTCCCCCCTTATTTTTCACCCCCCTAGTTATTTTTGGAAACTGTTCATAATTTTGAATTCTACGTTCAATTTTGAAGAAAAAATCACTGTTGCAAAATTTTGATTAGAAGCTTCGTTGAGGAGATATTCGAGTTTGAAACTTTGGAAAACATCCCGAAATCGCCACTTTCCAGAACCCAAATTGTTTTTTTCCTGAAAATTTCCCGTGTTTTGGAAAAAATGGTGGTTTATCAACTTAGAAATTCTAGAAAACCTATTTCAGCTGAGAAATCATGAGTTTCTTTGGATTTTAATTTTTAGACCTTTGAAAGTGGCGATTTCGGGATGTTTCCCAAAGTTTCAAACCCAAATATCTCCTAAACGAAGCCTCTAATCAAAATTTTGCAACAGTGATTTTTTCTTCAAAATTGAACGTAGAATTCAAAATTATGAACAGTTTCCAAAAATAACTAGGGGGGTGAAAAATAAGGGGGGAAAAGTAGGGTCACCCCCTAATGTCTAAGCCCCTGAAACTTTTTTATGGAAAATGTTATGATTGTTCGACAGAGGATAATTTCAGTGAACCTTTGGTTCTATTTATAATCAAATCGGTTGAACGGTACAAAAGTTATGCGGAAAAAACGATTATTTAGTTCCAACTTTGAAGGGCTGTATCTCTGTTATTAGGCATTTCTCAAATATGTTTTCTGAAGAAAGTCCCCTTCATTTTTCATTTTCTATTGATCCTTGAATTTAATGACATAAAACGAGGACCACCCTGTATACCGGGTGATAATTTGAAAACTATTTACTTACCTGCAATAACTCCCGATCCCTAGTCTGTTTTTGAGCAAAAACAGGGCGATTTTTATATCGAGGGGGACATCTAAAACATACATTGGCAAATTTCTATATTCAGCCCCCTCGCCCCCACTCACCCCAACTTTGAAATTTCAAATGACACTACTTGCGATACATCAAATTGAAGAGAATTAAATTCTCTTTTTGAAAAAAATATTTTCAAAATTTTTAACCCTACCCTTCTCTCTAAAAATTCTCTGAGTGTCCCATCCAATATTCTGGACCCCTCAATTCTCTTTAGTTCAGTCAGCATCATCCTAAATAGCATCGAAGAAGAGAATTTTTGGTGGGAAAAGTGCCACCCAAATTCACCCCATTGCTCTCCCCCACCTCAACTCAAAATTTAACAAAATACCACCCACTTTGTGGTACATCAAATCAAAGGGAATTAATTTTTTTTCCTAAAAACTTTTTTTTTTTCAATTTTCAAACCCTCCATTAAATTGAACATTTCGAGTATTCTAGGAGCAGAATAGGGGTCTTGAAAATTTCGAAAAAATCTTGTTCAGGAAGAGAATTCAATTTCCTTCAGTTAGATGTATCACAAAGTAAGTACATATTGTCATTTTAGACTTTCAAGGTGAAGTGGGGGGGAGCGAAGGGGTGAATTTGAGTAGCACTTTTTCCATAGAAATTTTTCTCTTTAGATGCTGTGCAGGATGACGTTGACAGAATTGAAGAGAATTGAGAGGTCAAGAATCATAAATTGGACACTAAGAGAATTTTAGGAAGAAGGGGAGTGGGGTTAAAAAGTGTATGAATATTTTGTAAGAATAGCTATTTAGGATACGAGTGTTAAAAGTGACAGGTATTATTTTGTGAGCGGGGACGCTTGCGAAACGAGCATTAGCGAGTAGAGCAACCCCGCGAACAAAATAAGACACTTTTAACGCGTGTATCGTACAGTATTTTATCTACAATGGTCTTTAAAATGTTTGGTAAACGTCGGAATTTATTGAAAATATGACAGGAACGCGCAGAATCATCATTTTTTCACGTCGCCCATGACGACGTGTTAAAAGTGACGGGTATTATTTAACGCTTGTAGATAAACAGTTTTATCTTTGTTAATTTTTCTTTATTTGCCGCTAACCAGTCATCATATCTTTCCAAATCTTCATTCATCTTTTTGCATGATTTATAGATCCTCACTAGTAGTATAAGTAGTATACAGTACAGGAGCCGTATCGTCTGCGAAGGTGAAGTACTCAAGGCCTCAAGCTCCGCAGCTCGAAGGCTTTGTACATAGAGAATGTACAATAAGGGTCCAAAATGGCACCCCAGATATAGTTGCCTTATTACCGGTGTCACCATTTTCGATTAAGAATCAACATGTTTGATTGTTTGCTTATGGCCTATTGAATTTTTAGACATTTTCAACTGGCGCCATTTTGCATTTCACAATTTTCTTTCGATTCCGTTCAAATTCAAAATTAAGGCACCTCAGTAGACAAGCTCCTGGTCGATCCTTGTGGTTGGGACGCTCTTGTAGAATGACATTATGGGCGTCATAATATGTGTAAATAGTACGCTTGTCGGATTCAAGAGGCTGTATTATTTGGATCATGTTCCAGAACGCGAGGAGAACGTCAAGTCTGACATTTTCCGCGCCTACATTGCCCTCCTGAAGCAAACCAAATCGACCGTTGCCAACGTGAATCTCGATCCCAATTCGATGGAACAAGAGGAGATGCCCATCCACCAGTTGCAGCAGCAAGTGCCACACATCGTGCGCGTCGTTCAGGTCCAGATGCGCGAGAAGAGCATGAAAACGCGCCAGGACAGTTTCCAGTTACTGAAAGAACTATGCGTAGTCTTGCCCGGCGCCCTTACCAATCATATCACCGAGCTGGTTCCCGGCATTTTGTATTCTTTGAACGAAAAGAACGCCAGCAGCAACATGAAGATCGACGCCCTGTCCTTTGTCTATTGCCTGCTCACCTCCCATCCCCCGGATGTTTTCCATCCGCATATCAAGACCCTCCTCCCGCCGATCATCAACTGCGTAGGCGACAGTTTCTACAAGATCACCGCCGAAGCGCTGAACGTCCTGCAGGAGCTCGTCAAAGTGATCCGGCCCTTGAACACGGAGTGCAACTTTGACTTTACTCCGTTCGTGAAAGACGTCTACATGTGTACTTTGGTCAGACTGAAGACTGCCGATATCGACCAAGAAGTCAAGGAAAAGGCAATATCGACCATGGGTCAAGTGATTTGCAGTTTGGGCGACCATTTGACTAGCGAACTGCCCGTCTGTCTCCCGCTCTTCCTCGATAGATTGCGGAACGAAATCACACGACTCACCACCGTCAAGGCTTTGACGAAAATCGCCGGATCGCCGCTCGGCATCGAACTGTCCATTTTGGTACGCCTCGTGCTAGCGACTCAATTTTGTTTCTGATTTCTTTTATACACTCCACAGGACGATGCCATCCCAATTCTCGGTCTGTTCCTGCGAAAAAACCAGAGAGCTTTGAAACTGGGAACTCTCCAATTGATCGACTGTTTGATCAAAAACTATCACCAGTACATGTACGTGGATTTGCTTCACCACATAATCAACGAAATACCTCCGCTTCTCGACGAGTCCGATTTGCACATTGCTCAGTGGACTTTGGTCATCATGAAATCGATCGCAGAGTGCCGCCCTGCTGCTCTGCAAGACCTGCCGAGTAACATTTTCCCGCAACTTTTGGTTCTGGTCAAATCACCTTTGCTTCAAGGTATCGATTCTAATCAAACCGCTCATTCAAACGAAATCACAATGTGTTTGGTCCCTCATTAGGAAATCATCTTCATTCCTTTTTCCTGCCGCCCCCCCTCCCCACGTCAACCGCCTCTAACTTTTTACGTGGAAAATGCGGAAGCGGTTGCATGAGGTTTTAGTTTAATCGCTCATTTGAAATTGCATCCAGCTCTGAAACGTCTGAATAACTAACGATACTTTCTTGAAGGATCCGCTCTGACTTCAATGCTGGAGTTCTTCAAAGCCATAATTCGGTGCAACATCCCCGGACTGACGTACCACGAGCTGTTGAATTTCCTAATGTATCCGATTGTATCCGCTCAGCCAGGAGCCGGTGATGTTGTCATCCACAAGCAGGCGTACTATTCGCTCGCCAAGTGCGTGGCCGCCATCAGTTGCACCAATCCACAGACGGCCTTGAATGTCGTGCCGACTTTCATTGAGAACATTGAAACGGCAACCCATGACGCCCAGAGGATCTTCATGCTCCTGGTCGTGGGTGAAATTGGACGTGAAGTAGATCTGACTGCTTTCGGCCAGCTGATTCAAACCATAATGGGTGCCTTCGGCTCGGTCTCTGAAGAAGTGAAATCGGCCGCCAGCTATGCGTTGGGCAGCATCTGCATCGGCAATTTGCAGCATTACTTGCCTTTTGTCTTGGCTGAAACGGACGATTTGCCCAGGCGCCAGTACCTGCTTCTTCATTCTCTTAAAGAGGTAAAGTGAAGGGTACGCTCGCCTCCGCCACAGAGTGATAACTAGTTCTCTTCCTCTTGAACAGGTGATCACTTGTTTGTCAGCCACCAGAGAGGGTGTCCAACAGCTACTCCCGTACGTGCCCGAAATCTGGGATCAGCTGTTCCGTCACACGGAAAGCCACGAGGAAGGCACTAGGAACGTCGTAGCCGAGTGCTTGGGCAAACTCACCTTAATAGACCCTGTAAATCTGTTGCCAAAATTACAAGAAGCTCTCGGATCGGAATCGCCGTTGATGCGTACAACTGTAGTGACAGCTGTAAAATTCACGATTTCAGATCAGGTACTTTCTACACACATCAAAAGAATCTAGGGGACAAGCAAATTCAGACGATTTCTAAAATCATCATAACTTTTGATTCCCGTCAGCGATTTCATATCGGTTTTCACTATTCGATAGCTCAATCTTTCTTTTTTCATGCCTTGATTACGTCAAATACGAACAATGTTTTATAAGGTTGCTACAGGGTGATCAATAAAACAGTGTAAAATTGCCGAAAGTTCAGTACGAGCACGATTTTCCAAAAAAGAAAATGCATGCATTTTAATAGCACAGTTATAAAGATCAGTGTTTCAGCTCCAGTGACATTTTTGAATTTTACAAATCGAAGGTGAATTGCCAAAGATATTGATCATTTTATGCCGCCGTGTTGAATTTCCAAGAAAGAAAAAAGTGATCCGATTTTATTGAAACTTGGAACACACTCATGTCTAGTTCAAGTAATTGGAATTTCAAGGTCAAATGTCACTTTCGATCACTTTCGAGCCGCTTTATTGAACTTTTTACATAAATGATTCGATTTGAATGAAACTTTGAAACACTAGAATCGGATCATTTACATAAAACTTCAATGTGGCGGCTTGAAAGTGACCAAAAAAGACATTTGACTTTGAAATTCCAATTACTCAAACCAGACATGAGTGTGATTCGAGTTTTAATGAAATTGGATCACTTTCTTGGAAGTTCAACATGGCGGCACAAAATGATCAATATCTTTGGCAATTTACCTTCGATCTCCAAAATTCAAAAACGTTACTGAAGCTGAAACACAAGTCTTTATAACTGTGCTATTGGAATGCATACAAAATCTTTTTGGGAAATCGCGCTCGTACTGAACTTTTAGCAATTTTACATTGTTCCATTGATCACCCTGTAGAATCTTTATGAAACAATGTTCGTATTCGACGTGATCAAAGCATGGAAACAAAGGATTGGGCTATCGAACACCGAAAACCGATATAAAATCGCTGATGGCAATCAAAAGTTATGATGATTTTAGAAATCGTCTGAATTTGCTTGTCCCCTAGATTCTTTTGATGTGTGTATTATGTATTACGAGTATGCCATCTAAATAACTATTATTAATTGATATTTATTAATTCCCTCGAATTCATTGAAAATTGCAGCCTGCTGTTATCGATCCGTTGTTGCGCCAGTGCATCGGTGAGTTCCTCAATACCCTCCAGGATGCCGACTTAAACGTCAGACGGGTGGCACTCGTAGCTTTCAATTCGGCAGCCCACAACAAGCCGTCTCTAATCAGGGATCTACTTGACAACATTTTGCCTCAACTTTATAGCGAAACGAATATCAAAGTAAGTACATAGTTAGTTGGCGTTTCTTCTAGCAGTCGTTTTGGCGTGGTTTTTGTTCAACATTGAAATGTTGCATGCAGCGTGAGTTGATTCGTGAAGTGGAAATGGGTCCCTTCAAACACACCGTCGACGATGGACTAGACATTCGCAAGGCTGCTTTCGAATGCATGTACACCCTGCTGGACTCGTGCCTGGATCGAATTGACATATTCGAGTTCATCAATCACGTGGAAGGCGGTCTCAAAGACCACTACGATATCAAAATGTTGACCTACTTGATGGTGGCACGACTAGCACACATTTGTCCGGGAGCCGTCCTGCAAAGTATGTTTATCACGTTATTTTTGACTTTTTTCTATCAGCAATAGACCATATTAATTATTCGCACTTTCCCCTTCCACTAGTCATTTGTAAGTTAGGTATGTGCCTGTGACCATGCGCACTGCAGTTGAAGATCTTGCGCGCCTCAGCATGCATAGAAAACGGAACTTTGCTGTCGCTGTCAGAATTTACGATTTCAAGGTGTTTTCTTTATTCTTGGGGGTCTTGGGACGTTTTAACATTTTCAAGTATAACTTTTACGTGACGGCTGACGCTCGGTTCGCTTTCAAGCGCTGTCAAAATTCTCGTTAGCGGAAGTTGTGCAATAAAATATGGCGGGTAATTTGAAATTGTTTTGGATCCAAAAAACCCCATTTTAAAATGCTTCGCATCAACTTCACAGCAAGATTTTTCATTTCATTATGGTGAAAAGTAGATCAGGTATTTCTTTTTACACACTTGTTATGTTATACAATCGTTGAAATTGTCAATTTGCACCTTGAATTGATTATTTTACAAAGTCAATCAACATGCATATTCTTATGGGAGTTTCGACCCAGCACATGTGGTTGTCTCTCTCCCCGATCTGCGACTGCGCTTTGAATAGTTAATATGGTCAATTAGATTTTCATATTTACAAGCCAGCCAGTAGGTACCTATCTCTTCCCAGATCTCACTTTTAAATGCGAAAATCATGAGCTCAAAGCTCAATCTGTTTGGGCCACACAGTTTTTAAAATAGGCTTGACAATCTTGCTTATGTGAAAGCAAGCAGGCAAAATTTTACGCCATGGCTGAGATTTTTTAATGCAGCCAACAAATATACTGCGCGTCTTTTGAATTGGATATTGTTTCTTTTAAATTGAGCACTATATTCTCCTGCATAGCATTATTGGTAGGTATAATCGATAACACTGTTCAACACTGGTTTTGTTGCCCTTGATATGAGAGTGGTTTCGAATACTTCTATACCAACAATCCACGAAGCTATGAATGGTTTTGGGATATTGGCTCTTTTTTTTTAAATCTTCATTGTCCAGTCCAGTCAGTATGCCCACTTTTCGCGAGGCCAATACTGGCTTATAAATTGAGGTGAATAGATGAATTAAAAAGCAAAAGAATGCTCATTCTGTGCCATTGTTCACCATAATGATAATTTTTGGAAAAGCTATTTTCTCCAATGCTCCAAAATATCTCTTTTTTTCAGCTTACTCTGTAATAAAGTTCGCTTATTTGGGCTATTTCCGTCCTAATTCATTTCGAGTGACTCAAAAATTTTATTTTTTTTGAAGATTTGACAGGTTTGAGTTTACGTGCCAATAAGTGTTCACTTATTTCTTGGAGGTTTATTCTCGAAAAAATTGTGACATTAGTTGGCCGGCGAGATCACCCAATCTCACGCTGCCAGATTTCTATCTTTGAGGTTTCTTAAAAGCGCAAGTCTATGCTGACAACCTCCGCGCACTAGAACTCAAAACCAATATTCGATCCGAAATTACAGCGAATAATACTGGCTATTTGGGAGAGGAATTTTCACTCTTGAGATGCATTAGATCCACGATGCGTACTTGACCAATGATATTTTCCAAAGTTGAATATGTCTAAAAATGGCACGGAATGGGCTTTCTTTTGCTTTTTGATCCATCTCTCTACCTCAATCCACAAGCGAGTATGGGCCTCGCGAAAAATGGTCATGCTGACTGCACAACCCTTTATTGCTAAGTAACAAGTTTGGCAACACCTCTTGACCAGTTATAAGGTGTGAGGGTCGCTGGGGGTCACGTGATGTATCTATGCGCGAAATCAATGCGCAGAAAGCGAATTTCAACTAGATACCAACCACTTGATGATAATTCGTGTTCTAAAGAGCTGATTTAAACTGTTGATAGGGTGATTGCATGTAGAAGGAGTTTATGGCAAAATGTCAACAGTGTCATTATCATCTGTCAAGTTTCATCCATGTCGGAGTCAAACGTCAACCGAACTAACCTCACTAAATACTTTCATTTTTACGTGTTTTGTTCACATACTGTTTTGTTCGGCGTTTACGAGATCGAGATTGTGATTTCTAATCATTCTAACAATGCCTTACACCTGTTATGTGCCCCAATGCAATTTCCTAACAAACGTCAAAACATAACTCGATTCTTGCGCTGCCTGCCGGTGAGCAGGTGAACGAATTTCATGCAATCACCCTATTATTTAAAATATAATTTAAGCCAAAATCTTGAAAAAACCAGAGCCAATTCAGTACTTTCATGAATATGTTCGAGAACAGTAGACTCGAAATTATAAAAATCCGCAAAGATATCCAGGGCAACAAGAGAAAATTGTTTTTTTTTTTGAGCTGTGTAATTAAATCATCAAATAATTAAATTGAATCATAGATTATACCTACCAATATTGCTATGCAAGTATACTTAACTTGCGAGAAACTCGCAATATCCACTTCAAAAGACAAGCAATGTACTATATCAACTCAGGCTAATCCACAGAGGGTTGTATTGTTAGTTGCATCAAAAATTACAGCCATGTCATCAAACTTTGCTCATGGGTGTTGGTACTTGGCGCCTAAGAGTCTGGCTGTCTGCCCACCGCAAAAACGAAAACAAAACAAAAATCATAAACGTGTTACAGGTTTAGACCGCTTAGTTGAGCCGTTGCGGGCAACCTGCACTATGAAAGTCAAGGCGAATTCCGTGAAACAGGAGTACGAGAAGCAGGATGAACTAAAGAGGAGCGCCTTAAGAGCTGTATCAGCCCTTCTGGCCATTCCAGATGCCGGTAAATACCTGATGCTCTCGCTCTTCAACAAAACATTACTCATTCGCGTGTTCTTGTTTCAGACAAAAACCAGCATTTGAACGAGTTCGTTTCTCAGATCAAGAACTCACCTGAACTGCTCCCCATATTCGAGACAATCCAAAAGGACTCGTCTAACAACCATGCCGATTGCTTGATGGATCAAAGTTAAAATCAAAGCAGACATGCTTTTTTTTTCGTTTCTCATTAATTGTTTGTGCGGTTGAGCCATGCTCCTTTCTCTAGTTGTATATTTTCATCATTTCTTGACTCAAGCTGTGAACGATTCTTAAATTGTTTTTAGTCTCAAATTTTCAATATTAGAAGCTCTTGTTTCATTGTTTTCATTAATTCCTGTCTTACTTGGTTTTTTGTAATCGTTCAAGTACTGTATTAACGTTAATAAATTGAGTTGTGATAATAATGTACATTGTTGTTATACGTCTCTGGCAACGTTGCTGGAAAACACCCTGATTCCTAGATATTCATTGATTTCCCTCGAATTATTTTCGTGAGTGCACGCCACAGAGTATGGACGAGCGGTGCGTGATCCATTCCTCTTTTCCCCTTCATCTATACTGGTCACAATTTGAAGTGGGTCACCCAAAGAATTGTTCGGTTTTCAATCTCTTGGAAATCATCGGATTTTGGAATAGCTTACACCAACTTCAAGATAAATCCTTCTACTTTCACCATCTGCAAGTGATTGTTGGCTCGTGACAGCGATATGTTCAATACAGAGTGATAAATAATGCCTTGTAATTTTGTACTTTTTTGCAATGATACAGGAACTTTCGTGGCCACCCTGCAATTTTGGATTTTGCTGTATTTGGTAATCAATAGTATGACGTGACCATACGTCCCGTTTCGAACGGGACTGCCCCTTTTTTTGATTCTCCATCCCGGTGTCCCCGAAAAAAACCTCGGGACGCCCGTTTTCTCAAACCGCGACACAAATGCACCAGGATAGAAAGTCTTTACTTTAATGAACAAATGAACAAATTCCTCATCATTGTTTTTTTTTGTGTGCGTCTGTCGTCTGAAAATACCCAGTGACAGGTTACGGTCCTTATGGCAATAACACACAATACAAATATTGAAAAAAGAACCGTGCCAAGAACTTCATTATCATCTAAAATCATCACCAGCTGTATTGGAACCAATTTGTTCCTTTGACAAATATAAAAATTAATAACTAAACATTTGTATTGTGTGTTGCATAACTTTTCATTGTAATAAATTATTAATTTTTGATAAATGAATATTGAAAAGCTAATTTATATATTTTTTTATCAACAACCTAGGTCGGTATTCATAAAGAAAACTCACATTTGATCAAGCTACTTGAGCTGCCAAAATTTATGGAATTGGTCATCCCAATCCCATACATTTTGATAAGCAAGGGGCTTCTGATGCCACTAAAAAGTGTATAATTAGTAGAAGCAGTAGAAGTCACTCTTCGTATACCTTTATTTTGAAAATTCAGATCATTTGGCATTCGACCTCTTTGAAGAGAAATGTATGGGCAATGCCATTGGATTTCCAAATTTTCCCGAAAAAAAATCAAATTTTCCAAAAAATTTCAAAATTTTGGAAAATGATTACCTTTGTTCATTCTTCCAAGGAAGTCGCTTGCCAAATTTAAATTTCATATTATCAAAATAAAGGAAAGAAAAAAGATTGTGCTAATCCACTTTTTCAGTGGTATCAGAAACTCCGTAATAAGTAGCCAGATTTAAATCGAGTTTCTTTTGTAAATCGGCCATATTGAATGACGTTAATAAACCGATGTCCCGTTTTGAGTCAAAAAATAAATGGTCACGTTAACTGCATGAGGAACTCATTGTTTCTTAGCTTGATGCTCCAGGTTGCATAGTTACAGAAATACTATTTTTTTTTCATGATTTTTCGCGCTGCACTGCTTCTAATTTTCACAGGTAACTGTCCAATGTCATGCCATACGACCGTGCAATCCAAAGTAAAGGATGCGATCTCGCTGATGCGGCTGTTCTTCCCGCCGAGTACCTATCGGGAGGTAGGGAGGTAGAAAATTGAAAAATGAGGGGACTTCCTTAGTAAAAATACTCTCGCAAACGTAATAACGGAGATACAGGCTTCCAAAGTTGGTTTTTTAAAACAGTTTTTTTGCATTACTTTCAAACCGTTGAGCCGATTTCATTCAAATATGCCAAAGTTTACTAAAATAGGTCTCTATCGAACAATGATAACGCATTCCATCAAACATTTTTAGGGGCGAAGATGATAGGGGGTACCTTCCCCCTTTTCCCCTCTCTTTCACCCCCTGAATATTTTTGAAAATGATTGCAATTTTTGAATTCTGCGTTCAATTTAGAGAAAAAAAAAAGGTTACTCATGCAAAATTTTGATTAAAGGCTTCATCTTCGACATATTTGGGTTTGAAACTTCGGAAAACATCTCGAAAACACCACTTTCAAGGCCTTAAAAATAGGGCAATTGGATGATGTTGGTTCAACTTGTCGCCACTTGGTGGCTTTGGTTTGGTGGCACAGCGCGCTTGCGCTAGATCCAGGGCCGCTATAGACCATTTCCACATGACGTCACACGCACGTGTCGAACGGCTGATTCGGGGCAACGTCAACATGATGACAACTGTACGTGCCAGTTTGACAAAACTTTGTGACACCAGTGACTTTCACACACCGACTGACAGATTGACATACTACGACTGACGTAGCCCACGTGACCCGTGACAGATAACGCCCATCTGACTGACGTTGCCCCGAATCAGCTGTTCAAGACGGAGCTGCGTGACGTCAGTGGAAATGGTCTATTCTTGAATCGTGTGAGAAAAGTCCCTGGGAGTAAAATACATTCCGCAGTACACTGCTGTAGCGAATGTTGCCTAAAATCGTGGTTTCCAGGAAACTTCCGCTACAGAAGTGTAGTACGAGTTATATAAAACTCCCAGGGACTTTTCTCACACGATTCAAGAATAGCGGCCCAGATGATCGATCAGTCTCGTTTGTTTTTGTTTTGCAAATTGCAAATAAAAGTCGAACAACGGCCCATCGCTTCTTCAGGACTTCATTGGTGGGGAACTTGTGGAATTATTGCCATTTCTGTTTTGTTGAATCTTGAGCGCGGTGCGGCACGCAACATTTATAGGGCATTTTTCAGCGTCGACAATATAGAAAGATGATTATAGAACTAATGACAGCGGGCAATGGGTCCGGCGAGATAAATGTTGATTTATTCAAGTGCCAAAATCATGCGATTGACAGTTATGACACACGATTTGGTGATTTGCAATACCAATTGATAAACTTTAAGTCCCCAGGTGGCAAACGGCGCCGCAAGCGCCCCCTACATGCAATCGCCCTATTAAAATTCAAGAAAACTCAAGATTTCTCAACTGAAATAAGTTTTATAGGTGTTTCAAGTTGATAAACTACCATTTTTGCTAGAAAACATGAAGCTTTTCAGGAAAAAAAAATTGGGCCCTGAAAAGTGGCGATTTTGAGATGTTTTCCAAAGTTTCAAACACAAATATCTCGAAAATGAAGCGTCTAATCAAAATTTCACAAGAGTAAGTTTTTTCTTTAAATTGAACGTAAAATTCAAAAATTGTAGCCATTTCCAAAATTATTTAGAGGGGTGAAAAATAGGGGAAAAGGAGGAAGGTACCCTCTATTATCTTCGCCCCTGAAAATGTTTGATAAAATGCGCTATTATTCTTCAATAGAGGCCTATTTTAGTAAACATTGTTTTAAATTTGGATGAAATCGGTTCAACGGTTCAAAACTTATGCAAAAAAACTGATTTAAAAAACGAACTTTGAAGGCCTGTATCTCCGCTATACTGCTGTGTTAACCCTAATGCGCGTATCTACATTTTGATAAATTTGATACACTGCAGTTTTATGCCAAGTTTTTATGCCGTTATGTTATAGTATAATATGAATAAAGCAGTTATTTGAGAACTCTAATATTGCGCTATCCATGTATAATCATAATCATATGATCGCAAACATCATAGCCCCTAAAATATGAGCATGAAAATGCAGTGTATCAAATTTATCAAAGTGTAGATACGCGCTTTAGGCTTAGCACGGCAGTATAACGTTTGCGAGGGTATTTTTATTAAAGAAGTACCCTTATTTTTCAATTTTCTACCTCCCTGTAAATTTTTTTGCATTAATTTTTGGACACCTGTATTATAATACAAGATTTATAATGAGGTGCCCTTTGGGCAGGTGCTCGAAATACAAACACGTGTTGAGTGTTTTATGGTGTTTATTATAATTGATTCTCCTAGTCTACGTTGCTGCTTAAATAGGTATGATAATGGTACAAGAATGTGCTGACATATCATACTTGCACGAGGTTATTAAGTAGGTCACTACAATAAGACACTAGCCGTCAGTTCCACAAAAAAGATAATCAGCGATCAAGGCTGATTGCAGATTAACTGAACTTTTCTCTGCTGAATGCTAGGTGGTTACTCACAAAAAATGCCTGAAATCTGTACTAGACCCATCATCTTTCCATCATCAGCTACAAATTGACAAACAAAAATCGCAAATCAACTAATCTCGTATTATCTGTTTTGTGGAATCGACGGTTAGTCATGAAGGCGCGCATACGCGCGCCCGAATTTCAAATTAAAAAATCTTGATATTCATCTTGAAATTCTTGGCATTAGAAATTATTGTTACGATATTTCGCGCACGGGTTCGAATATAATTGAGACGATCGTAAAACACACACTGTTTATTTCTGCGTACTACAACAATAATCGCCAACAATTATCTACTTGGAAGTGACTTGGAACTATTTCGTAGGTACTTCGCTTGTTTCGCTCGCGTTACCACTTCGCATTCCAATTCAATACTGCCGCGAGCTGCCGGCTGATGCCTTATATAAGGCCTCCGAACAGCGTTCCTGAGCTTTCTGTCTAGTTCCAGCAAATTTCATAGTGCCTGGCATATGCGGTTTCTAGACCATTCCTGAATAATCACACACACCTTCCGCGTGCTTTCCATGTGTTCTGGAATCTGCACCTCCACCAAAGTGGACTGATGTGCCTTGATCGAACGTTGGAGTCTCCATTCAGTTTCACATACACGAACGCTCTGGAATGCGCCAGAAAGCTCTAGACTTCTACACTGCGATCTAACGGATGGAAGGATCCAGAAAGATCGAGTGTTTACCAATATAAACGGGATCGCCGCTCGTAACATTATTAAGTTCAAGTAAACTGCGCAATGATATTACTGTCGTACTCCAAATTTCGCCCTTTTTCAAAACAGGAAAACTTCCGACTGGTTTAAACAATTTCAATTCTGTTTGAAGCATTTGAGAGCTTGATTTTCTAGGTATAGAATCGTATCAATTCAAAGATTGATAGATGACAACTTGAGTTTCTACAGGGTGTTAAAGAAAGTAGTGCAACATCCATAAAGTTTGACATACTCCCATTTGAAATAAAACGGTTTCTTTTGAATTTCAACATCAATGGCATGTATAGCAAAAGTTCATATCTCGAAACGGTTTGTGATTTATCTCTCCACCTCATTTATTTACAGGGTGGTATCGAAAAATCGACTTTGTGGTCTTCTGGTGAAAACATTTTCCCTTCTTTACCAATTTTCTATATCCAGGGCTCATATTGAAGCTGAAGCCTTAGGTAAGAAAACCCAATAGACATAATCGACTCAAGACCAACATTCAAAATATAGGGTGGCATCAAAAGTGAGTAAAGTGACATATGAATATATCTGTCCAGGAATCCGACCGGGTATGGACAATTAAATGGAAATAAACATTGTTTTCGGATGAGGCATTCATTCTGAACACTCTTTGATGTTTCATGATTGATGGTCGCAAGAACTTTGGATGGAGGGTTCAAATTGCAGCCGCATGTTTTCCAAGGAGAAGCAGCGCTATAACTCAGCTGCAAATGCCGTAACCAATGTTACGGAAAACAGAGCGAAGAGAACTGTCTGTTCCCGATTGTTTCGAATTTTGTATCGTTGGTTACGAACATTTTCAGACCAGCGAGGAAGCTGATTCTTCCTCAGAAATACTCAATTCTAATTTGGTCCCTCTATCGATCATTCTGGTGACAATCAATCATGAAACATCAAAGAGTGTTCAGAATGAATGCCTCATCCGAAAAAATGTTGATTTTCGTTTAATTCTCTACCCGGTTGGATTCCTGGACAGATATATGTATTCATATGTCACTTTTGATGCCACCCTATGTTTTGAATGTTGGTCTTGAGTCGATTTCGATTATGTTTATTGGGTTGTCTTACCTGAGCCTTCAGCTTCAATATGAGCCCTGGATTCAGAAAATTATTGGTAAAGAAGGGAACATGTTATCACCAGAAGACCAAAAAGTCGTTTTTTTGATACCACCCTGTAAATAAAAGAGATAGGATAGAGAGATAAATCAAAAACCGTTTCGAGATATGATCTTTAGCTACATGTCATTGATGTTGAAATTCAAAAGAAACAGTTTTATTTCAAGTGGGAGTATGTCCAACTTTATAAATGTTGCACTACTTTCTTTAACACCCTGTAGAAACTGAAGTTGACATCTATCAATAAATCTTCAAATTTACACGATACACGATTCTATACCTAGGGAATCAAGCTCTCGAATGCTTCGCACAGAATTAAAATTGTTCAAACCAGTCCAGTCGGAAGTTCTCTTGTTTTGAAAAGGGGTAAAATTTGGAGTACGACAATAATTTCGTTGCGTAGTTTAGAAAACAGAATGATGTGCAGTAATAAAAAAATATTCAAATAATAATACTATTTTCTAATCAATGGAATAATAATTCAAGCGGGGATCTGCAACATGAAATTTCGATCCGGTATAGGCACCAGATTTTACGAGCAGCGCCTTGAGTATGAGTTCCTCGCGAGAGCACGTCGTATGACATCTGGATTGCGTTCGAGAACTACACTATTCTGCGATTCTTACATTTTTGGAGTAGGGGTATCAAGTAAGGCAAAGTAACTACCACTTTCCGAACGATTTCCGCTGTGCTGGAAATGTCACTGTCAATCTCACTGATTGATGATCGCAGTGCTGTTCAGTTTTAAAGTAAAGTAAGCTTTTCTGATAAAGTACCCATTTTTATAGGTACTGCCTACCACGTAAATACCCAATTGAAACGATTATGGTAAAAATAAAATAAGTCTGATAGTGAAATATGTGGGGTGCTGAGGTGCGCATGACGAGTAACTTTCCCGGCGCTCGGAGGTGCTGCGAATTTTGTCACTTCAACGCGACACGTTTTGAGTTCTCGAACGGTTTACTGCGTTACCGATAGTGCGCACAGAAGAGATCTCGAACGGTCATTTCTGCAACAATCGCAGAATAGTGTAGTTCTCGAACGCAACCCAGGTTAGGCAAAATCGAAATAGTAAGACGACTGCTCGTACCTAATGAGTGCTTTCCACCTAGCTCCAAGTTTGGTACACCTTCCATTTGCGCACGTGCGGGTTCCAAACGGTGCTTTCCATCTACGTGTTCTAACCTGGTTTTGTGCCGTCCGGTGGATCACCTAAATTTTTGTGCCGTCGGAAGGCACACCGGAAACGGATGCGACAAATGACGTACCGTCAGCTGTAATCCAGCACTCCGTTGTCATATATCTCTCTGTGTGTCGTTTCATCCATGCATCCGTGTTTTATTTTATTTCTCTGCAGGGATAACGTACGATCGATTAAGATTTACGCTGCCATTTATTTATTTCTGAATGCCATAGTCATCTTTCGCCTCCAGACCAGAGATGTCGCGTCGGTCAACGATGCCGGTGCTTTCCATCTAGGTGTACCCAATCGTGGAACATGTTCCGTCTGGTGGTATTTGTACCGTCTAGGTGGAAAGCACCCAATGCGTGCTTTCCACCTAGCCCCAAGTTCGGTACACCTGCCATTTACGCATGTGCGGGCGCCAAACGGTGCTTTCCATCTATGTGTTCCTACTCGGTTCTGCGCCGTTCATTGGATCACCTAAAATTTTGTGCCCCACCATGGAACATGTGCCGTCTGGTGGTATTCGTACCGTCTAGGTGGAAAGCGCCCAATGCTAGCGAAAGAAATGATCCATAGTGCTCGCTGCGTGCGCATTTCCCACATACTGCATTTCCCAGTGACGACGGGACATGTGATTTTTAGAGTTGGATCGTATTGTCACACGCGCCATTTTGAAGCACGAGGAGCGAAGCGACGAGTGATTCAATCCACCTTTCCCATGCGAGAAATTACTTGCACGCATACCTGTGAGCGCAGATTCCCGCTAGTTCATTCGGCTGCTACAGACCACCAGTTGTATCCTCACAGGTATGCGTGATGTTCTCATGGGAAACGTGGATTGACGAATGTGACAATAGGTCTTATGAAACGTGTTATATAGGTATACAATGTTTTCTATTTTGCAACTATTCCAAGCTTTTTTTTAACAAAAAATGAGAAATATGTGCCTCTGCTAACTAAATTGTTGGGAATTGCTCTAGATGGTGAAAGCACAGTTTATCATCAGAAATAAGCCGGATTATTCTGAAATAAACCCTTCTGCGAAGTGATGTCACCCAGAGAATATGTCACCTAAGCTGTCTTTTCTGTCAGTGAGTGCTGTCATGTTGGTGTCATGTGGCATGCCCGCTGATATTGCCAACATTTGGGATTAAAAAAATGCGTATCGAAATGAAGCCTCTTACGATTTACGATACGCGAATGACGTCATTTGCGTATCGTAATGACTTTCATATGAACACAAAATAGAAAAAATCTGTATTCTGTTTGAAGTATTCGCTGACTTGATCCTTTCGCTATCAGTTTATGAATTTGCAAGACACTAGATAATTCACATAAAGTTACAAGGTGGTTCAATAAGACCTGAAGATCAGAATTGACTGGAGACAAACATTCAGAATCAATAAGGGTTCAACAAAAGGTGGCCCAAATTTGAAACCCCGTCGACAGCCCGTTTGGGAGAAGGATTGGCTAAAAGTCACGTTTCTTTCGAAGAAATCATTTGTTCTGAATACCTACATTAACGTTTTTCTTTCTTCTGCTCGCCAAAAATTGTTGGTGAAGGAATCCCAATTACAACTGCATGGTTTAAGAAGAAACAGCCCCTTGTTTGCCTGAAATTGGTCATAACCAACACTACGAAAATAAGAACAATATGAATCACCTAGCTAAACTGATTTGTCCATTACTCATTGTTTTGGTTTTTGTAGTCCTGGTTTACGATCATTTTAAGGTGATTATAAGTGGCTGTTTCTCCTTCTTGAACATGCAGTTGTAATTGGATTTCTTTACCTATAATTCCTGGCTAGGACAAGCAAGAAAAACCTTAATGTATTCAGAAAAATGATTTCTTCAAAAGAAACTTGACTTTTAAGGTGCGTTCAGTCAGCTTATTTAGCCGCAAGTTTTAATTTTAGCCGTAAGCGGTGCATCGCTTATTGGCTGTTCTGAGGAGGCTGGTTCATAAGAGCCAGTGGACGTTGCTGCGCTTGCGACTAAAATTAAAACTTGCGGCTAAATAAGCTGACTGAACGCACCTTAAGCAAATCCTCCTCCCAAACGGGCTGTCGACGGTGTTTAAAATTTGGGCCACCTTTTGTTGAGCCCTTGATTCTAAATGTTCGTCTCCAGTCAATTCTGATCTTCAGGTCTTTTTATCTTCAAGCTTTAGCTTCAATATGCGCCGCAAATTTTCAAAATCGGTCAACGAGGAAAGAAGTTATCACTGCAAAACTAAAAAGATGATTTTTCTGTGCTCACCCTTTTAATAAAAGAGATAAGCGGAAAATTGAAACACCATCCTGTACTTAAAGGCCTACCTCGTCTCCTTTGTGGTAAAAATTCAAGAAAAAGAAATTCTTTTTTGAACGGGAGCTTCTTGACGGTTTTGAAATTTTGCTTTGTCTTATTGAACACTCTGTGCAAAATTTATGTGAACTATCTAGCGTCTTGCGCAACCATGAACTGATACTACTGATAGCCAAGGAATCAAGTCAGCAAATTATTTTCTTCCCTAATATGCAGTGCCGGATTTAAGCACGGGCGATAGGGGCGACCGCCCGAGGCCCCCACATGTTACCACGATTTAAGGGCCTCCACAAATTCAAATTCACCAGAAAAACACCTTATTTATTATTATTATTATTCTTAGTATTATTCCTAAAAGCCTAATTCGAGAGCTCCACAAGATACTGTCGCCCCAGGGCCCCCACATTCCTAAATCCGGCACTGCTGATATGAGATATGGGTCAGTTTTTTCTACCTCCTCGAGAAATCGGTGAAATCGCCAAAATCATCGAAAATGGGACACCTGTACAAAAATAATATTGCATTATCAAGGCATATAATTTTACAGATAATTTGAATTATGGTGACCGTGTCATAAAAAGGGGACCTCGATTTCGATCATTCCAAAAGTAGGAATGGACTACAAACAGTGGCCAAGAAGGTTTTTGAAAGGAAATTTTGCGGAAGATCCACAAAAAATTATAAAAGTTGGGAAACTACGCAGTGTATTTTTAGCGCCGGGCGGATATGCAACCCCCCGAACAAAATGAAATGGTACTAAACGAAAGTTCAAACTCACCAACGGGACCGGGAAGCAAAATAGGGGTGTTGGGCGGGGAGAAACTATAAATAACGCGTCATAAAACAGGGCGTGTTTTTCATTTTCTTGAATGGCAATAACGTACTGCGCTTCGCGAAGCACATGCATTTTCACATTGATATAGGCAACAACAATACAGCTTTTTTCACTGTTGCGTTGCCAGTGCCTACGTCGAGCCCATGGAAGCAGCCCATCGAGAGTTTCGTATTGGCCGTGCGGGCCGTGCCATGACACAAACGCTGAAATATCTGGCACGTATTTTGCTTCCTTCCTTACAGCATACATTTTGAAAGGCACAATCCTGCAAGGAACAATGTCGTTTGACAGCTGTCGGCTAACTGTCAAACGTTGACAGCTGTGAATGAAACGTCAATTGTCAAAAAAAATCGGTTGTATCACCCTAAAACTTCCCCGAAGGGTAGCAAGGAATGGATGGGAATTTTATTATGAGACGTGCCCCTCCTGGTGGGAAGTTAGAATTTGAGAAAAAGATCTGAGGAATCGAGATATTTTCTCTAATGAGGGATTCATTTTAAGCTCCATCATTTGAGTCTGGTTCCGATAAGCTAGGCGGGTTACTCATTTTAAACTAAAGTGGAAAATTCTCGGAAAACTTGAAGAATTTCAAAAGAAATTGCCTGGAAATGTTCAAGAGTCAAGGGGGGGAGGGGGGCAGGTCAGAAAAACCTGACAAACACATGCCTACAGACCGACCCCGACCGACACGGAAAACAAAAATCCGACCGACTTCGACGTTTTAGCATACGAAGAGTCCAAAAGACGATTAAAATTTTTTTCGCGATTGCCGATTGCTCTTCCTCATCATTTCTTGAAGAATTCGATAAGAATAAGTAAAAAGAGGTGTTCTTTTCGTACTCCCGCTCCGCTCCCTCACGGTTTGTATCATCTTGTTTTTCTTATTATCAATACTGTATTATCAATATTCTTATTCTTACTGTACGATTTTCCCGGTTATACTACAGCACGTTGGAAACTGTGTTCTGGCAGGCACAGCATGGCAATCTAATAATCTCTACAAAGTATAAGAATGTCGTTTGGAAAACTCGATCCGGTATTGATTTCAATTGAAAAAATATAAAATACATAAGTACCGTAAACTGGGGTGAGTTGAGACATCAGGGTGAGATTGGCCAATTCGAACTTACCGCCGTATTTGGCGCCCTGTTGGTCTATTTTGCAAGTTAATGACATTACGTCAATTCACTGTCATTCTAAATATCCCGCCATAACTTAATGTCGACATTGACAGCAGTTTTGCCGCGCTTTCAAACTGCACATTGCTCGGTCAAAAAACGTTGCTTATTTGTCAGTTCCACCACAGCGCGAAACTTTCGCATAGCATGAGCAAAGGGTAAGTACCAAGGTAATGCATCAAGTAATAAGTACGTATGGGTAGCCTAATGATCTGACAATGATGTACCTTGATCATTAAGCCCCCAAATTGTGAAGGTGTCTTATGGAATGTGATTTTATGGCTATATGTATCTTGCAGGGGCGAGATTGGACGCATACTTTATAATGACGCGGACGTATAAGAAGCAACTCGGCAGCAGGCTATAATGTGAAATGTTGATACAATGTTTTGTATGTTTTTTCTATGCTTAAATGCTATTTTTTATGTTTTTTTATTGTGAAATGTTAATATTTTATTGAAAGTTTTTATTTTTACGTTCTTATCCACAATTCAATAGTGTTTTGAAGCAATTCTGAGTTTTTTTTTTAGTTTTTTTTTGCACATGCGAAGCAGAACTTTTAAAAAAATAAAAATCCTGTCCCATCTTACCCCTACATGAGGTTCGACATGAGATATAGGCCATTTTTCATAGGTGTCCAAACTCTCCCCGTTCCACGGGGTGAGTTGGGACACTTTTAAAACAAAAATAAAAACTGAACGGGTGGATGGAAACATATGTTCTATAGTGGAATCTATTGCCAACTGTTCAATTCCATTGATGGCACCTTCGCTGGAATAAAAAAAAATCATTTGGCCGCAGCAGATCAAAATAAGCGAAAATCGTATCAATCTCACCCCAGTTTACGGTATTTACATAGGTATGTAGGTAGGTACCTCGTGAATGTGATTTAAGGTAACTACGTGGTTCTAGAGTTCGTACGATATTATCTTCTCCAATCAAAATAAAGCCATAGGTTAAATTGAAATATTGACAGAATTGATGTGAGTATTTCCAGTTATGTGCTCGCCACCGTACTTATATTTAGAATGTCACATTTAATTGAGGTGAAATCAAACCATTCAAAAAATTAACAAAGAATAATCTCAAAAATCAATTTCCAAACATAAAAACTTGATTATCAAACCAGTATGATATCATCGCTATACAATCAGCTGACATCTAGAACATTAAGCAACTGTTTCAGCCTCAATTGTCGAAATTTCTTTTTCCCCTCTGGGCTTTAATAATCCACCCCTGCTTTTCTGCTTAATAGGTACATTGGTACGTACATAGGTACCTGAAAGTTGTGTCCACATTTGGGTGTGCGGCATTCGATTTTATTTTTGAATTGTAAACGTCCGTTGAAGAATATACCCAGGGCCGGGCCTGGCCTATTTGCCGCCTGCGTGCCACCGAAAAATTGCCGCCCCCTCACCGGCAGTGGAGAGCCCCACCAAATGCGGGAATGAAAAGAATCCTTCGAAATTCAACTTAATTATTATATTACCGCCCCTATGACTTGCCGCCTGCCGTACTCGCCTGCGCGCCAGAACGCACTGCACGCCTGCTAGGCCCGGCCCTGAATATACCTCCCTATCCCTATAATAAATCACATCCGCTCGAATCTATTCAAGCCAAGTCGAGAGCCATTCTTGTCGGGCCAACAGTACGACAACACGAAGAGCAGTCCAGTGTCGGCGATTAGTAAAAAATAGAACCGAACGCGGCGAACGCTGCAACAGCTTATTCTTTCATTTCCTGGGACGACGCTGGTCACCAAGGTCACCCCAAGGTCAGACAAGACAACGTTACAGCACATCGTTACAGGCGTTCGTTACAACCACTGATGCTATGAAGCAATTTCACTCCCATGTGTGGTTCTGCGTTAGTGGTGTGTCGTGATCTAGGCGCGAGAATAGAAGTTTCACTTCAAAAATCTGTATCGAATGTTTGTTTATACGGGTAGGGTAGAAGGCATATTTATGGGAATAACATCAACACCCCATCCTTGTATCACGGATACTATAGGTGCGTTCAGTCAGCTTATTTAGCCGCAAGTTTTAATTTTAGTCGTAAGCGCTGCATCGCTTATTGGCTGTTCTGAGGAGGCTGGTTCATAAGAGCCAATGGGCGTCTCTGCGCTTGCGACTAAAATTAAAACTTGCGGCTAAATAAGCTGACTGAACGCACCTTATCAAGTTAGTGTTTAAGCCAAGTTCAAGCATAGTGCAGTGGCGGATCCAGAGGGGGGGCGCAGGGGGCGCCCCCCCCCTGGACTAAACTAAGGGTTGCAATTATTGCTCTTAGCTTGTCAGGATGCTTTTCCATGTTACAATATTTACTCGAGTATCTTTTACTACGCGCTACGCGTCAACCCATCGAGTCAGTGGCTGGTGGCCTTCTTCTATTTTCACACAAAACGTATCAAACTACCCTAATAAACTTTCTAAAAACATGACACAAAACGCGCCCCCTGCGCCTTTCTTCTCGCCCGCGACAAAGAATTCACCTCTGGTATCCATCCCCAGTAGCAAAGAAATATTAGAGACATATTCGACAAAAATATTCATATAATATTAAAACGACAGATTTATTTATATAGGGGGAATATTCGAAGTGAATATTTATAAATATTCAATTTAAATATCTATACCATATTAGTTGCATTACATCTGGTGGATATTTAAATCGAATATTAATAATTGTTTGAAACAGGTTCAAAGCTGAATATTCAAAATGAATATTCATAAATATTTGACAAGGATATTTCAATTATATTGCATGAAATATATTCATATTTTTTATTAGAACTGTAAAAAATAGTAACAAAATAAATGAAGTGAAAAATGCAAAAAAAAATATAATTTCAAAACAGAAATTGCATTACAGCCTTCATTCTTCTGCGTTCTGAAACATAATATACAGTATTTTATTCATAATGAGGTTTGTAAATACGAATGCAGAAAACTTACCGCCAGGAGAATGATGCGAAAAATAAACTGTTGACTTAGCACCCATTTTATCTTTCTGATGGCACCAACCGCGACTTACTTGTCGCCAGGAACAACCCTACTTCTTTAATTTGCATCCGTAACCTATAAATATAAATAAGCAGACTTTAGGAACAGAATAATTCCAATTTAATAGGGCAGCTGCAGGCGACCAGTACATAAAAATGAAACATCTAATAATGAGTATCACTTCATATAAGTCGCCCCCTAATCCCTCCCTGAGGGTGAGGGGGCATGAATAGCAGAACACAACACATAACCATTAAATGCAATGTGTAATAATAAATGTATTCGACTTACCAAGTTACCTGTGACAAAAATTAATCGAACTAATTAAGAAATAGCGTCTCTGCACTCTGGAAGTTTCTGCTTCAGAAGAGTAAAAGACCAGACCACAAGACCGTTTCCCACTGGAAGCAAAAAGCCGCGAAACACCGCCAAAAATTGACATAATTCTCACTGACGCTCTCTTGACAGCCAGCTCTGCCAACCTAGCAGCGAATACGCAACTAAACGCAAACGTTTTTGCACGTAAAATCAGCACTTCAGCCCATTCTCAGCTTTACTTGACTGGAAATGTTAGGATATAGCTCGGTAATTTTGATTTACGCCGACTCCATGTCTCATCACCCGTTGATCTGGATTATACTTACAACAGCATGATTTGGTAATTTGCGATTTGACGTTGGCTACATTTCCCGCGCGGATCTCAAATCTCAATCTTAACTACCATAAATTAAATTAAATTCTATTTTCGCCCTAATAAACATATTTTCTAGATGGGATTCAAATTGGTAAAATATAGGGGAGACCGGGGACTAAAGTAACAGTTTTCACATTTGGGCTGCTCATGAATGTTCGGGAAGCCCCACAGAAAAAAGGAAACCACATAAAGATTCATCAAATATTTCTCTACAAATGGCCAATGTTAGTTGTGTCGAGGATGACACTATTTAGACCTGGTGATTTATTTTCCAAGACAACTCACATGTTACTTTCATCCCATATATAAGGGACAATTGTAACACCCTTTGGGGTCGAAAGTAACAGCACCAGCAAGAATACAAATTTGATGAAAAAATAACAATAACAGTTACCTACAACTTGTACAAATGTTTTTTATACTAATTATTGAAAAAATATATGGGTGCCTTCTCATAAATCCGGAAAACCAATCGGGTTCAGCTGTTTTGGCTTTGTCCCATGTTTTGGGCTTTCTTTTGTCATGCTCTTAGCCAGCTGGTAGGCCATCTTGCGCACATCTTTTGGTATCAAACCATAATATGATTGGCTACTTTTTAGCGCACTTCTCCAAACGGTAAGGCGCTTGTCCCCGCTTCGTCCGTCCGTCTGTTTGTCTGTCACAGCAAAAAAAAATTATTTAATGGGCTGTTCATGACCTTGGAACCCAAACTAAGGAAAATCCTGACAAAAATAATGATAAACAATTACAATAACAACAATTAGAGTGGTGGGGCATCGCCAATGAGTGCTGCATTTCAGAAGCCGGCTTGATATAACGTTATGACATGCGGACAAATATCCGTTCTCATAAAAATCAAATAATACATATGGGGAGTCATATTTAGGGGAGAATTTGAATTCCACATCGGTACGTCCCACGGGTCAATAGTTAAGTCAATAGTCAATAGCAAAAATCACCATATCAGTGTATTATGCAAGAACGGGGATGAACGTAACACCCGTTACTTTTGTCCCCGACTATAATTTTCAACTTTATGAGCTTGTAAGTAAACAACCATTCAATATTGCACTGATACGCTTATTGCATCTGGTAGTCGCATTATCTAGCTATTTTGGGCGATATTTCATAGTTGTTTACTAGCTAATTCACCAAAACCAGCAGAAAAATTGTGAAGAGAGAGGAACTTACTTTGGATACCGAAAAACACACTCAGACGAACTGTGCGAACGGAATGATTGGCAGCCGGCCGCCGGTTAGCATGCATATAGGGGGTCAATGTGGTGCATCCAATGAGCTTAGCAGTTTTTTAAAATTACGTCACATAAAGGCGCGGAGGGCGCTGTTACTTCCATGGCGCGTTACTTTTGTACCCGGTCTCCCCTACATAGATTTACATTTATTTTCCTCAGCTCGTCTACCAAAGTTAGCTGGCAACTATGGATGGCAGTCATGTAGGTAGGTACCATCGCGTGCAAAAAAATCTAGTACAGAGAGTGAAGCGGAGTGTACTGATTTTGGCTTGATGTCACTGTGACAGCCGGCCGAAATCGGTACACTCCACTTCACTCTCTGTACTAGATTTTTTTGCACGCGATGGTACATTAAATGACCTTGGCCTGGAGTCAATAATTATCATCAGCTTTGTTCAGTAGTCAACATGAAAAATAGGATTAGGTACATTAAACACAAAATCTCGACACAAATATTTTTGCACATGATGAATGTCTGTTAGTTGTGTAGGTTCAAAACTCCATTTTTTTTTTCGTACGACTTGAGACAAACATTTAATGAGCATTGGAAGTTGTACATTTCTTTTCGCAAATGACATATTGATGTCCATTGCATATTATGAACTGATGGCCTATTTCCATATATCAGCTGAATGTTCAATTCACATTTAGAAATGCACATTTGTTTCCAAATATCAGACGAATATTCAATGCACATTTAAAAATGCACATTTGTTTCCACATATGAGACGAATATTTAATGCACATTGTGAATTGCTCATTAGTTTTCATATATTGTAAAGATATTTGATGTACATCCAGAAATGAATATTTGTTTGCAAATATAAGACAAATATTGATCCAATATGCGTAATATTTAGCCAACATTGTAATATTCCGGCAATATTTGGAACATATTAGGTGAATATTGCTTGCTACTGGGGCATACTTAAGGCATTGTTTAACTTAAGGTCAGTCAGCTTATTTAGCCGCAAGTTTTAATTTTAATCGCAAGCGCTGCGACGCCCATTGGCTCTTATGAACCAGCCTCCTCGGAACAGCCAATAAGTGATGCAGCGCTTACGGCTAAAATTAAAATTCCGGCTAAATAAGCTGACTGAACTCACCTTTACTATCATAAAACACACCAACTCACCTACCTGCTGCCGGAGTGTCTGCCTGCCTAACACAATAAATATTCGATGAAAAACAAACTAAATGGTACATAAGATTTCAAAAACGACGACAGTCAAAACTTCTTAATAATTATACATATGATTGTTTAATTAGGTATTAAACTTAGGGTTGCTTGTTACTTCATATTTCGCGGCACAGATAGCTTTAACAAACGCCTAGTCAATAGCCGAGTCAATAGCATTGTTTAATAGGTAGGTAGGTAGGTAGGTAGGTACCGCATAATCGGCTTTCGGCATAATCGGAGAGACTCGAATATTGTGATTGTATAATTCTTTTAAATCTTAAATTATAGATACAATATGACCTATGTGGAAAGCCGGGTCTAGTACGAGTAGTACTTATATTATTGGAAATGAAATTTTAGCTGGAATTAATTCAAACAAAAATGTTTTTTTTTATCACGGCAAGCTTTCAGTCCCCTCTTCAACATGTCAAAAGTCCGCATCCCTGGGACTGCTACAAATCAGTATAGGTATAGGGTGAAAGTTTGTTATTTTTCTGTACTTTTTTTTTTGGAGAATTTATGACCGTTTGCTGTGCAGCAAGTTACAGGGTGAAATGAAAACTATTTTCCATCTTCAATTTTTCTTGGTAGAATTAATAAATAAATAAATAAATAAATAAATAAATAAATAAATAAATACATTTATTTCCAACAGGTAAACAACCCAATTACAGGAAACATAAAACAGTGGAAGTAACAAAACAAAAATAAGAAATAAAGATGTATGCAATAAGAATGTATAAAAAAGATTTTTTGGTCCCAATTCTGAAAATAAAATTATTGATTAAACTCAAGATAACAAGAGATCACAACGTTCATTGAATCAAAATTGATGTCACAGACTTTCGAAACCTTATTAAATTCGTAGCACATAATGGAAATGGGGGAACTGATCAACTGAATAGGATGTTGGTTCTGGAGCACTGAGAATAAAATGTTATACGTTGCCTCGAACTGCATTGCGGAACAAAAAAGTTAATTTTTGATAACAAATAGGGACAGTCGATGTCGCCATGTAAAAGGCGATATAAACATTTGATAGCTAGAGTAGCGCGACGAGATTTTAATGAGAGGAACTCAAATCGAGTCAGTAATAGGGAGTATTCAATACCTCGTTCAGGATACACACCATCATCACGAAAACTCAAAAACTTCAGGAACCGTCTCTGCACCAACTCTAAACTGTGAACATGAGTCATATAGTGTGGATGCCATATAATCGAGGCATATTCCAATCTAGATCTTACAAAAGTGTAGTAAAGTCTCTTCAAAGTACTGATACTGGAAAATTCCTGACTGTTTCTATAAATTAGACCAAACATCTTGAATGATTGACTTATGATATTTTTCCTGTGTATCGAAAAGTCGAGCTTGGGGTCAAAGAAGATGCCCAGATCTCTAATTGAGTCAGACCGCTGCAAGATGGTATTGCCGACAGTATAAGAATAGGAGATGACTGAATGCCTCTTAGAAAACGACACAACACTACACTTATTGACATTCAAAAAAAGATGATTTGTGAAACACCATTTCTCGATGGCTTCAATATTTTTCTGCAATAAATCACAGTCCGATAACGAATTTATCTTGAGGAACAATTTCAAGTCATCAGCAAATAGGAGCTTTTCCGAGGAGATGACATCAACAATATCATTAATGAAAAGAAGAAAAAGTAACGGACCAAGATTGGAACCTTGTGGAACACCCGATGAAGGCGAGAAAACTTTAGAAGAGTGATTACGATATCTTACAAATTGTTGCCTGCGCAACAGATAGGATCTGAGCAAAGAAAGCAGTGCAGGCGAGAAGCCGAAAGTAGTAAGCTTGTCAAGAAGCAGGGAGTGATCAATCTGATCGAAAGCCTTCTGAAAGTCTGTGTATATGACATCAACTTGCCCACCACCATCTATAACCTCCGCAACGAACTGTTTGAAGGAAGCCAAGTTGGTAGTGGTAGTGGTATTGATATAGATTGAAGCCGGTTTCGGTTTTTTTTTGCAAGCTTATAATGTCATGTTGAACATAATATGGAAAGGATACATCCCTGTGACTGATGATTTTCAATTTACAGAGTGAAAAGTAGTTTTTACGTTTCAATTTTTTTTCTTGGTGAAATCGGCTCAAACAACAACTGCGTGTGATTTTTTCGGTCAACTTAAGAGTTTCTAGTCAAACATCTCAAACATAGACATTTCTGCTACAGCTGCATTTTCTATTTGCAGATTTAAATGCTTGGTTAAATTGCCTAAAAAAATTTCGGCTGCGGCGCTTCTTTTCTGGCATTGGTCGCTGTTTGTGGTGTTGTCCGCTTTGTCAGCAAATCGCTTTCCTGAGTCTGAAAATAACATGTCACCAATAAGCTGGGGCGCCATTTTTCGATCCCTGAATTTCTAGGGCGGAAAATTGCCTAATCCGGTGTCTCTGCAGTTTACAGCTCATTATCTAGATATAGTGTTGCAATCTCTATATTGTCAGGATACCGCAGCTTTAGCTCTCAATAATTAACGCAATTCTCTCTCCAAAAACTCTTTTTATTATCATCAAACTCTCAATGTACAATACACGACTTCTCGCTTCGGCGACACACGCCTCTCTCCCTTATTCTATCTTAAGACTACCTACTCCTCGACCTCTTCCCTTCTAAACACATGCATCCAAATCCCACATAAATCTCTCGCCCTCTACCCCTCTGGTAGGTCTCTCGCTTTCGCACCAGCAACAACCATGCACACATGGTGTCCACTTGACACACATTCACCCAAACACAACCTACTAATATATTAAAACACCCTCACACAATAATATTCCATATCTTAATAATTTAAAAAAATTAAATGCTACATTCGGCCTTTCCTGCAAATGTTCCGGCCTCGGAACTCACAAAAATATACAACTATTCACAACAAAATTACAAAATCACATAAAAATACAACTCAAAAATTAAAAAAAAACAACGGTACACAAAAACAACTAAATTAATTCACAATAAATTAAACTCATATTCACATAATTTCAAACTCAGGTACTTGATATTTACAAAATTTTACACTATCTATACACACAATAACTCTGAAATGGTCCATCATCTAACATCCGTGTCCGCAATAAATCACTCTGTCTCTCAGTCCACTGTCGGCTTTTGGAAGCCACGACCGGGTCCTTTTCACGTCTTCCGCGCCCTTGACTTATATAATACACTTTGTTGTTCTCCTGTTGTTGTTCCGTTTTCTGGCATTTATAACATTTTTGTCCCACATTCACTCTCCATTTCTTCGACGTCCGACCCTTTTTACATCCTAAACAAAAATTCTCGCCGAAACACCGTTTTGGACTCTGATAAGAAGTCTTGTGTTTAGCGTCTCTTTTCGCATACATCACCATCTCTTTCTCACATTCATTCTTCACATCTCTTCGTCTCGCTCCTAGTTCATTCTTTTCTACAACCTTCTTTCTCGCTTTCTCTCGCTCACACCCATTCTCCACGACAATCCGCCCTATGAATTTATTCCTGATTGTCTCCGTCGAGTCCTCGCCGCTCCCTGCTGAACGCTCTCCTTCGATTGCTTTCTTCCTCGGCGTCATCTTGGCAAAGCAAAGGCTTTCCGCTGTCTTCACTACCTGGATGTGGCCTTGCTCGGTAAAGGGGTGACCCACAATAAACGGAATGTCCTGGACACCCGCTGGCACAACATACACCTTCGACACCGCCGAAACCCCGTCGATCTTCAGCTCAACTTCGCACGAGCCGATCGTCTTTGTCTTTGCGCCACCGTACCCGCTGATCTCGATGCGGTCCCCCAGGTCACACATCAGTCTCAATCTGACCGCACACTCTTCTTGAAGGACGCACACCTCGCTCCCAAAGTCTATGTACGCCTCCACCACCTCCCCGTTCACACTTGCGTCTTTAAAAAACTTCGCATTTGAACCTTGTCCTCTGTGACGCACCTCCACCACGTTGACTCGACTTGTCGACGGTCCTGGTTCACTTTGTGGCTCTCGCTGGTTCCCAGGACAGTCTCTGGAGATGTGCCCGTCTCCGCCACACGCAAAACATTTTGTGACCCCGCGGCAAAAATTTGCATAATGACCCCTGCACCCGCATTTGTAGCATCGCAACCCTTTCGTGTCCGGGCCAGCTCTCGCGCTCCTGTTCATCGCCGGGGCCGTCCGGTCTTGGCGCTCTGCTCGGTTGCGCTCTGGTCTGCGAGGCACTTGCATCTCTTCATCATTTTTGAGGTCCCTCAAAAGCTCCTCAGCATCTCCATGTGCAAGAGGAAGTAGAATCCTCGCGGTCTCCTGCATCCTCAAACCCTCCAGCACAAGCATTTTTGCTTCCGAAAATTCTAATTTCAGCTCATTGCACATGCACATTTTATTGTAGAAATAATCTTCCACGCACTCGCCGCTTCTCTGCACTCTGGCGTGCATAGCCAGAAATTTCTGCATTCTGGTCCTAGCGTCTCCATAGTTCCTCCTGAACTTCTCCTCGAAATCGGCCAGGGTGTGGATCGTGTCGCGGTGGTATTGATACCACGACAAAGCTCCACCTCGTAGATGCTGCCGCGCGATCTCGAGAAGCACCGCATCGGACCACGAATAAGTGCCTGCCATGCACTTCAAGTCCTGCAGCCACGTCTCCGCCTTTGTACCCTTGCAGGTACCGTCGAAACTCGCTATACCTCTCGTCAGGTCCGGCATTACACACAAGTTCGCACTAGGTGTCGGCGTCACTGCTGCCGGTGGCGGCGTCCCCTGGCTCGCCATTATTTGACCCAACACTGCGGCCAAACTCTCCACGGTGAAACTCGCCGGCATCGTAGGGTTGCTCTCCGTATCACCTTCACTCATGATGGCTTCTTCGTCGCCGCCGTCAAACTCCTTCAGCACCGACTCTGGTGCAGACTTCTTCGCGCTTCTCGTTTGCACCATCAAACACTCGCGCGCGTGAATCAATTCAGTAGCACAATTATACCGAACCGATCCCACTTCTGAGAGCTGTTGCAATCTCTATATTGTCAGGATACCGCAGCTTTAGCTCTCAATAATTAACGCAATTCTCTCTCCAAAAACTCTTTTTATTATCATCAAACTCTCAATGTACAATACACGACTTCTCGCTTCGGCGACACACGCCTCTCTCCCTTATTCTATCTTAAGACTACCTACTCCTCGACCTCTTCCCTTCTAAACACATGCATCCAAATCCCACATAAATCTCTCGCCCTCTACCCCTCTGGTAGGTCTCTCGCTTTCGCACCAGCAACAACCATGCACACATGGTGTCCACTTGACACACATTCACCCAAACACAACCTACTAATATATTAAAACACCCTCACACAATAATATTCCATATCTTAATAATTTAAAAAAATTAAATGCTACAATAGGTGTAAAGTTAGGTGTGGGGGGGGGTCTCACAGGATAATTAGCCCCGGGTGGCAAATATGCTAGGTACGCCACTGTGTTGCGCCCCCCCCCCCCCAGCACAAATCCTGGATCCGCCACTGGCATAGTGTGATGTTCAAGAGTTCAAGTTCAAGAACTGCCGATTCCGCGGGTTCAAGGACCGAAAGCCTTCAGAGGATTTTGTCGTTAGTCGTGTGGCTACAGTGAGTGTCTGTCGTCGAGCTGTCAATTGTAGCTGTCAATTTTCTGGGCAATGGGCATGCCTTTAAAATGGCGTTGTCAACAATAAGCACCTAGGTTTCTTTAGATTAATTGCAGTGTAAACAAATTCCTGAATTAGTTTTGAATGTTGATTTAATTTAGTTGAAGTAGTTCTAGTTAAAAATGAACGGTCTGAGTTTCAGTGAGTTGTGTTGTTTGTTTTGTTGTCCACCTTGTCCGAGCAGGATAGCAGCGAAACTGGCTTTTCTGCCCCCAGAACCGACGTACGAATTTGTGTCGGACGAGAATGGGAAATGCAGTTTCACGCTGACAGATCGGGCGGAATGGCAATACACGGAACGGGAAATGGAAAACGTGGAGGGTTTTTACACAAGAACCAACAGGGGGAACAGGATCGCCTGCCTGTTCGTCAGATGCAGCAGCACTGCCAGATTCACGATTTTATTTTCTCACGGAAATGCGGTAGACTTGGGCCAGATGAGTAGTTTCTACCTTGGCCTTGGCTCGAGGATCAACTGCAACATTTTCAGCTACGACTATTCGGGGTACGGTGTCAGCGCGGGCAAGCCCTCCGAAAAGAATTTGTATGCCGACATTGACGCCGCCTGGCAAGCCCTACGTACCCGATACGGAATCAGTCCGGAAAATATAATTTTGTATGGCCAAAGCATCGGCACAGTGCCCACAGTCGATTTGGCTGCGAGATACGAAGTCGGAGCGGTCATCCTGCATTCACCTCTGATGTCAGGAATGCGAGTTGCCTTTCCCAACACGAAACGGACATGGTTTTTTGATGCCTTTCCCAGGTAACTGCCAATCTTGCATGGCTGATAACTGACACATTTGCAGCTTTTCATTTGCTGGCCATGCATTTTTTTTTGTTTGATTGCCTTGTGTCTGAGATTCCTCATTTCCTATGATAGGAGTTCATATTTATGCTGTCGCTGTCGCGATATTTTTAATGATGTTAGTACCCTGGCCTGGCCTGTTCTATTTTTAACAAATGCTTTGTTGCCATTTCTGGATAGTCTAAAGCGGGAATTACGAAATCCAATTAAAAAAAAAGACAGCTGCTTTATTGGTCATTCAGTGTGAGCTTTGTTAGGCTAATAATAGCTTCATTGTTGTGATGATCCGATTTGTTGCAGTATTGATAAAGTTCCCAAAGTCATGTCTCCAACTCTAGTTATACATGGTACTGAAGACGAAGTTATAGACTTTTCACATGGGCTTACCATTTTCGAAAAGTGTCCCAGAGCCGTCGAGCCGTTATGGGTTGAGGTAAGAGATCAAAGATTGATTTTTGTTTCTACTTTGTCAACAGGTGTTTTCAGTAAGGAAATGTTTTGGAGTTGGCTGTGATATACAAAATGTGTTGTCTAGTTATATTAGGTACTTCTCATCAAATTCTTGGAAAAATGAGAAGGTTTGAAGGTTATCGTGAAAAAAATTATTCGTTTTTTGCTAAAACGTCGAGATCTGTTGAAAAAAAAATTTCCGTGTCGGTCTGTAAGTTAGTATGTTACAATTTTTTTGTCCCTCGATTTATTTCCAAACCGTCGGGCCGATTTCAGTCAAATTTGGTTTGCGCGTATGGTCGGCGGGGAAAAGAAGAAAATAAGCTTTTCACCGTGATCTGTCAAAGGGAAATGTCTCTGTCTAAAAGTGACAGAAGATTTTGATGTAAGAATTTCCATTTTTGACAGCTCATTTTGAAGCCCTAAGGCGCTTTCGTTTTGCCGGCAGGGCTGCTCAAGGTAGATCACTAGATAAAGAAAGTAGATCCAGCTGGGCCGTGATTGGCGTATGTATCTACGTCTTTGTCTAGTGATCTAACCGGAGCAGCTCCTGGCCTTAGAGACAGGTATAACGATACGGATATCGATACAATATCGATACATAGTCTGGAAACACCGTATCGATACGACCCTTGCGTATCGTTAATTTATATCGTTAATTTTAATACCACGAATTACGCCAAAAAGGAAAAATTTTCTACCAATTTTTCCAGGTAGGTTATTTTTTGATAGTGAATTACTTCCTTTCTACTGTAAGCTTACAACAGTGTGTTGGTTTTCAAAATAAAGTAGTGAAGGGAACTATTTCTTTATTCTATTTATTTAGCTTGAGGGAATAGGAAAAAATATCGATATCATCGATATTAATTTTTTTGTATCGATACTGTATCGATACGCCCTCTGTATCGTTATACCTGTCTCTACCTGGCCTCTTGAGAGACTCTGTTCAGAACATGTGACAGTTATGACATATCTGTCATCTGTCAAAAGTTACAAGCTGTCAAAGAAAAAACTTTGAAGCTCGATAGCTCGAGAAGTACCGAACAGATTTCGACCAAATTTGGTTTGCAGCAAGAGTATCCACCAGGGACTTGACGGAACATGAAGAGCGCCGATAAAAATCAGACATCCAACTTGGAAAAAAGCAAATTTTTTTCGTAATTTTTTTTCCCTTAAAGCTGGAAAAAATGGGCTTGTCCCTCGCTTTTTTCCAGGTTTTTGGAGCAATTGCGATACAACTTTATGAACGTGCGTCGAATAGTAGCCAGACGTGAAAATCAGCTTTTGGCCTCGAAACATCGATCAGGTGTACCACAACATAATTAAATTAAAATGTCCGTTTTATTTTCACATCTTTGGAACGCTTTGATAGATTTTGGTGAAATTTAGTATGAGGGTAGTATCTGACGGGTGGAACGTTTGGTTAAAATTTTCTTTACATCAGGCAATCACGGCCGCCAAAACTGGAAAAAAAAATTGTCCACCATCCACCCCTGGCCGTTGCCACCTGAGAGGGCCGTTCGCCCGTGATATGGCCAGGACGACACGCTTTTGATACTCCACTCAAAAAATCATTTCTGCTCGGGGATCGACTTTTTTCGAAAAATTCCAATTGATATCGAAAGCAGATTGGATTGGGCGTCGTGTAGACCCATTTTCAAACTTCCACATGCGACGGGGACGGGCCCCACGAAATATTCATTTTAGGTGCAGACATGCTGTGAATGAAAATTGGAGAAAAGATTTGAGTCAGTTTTTGGAGGAAAAATTTTTGAAATCGGACCAACGGTTGCCGAGTTTTCCTCTCTGGAAAAACAACAAATTTTCCAACTTTTTCTCCCGTGAGCCGATTTCCACCATTTTTATTAAAAAAGAGGTAACTGGCTCTTGAACAATTTTCCAACAATTTTTTTTCAATTTCCCAGGAATTTCCCGGTTGAAAATGTGAAACAGGCCTGGGTTTTTGAGACCGGACTTGAATGATGCAGCTTAGAGTAAAGCCTTAATCGACGATCTTTACAATAAAATGGTTTAATTTTCCAAAACACAATTTTCAATTTTCTCCAAATTATTTTCTATCTTTCTCTCCGGGGGCCGGTATTCCCTTTCCACAGTATTTGCCTTCCAGTAGGGATACCCGGCAATTATTTGATAGGAAAATTCGGACCCTAATTCCAACTTGGAATAAAATTTCACATAGGCTCCTGGCTCCTGGATTCTAGTCTTCAAAGACGATGCAGGTAGATGCTACGATGAGAAGTCCCGCGGCAGATATGACGACAATTTTGTTAGCTGTTTTTCTGAGTTGCCATTTTTTTCAAAATCCACACTTGCACAGAACACATAACAGAAGTTTTTGATGATTAAAAATGTTCTGTAAAATGCCTGCCTATTGACAATGAACATGCTTGCACCTATTATTGAACAAAGTTTCAAAATGAGCTCCAAAACGTTAAAAAAATAAACACATCCGATATTTTGGTTAAAATTTCGTCCTTCACCTTGAACAATTTTATATGATTTCATATCATGCACGGAATACCTAAATAGTCATTTCATACAATGCAGAGCTCAACACGGACCTAATCCTGAAATTGTTTTGTAGTTTTTACTCATAATAAATTCCAGTCAGATATGAATTGATATTAGCACTGAACACTTGCAATAGCTTTAAGTGCACAATTGAGTTAATCCGCGATTACTTTGGAATCATTTATCTCCCAATAACCTTCAGTTATTGTTAAATAAATCATTTATAACCCTAAGCGTTGGTTTCTCAATATTTCATCGTCAAAACATTCCACTGGACACTTAATACGACTTTCGACTTTGTCAATTGAATGGTGCGATTAGCGGGTGCAAAGATTACTATCACGATTGCTTTATTATTCGAGATTTGATTTAATTTTTCCCGCCACGTGATGCCTGCTGAAAGCAGATTGTAAAGCTAAGTTTAGATGCTCCGGAATTCCGCATTGCAGGTCCGGCATTCCGCAATCGCGATTTACAGTTTGCTTCAGTTTTGAATACATTAATTTTAGAAGATGGAGAATCGAAAATATATGGTTCTTTTCCTGGAAAATATATTTCGAAAGTGCTAATAAGGTGAAGCTCTTCAAAGTTGGAAATGAATAGTCGTTTTTTTCGCATAACTTTTAAACCGTTCAACCGATTTTGATCAAATTTGAACCAGAGTTCACTGGAATAGATCTCTATCGAACAATAATATTATTTTTAACCATAATCTTCAAAAGCAGGACAAAAAATTCAAACTGGCATATCTTTCCGCCGAACCCAACTGTGGCAAGGGAAGAGCTTCCACCTATAATTGAAGGTGCCACCATCTATGATCCAATAGATTTTTGACTAAGTAAAGGGTGTTGTTGATAAGAAGAAAACTGATCTGCAATACGTGCCCGGAGAATGTATATTATAAAACATTGAAATGAACCGCTTTTGTTTTGCCAGCGGAGCTGCTCGGGGTGGATCACTAGATACAGAAAGAGATATGTAGGTACACCAATCACGTGCACGTCCCACTTGGATTTAGTTACTTTGTGTATAGTGATTTACCCCGAGCAGTTTCTGCTTGCAAAACGAAAGCGGCTATAGGTCGCGGGAACATAACGTCACTTTGGCACCCGCTATGGCAACGTTGCAAGGATGCCTGACATGGCAACAGCGCAATGCGCGTTCTTTTCAACGTTGAATTGACACAAGACGCTCGCGCCAGCACATGACAGGGTGCCAAGGTACCGCTGTAGAGATTCGTTGGTTTTTAACATTACTCAGACAAATCTTGAGTTTGGCACAATTATTTCTTTGATAAAGTGGAAATTGTTCAATAAATTATCTATATAATTTATTACAACTAAAGAAAATTATATTAACAAGTACTAGTGAAAATAACATTATACCATATAGGTACCCATCTTTAGGACGCCATTTTTGTTCCCGCGACCTATTCCACTCACCCCAATTTCGAAATTTCAAATGACATCACCCACTTTGCGATACACCAAATTAAATAAAATTAAATTCTCTTTCTGAAAACATGTTTGTACAATTTTTAACCCTACCTTCCTTTTTCCTAGAATTCTCTGTCTCATTTTATATTCTCGACCTCTCAATTTTCTTTAGTTTAGTTAGCGTTATCGCAAATAGCATCGAAAAAAGAAATTTTTGGTGGACAAAGTTCTACCCAAATTCACCCCTTCACTCTTCCCCACCCCAACTTCAAAATTCAACAAGACATCACCCACTTTGTGATGCATCGAATTGAAGGAAATTGAAGTATTTTTCCGAAAACTGTCCGTCCGTACCCGGGATAACTCTCCAGGGAAGAAATATATCGATGTGGTGTAAACGCTGATCAATAGTCCAGGATGTCAAGTTGACTTTTGGTTTTTTGTTATTCTGCCGCCATCTTTGATCCGCTCTTTTGAATTTCTCTAAAAGTGATCCGATTTAAATGAAAGGACCCCGCACGATTCCTATGGAAAATGGGTCTCGGTCAAATTCTCCAATTTTTGAAGTGAAACTTCTATTCTCGCGCCTAGATCACAACACACAACTAACGCAGAACCACACATGGGAGTGAAATTGGTTCATAGCATTGTAACGAACGCCTGTAACGTTGTCTTGTCTGACCTTGGGGCGACCAGCGTCGTCCCAGGAAATAGAAGAATAAGCTGTTGCAGCGTTCGCCGCGTTCGGTTCTATTTTTTTACTAATCGCAGATACTGGACTGCTCTTCGTGTTGTCGTACTGTTGGCCCGACAGGAATGGTTCTCGACTTGGCTTGAATTGATTCGAGCGGATGTATTTTATTATTGGCGAGTTTCAAGATCGAATACGCCATCTGACGGCCAACGTGTAAACGACGTTTGTGCACGGATCAACTGCAGATTTGTGTGGGCTCTTATGAGCGTTGCGGTGTTTGGGGACTTTATTTGATTCCATCTGACTTAACGCGGCGTTAATTTTTCCCAACAAAGTACGTGAGCCACGCACGTTTCATTATCTTGAATATATTAGGTGTCGTCGAGTGCAAAAGCATTGCATTTTCAAATAAGAGTGGCACGTGTACGACGACTGGCAAGCAAAAGTGGCATAGAATGGAAGGTGGCAAGATAGATAGTGACAAAAAGTGGCGGAGAATTAGTTGTGTTTCCGAGTGCGAGTCGCGCTGTGGAAACCGGAAAAAGGAAGAGTTACATTTTCACCGTTTCCCGTCGAAAGCGAAAGACGCAAGTTGGGTAGTCAAAATGACAAACAAACTCGGCACTGTGGAAAATATGACTACGAGAAAAGCCTGGGAAGTGTCGCTGAAAATGGGAGCTTTATATGGCTGCATCGAAGAAGCACAGATGCGATATTTTTGCATGTTCCGGACTGGCCTGCTTTGCAAGTGCATTTGAACGTTCCAATTTCACAGGAACTGCTACTACTATTTTTTTTTATTACATTTCCAGTTACCTAGGGGGGAGATTCATACAATGCGCTTGTTTGTAAACACAATTCAAATATGTCTATGTTTAGGTAAATTGATGCTTGATTCGGTTCGCTTTCGACCACAGCACAAGAAATTGTGACTTCAGAATTTCTTGGAGAATCCGTTAAGTCCATCAAGTGATTAAAACCTCCATAACACTCAATTGCGCTTCTGCCATTTTTGAGTTCCACCGCAATACTAATTAACCGCACGTTCCACGTCTGGAGGACATTAAAAACCGCTTACTACTGATGAGATTTTTGAACGCGCGGGCAACAATCCGTGCTCTATCCGACATGTTTGTTTACATGCGAAGCGCATCAGCAGCGCCACCATCGGTAATGTTACTCGCCAATAGGAATAGGGAGGTATATTCAGGGCCAGGCTTAGCAGGCGTGCAGTGCGCTCCGGCGCGCAGGCGGGTGTAGCAGGCGGCAAGTCATAGGGGCGGTAATATAATAATAAACTTGAATTTTGAAGGATTCTTTTCATTGTATTTTATTATAGGAATAGGGAGGTATATTCAGGGCCAGGCTTAGCAGGCGTGCAGTGCGCTCCGGCGCGCAGGCGGGTATAGCAGGCGGCAAGTCATAGGGGCGGTAATATAATAATAAACTTGAATTTTGAGGGATTCTTTTCATTCCCGCATTTGGTGGGGCTCTCCACTGCCGGTGAGGGGGGTGGCAATTTTTCGGTGGCACGCAGGCGGCAAATAGGCCAGGCCCGGCCCTGGGTATATTCTTCAACGGACGTTTACTATTCAAAAATAAAATCGAATGCCGCACACCCAAATGTAGACACAACTTTCAGGTACGATTGCGGCCAAAATAAAGTGGACGACAATGTCAACGAGTTGGCTTGCTGTCATGCGACGTTCAGGCCAGAATCCTAAGAAATCTGTCAACTGTCGTCCACTTTAAAAAGTCCGCAACGGTACCTATGTACCTATCAACAAGGAAAGCAGGGGTGGATGATTAAAGCCCAGAGGGGAAAAATAGTTTTCGACAATTGAGGCCGAAACAGTTGCTTAATGTTCTTGATGTCAGCTGATTGTATGTATAGCGATGATATGTATTATACTGGTTTGATAATCAAATTTTTATGTTTGGAAATTGATTTTTGACATTATTCTTCGTTAATTTTTTTGAATGGTTTGATTTCACCTCAATTAAATGTGACATTCTAAATATAAGTACGGTGGCGAGCACATAGCTGGAAATACTCATATCAATTCTGTCAATATTTCAATTTAACCTACGGCCTTATTTTGATTTGGAGAAGATAATATCGTAGGTACTCTAGAACCACGTAGTTACCTCAAATCACATTCACGAGGTACCTATGTATTTTATATTTTTTCAATTAATTAAAATTAATACCGGATCGAGTTTTCCGAACGACATTCTTATACTTTGTGGAGAATATTATTGATGAAAATAGATATTTGTTGTATTAGGGGTATGAGTGAGACTTCTGTGACGTAGAATGGGAGTTTAAGCGCCGAGCGCAGCGAGAAAAGAAACAAAAGAAGTCTAATCGTGAAAAAATCATGTCGAAAGTATTCTGCCCTTTGAGGGACTCATAATAATAATAATGATGAGATTGATAATAAGAAAAACAAGATGATACAAACCGTCAGGGAGCGGAGCGGGAGTACGAAAAGAACACCTCTTCGAACGTTGTTTGCTGATTGATTCATATCTATAGAAGTTTCACTTCTTCCGAGGGTGACTATGGTCACGCACCCACGTTTTTAATATTTTGTAGCCCAATTTGACACGAGCCAAAATCCATCGTCCGTTACCCAAAAAAATGGACAGTTTTTTTTCTATAAGGGGTTGAAGATGGGCTATTTTAAGGTAAAGAAATATGTTCCAACGTAAGTGAGAACATTTCAACGTCCTTTATAACATATATGGCTCATGACAATTCCCTTTCTCTTATGTGAAAAAATCAACCCCCTCCCTCACCCCCAACCCCTACTTGTGAGTATCAAATTCGAATTTTTTTGGGTAACGGACGATGGTTTTTGGCTCGTGTCGAATTGAACTACAACTTATAAAAAAATTGGAGAATTTGACCGAGACCCATTTTCCATAAGAATCGTGCGGGGTCCTTTGCAGGCAGTGTGAACCACATCAAGATCTATCCAATTTTTGACAATTGATGCCCCGCCGCCATCTTGTATTCTCACTATTGAACATGTTTTGAAGTTATAGAACTAGGAGAACTATGCCTCAACGAAAAGAGATATCGATGTGGTGCAAACGCCAATCGAATGCGTACGTGACCACCATATAAAGTTTACCAATAATTTTTGTCACTTGGCCGCCATCTTTGATCCGCCATTTTGAATTTCTCTGAAAGTGGTCCGATTTGAGTGAAATTTGCAGGTGATGTGAACTTCATCGGGATACATCCAATTTTTGACAATTGATGCCCCGCCGCCATCTTGTATTCTCCATATTGAACATGTTTCAAAGTGATAGAACTAGGATAATTATGCCTCAACGAAAAAAGATATCGATGTGGTGCAAACGCCAATCGAATGCGTACGTGACCACTATATAAAGTTGACCAATGATTTTTGTCACTTGGCCGCCATCTTTGATCCGCCATTTTTAATTTCTCTGAAAGTGGTCCGATTTGAGTAAAACTTGCAGGCGATGTGAACGTCATTAAGATACATCCAATTTTCAACAATTGATACCCCGCCGCCATCTTGTATTCTCCATATTGAACATATTTCAAAATGATAGAACTAGGAGAATTATGCCTCAACGAAAAAAGATATCGATGTGGTGCTAACGCCAATCGAATGCGTACGTGACCACCATATAAAGTTGACCAAAGATTTTTGTCACTTGGCCGCCATCTTTGATCCGCAATTTTGAATTTCTCTGAAAGTGGTCCGATTTGAGTAAAACTTGCAGGCGATGTGAACTTCATTAAGATAATCCAATTTTTAACAACTGATACCCCGCCGCCATCTTGTATTCTCCATATTGAACATGTCTCAAAATGATAGAACTAGGAGAATTATGCCTCCTTGTTTCACCTTTTTTTCGTATGATCATTTTTATTCTCCAGTCAAATTCCAACATTCTGCCACCATCTTGGCCGCCATATTGAAATCTCTCATTAGTGGAACGATTTTCATGAAACTTGGAACTTACCTTTGTCTATAGTACAATCATTTTGATTTTCAAGCCAAATTTAATGATTTTAACGCTATTTTGGCCGCCATATTGGAATTTCTGCCCAAATAACGGTAGAACCCTAATTAACATCTTGCGTTCACTAACCCTTCAAAAAGGAAGTGCGCTACTGAGCCTCATGCCCATGAGGCATATTCGCTTCAGGGGCGGACTGGGGTTCTGAAAGTAAGGCCGCTGCTGGTGTGATTTGGAGGCCCCCCTGTGACTTGAAGAGGGGTCACAAGCTAAAAGTTTTTTTTTATTTTAAATTGAAATTATTATTATTGGTAAAAGTATTTGCAACTACCTGGTAGAACTCACCTACCTGCTGGTGGCCTGATAAAAAAAAACATTCAAACATCTTCTAGGAACTCAGCAGCTTGAAAGCGCAACTACCTACTGTAACCATATTCATTGTCACAAACTGTAAATTGTAAATTCTGAACTACATCTATCGATTGCGCTATAATAATATCACTGCCCTTTATTGAAGGAAAAATAACAGGAAGGGAGGCCTCGGAACCCATTTTGTTTTTTGTATTTTTTTAACCCAATTACTTTTGGTCTGCGGGGCCCCTGATCGACCGAAGTTTTGGGGGCCCTTAGCCAAAAATGTAGGCCGGGATTGCGGCCTAGCGGCCTTGACCAGTCCGCCCCTGATTCGCTTGTTTTTATTTTGAACGGTAAGACCACTATGGGATAATTACGCCCTAGAACGTTGTCGGTGTATTTTCGGGACACCTGTATACATCACAAAGAAGCTAGAACATGTTACATGTCGATTTAAATACCGAAACTGTCGCACAAAATATACACTGGCGTGCAAAATTAACGCAGCACTAAAATTTTGCCATAACTTTGAAGTCGGCTTTCTTCTAAACCATTCGTCTGATTTGAGAAATTCTTCTTTCGAGTGAAAGGTTGATTCCTCAAGAATAACAGTGTGTAAGAAATAATCGAAAAAAGTCAGTAATGGCTATATACCGGGTGTGACATTGGTGTTGTATTTTTCCCCATATTTTTGAAGCCTCGCAAAAAAAATTCCGACGCGATCGTCTCCCAGAAAGTATGACCAAACACTGACCCCACGCTCATCCAGGCGGTCCGTCCGCAGTGTTCACACAACACCTGTCGCCTTTTCCATCCCAGTGGCGGGCGGTTGTTTAACTCGGGAGTTATCTTTCGCCATATCAATATAAGTTTGTTTGTTGTTCGTTTGTTTTGTTTTTTATACATGAATGTGCATGATGTTGCAGGGTGCCGGACACAACGACGTGGAATTGTATAACGTGTACCTGGAAAGACTTAAACAATTCGTGAACGTGGAGTTGGTCAACTGACAGCTGCTGGGTGGCGAGGACTGCACGTGTACGTTCAGCTCGGGTACTTCGAGTTCGGTGGAGGAGAAGTTGCTCTAGCCCGGGGCGGCGGACTCGGTGGTGGTAAAACATCGCCAGTCCGCAACCGCAACAATAACAACAACCACAACAACAACAACAACAACAACAGCAACAGCAGCAGTAGCAACAACAACAATAACAACTATAACAACATCAACAACGGCTGAAGCGGCGGCAATAACCAGTCCGTTGTACTGTCCGTCGCCACACCTCGCGCTGCGGGCCCTCTCCGGCATCTTGGCCCGCGCCGAACGCCAGTGCAACAGCGCCCGCAGCTCTCCACATTCCCGCCATCAACAGCCGCTGCCACCGCCGGCGCCGCTGCAGCCATCCAAGGCCCACTCACTGCCGGCTTGCAACAGCAGCGCCTCACCATCAGCCTGCCTCAGCGCCTGCCGTTGCATGGTCCTCGAAACAACTTGCTAGCAGCACCACTCTCTGTACATATACATGTTATAATATTTGCGATGTTGGACTTGGATTTGGACTCTTGGACTTTTATACTAAATAATCGGACAATCTTTTCAAGTGATGCAATATTAAATGTAGTATAATACCTTTATTACCCATCAACGTAACTTTCAGTGTAATTTTTCTCAAAATGTGGATTCCTCAAGTCCTCTCATCGTCGGGCTAAACTTCTGTTTATTTCTCTTCGTAAATATCTAATGCATCTGGATTTAAAACATCATTCCTTCATGCAGTATCCTTATCACGATGGCAATTTTCGTTTCTTGTGGAATTTGCTATTTTTTCTGGATAAATAGCAAAAAATAACCTGCATACGAACGGCGTGTTACATTGACATCTTCCTTTGTTACAGGCTTTCTATGGCCTACCTTGTGCATAGCGGAAAAAAACGAGCTATGTAATAATGTCACAAGTTGTATGCTCATTATAATGCTTTTTGTTTTATAAAAAGAAAAAGAAAAGTGAAAAGTTTCCACAGTGATTGGTGAGTGTGATAACGAGAATTGTGTGGAAAAATGAGATCTTGAACTGACAAGCCATAGATATTTACTTCCGCTCCCACATTCTTTTTCTCTTTGAAGATATACTCGAATAATTTAAATGAAGCCCGAGATCTGTGTGTATGTGTGGTATTCCCGCCATTTCACGGGTGCAATTTAATTTTATTTATTGCCTTATCTAAAAAAAAATGAGGGAAAATTCAGCACCCTGTTCACCAACTGACCTACTCATGAGATTAATGCGCGAGCAGAGCTCTGCGTTTTCCCTCCTTAATAACCAACCCCTTATATTCTAAGGCTGAAGTTTTTTAAACGTAAACAATGTTATTATAATTGCATAATTCCGCAAGTTTTAAGCAAGTTGCTTTTAATGGAAAGCGACTTGTTTATTGTGCATTTTGATATGATATAGGTTTAAATAAGAAAATATGAATGATCATGATTTTTTTGTGATTATAAGTAAAACAAAAGAACCCTTTATTTGTGTCAAATTCAGTAAAATGTTATATGATACATATCATTTTTTTCCCGCTGCATTTATAAGGATAGGAGGAACTATGTAAGATAACATTATTATTATTATTATTATTTATAATTTTAAGTTTTCTATTTTCCCTGTTTGTTGAAAAAATCTACTTCCAAATTTCAATATTATTGTTTATCTGTCTAAAGGAAACGATTCATGAATCAGAAATCTATAAAAATAAAATATTAAAAAACAGTATTTATAAAAATTGGTTTTTGGTTTCATTTCTGTTGATTTTAGCACAAACCTACACATTCTGGCCGATTTTTATTTTCAAGAGACAATAATCCTTATTGTAATTTGCTGGTAAAATATTGCGCTAAATAAGGATAATAACGACTTGTTAGAATGTTGGTTCAAGCCGGACAGCCAGCGTGTTGGTTGGGATTGAATAAAATGTTTTTGCAATTTTATAAAGTGATGGTTAATAAAATATTGTAAAATGCTCATCATCATGAAGTTTTCAGTCCGCAGACTGGTCGGACACGCACCTCCATTTCCTATCCTGAGCTGACCTGTGCTCGGAAAGTAGCTACAGTAAAATTCTAGGTAGCAAGTGAATCCTGCACAAATTCGTCTTTCATGAGTGGCCTGGGCCTCAGGCGCGTGCTGGGCAGCCGGGCATTTCCCGGTAGGTCCTCAGCCGTACTCAAGGGGTCTTTCTTGTCTTTTTTTATTTTTTTGAAAAATTGTATGAATTCTTTTTCAAGCATAAAATTGATCATTGAATAATTGATTTCCAGACTTTTTCGATCGTAAGGATGTTTTGTAACGGTAATCGGATCCAGTTTTTTTTTTTTTTGAAACGTGCCTAAGTAGTTTCGATTTGCTAAATGTTAAATTAAATAAAAAATAAAGAGAATGAAAATAGAAAATATCCCTCACGTGCGTGAGTCGCAATAGCGCATTTTCTTAGTGCAGATCTGTCTTTGATGGGAATGAAGTCGAGCTTGAAAGTAAGAATGTTCATACAAGACAAGAGTAATAAGTTGCAAGTTTCATGACAACCGTTCCACTAGTAAAAAATTTTATATATGATGGCCAAGATACCGGCGGAATCATGAAACTCGGCTTGAAAATAAGAATGTTCATACAAGACAAACATAAGTACTAAATTTCATGGCAATCGTTCCACTGATAAAGAGACTTCTCAATATGGCGACCAAGATGGCGCCGCAACCATGAAATCCAATCTGCCCATTGGCCACCCTTGAGGACATTGGCTATCCATCGGAAAAAGTTCCAAGGCTCTAGCTTCATTCCCCGAGAAGGAATTCAACTTCTTGGAAGTGCACAAGAAATCTTGTTTTTTAATAATAACAATGATAACTATATGTATATGGATAAAACAATAGTGCCCATATTGGCCACCCTTGGGGACATCCGCTATCCATGGAAAAAAGTTCCAAGGCTCTATAGCTTCATGCCCCGAGGAGAAGTACAACTTCTTACTTTCTACACGGACGGACGGACAGACAGACAGACAGATAAACCGGCCATATAAGCGTCATTTTCTTACGAAAATGCGCTGAAAACTAGAACTTACCTATTTGAATCTTGTTTGCGGTATTATTATTAGCATTATTATTTTCATTCCGAAAAAAATTTGTCTACGGCGCCATTTTGCTCGCACTTTAAAAAATAAGTGTTTTATAGTATGTTCACCTGTACCGTGATTCTAGTCGGCTGTGAGATTTTGTTTTTAAGTTTCCAAATCTGAAATATAGAAAATCCCCAAAACTTTGCGGTTGGCTGCTCTGGCTTCATTTTTTAGCGTTCGTCGTTCGGACCACTTTTGGAACGCATTTTTTGCAAAATTTTGTGCCACACCATGGAACATGTGCCGTCTGGTGGTATTTGTGCCGTCTGGTGGTATTTGTACCGTCTAGGTGGAAAGCACCCATTAGTTCTCTTCTCATCTTTCTATATTCTATAGGTCGCGGGAACAAAAATGGCTGCCTAAAGATGGGTATATGGTATGATGTTATTTTCACTAGTACTTGGTAATATAATTTTCTTTGGTTGTAATAAATACAAGGATAAATTATCGAAGAATTGTCGCTGTATTAAAAAAATTATTGCACTGAACTCAAGATTTGGCTGAGTAATGAGTAAAAACGGGCCAATCTCTACTGCCCTACCTTGGCACCCCCCAATGCGCAAACGCGGGCAAGAGGCGCTTCGTTCTCGGCTTCGTTGTGCCGGCGTGCCTGCAACGTTGCCATAGCGGGTGCCAGGGTGACGGTTATGTTCCCGCGACCTATATATTCTATACCCAGTGGGTGATTTCCACCTAGCTCCAAGTTTGGTACACCTTCCATAGGACATTTTCCTGGCCATACTGCACATGTGCGAGGTGCAAGTAATGGCGGGATATTGAAAACAACCGGACAATATTATGCATTTATGCAGATTTGTCAAAAACAAAATTTCTGCACAGGTGAAATATTATAGCATATTTTATCTCAAAAATAGACCAGCCTTGGAAATCTACCGCGTTATATTATATTACAGGTGCATTAGTGTAAGATTCGAAGGCTTTTGTCCCGTTTTTTCAAAAAGCCCGCCTAAAATTCAGCGCATGTCCCTGAAATGATTGCTCCAGGACAAGCTCCTATTTGCGCACGTGCGGGTTCCAAACGGTGCTTTCCATCTGCGTGTTCTTACCCGGTTCTCGGTTCTGTACCGTTCATTGGACCACCTAAAATATGCGATATTCAAAGGCACGACTTGCGCTGTAGGTTCGCAAAGCTAGGGGATGGAACTCATGCGTCTGCGCGAGCTAGGAAAAGTCAAAACCTGAAGATTTTCAGCCATCGATTTAACAAAGGAAAATAGATGACAAGAAACTCCTGATTTCCATGCTAGATTATGCGGAATGATGTTGTCCATGTGCATTGCTGACGAAAAAATTAATTCCGCGCGTATAGTGCTCCGAAAAGAACGAAAAAGCCGTTTTCAGTGTATAACTGGTTGCCTAGGAGGTGATGGTTTTTGGGAACACACATGAAATGGAACTGTAATGCTCTTTTCGTACGGTTTTTGCAGCCAGGCACTCAACAAACTGCCTGTCATTTTTGAAAAAAAAAACAGAAAACACAAACGTCTGATATATTATACATATAACCCGATAAAATTTTAGTTACCATTTGTTTACATGCAGTTTCATGCCATTGACAGACAGGACGGCAACGGTAAGGCAGAGAAGAATACTAGAAGTAGGGCGCTATTTTCAAAAACACACCAACTGATAAACACGTCACCATATTTTCGCTCCTTGTGTATCTAAAACTGATCCATCATTGCTGGTCTTAAACACAATGAAAGATCAAGAAACACTCTTTTTTCCATAGCTTATTTGAAAGTTTCATTTCCAGCCGTTTCAATAATATACAATGTTGAAATTACGCTTTTTACATGTGTTAGCATACGGCACTATTCTCAAATCCCCTAGCATAGTTGCGCCGTTGCGCCAGCGCAGAAATGGCACTGAATTTCGCCTATTGTGTGCCATACGGCCATACCATGGAACATGTGCCGTCTGGTGGTATTTGTACCGTCTAGGTGGAAAGCACCCAGTACTACTCACGCTCACGAGTCACGACATTCATAAATCTGGCAACACTGTAGGGAGACCATGCAGCATCCGGCTGTGATTAGTAACCTATGTTAGGTACCTACATTCAATAGTTTTGTTGGCAACTGTCACATATCAGTGCACACTGCAGTACTGCACTGTGGGCATAGATGACACTGTGGGTGTGGGTGCAGGTATTTCACATAAGGTATTTGCAGGTTCCTTCCCTCTTTGAATTGACCATTGTGTTGTCATTCGTTCATTATATAGTTTATTTATTTTTGACTAGATGGCGCAGGTCGCGCCGTTTCAAGTTATATTCTGCGGTGTCGAAGGTTGATACAACATCGGCGCTCGCAAAATTATTCGTCAGTTCGAGATTCGGCAAATATCACATGTGTGCTGCCGATGCCGGCTTGATGGGAGTTTTCAAGAGATGGACATTCCGGGAGGTATCTCATATCTCGCCTCAGAGAAAGAGTCGTGTTCGTGTTCTATGAAAGAGGCCTTGAAAGGAATACACATTACATTATTCTGTGACATTACGATATTTTCTCATTATCCCATTCATTCACCAATGAAATATTATAAACGCTCGTCGGGTTCTCGGTATTTCGTCTATGCTGCATTTATTTTGAGGGAATAAAAAGGTTCTGCGTGTGTCGGGAGGCTTTAAATTGAATTTGGCGCCTGTCAGCAGCGATCTGTCTGTCTGTGATGCAGCTGAAGGATGGCTTGAAATCGGACTGCACAGATGGCGCCACCGCATGACGCTGTCTGACTTACCGATGGAGCGTGCTACTACGCGTTCTGGCGTATTTCACGGAACGTTTTTAAGGGTTTTGCCGCTAAAGTTGCCGAAGTGTTTCTCGGTATAACCAGGGCCAACAATAGTGTTGTGTTTGCATGGACCTCGAAGCAAGAGACAGTGCGACGTCCCGTCAGTTTTTGATTGCCCTGTGCGGCCGTCCGCCAGTTTGAATTCGCAAACGGTTTCCATTGGCTTTGTGGATGGTTATGTGCAATGTGATCACGTAATGGCGGGTAAGGCGTTACAGTGGAAATGTGTGGCTAATACCACTGGACCTCAACCGCGGCCCCGTCACGGACACCGCGCTGTTGCAATCAAGGATTTGATGGTGGTTTTCGGTGGCGGCAATGAAGGAATCGTAGATGAACTCCATGTTTATAACACAGGTACGGCCATCAGCTTGGCCGCCGTGAATATGGCGCCAGGCGGCGTAAATGTGCGAAAAAGGCGACGCGTCATTTATCTGCCCCATACCGTCCCCGTTTTCCCCCGTTTCGATGGTGCAGTGCGTCCAAAACTTCGGCGGGTCGTGAAAACACCCGCAAACTTGATTTTTCCTCGATGTTTGGTTTCGAAAACAAACATGGCGGCCAAACATCAACATGACGGCCCGGATGATTTTCCAATCCGGTGTAAACAACAACAAATTCACCCCCCAGCGTTGGCATTCCTTCCAATTTCCATTAAAATCTAACGACTTTTTCTAATTTTGCACGTTTTGTCTTTCAACCCCTTTAACGTAAGTAAATGTACCACCACACCCCCCACGCTTTCCGTCATTTTTGTTTTTTGACAGGCGCCTTTCGAATTTTTGAATAGTACCTCTATCATCTCACGCGTGGCGCGAACAAAACTTGAGTTTGTTCAACTTTTAAGAAAACTCCTATGTACAGGGTGGGCAAATTTGGATGTTTCTATAGGGGATCGGATCTCGGTGACTATGAGAGCTATGAAAAAATGGATAGTACGTTCTCGATCGCTTTTCGCTTTCTGTGAGAGGAACTCAGTGGTGAAAATCAGAACCCGTTATCGTCTTTTGTTTTCGAGCTATATCGAAAAGTGCACTTTTTCACGATTTCGATAAATGTCGATATCTTTCTTGGTTTTCAAGTTAGAAAAACGATATTTACACATCCTTGAGGCACTTTTTTGAGTAGAATAAAATGACCTCAACAGATTTGAAAAATCTTCTTTTGTTTTTTTGATGTAACATAAAGCTGTATTTTCATATATGCAAATCATAGTTGGCTGTGAACTAATTAAATAGAGTGTTTTTTCTCTTTTCAACGATATAAAACATGTGTCAAAAACTTATAAAAAGTTAGATTTTTCAAAAGAAACTGAATTGATCATAATTACCTGAGACATTTGTTTATTGTTTTGATTATTCACCTGGTAGGCGTGAGTGTCATTTGGAATAGTGTACGAAGATGCCTGTCACAGCCAGTTCACTCACATTTTAAAAGTGACTGTCGCTTTGGATTATGAATAACGAACATTTTTATATGTTGGATTGCTTTATGCAAAATAGTAACAATTCTGAAAGTGATATTATCTGATATTCAGAGAGAGACAATTACACAAATCTGTTTTTGGGACATATTGAAAGACAATTGCAATTAATTAATAATGGGTCGTTTCCATTTTCCAAACGACAGTCACTTTCTAACTCAAAAACTGGCTGTGACAGGCGTCTTCGCACACTATTCTAAATGACGTTCACGCCTACTAGGTGAATAGTCAAAACAGTGAACAAATGTGTCAGGTAACTACGACAAATTCAGTTTATTTTGAAAAATGTATTTTTCATAAGTTTTTGACACACATAGGTATATTGTTGAAAAGAGAATAAAACTCTCTATTTAATGAGTCCATGGCCAACTAAGACTTACATATGAAAAAATACAACTTTATGTTGTAACCGAAAAGAAAAGAAGATTTTTCAAATCTGTCAAGGTCATTCCATTCTACTCAAAAAAGTACCTGAAGAAAGTGTACATATCTGTTTTCTAACTTGAATACCAAGAAAGATATCGACATTTATCGAAATCGTGAAAAATCAAACTTTTAAATGTAGGTCGAAAACAAAAGACGATAGCAAATTCTAGTTTTCACCAATGAGTTCCTCTCGAAAAAAGCGATCGAGAATGTACCATCCATTTTGTCATAGCTCTTACATTTACCGAGATCTATAGAAACATCCAAATTTGCTCACCCTGTACAACCTAAACTTGATTTTTTTTTTTCAAATTATGTCAATTTTGAGATTCTCGGGTTTCAAATTCACGCCAAGGAAAATGCAGCAGTTATCTTTTATGGGATACTGGAGCACTCCAACATAACAATCGCGTGTTTTCGTTTATGCGCCTCTTTGCAAGCCATTGCCTCACTTTGATGAATTTCTAAAAAAATAATAAACAAAATAAAGAACACAAGAAGTCAGTGATTTCCCCTTATAGGGTGGCCATGAAGTACCTTCCCAATTATTAACGTCCGTGATTGATTTCGTCGCGGAACTAAATTAGAAATAAATAACTGAAAAGTAAACACTGCTAATCTTGTTGTATTTTTCTCTTGTTTTTCTTTAGCAACAAACCAATGGTTTGTGCCCATGACCAAAGGCGATGTACCACCAGGATGTGCAGCTTACGGGTTTGTGGTGGATGGCACACGGCTACTCGTTTTTGGTGGAATGGTCGAGTATGGCAAATACAGCAACGAATTGTATGAGCTTCAGGTGAGAAAATAAATCTTCAGCAATCAAGCACGACAACTGCAGAGTATTATTAATTTATATGGCACTCTGGAATGGGAACACATCCTGGTAGTTTATTAAATCTGTAGCAATCATCAGTCAGTGTAAGCGTAAATGGGAAACAGCTCCATCTGTGAACAATATCTGTCATTTACAGCAGGAATCGCCGTAATAGTGGCGTGGATATAATACGTATTGTTTCGAATGCAAGAGTGATATAAACTGCTCAACATTTGAACATTTGATCGATAGATATTCAGTGTAATACCAATTACTTTATGATACTTACTGTTACCAATTTCACATGAATTTGTCAAAGTAGTACTAAAATTCTTGATTCTTAGACTTGAATTCTTCATCCAAAAGCAAAATGAATATAGCCTGTAAAGGTGCGTTCAGTCAGCTTATTTAGCCGCAAGTTTTAATTTTAGTCGTAAACGCAGCGATGCTCATTGGCTGTCATGAACCAGCCTCCTCAGATCAGCCAATAAGCGATGCTGCGCTTACGACTAAAATTAAAACTTGCGGCTAAATAAGCTGACTGAACGCACCTTAAGTCGAATGTTACATTATGTGAAGTTTGCAAATAACTGTTCAAGTTGGAGGCGCAAAGTTAGGACGGCGTACCTACTTGTCAAATATACTGTCTGATTGGCTCAGTTCGTTATGCTCCATCACACACTATTGCACTCTGAGCCCCAGCATGAAATTGAACCGTAACATTGTAGTTTGACGTGCTTATTTTACAATGCAGATATCATCAAAATTTCTCAGATACAGGTGTTCATGCGAGACGGATGACAGATACCCCCCCATCCCCCCTCCCATAAAAAACTTTCCTTTCACGATGAATGAAAAAAAAAAGAAAAAACTTCCCGTTTCCATAGTCTCTAAATGTCACGTATAATTTTCCATTTCGTGCCACCCACAGGGTGTCGCAATTTTTTTGCATTTTTTGTTTGAACACCCTGTATTTCATCACCACAATCGATGCACATTGTTATCCTGATTGCAAAAATGCATGACACTTCAAAGAAAATTTCCTGGGAAAAAATTTGAAAAGTTTACATTGGCGTCTCGAAAAATACTTTTTTTTTGAGAATGATGGATTCATTTCAGAATTCAAATATGTATGTCCAGTATTTTGATTTACTTTTAAATCACATGGAATGACATAAAATGACTAATGAAACATCCAGGACATATCACATAATATCTGACTTCTGAAATGAATCCATCATCCTAGAAAAAAAAGTTTTATGAGATACCATTGTAAATTTATCAGTTCTTTTTTTCAGAAAATTTTTTTGAAGCGTCATGCACTTTTGTAATCAGGATAACAATGTGCATCGATTGTGGTGATGAAAAACAGGTGTTTCGAAAAAATGCAAAAAAAAAATTGCGACACCCTGTATATGGGAGCATGAGATTGAAAATTATATTCGACATATTCAGGAACTACGGAAAAAAATTGCTTCTGGAAAGTTTTTTCTTTTTTTAAATTATCATGAAGGGAAAGTTTTATGGGGGGGGGGGGTATCCCGGTATCCGTCTCGTGTGAACATCCTGTACATGCAACGGTGATCAATTTAGGCAAGGCGTAGGCGAAAGGGGTGGAGCTTGAAACGGAAACAAAAATAAGAAAATGAAGATAATTAAAATTCATGTGGCAAAACTATACACGGTGATTCACCACCAAATGGACATGGCCTAAGGGTAGGTCCAGTTTTTCCAGGCAAACCATGATCTGGCTTTAAAATTTTTCTAACGCTGTTCGTTTTGAAGTTACAGGGTGATTCATGTATTTTGTCGATTTTTTCATTAAGTCATATCTTTAGAATGATCCAATGGATTCGATTGAAATTTTGTGGGTTAATTCTTCTATTGATAGCTGACACATCGCTTAATCAAGCAATTTAGAATTTCCAGGGCCGGCCTTGAAAAAAAAACTTCAAGCTTTTTTTTTGACATTCTGTATGCATATTTTTCAAAATTCATTCTCATATTCAGAAACTAAAATTGCTTGGCACCATTGAGCTGTCAATAAAATTTTGATAATCCTGGAGATTTTTAAGGTTAGGATTTTTTGTGAAATGATAATTTGAAATATTAGCAAATGATCTATTATGGCCTTAAATTTCAGCCATTTCGTTGAATTTTTTTTTTTTAACCTCTTCTAGCAACTAACTAGGAGCAACAAAAAATTTCATCAGAATTTTCGAAAAATTTATGTGACGTCCTTCAATTTCAGCTCACTGTGGGATAGAAGTGAAGTTGAGGGACGTAACAAATTTTTTTTGGAAATTCTGAATTTTTTTTGCTGAGAAAAAGTGATTTTTCTTTCAATTTTTTGACGAAACGGCAGAAATTCAAGGCCATAATAGATCATTTGCAAATATGTATTTTGATTTATCAATTTACAAAAAATTCCAACCTCAAAAATCTTCAGGATTATCAGAACTTTATTGACAGTTCAGTGGTGCCAGGACTGCCAGGCAATTTTTTTTGCGATATTAATAGCATGTTTCATGTGGTTTCTGAATATGAGAATGAATTTTGAAAAATATGCATACAGAATGTGTTTTTCTGAAAAAAGCTTTGAAGACTTTTTTCAATGCCGGCCCTGGAAATTTTGAACTGTTTGATAGGGCTATGTGTCAGCTATCAATACAAGAATTGACCCACAAAATTTCAATCGAATCCATTATGTCGTTCTGAAGATACAGCCTGTCAAAAAATTCTACGAAATACATGAATCACCCTGTAGCTCCGAAACGAACAACTTTATAAAAATTTCAAAACCAGGTACTGGTTTGCCTGGAAAAACTGGACCTAACCTTGAGCTATGTCCATTTGGTGGTGAATCACCCGGTATATGATTTTTTCAGTAGTTCAAGATTTCCATGAACATACTTTTTGCAACATTTGAACATTTGTTTTGTAAATAGTTTTTGATTTTGAAGATTTTTCAAGTCGAGTGGTAGCGTGATATACAGGTGTCCCAAAATTGGACGGCAATATTTGACCAGTCTTTTTTTTATTTATTAATTTTAATTGAATTTTAAAGGTACATCAATCATCTGGATTATTAGTACCTTGGTGCTATCATGTTTGCTACAGTGCTATTTGTATTCAATGATAATTTTGTATAATAATACTTGTCAAATGAGTGTTTCTAAATTTAGATAACCAGCTTATTCTACGTCAAAAAATAGGAAAAAAAGTTCCAATAAACATTGGTCGAATAATGCCCCCTGAGGAAGCTTAGGGCCTCTAAAAGGGGGAAACCCTCGGGGAAACCTGATTATGTTTTTTTTTGCAAATATCCCCGCAACTTGCCAAGATAAAATGACGACATCTGATTTACTTGTTATAAGCTCAAGGTAATGCTGTGAAAAAGATTTACACATTTTATCAGGGACGTCCAACAAAGGGGGAGCGGGGGATGAATTAAGCTCTATTTTTTTTGTTCATGACTTTTTCTGAATTTTGATCAGAAAATTTGGAAAATCGGAGTTTTTTATGCTAAAATGTCTTCGGGTACTATTTCGTTTTCGAGATGAATCACTTGAAGAAAACTTTACGTGAGATTGTCCCAAAATTTTCAAATCTCGAGCATAGAAATCAGAGTAATAACACCAACTGTGTTTTCTGGGGCCAGAAGAGAGGAAGAAACGCTCCAATACAGTTGGGTTAAAATATGCTCCTTAGGGGACCTAGAGCCCCTAGAGCACGATTTATTTTATCTCGGCAAGTTACCCTTCCAAGGAGCATTTTCAACCCACCATCATTGGAACGATTCTTTCTGTTTTTGGTCCAAGAAAACACAGTTTGTGTTATTGCTCTAATTTCTGTACTCGGGATTTGGAAATTTTGGGAGAATCTCAGGTAGATTTCTTCAAAGTGATTTATCTCGAAAACGTTGCATCGAATCGAAATGGTACAAAAGGACTTTTTTCATAAAAGACTCTGATTTTTACAGATTTTCTTGTCAAAATTCAGAGGTCATGAACTAAGAAATTGGGCTAAATTCAACCCCCGTCTCCCCTTTGTTGGACGTCTCTGATGAAATGTGGAAATCTTTTTCACAACATTACCTTAAGCTTAATGCAGTCAAACCAAATTTCGTCATTTTATCTCGGCAAGTTTCGGAGATTTAAAAAAAAAACATCATCAGGTTTCCCCCTTTAGGAGACTCTTAAAGAATAAGAGAAATTTGGTGTAGTTTTATCCCTTTTTTACCTAAGGATGAGGTACACAGAGCCTAAAGGCACAAGACATTTTTTCCTCATTTAGGGTACAACTCCGATTGAAGCGCCGCCCACATGTAATCGCCCTATAAGAATAAGAATAGAAACTTGTACATCTGAACGTAACTTGACCTGACTGAACTGTTTCAACGGTTCATGTATCAGAGGTTAATGACCTGACCGCTTTATCAAGTTCGGCAGCATGTATAAAAATAATCCCTGGAACGTGAAGCCAAGATTTGTATCTTTTAAAAGTGAAACGTAATCGGAGAAATACACTGCTGAAGAAAAATAGCGGATATTGACAAATTTTAATTTAAAAGACAACTTATCAAAGCGAAACCTATTTAAGCGTGCAAGTCTAGTTAGCTCTCTGGTCCAATTTTGTGAAGTAATAGGATAATGGAGCGTTTGAATTAAGGTGTGTTCAGTCAGCTTATTTAGCCGCAAGTTTTAATTTTAGTCGCAAGCGCAGCGACGCCCATTGGCTCTTACGAACCAGCCTCCTCGGAACAGCCAATAAGCGATGCAGCGCTTACGGCTAAAATTAAAATTGCGGCTAAATAAGCTGACTGAACGCACCTCTACGCCAGTTTGAATATACAGGGTGTTCATTTGAAAATTTGTCACTCCTAATTTCTCTCCACCAAAATTTTTCACATGAAAACGCCGAAACAGGTCGATTTTTGTTTCGAGGGGGACATCTAGATCACATACTGCTAAATCTTTATCTTCAACCCCTTCGCCCCCACCCCACCCTACTTAATTATTCCAAATAGCATTACCTATCTTAGTATCTTGTGATACATCAAATTGAAGGCAATAAAATTCTCTTTCCGTCAAACATATTTCTATTTTTATTTACCCCCTCCCTCAGCCCCAGGTTGAAGATGGAAATTTGGCAGTATATGTCCTAGATGTCCCCCGCGAAACAAGAATCGACCTGTTGCGGCGTTTTTCTGTGAAAAATTTTGGCGGAGAGGAATCAGTGGTGCCAACTTTTCAAATGAACACACCCTGTATTTTCACCTCAAGTCTAGTATGAGGAACATGAAAACAAGGGATCTATGTTCCAACAATAGCATTCTTCAAGAAGTAACACCATTTAAAAGAAATTGATGTCAATGAGTAGTATGTATTAATAAAAAATAAGCATAAGCATTTGCTTCGATTTTCGAGGAGTTGCTAAGCAGACTTTCCCTAGCAACGCCTATGAAATCCAAGCAAATGCTTATGCTTATTTTTTTATTAATACTACCCATTGGATTACAGGCCCGTGAAACAATCACCACTTTTTTCAAGAAATTTTGGGGCTCTTTCGGCCTTCCTTCAAAATTGTTGAAAATCATCGCAGCGAATATTTTAAAAAATTATGTATATATTTCGAGGAATCACTTATCCGACAAATAATTCATTCTACCAAATTTCAGTTTTTCTGTTCTAGAGTTTTATACGCGTTGTTTTGTATTCTTTGTTTCACAGCAACCCAAAATGTTGAGAAGATGTAATTTGTTGATGAAATTCTTTATTGATACAAAATATAGAAATATCCGCTATTTTTATCCGGCATTGTATATAATGAAAAGCGGTCGGTCAATTATGCTAACCCCTAGAACAATTGAGAAAGAGGAAGGTGTTCAGCACTGTATCAGCGCAAAAAGTAAACTGTAGATTGTAAACGTTGAACTTGATCAAAGCTCATGTCAGTTTGTAAACATGCGACAAAGGGACAAATTGAAATTAGAATTACATTGATTTATGTATTATGTACCACCACATATAAAAATCTAATACAGTAAATTTTAGACAGATTTAATTTGACTTTGATTATTTTATGGAATCAAAGAGCTCTCGTCACAGGTCCACAGGTCAATAACTTGAGCCAAACCTGAACACGGTCGAATGACACCACACCACTAATATCTACGAAAAGCAAAGCAAGATGCCTGCACTTTGTCACTGTACTAGATTTCTTGGTTACAGTCCATTTTTTTTCTGGACTTTTGTTGGTAACGAATCACATCACATTCACTTCCACAGACATTTTTCAGTCCATGAGGGCGAGGAAGAATGATGGAATACGTCCAGATTCCAAGATACTAATTTAATTTTATTGTGTCACACTATTTCTTACAGCGCACGCCACACAATAGCATTGAGTGGTCTGTGGTTCTTTCCCCCTTCCTCTAGTTGCCCCCCCCCCCCTCAGACGGTTTATCACTTACTATCACAGTAAATACGGCAAAACAAGAAACTGCATGGGTTGTCCGCATTTTTTATTTTGAATTCTTATTTGAGACACCATTCTGAGTGGTTGATGATTTTGTTGGACAAAATTTGAGAGATGGAGTGAACGTAACCGGATCCGATTTCTTTTTGCACATGTCACTTGTGATTTTTTTTGTCCGTGGCCACTTCCGGTTATGACGTGATATCCTGAAATAACAGCGTCATAATTCACCGATAACGTCCAGATTTTTAGAATTGATACATACTAGTTTACCAAAATATGCAGGGCGCTGTTGTACTAAGAAAAAAAAAACGCAAGTCGGTGACGGTCGTTTTGTTAGAAAAATCACTGGTCAGAAAGAGCGTAAGTTAAAAATTTGAGCTTGTAGCGTTTATTAGAAAGTATCCCGATAATACCCGAAGGCCGATCTGTTGGTATATGTATACTAGAGGACCCAAAAACATTGTCATGTTTAGATCAATCTCTTCGTTCGTGATTTTCTGACACGCGCTGCTTGTAACCTGCGATCCACCGGTTAGTGTCGTTGGTTAGAAGTGGTGTGTGTTAGAAAAATGCCACTGTAGCGTAGCTTGAAAAATTGGTCAGGTCAGGTCAGGTCAGGTCGTGTTGTCCTTGTCAGAATAGCTGGGAGTATGGAACCTAATAATTTTTTGGGTGTCCCACTTCAACTTGTGACCAGTATAAAACCGACCTGTTTCGGCTTTTTTCTCAAAAAACATTCTAGAGCTAGAAATCTGGGATGAGAAGTTTGCAAATAAGCACCACCCTAACCCTGTAAACAATAATTGCCATAATAAGATATCTGGCATCACTTTTTCATTGTTATATTATTATTATTATTATTATTATTATTATTATTATTATGTACCATGCGATCAACAAAATTCGGAATTGGGGTAGGCTGTGACCTGGTCAAATTTCAGGATGTCAAGCTACTTTCGGCCAGGACACAGCCTACCCCAATTCAGAATTTTGTTGATCGCATGGTATAACCATTATTATATCATATTAAATAATGTGCTTGATTGTATACTACGTAGGAAGGGACTTTTTTCACAGCTACATCGGTTTTGTTTTGTGTTGGAATGAAATGAGAAAAAAAAGCCCAAAATTCTCTGCTCGTAAATGGTACACCGTTTTAATTTTATTAAATATAAGTAATAAGTAATGAAGTTGGTGGTGAAATAAGAAGAGTGAAATTTGCAGGCGTCAAAGTGGGAATGGCGTCGATTGAAGCCGAAGGCGCCCAAGTCAGGTCCGGCTCCGTGTCCGCGTTTGGGGCACAGTTTCACGCTCGTCAACAACAAAGTGTACTTGTTTGGTGGCCTGGCGAACGACAGCGCCGATCCGAAAAATAACGTTCCGCGTTATCTGAACGACTTGTACACATTGGACATCCGCACGGCCCCCGTCCAGTGGGATATTCCCATAACGAGCGGCTCGTCGCCGCCGCCGCGAGAATCTCACACAGGCGTCGCCTACTGCGACAAGAAGAATGGCAAGTCCTTCCTGGTCATCTACGGCGGCATGAGCGGCTGTCGGTTGGGCGACCTCTGGTTCCTTGAAACGGAAACCAGGACGTGGAGCAAGCCGCAAATCTCCGGCACCACGCCGTTGCCGCGCTCCCTCCACACAGCTACGCTCATTGGACATAGAATGTTTATTTTTGGCGGTTGGGTGCCTGTTGTTGCGGACGAAGTTAAAACTTCGACAAACGAGAAGGAATGGAAGTGCACCAGCACGATGGCCTGTCTCAATTTAGGTACACTTCAACATTGCTTGCCCTCTTACGGATAACTAACAAAAAACAAAAACCTAAAATGTTCCAGAAACAATGACGTGGGATCAGCTCAATATCGATTCTGATGAAGAAAACACACCCTGCGCCAGAGCCGGACACTGCTCAGTTGGCGTCAGTACTCGTCTCTACATTTGGTCTGGTCGCGATGGATACAGAAAAGCTTGGAAGAATCAAGTATGGTCGTCATCAATTTCTTTGTTGTTTCAAATCATAATTATTTTCTCACCAGGTGTGTTGCAAGGACATGTGGTATTTGGAGGTGGATCGCCCTGCTCCTCCAGCTCGAGTTTCTCTTGTCAAGGCAGCCACTCAATCTCTCGAGGTCAACTGGAACGGTTCTCCATCCGTGCAAGTTTATATTTTACAGGTAAGACTCTTTGCGTTTTGTAGCTTGTTTTCTCAAAAGCGGCTGCCATGCGTGCACTCATACCTACGAAATTCTACTACAAAAATATACTAGTTGCTTGGTTTAAAAATCAAAAGCTGATCTCATTCCCAGTTACTTTCGGAAGTACAAGCATCTCTCTGATAGTGCGAATGTATGTATTGCTACATACCCCATAAATATATCAGTACCATAAATTTGATAGGAAAAACCTAGAAAGCCATAGGCTGAGGCGGTTTTGAAGAAATACGGTGTGTACGCAGCTGTGTTTGGAGGTTGTTGCATTTTTCCTTTCCAGTCGAGTGCAAACCTAGAAAGCCATAGGCTGAGGCGGTTTTGAAGAAATACGGTGTGTACGCAGCTGTGTTTGGAGGTTGTTGCATTTTTCCTTTCCAGTCGAGTGCGTTGCGTAATGGTTTCTATTTCTGACAGATTCAAAAGTACGATTTGCCCACGCCGACGGCATCAAGCCTTCCTCCCAAACCGGCAGTTCAGACTCCGGTGGTACCTCCGTTGATGGCTTCGACAGCGAAGCCCGCCCCGCAGCCGGTGCCCAAAATTCAAACGACCAATGCGGCCCCGCAACAAGTGAAGACGTTGGTCGCTGCGAATCAAATTGGCAGCCCACTCAAGACGAGCACCCCCTTGAAAGGTACGTGAGTGTTCCCGGTCCGGCAGGTGCAGGCGGCGCTACTTTGTTGTTTCTATTTCTATATATTAGAAAATTTTGGGTTGAATGTTTGATTGCTTGATGATGATGAAATAATTGTAGTCATGACTGCTATTCTGGGATAAGTATTTTCGTACCTACCTGCTCCTTTTCCAATATACAGGTATCCCGTAAATAAGTGCACAAAAAGAAACCACATACTCCTGACAACAAAACCAGTTGATCCGACCAAACTTACCTCTACATCAAAATGTTTCATAAGAGAGTTGCAACCCGTCAAAGGTGGGCCCTGAAGATTTTTTTATATATATTTCCGAAACTGCGCTTAATAAGATGACGGAAGAATAATTCCACAATTTTCACTGGGAGGTTTGATCAGTTTATGGGGGCGGGAGATAAATGAGCCCCAACTCTTTTGCTTTGTGATTTTTTTTTTCTCTATTTTAAAATTAAGCTTTCTTTGGAAAAGAGGTACCCTAGCTAGTACAGCATCGATGATAAGGATGCACCGTTTTCAACTGAAATCGATTTTAGCATTGCATACCGCCAAATATACTGATGAGCAAAATTAGCTCAACGATTTTTCAAAGTTCCCCCTCTGACCAACGAGTCGACCGACTTTCCCTAAATTGTGCAAGAAGAAAGCAGGAGGGGTAGTTTTGAAGTTCTCAGCGTCGCAGATTCCTGAACCACAGAATTACAGAGTGATACGACTTGAAATGAGCCAGGGTACCTAAATGAAATTCGCAAGATTTTCAGTCGAATTCATATGATTGTCACATGGGATTGCCACATGACCACCATAAGTCAAATTACGTTCAACAGATTGAGTTATGAGATGTTATGCTGGAAAAAATATTGATTCAAAATGAGTTTTCCTATAGTTCCTAATCTAATCGTTCATATCGTGAGAGAAGCGCGTCCATTGTTCCGTTAATTTAAAAAAATACAATCTTTTAATCCTTTGACGTCACTCGGACCTCAGGCGCAAACCTGAAGCGACTTGCTTTACAGGGTTTTGTTGACTTTTGAAGTTTAATTAGAGACTTCAAATCACTTGAAAGCTGTGATTTTTTTGTTGTTTAAATCGTTGTTCCAAGTCCGCACGACGTTCAGGCAAAGAAATTCGACAACAAAATTTTTTTTTACGTTGCGCCATCTGTCGCGCACCGGTATGGCGGCCCATCTAGAGGAGACACAACCTTCTGCTTCAGCGTGTCAAAAGGAAATTCTTGATATACCTCTATTTCACGCAGCATGGTGTTTTCCCGGACCAAGGTTTTGACAGTGACCTTCCGTTGGGTGAGTTTGGTATACTCTTGAGTCTCGGGGGTGTCGTGCGTCTCTTATTTTTCTTTATAAACTCTTCAATGAAACTGCGGATTACAGTGAGCTCCTGGGGCGAATTTTCCATATTGGTGCCGCGGTTGAGTACTGGAGGCTGCGGATTTTTCAGTCTCCCTGCTGCCGCCACGAATGCGATCATCAGATCTCGAGTTTATGTTACGTCCAAATCCTTCAACGACGTGTGGCACAAGACAGACTCAAGCTCCCCTTCGTTGAACGTTTTTATGCGAGCCCTCCAGGTTGCCTAGATCCGTTTCAGGACGGTAGGCTGTTTCCTTGTTTTTTTTTCTTGTGTTGTACTTTGTTTTTATTTGTGCGCAATGTTCGTCGCATTACTCGTTATAATATGCTAATTATTTATTTTTTATCCTTTTCTTGTCCCCTATATGGTTTTTTGTTGTTGTTAATCAATAAAAGCCTATCATTATTATTATATTACGTTGGGTAGAAACGACGCTTCTGAGGAGCTCTTGTTGCATAGTTGTAATAGTTGTTGTGGTGATGTACATACAAGCGTGTTACAGTCGGCGGTACGGCATGGGTGGATATGCATACAGGCTACTATAACGAAAGTCAAGCATCGCCCGCAGAAGCCAGAACCTGGATGGGTGACTGGTGGATAGCTGGGCGCGAAGAGAGCGGACGCAGCGTAGTGTACTTGCCCAAGGGGGCTCCATTACCTGTACACGCACATGAACGAGATGATTGTAGGTAGTAGCATAAATCCATAGTGCGGCTCGGTGCGTCCGACACCTCGACACCCAGATGGGTAAAAGAGGTTACGATTATATATATATATTACGTCACATTTATTGATTTATTTTTTCGGAGCTATGGCTCTAGTATTTGTATTCATTTTCCCCCAAAACAATTTTAAGACGAGTTCCCATTGGTGTTCGTCACTCATTGTCAGGAGACAGCTTTTTTCAATCAAGCAGGAATGGCTGCATGATAAACAAAAATAATTGATGAATGGATTTTTCTCGCCACAAAAGAAAACACACATTGTTACTCGTTCTAACATGTCTTAAGACCTCTCTGATCTCTTTATCTGGTAAGGTGCTCTTAACATTACTTTTTAAGGCTAAAGGGGACGATAAAATAATGTGTTCCTGAGACGCAAGATTATTAACATTCTCAAAATTCACTCAATAGACCGATTTCAAAAATTCAAACGTAATTATTTCTAGAATATATAATTATTTGATGCTGTAGTCAAAAATTTCAATTTTTGATTTTCTCAAATTTTCAATTTTTTTTAAAAAATCTATGGTAGTCATTTTATTCTGTGATAAATATTGTATATTAACCTTTTTTCAAAATTCAAATATCATGAATAGTATCGACCGAAATCAATTTTGAATATTTCCCTTTGAAGTTAACCGCGTGCCGCCGCCACCTGCAAGCGTAAGCGGTTTCCGTCCGGTATCATCATACAATATTTATAGTCCGCGAGAAATGAGACCTCTGTCGTAATTGCAGAGTTAATGCCTGGACTGTATTTCCAGTCCCGTAGAAAATCCCAACAGTGTAACAAGCAACTGGGCAATACCTAATCGGTTACTTTTTCAATTTTAATCAATAATAACTTCGTCACTCGATATTAATGGAATGTACTCCAGAAATAAGTAAGTAAAAAAAGTGAAAAACTACCATGTACAGTAGGAGGCTTTATTTTGTTTTCTGTTCTATGCACAAAATGTATACAGGGTGATTCAAAAGTGTCAGACCAAAACAATACATGGCATATGGAATCTTTTATGAAGACCACAAAAAGTATTTAAAAAATTCTTTGACTTCTACTTTTGAAGTTATGAAGGGTCAAAGGGTGGTCCTTCGAACCCTTCTAGTTTCGTCATTTCAAAAGATTTAAGTGAACGGTTAGTGGCAGAACTATAAGTAAGAAATACCAGTCATTGGTTAGATATTGAATTTCTGTTTTCCATACAGGGTGAGTCAGAAACCTCAAAAAAAAATTTTCTTCAAAAATGCCTCTGAACTATTTGGTTGACCCCTCAACTGATGTAGAGCAGAAGAAGTCACGGTTTTGTAGCAGGAAATTTTATTTGGAGGATTATTTTGGAAAAACTGGATTTTTTACTTCATGAATCACCTTGTATAGTAAATGGAAATCTAGCACAGATCCAGTAGTTGATATTTTCTATTCATTATTCTTGATTAATTAGTTGACTAGAATCTTTTGAGATAACGAAAATAAAAGAGTTCGAAGGACCACCTTTTGGCACCTCTTAACTTCAAAAGTCGAAAAAAAATTTCAATAGTTTTTGTGGGCTTTACAAAATATTCCATATACCGCGTATTGGTTTGGTCCGACACTTTTGAATCACCCTGTATAACGAGAGATGGAAAACGCCATCCGTCAAGTTCGCCTGTAAATCAAAAAGTAACAGTTACAGAGATGTATACTTTTTAAATGTTATAGGGAACTGCAGCTCACAAAATGACTAAAACTAATTTTTGTTGAAATCAAATTCTTGAAACATTCGAAAATTAAAAAAAAAGTTCACCCATATACCAACGGTGCACTCTGGTGCAAGTACAAGCACCTTATCTCAGCAGTCTGTCGCCCATTGGGAGCAGCCAATTTCAAGCTTTGATTCTAATGAACATTTAGAACATGCATTGGGTATGGGTAGTATTAATAAAAAATTAGCTTAGATTTTGCTTAGATTTTTGAGGAGTTGCTAAGCAGACTTTCCCTATCAACGCCTATGAAATCCAAGCAAATGCTTATGTTTATTTTTTATGATTACTACCCATTGAACCCAGTAACTGGAAGCTTTGGGAAGATACAGGGTGGTCGATCCTAGCGTAATTATCTCATAGCGGCCTTACCGTTCAAGATAGAAAAAAAGATGAAATAATATCATTCTGTAAAAAATAACATTCCATAAACGCTCTGTTGTGTAAAAATTCGTTTCGGCATTTGGCTGTTGCCTGGGTAATAACAACGTAACAGAGCCTTTATGGAACGTAATTTTTTAGAGAATCGCACCATAAGAAAAAAGTTGTATGGTTTGATTAGAACTGAATTTAACGGAATAAAGTTGAACTATGAGGCATGTTTGTGGACCCGACCCATGGATATCTTGCGGAATCGCCAGACGGGGCCTTCTTCCTCATCAGAATGGTACTGTCATCAAGGTGAAATGTCCCCAAGTCGGCAAAACAAAAGACCATACAGGAAAGCCATACAGACCAATCAACAATTTTGTTTGGAGAGAAATTCTCAGCTTAAAGCGACACACTATCACTATTTTCAAGTACAAGGACATATTGGGCTGACAAAATAAAAACAAAATTGACTGACTTCAATATCAAAATTTTACTGCCTGAGATCATCGATTTGCGGGCTTTTAGAAGCATGCCCATTCGAGAAAGTTAAAATGCCATAACTTTTTCCCATCAACGCCAACGGTTCTTAGGTACTGGCCACTTTTCGACACTCAAACGCGTATCGTACTACGATACGTAATACGAATTTTATAAGAAACAAGTGCATTCTAATGGAACGATTAAAACGAAAATCAAATGAGCAGAGGTCATTCACGAAGATAACCACACAGACAGCCAGGCACACAAACAGACAGATATCCACACAGGACTTGAACGGACGGACAGACAGACAAACAGACTTCAGACGGAGTACGACTAGTAGTAGTTCTTTGCGGTTTTGTTTACTTCCAGTGTTTATAGTTTTAAATACATATACACATTTGTGCAGCCTATTGTTTTGCAATTGCAATATGATTATACAATGTTTGTCACTTTATAATTAGATATGAGTATGTTGGAGTATCAGTAGATTGTAGATCTAGCTAGTGTGATCACGTGAGAGAAATAATCAACTTGAAAAAAAAATACAATTTCAAAAATCGTAGCAACGAAATATATCGGCGTAATACCACGATGTCACAAATCTTTACTAATGCTATATACATCGCCCATTTCTCAGAAAACATAATAACACGATGTGTGCAGAAAGTGATACTACCTATATCATGAATGACTCATCGCGGAGAACAGCTGCAGCGGGCGGCAAATAACAAAGAGAGATTTTCAAAATGTGTTTCGGAGGGCACCATTTGTGCTACAGAAATTTTAAAAACAGATCAATGTTTGATATTTTCAGTACTTGAAAATGACTATTTGCGATTTTGAAAAAAAATCAAAATTATTTTGTGAAATTGAAAAAAAAATTGAAAAATTTTTCGATTTTTTTTTTCGACTAGTGCATCAAATAGAATTGAAATCTGATTATAACCCTTTTTTTAGTTCCAAAATTGGACTGATAAAAACATTTTATTACTTTTGATGTATTTTCTCTCTGTTGCACACTTGGTACTCAATTTCAGTCCCCTTTAGCCTTAACCAAATGGTGTTATTCAAAAACATTTTTGGTGGTACGAAGGGATCCAGAGGAATTTATGGAAACTAACAGCTGCATCTTTTAAGCGCTAGCCCCCATACCAGCTCCCCAGACCCCCCTGATCATCATCTTATACAAGAATGGTAAAAGTATAAGTTTTTTTGTAGAACCAGCTCACCAAACGCTTTTTAATGTCTAAAATTATCGATTCTTTCTGTCAAAATCAAAAAGTCCTCTTCTACTAAAAAAGTTAATTTTTGTCGATTTCAAATACACATTTCCGACCTGTGCAACTTTCTGAATACTTGACGAATTTTCCTAATCACAAGTCTAGCTGTAGGTAGACTGTTGAGTATGTAAAAAAATCAAAATTCACACAGAAGATCCTCAGCCAATGCCCTAATGTAACGTTGCCTGTCAGCTTCCCACGAACGATCAGAGCAAAATGGCCCGTTGCTTTGGAGCTTTTGCCTAAAGACACCTGGTTGTACACGCGAAACTGTCTCACAACGTCGCAGAAAACGACTCGAGGCCTGAATTGAGGACCTTTTGTCTTGATTTTGGTTACTTGTAGAAAAGTTGACTTACATCTAGACTGGCTATTAAAGGAATGCGTTGAAATTCCGAAAGTTCCAGGTGTTTCAAACATACACACATCAAAAGAATCTAGGGGACAAGCAAATTCAGACGATTTCTAAAATCATCATAACTTTTGATTTCCGTCAGCGATTTTATATCGGTTTTCAGTGTTCGATAGCTCAGTCTTTCTTTCTCATGCATTGATCACGTCAAACACGAACAATGTTCTACAAGGTTGCTACGGGGTGATCAATGGAACAGTGTAAAATTGCCAAAAGTTCAGTACGAGCGCGATTTCCCAAAAAAAATTCATGCATTGCAATAGCACAGTTATGAAGATCAGTGTTTCAGCTTCACTGACGTTTTTGAATTTTGAAAATCGAAGGTGAATTGCCAAAGATATTGATCATTTTATGCCGCCATGTTGATTTTCCAAGAAAGAAGAAAGTGATCCGATTTTATTGAAACCTGAAACACACTCATGTCTGGTTCAAGTAATTGGAATTTCAAGGTCAAATGTCACTTTCGATCACTTTCGAGCTGCTATATTAAACTTTTTGCATGAATGATTCGATTTGAATAAAACTCTGAAACCCACTAGAATCGAATCATTTACATAAAAGGTCAATGTGATGGCTTGAAAGTGACCGAAAAAGACATTTGACCTTGAAATTCTAATTCCTGGAACCAGGCATGAGTGTGATCCAAGTTTTAATGAAATCGGATCACTTTCTTGGAAGTTCAACATGGCGGCACAAAATGATCAATGTCTTTGGCAATTCACCTTCGATTTCCAAAATTCAAAAACGTTACTGAGGCTGAAACACCATTCCTCATAATTGTGCTATTGGAATGCAAAAAAATATATTTTTGGAAAATCGCGCTCGTACTGAACTTTTGGCCATTTTACACTGTTCCATTGATCACCCTGTAGAAACTTCATGAAACATTGTTCGTATTTGAGATGATCAAGGCATGAGAACGAAGGATCGGGCTATCGAACACTGAAAACCGATATGAAATCGCTGACGGTAATCAAAAGTTATGATGATTTTAGAAAAAGTCTAAATTTCCTTGTCCCCTAGATTCTTTTGATGTGTGTAATTATAAAAGTGGATTTAAAATCCGCCAGACTCTCATAAATTAGATTGAAAATCTCTCGAAATTGGTTTTTCGAGTCATTAGAACCGAGCTAGTTCGGCTCGAAAATCGCTTTCACTGATTGGCCAGGGATTTTCGAACCAATCAAGTCCCCGAATTTTAGAGCTGAACTTGTTCCCTTCTAGTGAATCGAAAACGCTATAAGTCGTTTCACCTTGTGGTGCTCAAGAATGCCCTTTTTTCTTCATGCAAAATCTTTAAAAAATATGCCTACTGGTTGGGTCTGGGAGGGAACTACAAAAAATCGTTCCGCTAATTTGGCTCCGGAAGCGACCGGATCCGCTGTTGAAATACGAATTATGGTTGGCTTTCAATCCAAAAAAAGTTGTGCAATGATCGGCCCACATAGTAGAAAAGAGAGCGGTAGGAGGTTGTTTGGGCAGCAATTTATGCGTGTCTATTTTTTTTTCTAATGCTTTTTTTCAATGAATAATGAGAATACAGGTTTTAAAACGTTTGAAAAAATTATCTTCAGGGCCCCACTTTTAAGGGGCAGTAACTACCTTATGAAGTATTTTGGTATAGAGGTAAGCTTAGTCAACACTACCTGTTTTGTTGTCAGGAATATGTATTTCATTTTGTGCACTAATTTCCGAGACACCTGTATGTATGTACAGTGCAGAAAACAATTTTTCATAATCATGTACCATCATACACTCGCATGATGGCGTTAAAAACGGTGTTCAAAATGCTGCACGTTGCAAAGCGATGTCTTTTTTAGTAAAAAAAAATCTTTATTAATAGGCAAAGAAACCTTTCACGAGGTGGCGGATACTACTTCTGGTTCCTTATACATAATTATATTGAAGGTATCAGTGCATTAAAAAATCTTGTAGAATGTATGCCTTCAATTCAAGCGCGAGGGCTTCAGGTCGAAATGCATGAGGTTTTATATCATTTCCTGGTAGAATCCTTGAATACCAAATCTAAACAGAAACAGAACGGCAATCTTTTTTTTGCAATTTTCTGTTCAACTATATTTGTTTGGTAGATGCTTAAATTCTCTTTTTAGTATTTTTTTGTGATTACAAATAGCGGAAAATTTTTTAAATCACCTTCTTCAGATCAAATAAACCTTTCCAGTGTTGAAGGCCGTCTACATTGGTTGAAAAACATCAAGTGTAGGTTGTGCGCAGAATCAATGTAGCAACAAAACATGCAACGGTGCAAGGAATGCTACCAAACAAAGTTTGTCCTAGTGTCAAATTTCTGCAACAACGTGCTTGCCTGAAATTTGCCAAAAGGAGTTTTTGTCTAGCTGTTTCAACAAAATCTTATTGCACTATTTTGCTTTATGGCTTTGCCAGAGCTTTATCGCTTGAAAAGACGTGGCGCAAGCGGTTGTGCGACTGTCGTGCGGTGCGGGAGGTCCGGTTTCGATTCTTCGTACAGTCGTGGTGTCAGTACTGTCAGTGTTAAGAGAAATGTCAGTTTTTTATGTATTGAAATTATTATTGGATAAGGGCAGAAACTCTTGTAGCAGAACAAAGCCAAAAGGGGTAAAACATTTATATGATTGTATGTACCGAGTGGGCCAAAAAAAACCGCACAAAAGTTTTTTCCTTTTAAAATTTTTAATGGTGGGCCGATTTCGATGAAAGTGGTATCAGTGAAAAGCCAATTCAATAAGACGTCCAACTGACAAGTCAAATTGATCAAAACGTCAAAATCAAAGATGGCGGACGTAGCCGAAAATACCCCTACTTTGGTTACCGTTCTTTTTTAACAAAAGTTGTGAAAAATCAACAAATAAAATCATGATTGATAAGAATGGACCTTTTGCTACAATTCAAGACCACAACGAGCATAATCGGTTTGTTTTTCGCAAAGTTACACTTATTTGAAAATATGTCTGCTTAGCATGCTTCGACCAGGGAAGAAGAATTAAAAAAAAAGGTTTTCTTCTCTAAAATCATTAATTTCTGACGGATTTTGATAAAAATGGTACCGATAGAAAGCCAACTGAATAAGACGTCCACCTGACAAGTCAAAATTAACAAAACGTCAAAATCAAAGATGGCGGACGTAGGCGAAAATACCCCTACTTTGGTTACCGTTCTTCTTTAACAAAAGTTGTGAAGAATTAACAAATAAAAGCATGATTGGTAAGAATGGACGTTTTGCTACAATCCAAGACCGTAACGAGCATAATCGGTTCATTTTTCGCAAAGTTACAGTTATTTGAAAATATGTCTGCTTGGCATGCTTCGATCAGGGAAGAAAAATTAAAAAGAAAGGTTCTCTAAAATCTTCAATCTGCCGGATTTTAAAAAAAGGGTACCGGTAAAAAGTCCAATAAATAAGAAGTCCATGTCAAAAGACAAAATAACCGAAACGCAAAATCAAAGATGGCGGACGTGGCCGAACCTACTTTGGTAACCGTTCTTTTTGATTTTTTCGTTAGTGAGTGAGTACGTGACTGAGTGAGTGAATTCGTGAATGACTGAATAACATCATCAACTACAACAATACAAAAATAATTCATTTATTTAAATTCCTTAAAATTTCACAACAAAAACGCTAGAACTACTAAAACTAATGAAACTGGCCCTGCGAAAAAATAAATAAATTGTTAAAACATGACATCTGATTTGTGCACTACTGCACCAGAGCACATCACCACTTACTCCTTGAATGTGCCCCCCTTGTGCAGTTGCAACTGCCAATACCCTCCTCCTCCAGATGTTGATTGCGGCTCTGATTGAATCTTGGGGAAGCTCTTCCCAGTATCGGATCAAAGCCTCCCTTAGTTCATCGATATCATTAAAAGTGTTTCGCCCATTGTCGTGGAGCCTTTGTAAAAAGTAGGGCCAAACGAAATAATCAAGTGGATTAAGGTCTGGGCTGCAAGGTGGCCACTGCCTTGGCTCTATGAAATCAACATTTTCGGCAGTCAAATGCGCTACCGTCGTGGCTGCCGTGTGGGCAGGCGCACCATCCTTAGAAAAAAAAAAAACAGCATTTTCTGGCGCAGCACACATATTACTTACCACTAGTACCGTCTTTATTTTAGTCGAAAATTTTAGCACCTTACCTGCATAAATGTAAAATTTGGAGTGATGGCTCTGATTTGTGGTAAAACGACCTGGAGAATTTCATTCTGATAATCATGCGCAGTTAGCCGCATACCCTGCTCCAAAAATATAAGGGGAAGTTTGTGATTGGCACTTACTCCTGCCCAAACCATCAAAGAGGGAGCATAGTGCTGAAGTTCCCGATTTAATCGGTCCAGTGGGACATCGCTCTTTCTAACTTCAGTCGGGATGTGCAGGCGATCATTTTGCGGGTGTTTCGGGGGATTGATGTTAAAATTTTTCTCATCGGAAAACCAAATATAGTTGATGGCATTCCGTGTCTGGAATCTCCGCAAAAGATGCCTACAGCGAGAAAATCTTCTTGCCTTCACCAGATCATTAAGTTTTTGTACATAGCCACGCTTAATGACTTTTAAATTAAGCCTGCCTTTTACTATCCTTCTAACTGAAGTTCGAGAGATTCCTGAAATAAATGTCAAGACACAAAGTCAATATACCCACAAGAACTTTGATCTTTACAGAGAATACCCCAAGAAGTATTGAAACAGGCAGTTTTGAATTCTAGGTATTAGTAAATAAAAGCATTTCTAAAAATGTAAATGTAGTTACCTGTCACAGTCGATACCTGCCTTACAGTTTTGCTTGTGCCCGGTCTATTTTCCGGACTACATATCAGGTCGCTTATGTGGTTAGCGTTCTCCTATTTCATCAAAAATGTAATTTAATAATGGTTTTATTCAGGACTGTATTCACTTACTTCAGTATTGATGGTTTGTGGTCTGCCACTACCACGCTTCCGATCAGCTGAACCCGTCTCCCTGATTTTTTTGGCCAGATCGTAAATCGTTCTTATCCGAAAGCCTCTTTCAGGGAAATTTGCAACGATTTGTGCTACGGTTTGACCAGCATTTAACAGTGCTTTTATAAGGACTTTGTCTTCTTCAGACAACATTTTCACTGTGAAATAAAGAATCACTTCCAGATTTTTCACACTGATTATTATTTGCAGCATTTCCATGGTAACCAGCGTTTTGTTTTGTCTCAGCCACTGTGATATTCCCTATTTAATTGTAAAAAACTTATCTGGAGAAGACGAAGTCCAACAATAGAGTGCTGGTCTACGACCTTAAGACAAATCGTTGCAAATTTTCCGAAAATAGGCTTCCGGATAAAAACGATTTACGACCTGGTCAAAAAAGACGGAGGCAAGTTTATGCAGATAAGATTTTAAAGAAGAAAACCTTTTTTTTAATTTTTCTTCCCTGATCGAAGCATGCCAAGCAGACATATTTTCAAATAACTGTAACTTTGCGAAAAATGAACCGATTGTGCTCGTTGCGGTCTTGGATTGTAGCAAAACGTCCATTCTTACCAATCATGATTTTATTTGTTAATTTTTCACAACTTTTGTTAAAAAAGAACGGTAACCAAAGTAGGGGTATTTTCGGCTACGTCCGCCATCGTTGATTTTGACGTTTTGATCAATTTGACTTGTCAGTTGGACATCTTATTTAATTGGCTTTCCACTGATACCACTTTCATCGAAATCGGCCCACCATTAAAAATTTTAAAAGGAAAAAACTTTTGTGCGTTTTTTTTTGGCCCACTCGGTATAGGTAGTGATGAGCAAAATTAGAAGAACGATTTTTCGGAGTATCAGTCGTCCGATTCTCTCAACATTTTGTATGAGGAGAATGCACATGTTGTAGTTCATGAGATACTTATCAAATACCGTGAACCCCAAATTTGAATAATGGACATTTTTTTACCCACAGGGGGTTGAAGTTGGAGGTACTGACGGCTTAAAAATGGTATTATGACGTAAATAAAAGTTTTTTTCTTTGGTTTCTCTTCAAGTTAAGTTCCATGCCAACTGAGGCGTTCTTTGCAAAAACCTCACTTGTCACTTTTTGGTAGAACTTAATTGTGGATATTTGGAACCACCCTAGACCCAATTCACTAAATCTATCAACAATATCAACCCTCTCCTTCACTCCCAACCCCTATCTACCATCATAAAACTCGAGATTACTCTCAAAAGCCATGCAGATGACTTCTGTGATTTGAATTATGAATTTTGACTTGAAAATTATTTTCCACCTCTAATGTTGGGGTGACGATTTTCCAATTTTCCTCGGTTAATTTGGCTGAATTTTTGGTATTGTGTTCTTCTAGTTCTGGCGAACAAAAAGTTTCAATGCCAACACTTAATCCTATGAACAGTTATCTTTCTACAGGAGACTGAAGTTTAATATTTATGCTCTCAAATCTTCAACTTCAGTCCCCTGTAGAATAGAAAGGGGTGGAAAACAATTTTGTGTCAAACTTCATATTTTAAATCACAGAAGTCATCTGCATAGCTTTTGAGAGTAATCTCGAATTTTATGATGGTAGATAGGGGTTGAGGGTGAATGAGGGGTCGATATTTTTCTCTTAGTTAAATACAATTGTCATGAAACACAACTTGAAAAGAAACCAGATGAAAAACTTTTACTTACATCATGATATCATCTTGAAGCCGTCAGAAACTCCAACTTCAACCCCCGGTGGGTAAAAAAACTGTCTATTATTCAAATTTGGGGTTCACGGTATTTGATCAGTATCTCACGAGCTACAACATATACAAAATTCAGAGAGTCATGAAGCCATTTTCCATAAGAATCGTGCGGGGTCCTTTGGCAAGATTTTCATTCAAATTCAAATTTATGAGATTGTCCCATGACCGCGAAAAGTTCAATCGCGTTTCAACAGGTTCCTGTGATTGCTTCACACTTTCTGCAGTCCTTATGTGTTGAAGTTTTACTAATATCCTCAGTCATCACTTACTGTCAAGCGACAGTTCTTTTTCAAAATTATGCTGACTGAGCCGCATGATAAACAAATACGTATGGTTAAAGTTTGAGACAAACAGATTTTTCTTATCATAAAACAAAAAGGGTCTCCCCCCAAGGCCTCTCCAAACCTCTTCATCTGGTTAGGTGTTGGGTAGGCACTTCATTTTTGACTATGTGGAGTTGTAAAACATTTTTAGCAGAGCATAAGGACTATTATTGGATTTTTTGATAACCATTGGTTTTAAGCTGTAGCACCCCTTGGCCCTTGGGGCTCCGTCGTCACCTCTTGCAAGAATGGCAAGGAAATCAGTTGTTTGGTGAAACTTGGTTAAACCAACGTCTTCGAAGGTCTAACATTATTTATTCCTTTTGTCAGAAATCCAAAAAGTACGCCTCTACTCGCATGGTCAACTTGAACAGATTTCAAATACACTTTTCATGCATGTTTCAAACTCGTGTAACTGAGAGGAATTTTTGGACGAATTCTCTGAATTACAAGTCTAGACGTAGGTCAACTTTCCTACTCGCCAACAAAGAAAACAAAATCCAAACAGAAGGTCCTCAATTCATGCCGTAGGCCGTTATCTGAGACGTTGTGAGACAGTTTCGCGTATACAATCAGGTTTTCTCTAGGTAAAAGCTCCCTAGCAACGGGCCATTTTGCTCTGATCGTTTGTTAGGAAACTGACAAGCAACGTGGCAGATAATGGCTATTTGTGGACACACTTCTCCTCTAGAAGGGTTCCTAACTTTCAAAAAGAATAGAAATCATGTTATGTGGGAAAAATATGTCTTTCCTGAAAATAGGGTAACAATGGTAACATATTGAAACAGAAAGGAGGACATTAAGGGACGATGGGGGGGTGTTGACCATAAATCGTTTACTTTCTTCCGTTGCCGGTGTTCTCCACGGGGAAGGGGAGGTCCTCAAAGATACGGGAGGAAATACCAGACCAATGTCACACCCGGAATACAGGGTGTTTCAGAAGTAAGTACCTAGCTATACAGATGTTTCGCAATTACGGTTACAAACTTCTAGGGGAGTCCCCCATCAAAAATAGATCAGGAAAAAATATAACTTCGATGTCCTCAAATGCTCTATTGAAAAGTTACAGGGTGTTCAAGTTGACTTTTAAAATCTATTTGTTAACATAAATTTTGAACCATTTAACCGATTTTGTTAAAATTTGGAACAATGGTAACTGAAATAAGTTTCTATCGAACAATAGCAACGTGATTGAAATTTTTTTCAGGGGCGTAAATAATGGGGGATCTTCTTTTATCCCCCCCCCCCCATTTTTTACCCTTTTAGTTATTTTTGTCAAATTGTTCTTATTTTTGGATTGCCCATTCAATTTAGAAAAAAGTTGAAGTGATTGATGGATGATTTGACGTTTTCCATTACCAATATAGACAAACTAAAAGTCCCTAGGTCAAAACGCTCTCTGCATGCAATCACCCTATTGCTGCTCTTACTGATCTTGAGAAAATTACAACTGGAAGCAACAAAAAATGGACATAACAGTTAACCCATTTAAATGCTAATCTAAATCTAATCTTCTTCTTCTAAAGAATTGTCTGGCTGTTCCTAAAATGATGCATTTCTTTCGCAGTGCCCCCCCTTTGGAACAACAAACTTTAAGAAGCCCTAGATTCAGATTCTAAGATTCAGTTATAAGACGATGTTTGGAATAGCTACTGAACATATTTTCATGAATTTGTATATAGTAAATAAGAATGTTACACTCACTCTTGAAATATAGTTGAATTTTAGTTGAAATTAAAAAAAATATATGTAACTTTTTTTAGATATAACAATCAGAAGCAATTATCAATCGGTAGGTGTGCACTGAATATCTGTTCACAATACAGGGTGAGTGATAAATCTCAAAAATCCACTTCTCTTCATTAGTGCCTGCAAAGTATTCATTTGGTCCCTAAAATAATTTAGAACAACGAAAAATACATTTTTGAAATTCATGAATCACCCATCACCCTGTATATCAAACAGAAGTTTTGCGCATACTCAGTGGTTGATATTTTTACTGATTGGTCTATCACAAGCAGTTCCTCAAAATCACTATGAATTTCGAAAATGGAAGGGAGCGAAATACCACCCTTGGACCCCCTGTATCTTGAAAAAAGTTATTCATTTCTTTGTATAATTTTTGAGTGGATTCCATATTTAATTATTTGATTATCCATGGAAGGAGTTTTAATTTTTGAAATGAAAATCGATGGTTTAGGTCTCTTCTCAAGATTTTCACTTATTGCTACTGGTTGGATTCCATATATCGCTCTGGACTCGGAATGCGATACTTTTGAGACAGCATGTAGTTGAGACGATAATTTTTCTTATAGGGTGATGGCATGTTGAGGGCGTTTTGATTTAGGGACTTTCAGTTTGTCTATATTGGTAATGAAAACGTCAAATCGTCTGTCAATTACGCCATTTTTGACAGACAACATCTGACATTTTGTTGACCTATCAAAAGATGAACTGTGGTAGAAAAGATGGTAGTGACTTGTTGTGTATCAGGCTGTAACAGTTCCAAAGGACCATACGTTTGCAGTTTGCACCAGCTCTTTTTATTCCCTCTCAGTGGGGCTCCCTCCCCGCCTCAACTCTTCTTTGAGCACTTTCCACTTTCCGTACATTTGTTTGCATTTCTTTGAGGTTATGTACGTTAACTGTCAGTATGGGTGCATGGAACACGTCGCCCTCTACAATCCGTTTTGCCTATAGTTCCCCATTCCATGCAATCGTCCTATTGGCCATGGTAACTAAAAATACTGAAATGACATAGTGAAAGTTGAAGAAAGCAACAATTTTGAACCAGTGGAAAATATCACTGGCGTAGAAAATGCCATATAAAAGCAGATATCATCATTCCTCCACGACACTGGCCAATTTATGCAAAACATGAAATTTCCTGGTGCAGGCATCAATTTTAGAAGTGCCTTGTAGAAATTCGAGTGATACTTGATGAAAAATTTCCAGTTATGCCTTGCAAAAATTCCTATAAATCGAATTTTGATTTCGGCTTGGATATTACGTTCTCCAATAATTTTTTTTATGCAAGACTATTCTCTGCTACTATTTATCAACCACGCACTCAAAATTAAAAAACTCGAAGTGTTACTCTAACTTTTCGACTCAATTTTTTGAGAAGAGAATTACTTCCCGAAGTTTAATGCAAGGTCACCAAAACAAATTATAATAATTATTTCATATTTTAGGTGAGGTGTGTTGTATTTAGCTTAGATTCCATTTAATTGAGAAAGCAATAATTATTTTTGCTTGCAATGTTCACACCACACCATACTGTCTTTATTTGTTGCCAAAATACAGGGTGGCCCAACGAAAACAGAACCGAGGGATTTTTGGGCATTTCACCTCATTTTTTCGAAAAAAGCTCGGACAGGTCGATATCAATCAATCAATCAATCAATTAACTTTATTGCCTTTGAGTTTTACAACTATGGCTGGCGTCTTCTTATCGAGGGGAACATCTGAAACATATGTTGGCAAATTTCTATCTCAAGCCCCCTAACCCCCACCAATCCCAACCCCAACTTCGAAATTTAAAATACACCACCCATCTTGCGATACATCAGATTAAAGATAATTGAATTCTCTTTCTGAACACATGTTTTAAAAATTCTTCACCCTACCCTCTTTCTTCTAAAATTCTCTGGCGGTCTCATTTTATATTCTCGACCCCTCAATTTTCTTCGGTTTAGTCAGCGTCATCTCAGATAGCACCAAGAAAGAAAATTTTCGGTAGAAAAAGTGCTGCCCAAATTCACCTCTTTGCTCTCCCCCACCCCAACTTCAAAATTCAACAAGGCATCACGTACTTTGTGATACATCAAATTAAAGGAAATCAAATTCTTTTTCCGGTTCATTGCAGAAAAGCTGGCCAATGGTATTCAAAAACCACGGCGATGATACACGACCACCGGCGATTATACTACTCTTAAGGTGGATTTATACTCGCAGAAAATATATAAGCATAAAAATATAAATAAAGATAAGAATAAAAATAAGAACGGCAACTGCCCATTTATACTACAGAAATAAAAATAAGAATAAGTAATAGTTTGAAGCACTGCTCCTAGGTGTCGCTCGAAGCATTAGATGACAGTCGTCAAAATTTTTAGTTACAGTTTTTAGCTTTATGCTGTTGTTATTGCGGTTGTTTTTCTACTTGTTTTGTTTGGTGTCATACAATATTGTCATGATAATGACATAAAGGCCCTGGGTAAAAGCTCATCCCTTGAATATTGTCACGAGGTAGATAACCCTGTGTCAGGCCCTGGCCCCTTGAAGGGTGGAAGCTTGCATAAGGAAACGTTCACCTAGATTAGCTAGCCGCTTCTCTATACGTCACTGATGCAAGGCAAGCATTTTTGAGACCAGGACGGGCACGGCGGTGTTTAAGGAAGGGAATTGGCGAGTTGGCCACCAGCGAGGCCGGTCAAGCGCGAGTCCTAGACTCCGGCTAATAAACTAAGATAAGAAGTGGCGTACTCCGTAGGTACTCCATGAAATAGTTCCAACCGAAAGGTAAGCCAAGAAATATTACCTTGTGTTTGATTATCACTTTGGTTATCTCTGATTTAGATTGATAAACCTGTTATAATGTTTGAGATGTTTCTCTCGCAACCTACACCCCCAATACAGGTTTCCTAAATTGAGCGTCTCTTTCTGGCCCGTGACGTCACGTTCGATTGCACAGTAAATCGTCGCAGTCATAGTGTGCCAACATTGCCCCGATTCCGTAAGCCGAACGTGTGTTTTGATCATTTGATGGTGTTATTATTGGTATTTATACAGTTTTTACAAGTAGTTATGGTAAATAAATGTTGTGTGCCACTATGCAAGTCCACAAGTTATACAGTGATGGCCATAATACCTACACCATTAAAAGTATTAAAACTGGGACTTGGAACACGCACTTACCTGTGCTTTCTGGGCACGTCCATATATCGTTGATATATCCATTACAAAAATAGTTGTATCCGCGCATCAAATGCCTCTCTGGCAAATTCTTCTATGCGAAATATTTATTTGCAATATTCATTGAGAAGTTCGTTATATTTTTAACGACTTTCCCAGCATGGTTGGCTTTAGAATTCAAAAAATAAAACGCACTTTCAACACGGCGGAGCAATGTAAATACAAATGGCGCGATCACTCATGGCACACTGTGCCCAGAACGTGCCGAAAACAGCTGCGCGGAATCGCGGGATTCTCCATCTCTCTTTTGAGGAAACCTGTATTAAGTAAGAGCACTATGGTACTTTGGGGAAGGCCCAAACAGTGAATGGAAAGTTGGAATTCCTTATTCTTATTGTTATTTCTTATTTTGGTGTATGAATGCTTCCATCTGAAAGCTTATTTTTATTCTTGTTGTTATTTTTATTTTTATTCTTATTTTCTGCGAGTATAAATCCACCTTTAGCTAATGGTCATTAAGGTCTTGGATGACGTTCTAAAGGGTCATTCAGTGAATGACGACGTGACGTACTAGTAATTTATATCGTAATTTACGCTTAATGATCATTAAGCTTTGCAGTCTGTCTAGGATATTAGGCTGCTGGGAGCTGGAAGAATTTTAGAAGTGAATAAGAGCTGCCTTGTTCAATGTAAAACGAAACGTTTGTATTTTGAGTGTGCTGATCTTGAAATCATCAAAAAAAACCGCTCTTGAAATCTTCAAAAAAAAAGCGCGAACTCTGACCACTGCAGCCTGTCTATGTGTATTATCTGATCTGATTGGCTGAAGCATACACCTGTTTCAAGCACAGTTGTCATTTCAACCGGCATGCCACGCTGACGAGTGTGGGCTGGGACTGCGCACAGCCTGATCAGGTTCAGTGTTAGTGAGGGCTTTCGAAATACTTTTCAGTTTTCATCTATGTTGCGCGCCAAGTCGGAACGGCGAAGCGTTAACGTGTATTGATCAAAATTCAATCTTGAACGCATACACATTTATATTACAACTGTTCTGGCCTGACCTGACAAAGAAAACTAACTTGATGGAATTTCAGAACTTAACATGACATAACGGAACATAGACTACGTTTCTATCGCAGCTTTCGATCCGATCGAAACTCTATCCGATCGGGTCGATCCGCTTGAAAGTGCCGATATAAACTGTCGGGATTGAGATTTCAATCGGATCGAGCAGTTCAAGTCGATCCGGTGCTTTGGCTGGCTTGACTTGAGTCGAGCGGATCGAGGCTTGCATCCGCTCGTATTTTGCCCGATGTAAACGGGATCGGATCGAAGTGACAGATAACCAACTTGTAAACAAAGCGTAATTTTAACGAAATCAAGGGATGCCTTCCAGTAATTGTAAATAAAATACACCAAGAAAATTGAAAAGTAATATCTTCTTCGGTTTGGCACAGTTTGATGCGTTTTAAACGATGTTGTTGTCTCCCGTCAATTCTAACCTAATTCTAGAGGAGGGGAACAGGATTGAGTGAAGCGGATCGAACGTGCGACGATAAAAACGCGCTTGACTGAAGCCACTCTGGATCCGATCGAAACTCGAGCGGATCGAAAGCTGCGATAGAAACACAGTCAATATCATATTATGCAATTATTATATTGAAATTTAGCGGAAGTATGAACTCAACATCACTAGCTGTAAAAAGGCACTTGGGTATATTGGAAAGGTCTGTTTGTCAGAGGCTTGTTCTTATTTCATTGTCTTTAGCTAATAACAATGATTGCTGTTGTAAGTTTATTGCATCTACCTAACAAATATGCGATTACCGTGTTTCGTCATTTTATGGTTGGTTAATCGTGCAATCAAATTTTCGGGTTCATCCGATTTCCTCCGGAGACAAATTGGATATGTTTTTTGTATTTAGAAAGAACAGGGAGTTTCATTTTGGTTGGTTCACCCTGTGTACTTGTTGAGTTGTAATTATTTCAATTCTTATTTTGCTTATTGTTTTTTTTTTTACATTTGAAGTAACAGTGTTCTTATTATTTATAGTTCGAAATGCGGTGAAAAATACATCAGCATGTGCTCCACTCTTAATAACTGCACCTCCACAGAGTGCCATGAATACTGATCCCACTCAAGCTAGTATGTTGTCAGGCATTCAGGCACTTGCTGCAGCAGCTGCTGCTACCCAAAAAATAACTGTAGCCCCACAAACATCTCAAATCAAAATCGGTGATTATCATGAAATGTGTTTTGGCGGTTCCATCGCAATGCTGAATGCGCGCATTATCTTACAGGTACTCCGAA